>CM056736.1:21057500-21682500 GCA_029844215.1 Przewalskia tangutica
TGTGAGGTCATGCTTTTATAACTTATTACTACTTGTACAATGAACTAGTAGTGTACAGTATCTTTTATGGAATAAACAAAGGGCATCAAAAGCTACCATATCATATTTCCTCGTTTTTAGTGTTTTGCTGATTCTAATGGAGTAAAGCAAGGTTGTCTATATATCTACTTCTCCATAATTAAGATATTAATTTAATACTCTTGCTACACATTAAATTAACTAGGATAAAGAAAATAAAAAATACCTGAAAATTACAGCCAGAATAAAGGTTACTGCAGGGAGGAGATTGACAAAGGCAGATGCATAGGTTGCAGTTGTGCTCTTCAGTCCCACATAGTACAAGTTCTGATCAATCACTGGCCTGAAATTCCATGTATTTAAAACTTTCGCTTAGAAGTATAATTAGAAAATACAATATAAAATCATTCCTATTAATTGTTTTATAAATAAAAATTTATTCCGTGAACAATATCTCTCTGGAATCATTTTATTATGCTTAAATAGTACTATAGCTGCCATATTCTTGATCGATGTGTCGATTCTTCAAATAGAATCTATAACCCTATATTGATATTGTTAAACATTTCTTTGTCTTTAGTACCTAAACTTTCCAAATAAATTAAACATATAGTACTAACGAATTTAATTTGCTTTCTAACTAATTCAGAATGATTAGGACTTTTTAGACGTTCTTTATTGGAGTTTTTTGTCTTGTTTAATCATTAGTGTGGAAACATCAAAAGATGAACGAAAACTGTGGAAACACTATCACCAAAATATGCTACGTACTATTACTAAATTTTAACAAAAGAGCGTACCTCTAAAGACCATAAAAGCAGTGCATAAACAATTATTTGAGTGTATGAGAGGGGGGGGGGGGGTATGGATATAAGCTATAGTTTAGGCCTTAGGGTGATGTGAAGCTATAAAAGTTGTTGAATTAATTTGTAGTATTATCCTTTAACCAAACGTTTCATTAATACTACCAAAACGTTTATAAAAGGAAATAAATAAAAAGAAAGAAAATGAGAATCTTTAGGCACATGGCAAATATCTCAAAGTCATATTGATTGTTAAGTCTAGAATCTATTGGAAGAAGAACTCAAATAAAATATATGGGGATTGGGGAGCTGCTAAATCGTATTTTAAGGTGCAAAGTTGGATTTTCACCCCTTTCATGCAAGAGTAACCTTGTAGGAAGAAGTTGGACATTTTTCTATGTTTCTACGTTCAGTGTGATACATGAGAAATGAAGGCTAAAACATAAAGAAAAAAACTATTAGATGGAAAAGTTATGGTTCATTTAATTAAGAAAAAGAGACATCAGAATTATCTCATGAGTTTGCATGACTGAATAGACAATTAAATGCGAGAGGAATTAACAAATATTTTTCGAGTATAGATTTATAGTAATTTGTTCACATGTAAATTGAGTAAAATACGGTATGAGTTTAAAGAATCACTTACTCAAGAAAACCAAGAGCCACTATCTTAATAAAGACCCTGACTGTCATCTTTGGCCTAATTTTCCTGCAGACAAACAAAGCAAAAAGAAGGTATGATGCTAGATATCCGTAACTTAATATTACTACTATGCAAGCTAGAAATATGTGTCAAAATTTATGACAAGTTCTCAAATTGGGACGTTAGAGATTTAAAATGCACCCTCTCAAACTTCAACAATTCAATATGGTATTAGAACATGCAAATGTCTTAAGTACAACTTAAATTTCTAGACTGAAAAACATGGTCCTGATTCAAGCAAGAGTTTCTTGAAAGACAAGAAACAAAAAGACCTATGTCCCCATAATTCTACTATGGATGAAGTGAACGAATTAGAGAGGAAAAAAAATAAGACCTTTCAAGAACGATAGCAAAGGGTGCAACCGCAATGGTTGCAAATACATGTCGATAGACAACAAGTATCCAGTGACTCATTCCCCTTTTGAAGCACATCATGGTAACAATATACATCCCTGCATACCCAAACTGCAAGGACACCATAGCCAAATAAGGCTTCATCTTGTTGAGGAAGGAGCTAAATGCCATTTTTATCCTTCTCTTCTTTCTACACACAAAGAAGGGGTTTTAGGATGGGGTATGCAAATATAGAAGTGTGCGCCTTTTATACACGGAGCAAAGGGAAAAAGCTTAACCAATAATAATAATAGTTTAAATAAGAAATGGGAAACCAAAAAACAGTCTAGCTTATTCATGGTTGCACTAACTCGTGTTTCTCCCTCCCCCCTTAGTAGATTCCCCTTATCCATTTTAAAGAAATTATGTTATTTGTAAGATGATATTAATCTCCTTTAGGGAGTCTTCTCATTAATATCAAAGTATATATAGTGTACAATATTCATCCCTTACACAAGAGGAATCCTAAACTCAATCACAAGAGGAATCCTAGTGTTATCATAATTATATTTACACAATATATGGAATATATTTTAATTATGGGGTAGGGATGACTAATTAACTATATACACGTTTACACACCCCCTCAGTCGAAGCGGGAGGAGGCCGGACGCTGAGACTGGATCTGAAGTCAAGAAATAACTGTCTGGGAAGTCCTTTGGTAAATATGTCTGCATACTGATAGGATGATGTAACATGTAACACTCAGACATGGCCTAGCGCAACCTTCTCACGAACGAAGTGTAGATCTATCTCAATATGCTTGGTTCGCTGATGTTGGCAGAGATGTTATCACAGTACACAATAGATGTCTGACGCAAAGGACACTGAAGTTCTAACAGTAAATTTCTGAGCCAAAAAATCTCAGCTACCACATTTGCAACGCCTCTGTACTCAGCCTCTGCACTGGAATGAGATAGGATAGCCTGTCGCTTGGCATACCAAGAAATCAAATTATCCCCTAAAAAGACACAAAAACCGGAGGTGGAGCGTCGTGTGTCCGGACACTCTGCCCAATCTGCATCCGTATAAGAGAGTAACCTGTTTGGTGTAGAGGGGTAGAGGTGCAAACCATAATCAAGTGTGCCCTTAATGTATCAGATGATATGCTTAAGAGCAGTGAAATGAGACTCCTGGGGGCATGCATGAATAGGCATACCTGCTGAACAGCATAAGCAATGTCTGGCCTTGAAAATGTGAGATACTGAAGTTCACCTGCAAGGCTCCTATACAGAGTAGGATCGGATACTAGAGCACCATCCATAGCACTAAGCCTAGATTTTGAATCAACTGGAGTAGGTGAAACTTTGCAGTTCGCCATCTTAGCCATGTACACGATCTCCTCTGCATACTTACACTGTCATAAGAAGATGTGGTTGATAGACCTGGTCACTGATATCCCAAAAAAATAACTCAGCTTCCCCAAATCAGTCATTGCAAATTCGGACTTAAGCAAGACAATAATCTCATTTTTCAACCCGTCGTAGGAGGTAGTAAGAACAATATCATCCACGTAAAGTAAGAAGTAAGTAGTGCTACTACCTCGATGAAAAATGAAGAGTGATGTATCACTCTTGCTGTATACAAACCCAATCTGCAAGATATACATGACAAAACGATCATACCACGCACGGGGGCCTGTTTCAGGCCATATAGTGACTTACGCGATGACACATAATAGTGAGGAATCTGGACGGGTGAACCCCGACGGTGATGACGTAGATCGCCTCTCTCAGATCCCCATGGAAGAATGCATTCTTCACATCAAGCTGATGGATCAGCCAGTGTTTGCCCATGGCAATGCTCAAAACTGTGCGAATGGTAGCCGGTTTGACAATCGGGTTGAATGTCTCACCACAATCAATGCCCTTCTGCTGATTTGTGCCATTAACCATAAGTCGTGCCTTATACCTCTCAAGATCTCCACTGTCTTTGAATTTGTGACGAAATAGCCACAGACAATGAATCACATTCACCCCCTCAAGTCTAGGTACTAGATCACATGTGTGCTATTTTGTTAAAGCATTGAATTCCTCAGACATAGCCGCATTCCAATTAGGGTCTTATTTAGCCAATATAGGGTTCTTGGAAATTGGAGAAATGGTTTTGGCAGACAAGTTAAATTGGACTTTGGATTTGAAGATTCCATGTTTGGCACGAGTTTCCATTTGGTGAGTGGAGATAGTGGAAGACTGTGTCGGCTGAGTGGGAAGAGCCGAGACTGAAGGATCGGTTGGATAGGGAGAAGGAGGAGGTGACCCCATCGGAGTCGCCGCGACGCTGGAGGAAATCTGCCCGCAGGTGTTTTGGCGCTGTGGCGCCAAATCACAGGGTTGCGGCGCTGTCGTCTGACAGTCCTCTCTAAAGTTTGGGTGACGCTGAAGAAGAACTACTGGTAAAAGATGGTGATTATGTGGCAGAGCTATGATCTAGTTGACTGAGAAGGAGGGGAGAGATGACAGGCTCGTCAAGAAAAGAGTAATTCGGTTTTTGGAACGTTTTAAGATTCGAAAACGGGAATGTGGTAAGATGATATTAATCTTCCTTAGACAGTCTTCTCATTAATATCAAAGTATATATAGTGTACAATATTCATCCCTTATACAATAAGAATCTTAAACTCAATCACAAGAGTAATCCTAGTCTTACCATAATTATATTTACACAATATATGAAATATATTCTAATTATGGAGTAGAAATAATTAATTTACTATATACACGTTTACATTATGTACGTACAATGTAGTATCCATTCTTCAAGCAACAAGAATCTTTGCTGTCAACTTAATAATTAAAGAGAGAAATAAGAGTTGGATGAAAGAGGGTTTACTTTTTCTCTACGTAAATTCTTTTCTTGGAAAAAGAAAAATATACTTTAATTTCCCCCCTTTTGTCCTTGTATTTTGTGAAGGTGGAGTTTGAACTATTGACCACCAAATGCTGCTAGGGTTTAGTGGGAGATGATGTAGGTATAAAAGATATGTAGTCTTTGATAGAAGTGGGTAATGAGTGGACACTTTTCTTGAAAATGCCTCGACTGATTATGTTGCAGTTGATTAATTTTGCCTCTCCCATCTTCAATCTTTTAACTTTCAGGAGGAGATCATCGAAAACTAGATACTATAGAGGACTAGGACTAGTGACATATTTTTTAATGAATTATTGTATATTTGCATTTAATTCCATGTATATATTATTTTCCCAAAGTAAATTTGTTGGTGTTTAAGTGGTTCATCTTTGCTTTACTTTGTAACAAAAAGTACAAGAAAAGGACAATTCAAGTTCCTTTATTTCAAAGTTCCGACCCAATTTATATTATAAACATGTCAAAATTAGTCACTACCAAGAAAAAAAAGAATAATCAAACATCAATTTGCTTTTTTTTTTAAAAAAAATTCAGATTACGAATATATTACCACTTTGTTGAAGGTACAATTTGAAGAAGGGGGTGGGGGATAACCCGACCTTCTTATACACTGTAAGATTTTGACAATTCAAGCTCTTAAGATGTGGACAAAAAACATTAGATACATTAACTTCCAAAAAATAAAAAGACGTAATAAAACAGTCTTTCAAAGTGTGCTCGAATACAAGAGTATTTGATTTTCTCTTCTGGACTCAGAAAGTTAGTAATTTCCATCCTATATTCATCGATGTTTTGGCATTGTATCAAAACATGTATAAATATACACACCATCTAATTGATGACTTAGGGAAGTCACTTACCTGCCACTTAATTGGCTTCTCTAAAATAATGATTATTGCAAAGACCATGATCTTCCATCAATTGCTTCATCTCATTGTCAACTACTTTCGGTCTCCATGGAATAGCTAGCCAATATGCAGTTGTGAAGTAGCCGAGACTTGATTTCACCAATAATTAGGTCATGCGTATATCATTTCAAACTAAAGACGAGGGTAGTAGTCTCAGCCTAGTTGCTACCCATCTTGTTCCCGACACTCCCTCCACAAACTCCATTCACAACTACCATCACTCTATATATATTTTGACAAAAAGTAATGGAGGTCTGATCCATGTGATCTAAGTGATGCATTTATTGACCCATGATAACTCAAGAAGTTTACAAATATCTTCCCACTCATTACCAACTGATATCTTTCTGAATTGTGCACTTATAAGCTAGATGTTAGACCCCTAAACAAGTGCTCGGAATGTGGTGTGGTTGTGACAAGGGTATTTGCATGTTATCCTTATGTCACAGGCCTTACCACTAAAAAAAATAGAAATTAGTGACGGGTAAATTTTGTATCTAAACAATAAAATTCGTTGCTAATCTTATTTAGAGACAGATTGTCAAAAATATATATTAACTACGAGCAATTTAGCGATAGAGTAACGAAGTTCGTAGCTAATTTTAGTTTTTTTTCTGTAATGCTTATGCGGGCGCAAAGCCAACGTGGACGAGAATGAATTTGACATAATGAGAGTGTTATCATGGTGAACAAAGAGTGTTGCTTGGCTAAGGTGTACACAATGGCATCAAAGCACAACGAGAAATGGGCAACTGATGGCTACAATCTTGAGGGAGGCAATGCGACTTGGCAAGGGCTTGACAACGAGTTCGGGCAGACAGTGGCACGATAATATGACATTGGTATCAAGGCATCAGACATGGAACAAACAAGCCCCCTACTGTTGATAGAGAGCTTACCACCCATCCTTTATAGTCGCGACTGTTATCATGGAAAAAAGTTTATTTTTTGTTCAAAACTTCTTCAAACATGATCTTCCATCTGATCCATGGATTGTTCTCCGCATCCAGCTATAGAAGAAAATGATTTGATCGCGAACTATAGTCTTTATTTATTCGATGGACTGCTATGACAATATGTACTAATTAAGGCATGGACAATTGATGACAAAACAAGGAAAAAATGCTTATGTAACTAACAAGAAAAATGTAGCTAAGGCATGTGCAAGGTAGGCGTTAGCATATGCGCGGGGCATCAAGAATTTATTATCACTTTGCTGAAGCTACACTTTGGAGAAGGGGGGATAATCTGACCTTCTTATACAATGTGAGAGTTTGGCGATCCAAGCTCTTAAGATCTAGACAAAAAACACTAGATACATCATCTTTCAAAAATAAAAGATCTAATAAAATAGAATCTTTAAGGGGGCGGCTTGAATACACAAGCATTTGATATTTGGGTCGTGAACTTTCAGCACACCGTTGTAGGTATCGTTTTGTAACTGACAATCGTCGACCAATTCTAAATGAAAACAATGACGAGGGTTAGTCTTCTATAATGCTTACTTCCACACTTAACCACTATAAGTTCATAAAGATATACATTCAATCCAACAAATAAAAGATAAGAATTTCACCTAATTCAATAAGTATTCAAGTAATCAATCAAGTGAGATAAGTACATTTTCATAAATCCTTCAAGTAAGTCAAATAATAAAGAATCAATGAAATGATAGGATATGGTATGTAAATGCAATGCAATGCAAAGGCCTTGCATCACTGGTAGACTATACAACCCATGGAGAACTCACGAGGTCCATAAACCACCTGAAACCATTTCCCATCAAGTTCTCAACCATTTAGGCTCTCAATCTCAACACTCAGCTAACTTGGCTCTTATTACACATACTTGGCCAATTTGACTATCATTCGCATCACTTCACCCATAAAGATTTCCCATCCACATATGTATCCTCAAGTGTAATATGCATGAGATATTATATGAAAGCATGAATATGACCTGCACACCAAATAAGAAACAAGGTTATAAAGTAGAAACTCAGCTTAGCTCTTTCTCGTCCTTAAATAAGATTTCGGAGTGACGAGAACACATAATCAACAAGTAAGACAGACATATATCATAAAAACATTAAGTAGGAGTTTCAAATCTCACATCACGATTCACATCAATCAATTTAAGCTATTGGATAATGCCTAAAGGCTTTAGCATTCTTACAAGGAAAGTAAATAATTTAATACAACAAAACTTCTCAAAACATGAAATCGATACCCAATACGAGAGTTCGTCACCTCACAAGTATGGTACCCATTATTATCCATTTTCCTTATCATTAATCAAATTATCAACCACACGCTTTAACAGAGTCAAATGAGGTCTCAAGTTGCTTGATTTCGAAGCTCGAAGATTACAACAAAGCCTTGACTTTCCTTAAATTTATCTATTCAAATACGAATTTAAATAAGCATATGAGTCTTGTTATATCTCGTCCCTCCGTATGATAATTCACGCCGGAGTTAAGGTCGTGCAAGCGTAAGAGCAGAAGTATCATAAGAGTTCAAGTGGTACAATTATATTAGTCCCAAGGTTAAGGAGGTCCATAAGAATTATTGGTATGTATGGTAAGGTTTCAAGATCAAGCAAATCGAAGAAATTTAAGTTTGTCGGAATTCGAAGAAAATTAGACAGAATTCTGGACAGGATTTTGGCCCAACTTTCAGGAGGTATATATCCTAGTATATAAGGAATTATAAGATGCATAACTTATCTAAATTTAATTTATAGTCTTATTTTCAATGCAGTTTGCAAATCAGAGAAGTACTGCAACCGGTACGGATCATACAAAAATATGGCCCACATTGAGGCGGTGGGCAAAGTATATAAAGGTGCTAGATGAATTTCATTATTTCTCATCTCCAAATACATCCTACTTCTCTCTAAAGCCTCTCTCTCTCTATATATCTAAGATATATACACCACCATATATCAAATCTAAGGGAATCTACACAAGTTGGGGTTCGGAAGGTTCATGGACATTGTGGTATCATTGTCTTACTTCTTATTCTTGAAATTAAGTTGGAGATAAACTAAACCCATATAGAATTGACGATGTTTTTAGGCAATTAATGTAATATTTCATCTCTTGGTACATGCAATTGGGTAAAATTGACTTGCATATGAGCATAAGGTTGGGAATGCTTGAAATTATGACTAGGTTTTGATCACTGACATTGTAACTTGATAATTGTGTTGGAAAGGGGTTGCATGTGTGTTGTAGTTGTAGATTGATATTGGAAATATGATTATCTTGAAATTGTAATTGATAATGACATGAATAATGAATGAATAACCTTATGTGATTATAAGCTGATGTTGTCATTCGATGTAATGGATTATTGGTTGGAAATTGATGTATATGAACTTGAATTAGGTTAGATTATTGATATTGTGATAACTATATAAGAAATATTGGAGAAATGCTATCCGAATTATCGTAGAATTCCTTTCCATTTAAATACGTAAGTACATGACTAGCAAATGGTGATAATTGGATTGCTATTATATGTCAAGATTGAGGCGTAACGATAGGATTGTGGTAGGAAACAAGCGGATCATATTAAAGATATGTAGCCTTTACCTTCTTATTCATTGTTGGCATGATTCAAAGTTAAGCATCGTCAAATCAAACGTTCTGAATGAAACTCTTATTCATAGAAGATATAAACATAGTTGCTCTAAAATTATAAATCTTGTTTCCTTGCCGGAGTTATTTAGCTCTCTTCGTTACCTTTGTTATACTATTGAACCTATGATCTTTCAATTTTCCTTGTCGAAAGGGGTTTTTGTATTCTATTTAAATCTATTGGTTGGTTTCCCCTTATTGGGATTGTGTCACACTTGAGAGTCATTTTATTATTAATTTTGAGTTATGATAAAGTGTAACATTGGTTGTAAAAGAGTTCCAAAACGATTGATGGAGGGTTAATGACCTTGTGCCACCCCGTCCTATTCCTATTGCCTTTATAAGGTAATTAATGCATTATATATACATATATGTATCTATTTTGTAACACCGAGCTTCTCTATAGTCGGTCGGATACGACATTTATACATGCACACCACTTCAGTTGGGTACGATAACACCGAGTCCAATATTAGGGCCGGATATGACAACATCGAATCCCTTATTAGGGTCAGGTACGATATTATATTGACATTATCCCAAAGTATAACTATATATATATAATTGGTTTACAATGATGTTATACATTGCATATGTCCACTGTTGCCTCCGATGTTCAGGTTGTTTCGTTACTCCGATCTGCTCATGTTATTATCTTTACTTATGTTTACCTGCCTTACATATTCAGTACATTTTTTCATATTGATGTCCCTTGCTGGGGCTGTGCGTTAAATGTCTGCAGGTACAGATAGGCGATATGATGATCCCCTAGAGTAGGTGGTTTGATTTAGCAGATGTGGTCAATACGCTCATTTCTTCCAGAGTTGTTTAGTGTGTTGGTAGGTGTTCGTTTTTGCTATATATATATCATGAGTATGGCGAGACCCTTTCCCGATCGTTATGTCAGTTAGATGCACTCTTAGAGGCTCGTAGACATGTGCCCTATGTACATATTTGTTTTGCATAGCCTTGTCAGCTCATGATGAGTATGTACATCTTTTGGTATGGCCTTGCCAGCCTTGTTATGACTTATGCATCCTCGTGGTGGCCTCGTCGGCCCGTGTACATATATGTATGGTTATAGTCCATGCTTCGCAAGTTGATGATGGTTGACATAACTTCTACTCGTCAGTCCCGTATATGTAGGCCTTGTCAGCCCAGGTGTTGTGAGAAATGTATGACATATATTACAAGTAGGCACTTGGCCTTACGATTAGGTGAAAGTCATGCCCCTCCGGCTTAGGTTGTGACAAGTCTATAGACCTACATATTGCTATATTACTAATCCTGACTCAAAAAGTCATCCAAAAAGGTAATCCCAAACTTTGGAGGGTAAGTCTATAATTTCATGGCAAAATCAGTTTACCCATAGCCCATAAAGTCGAAATCTCAAAGACTGACTCAAATCTGACTTCAATTCGACTTTCAATTTGAAGAATTTCTTATTTTGAACTTAGGATTTAAAATTCCAATTATATAATCAAAATTATGATTTAAATTATCAAATTCTGCAAGAATCTAAGATAAATCAATAAAATAAATCAATAAAAGGGAGGATAGATTCTTACCCTGCGACTAATTTTGAAACTCTCTTTAAAATCTCCCAAATCCGTGGTCTCTAGCTCAAGTTATGAAATGAAATGTCAAATCTCTTTTTTGGGAATTAAATCCAGGAATAGTCCATTCTTCATGATCCCTGACTATCCACGTGATAACGAATACCAAACCCGACCCAACCCAAAAATAGCCTTCGTGATCATAATCTCGCCCACCACGATCGTGATGCTTTTCCTGGCCTCCCTTCGTAATCACAACACTACACATGCGATCATGTAAGGTTATCTAGTGTCTTCAAAACTTTGAATCGGCATCCAAAACTCATCATGAACCTCTCGAACACAAATCAAATATGAATTTCAGCCATAAAACAAGTTATGAACCTGCTCGCACATTCAAAATACCCATTAGGGGTATTCTTGATCCAATGTTGACCGTGGTCAACTCTAATTCATTATTTTAACTAGTTTCTCATTCTAGAGTTAATGCATACTCGAGCCTCTCGGGATTCGTCTCAACCATCCAAATAAGTCCTAAATCACATTCGGGACCTAACGAAACTGTCAAAATTCTTATACAGATTTGTTAAACTATTTTCATTTATTAACTTAAGAATTTTTAGAATCTAATTTTTCTTATCGGATACTCACCCGATTTTCTCGAAAATCATGTTATCTATCCCCGCAAGTCTAAAACAACATTTTAAGGCTACAGGAAATGTCATAAAAGAAAAAGGATACATAGAATACAAAACAATCTAGCGGATCATTTAAATACATATTTGTCTTCGAATATAAGGAAAAGAAAGTACATTAATTGTCGAAAAGTTAGATATCTACTTCGCATGTCCGACTTGATCTCACAAGTAGCATGCTCAATCGAACGATGCCTCTATTGAACTTTCGCTGACTCTATCTCTCTGGATCTCAACTTCTGAATCTATCTATCTAAAATGCCACCGGCTCTTCCTCAAAAGTCAAATTCTGAGAAAACAACACTGAATCACATAAAATCATCTGAATGGTACTCCTTGAGCACTAGATATATGGGGTGAACATTCAAAATCTAGGTGACAAAGCTAACTCATAGACTACCACACCAATTTATTGAATAATATTAAATGGACCAATATACCTTGTGTTACACCTCGTAATTCCATGGTTACTAAATGAGAACATGATTATGGAAATAAGATTTGAATGTTGGGAGGAATGTATATTTACATTTTCTATACGGAATAATTTTTTGATGCAACAAATGTGACGACGAGAATTAATACTAGTAGCTGAATTCTTTCCAATAGAATTATGGACTAAGTATTAAATTATTAAGTATTGGTATATAGAAGGGTGAAGCCATCAAATTTAGAGATATATGGCTAAGTGTGAGATATTTTGTGTAAAGGGAAGACAAGTGGACAAGTGGGAGTCCATGGGTCCCTCTCCACTTGTGAGGTATACACATTATATTTATGCAAGGGCATTACAAGTCTTGCAAGACTTAGCACAATATATCTTCACCCTTTCAAACCCTTATCTCTTGTCTTCTCTTCCAAAGTCTCGAAAATTCCATAGAAAAAGTGAAGAACAAGATCAACTTATTTTACTAGATTAAGTTCATTAACCAAGTTCTAAGCCAAGTTAACCTTGCAATATAGGGGGTCACGGTTTTGACAAGAAAGTTGTCTTGAAACCCTAAGCTTGTTGATGAACTTTTTGGAAGTAAAACAAGATGGTTACAAGCTTGTAGAGGTTACATGTGTGTTGTTGTAGCTTGAAGAAGTGGTGTGGAAGTGGGGGTAGAGTCGAGACCTAAGGACTATTTTGGGCTAAAGTTGAGGTAAGAGTTCTTCTTCTTAATAAGTTATTGGAAGTTATATGATGTTATAGGTAATGGTTGAACATGTATTAAGAAGGATTGGAGGTAAGAAAATGCATGTGGTTGTGGATAGTGTGTTGGCCGATTCTTGGACTAGTTTTCATTACTTGGATTCGTTGGTTATTGTTGTTTTTATCACCACATATTACATGTTATTAGATGAAGGAAATCTTGTTATTAAAAGTATAAACTGTTTATATGAAAGTGTTGTAACGAATTGGATTATAAAGAGTTATAAAAAGGGCTTTGGTTTGGAGTCTTGTTGGCCGAAACATCATGAAACTGTGGAACGTTGTTGTGTGGTTTTAGGGGCTGTTTTATGCATGTATAAAGCTGGAAATTCATTCACCATTATGTATGTTTAAATGTGGTAATTGCTAATGTATGTCCTAAAGGGGTAAGGGTGTAGAAAGGTGTAGAAAGCTTCACATTTCACCCTCGTTGTTGTTGGATTATGGACTGTTTTTATATGCATTAAGAGGTCGGATTAACATAAGAAGTGGGTGTGTAAATCCCCTTTGTTGCTATTTTGGTTGTGCCCTTAAGTGGTGCTTGGTTATTGATGTTATTGGCTTTATTTGTAAGGTGAAAAAGTATGTATAAATAGGGGAAGTGCTGCCCGAATTTTTAATATGAAAGGAGAGTCACTATGTGATATAACGTACACTAGTATCATGAAGTTGATAGACGTGTTATTGTTGTTATAGGTTGAAGTACCTATTTGGGACGTATTATACTTATCATGTTGGTTAGTCGTCAATAAGGTATGTGAACCTCTTCCTTCTTTCTTTGGCATGTTCTACGTATGAACCATAACTGTGATATTGTTTCAAAAGTTATTCTACTCTTAGAAGTTAAGGAGTATTCATGTTATTGATTATATGCTGAAAGCATGAATAAATTATTCCTAAGTCCTTACCAAGTCTTATGGAATATGTTGGTAAGAGTTTTTAGTAAGCATTGAAGTTGAGTTGACCTTGTCAAGTTACAACACTAATAAGTATTAAGCGTTGAGACTGATTTTGGTAAACGTGTTAAAACAAGCCATTGCAGCGTTAAATGAAAAAAAAGAAGGTATCGACAATCAATTATTGAAATGATTAGACTTCCATCTGCACAGAAACTAAGATATAACCAGTTTGTTTTACATTTTCTAGTTCACAGCTGATTAGATAGGATCATTATAAAAGTATAACCTACTAATGACCCATAAAAGAATTAATTTGGCATTTCGAATCTGTTGTCACCATGCAATTGTTTCCATAATGTTAGCCAGAGGAGCGAGATGAATTTAGATTATCAAGTTGGTACAGACGACAAGCGGTATGGGAAACTATCCTTTCTTTTTGGCATGATCTTTATAAAATGAGTGTACGGTGGACGTACGTATTTTAAATGAGTCCAGATTTCTTGTGGTACATGAGGTAATAGTGACTTGATTTTAAAAGTGTAAGTGTCTTGATTTTAAAAGTGTAAGTGTCTTGATTTTAAAAGTGAAAGTGCCTTGATGTTACAAGTTTGAGCGTACGGCGGACGTACATAGCCCTATTGGATCCTAATCCTTAATGATATGATAGTGCCTTGAAATGGTACTTGATATGATAAGTGCCTTAATTTTTTCCAAATAAGGATCTAAAATGAAAGATGAGTTTTATAAAGTGAGTGTACGGCGGACGTACATAGTTTTAATGGATTTTAATCCTTAATGATACTTGATATGTTGGTACCTTGGTTTTCCTAAAAGGAAGGTGCATTATATGTGTTTGGTACATGATATGTTTGTACCTTGACATTTCTAAATTGAAAGTTCATTATATGCGATTGGTACATGATATGTTGGTACCTTGGCATTTCTAAAAGAAAAGTTCATTATATATGATTGATACATGATATGTTGGTACCTTGGTTTTCTAAAATGAAAGATTCATTATATATGATTGGTACATGATACGTTGGTACCTTGGTTTTCAAAAATGAAAGTTCATTATATATGATGGGTACATGAGATGATGGTACATTAGTTTTTCTAAAATGATGGTTTATTTTAATGAGTGGTACATGAGATGATGATACCTTGGTCTTTCTAAAAGGAAAGTTCTCTTTAATGATTGGTACATGAAATGTTGGTACCTAGGTTTTATTCCTATTGAGAGTCTAAAGATGATTTAAATTGCACAAGGTTGTTCATGATAGCTATTCGTGTAAGTGTTATTATTCCATTACACCCTGAATCCCTCACTAAAGGGTCGGGATACATTATATTGATGATTCCACCAAGTCCCTCACTAAAGGGCCGAGACATGTTGTATGTATATAGACATGATGATTATATGGACAGACATTCATGGTTTTGAAATGACTCTCGCGTATTTTCAAAAGGCACAGTTGACTCTCACATTTATAAAGTACGATGAAATGCAGTGAGTACAGATGTCTGATGGTACATTAGTACATGTCTGATGAAATACGGTTATGCAGATGGTACAATTGACTCTTATTTTATATGGCACGGTTGGATATGCCGCGGCGCCAAATCACCCGAAGTGCCATTGAGATTCGGCGCCTTTGGCCGCGATAGGCCGACGGCGCGGAAAAAATCAGGGTTTTGACGATTTTCTGGGCCAGGCCTGCAGGGAAAAGTTAAGGGCAGTTTTCAGCCTATAAAAGGAGAACCCTAGGCAGATTTTAAGGGTTCCCCTTCTTGCACAACACAAGGTTTTCTTGCTTGGAGATTGGAGACCATAATTTAGTATTTTCTTTTCCTTTTCTTATCTTTTATTTCAGTTTTTGTATGATGAACTTTGAATTAGTTCTTGTCATATCTATGACTAGGAACTAATTCTCTTATAGGGCTTTCCATGTTGATTCACTAGAAACTTATGTTATGAATTAATACATGTTTATGGTTATTATTCTTCTTTGAGAGATTTATCCAATAATTGTGTTTAATGCTTGGTAATTAATTGACAACTAATTATCCTTATATGATTTCTAATTTACTTCGAAAGGAGAGATTGTGAATATGCTGTAAGTTGGGTAGACATATTTGGGTTGGGGATGAAAATACCTCAATTATTTATGTAGCGTTAATGAGAGGCTTAACAACCCTAATTTTGCGCATGGTGCGTGACGGTTAACTAGGTTTTTGTTCTTAATCCTCCTATAGAGTTATCCTTATCACCGAAAGGTAGCTAAGGTGCAATACTGGGTTGAGTGTTTATATATCCTTAACGGGAATATAAAACGATTTCGTAAACCTGCTAGCTCCGAGAGAAGAAGACCATAATTCGTTGTATTAATAAATAACATAAGCGGATAGTTGAGGAGACATGGAAGCCCTATTCCCATCACAACTGAAGTAAACTCATTAGATAAATTAGTCTTTATAATTCTTAGTTATAAACAACAAAATCAAATATCAATTTACCAAATAGATACCAAAAGATAGATAGTTGGTACTTGAACCCTAATCCTTGTGGACGATATTCGGTCTTATCAAGACTATATTACTTGTCACGATAACGTGCACTTGCGTTAAAGTGTGTGCATCTTTTCGCGCATCAAGTTTTTGGCGCCGTTGCCGGGGATTAGGCATAGTTCAATATCAAATTTATCTATTTTTAATTTCTAATTTGGTTTTTATTTTTTTATTTTATTTTTAATTTTCACGTTTGTTTCTTTTTTTTATTATTTATTTCAAAAATCAGGGTGCCGTGATTTGTTGTCTGTTTTTGATCTATTTCAGGAAATCAGTTTATGCGAAGGAGAAGAGGAGCAGATACTCTTGTTCCCTTCAATCCAGAGATTGAGAAAATCTGTAAACAGAACAGAAAGAATCAGCGGATTACAGCCTTGATAGAGATGGACGATGTCCAAAACAACAACATGATGAGAGAAGGGTTAGGAGAAAATCAACCCAATCCAGCCATACCTCGGCAAGTACCTATGGATGTCGAGGAAAGAGTTCAAGTCCAGGCAGAAAGAAGCTTGGGAGACTATGTGCTGCCTAGAGTGAATGGAGCACAGACATGTATTAGGCTCCCTGCCATAGGAGCAAACAACTTTGAGATAAAACCGGCGATTCTGAGCATGGTACAACATACAGTGCAATTTGGAGGACTGCCATCGGAGGATCCACATATGCACATAGCTAATTTCTTGGAGCTATGTGCAACTTTCAGATATAACGGCGTTACTGATGATGCCGTCAGATTGAGGCTCTTTCCCTTCTCACTCAGGGATAAAGCAAAAGTATGGTTGAATTCCCTGTCGGCTGATTCGATTTTTACATGGCACGAGCTGACACAGAAATTCCTAGTCAAGTTCTTTCCCCCATGCAAAGCAGCAAAATTGAGAGGGGAGTTGAACAACTTCTACCAATCAGATGGAGAGTCCTTATATGAAGCTTGGGAAAGGTTCAAAGACTTGCAGAGAAAATGCCCACACCATTGCATTGAGTTGTGGAACTTGGTCCACATCTTCTATAACGGGCTGAGCAGTACAACCAGAACCATCATAGATGCAGCAGCAGGTGGGGCATTCATGAGGAAAACAACCCACGACGCTCACGAGTTATTAGAAGATATGGCCACCAACAACCATGTCACAGAAGAGAGGTCGACAAGTGGGAGAAACGTGAGTCCACGAGATAAATGCTATCACGCCTTGAATGCCCAGTGACCCTTTTGGCAAAACAATGCAAAGAACATACAAAGGTCGATGAACGCGTCCAGATGCCTAAAAGTTGTGAAATATGTGTGGCCACATACATTAGATAGGTGTCCTTCACCGACCCCAATAATATACCAATGGAGCAGGCAGAGTGTCAGGCCGTGGGTAATTATCAGAGGCCACAGAACAATCCATACTCCAACACTTATAATCCAGGGTGGAGAAATCACCCAAATTTCTCATGGAGAGGAGACCAGGGGCAGCAGAATCAATACAGGGGCCAGTATCAACCCCAGCAGAACCAAAATCAGCAGCCCTTTACTCAGGCCCAACATCCTCAACAGTGCAATGAACTGGTTCAAAGAAGAAAGCCGACGAGCCGAAGCAATTGGAAAGCACTTGCCAACGCCTGCACTCCGATCATGACAGTGCTAGATCCTCGCTCAGAATTTGGAAACACAAGTGGTCTAGCAAAGCAGAAAACAAAGAGTTGTGGTACACCGCCAAGAAACACAGAGGTAAACCGAGGAACAGTGTCAGCAAGATTGAGAAGTGGCAAACAAATGGAGTGAGCAGAAATACCTCACCAAGAGTTGAGAAGAAGGCGAGATAGAAAAGAGAAGGTGATTGAGCCTAGCGGTGGTAGAGAAAACTGGAGAAGGAGTATACGTAAAAGATCTCTTTCCCCGGAGATTACAAATGAAGGCGTTGATAAACAATTCTCCAAATTCTTGAGGTATTCAGAAGTCGCATATCAACATCCCCTTTATAGAAGCATTAGAGCAGATGCCTCCTATTTCAAGTTCATGAAGGAAATATTGGGGAAGAAGAAGGTTCGGTAGAATATGAGATAAGAGCACTAATGTAAGAGTGTAGTGCTATCTTGCGAAAAGTTGCCACCAAAACCGAAGGATCCGGAAGCTTTACACTACCTTGCACATGGCGGGGTGACTTGCAACAGAGCTCATGTGATTTAGGGAAAGTATAAATCGATGCCCTTATCGATTTAAGCGATTGAGTCAGCGAGGCCAAACCGACCACGGTGAGCCCGCAGCTACGACAGATGCTGGTTCATCCAAGAGGAAAAATTGAGGACGTGATTGTCAAAGTAGGAAAATTCTTCTTTCCTGCAGACTTCCTCATTCTAGACATGGAAGAAGATGCGGAAATCCCTATCATATTGGGGAGACCATTCCTAGCAACAGGGAGAGCTTTGATTGATGTAGAAAGGGGAGAACTAACATTAAGGGTGGAGAAGGAAGAAATGGTATTTAAAGTTTTTAAACATATCATCGAGCCACCAACCATGAGCAGGTGCTTTGCAATCAACACCATCAAGCCCCCATGTGAGCCATTACAAGTCAACCAAAGGGAGATGAGCCCACGAAAGCAGGCATGGTTTGCCAAACCCCCACTGACGCAGGTATGTGTTCCTGAACTCCCCCTTACTGATAATGCTAAGAAGAAAAGAAGAAAAAGAAAACGCAAAATGTGGAGGAAATGGATTAGTTGGGGGCTTGATCCACCCCACGGTTATTAAACTAAGGAACTTGCGTCCGACTAAAAGACGTTAAAGACAGCGCTACTTGGGAGGCAACCCAAATTATTTTGATTTATTTTATTTTAATATAGTAGTTTTTATTAAGAACGATCTCACGGAGGTAGTATTTGTGCTGTGATTGACAGGTACAGGCCAATAAATTGAAGGGCGAAAACTTGAAGAAAAGCAGGGATTTCCAGAAAAACGGGTTAGCGCCGCGGCGCCCAGGAGCAGGG
This sequence comes from Przewalskia tangutica, assembly GCA_029844215.1. Taxonomy (NCBI): domain Eukaryota; kingdom Viridiplantae; phylum Streptophyta; class Magnoliopsida; order Solanales; family Solanaceae; genus Przewalskia; species Przewalskia tangutica. Next base: position 21,076,716 of record CM056736.1, read on the forward strand.
CCGCGGCGCCAAAAGAACTGAAGAGGCGCTGAAGTTTAAGCGCCGCGGCGCCCAGGAGCAGGGCCGCGGCGCCAAAAATCCAGAAAAAAATGCCAAGTCTAAAGCGTGGCTACCAGAATAGCCGGCGCAGAAAATCCCGAAGGAATGAGAGATCAGCCGCGCGCTAAAAGCTGTGGCCGCGCACCGGGCGAAAATCCAGAAACTTAAAAACGCCCAGAAATCAGATTTGCCCCAAATTCAAAAAACCAAAACCTAACCCTTCTTCTCACAAACCCACGAAAATCCACAAATTACCCACAAATCCTCCACAAATCAAACCCAACCACAACCAAAAATCTTAAATTCCTAAAACCCTTAGCTATCTCAACCAACAAAGTTCCATTCCATAGCCTCAAATCACCAATAGAAGCAAGAACATCGTGGAGAACACCATCAAAAAGGTAATCTTCACCGTTTCTTGAAAGTTGTTAGTAGTCAAAGGAGGTATAGTTTGGAGAAGTGTTGCATTGTGAAGTAGTTTGGGTGCTGAAAAATTGATTGTGAAGTTTGGAGAAGGAGTAACAAGGAGGGTGTGGGTATTGGATAGTAGAGTTGAAGTTTGGGGGTGTTGTGTTTAGCTGCTAATTGTTGATTGTGTTGGGGAACACTTGTGCTAATAAAGTGTAAGCTGCAGAAACTATTTTAACCATGTCCACCAGAAAGAGAAGAGCCTCCACATCCACCCCAGCCCCGCAATACGATAATACTAGGTTTGTGAGCTACGAAGCCTTCCAAAGATACAAAAAGCTTAGTACTAGGCCCTTAATCCCTGAAAGGGGAATGGACTATCAGAGGGAGTCGTTTGAGGAAGGGGATGTTTATGAGCCCATTCGGGAAATGATTGAGATAATGGGGTGGAGGAGATTTGTAAATCCGGAGAAGATAGCACTAATGAACACAACAATGGTGCGTGAATTCTATGCCAACTTTTCGGAGAGGGTGGACAACAATTGTTTTGTGAGGGGAAGATATATGCCTGTGACGGCAGAAGTAATAAATATGACTCTAAATACAGTTGATGTTGAAGGAGGAATTGGTGATCGGAGCCATTTTAGAACATGGTCTAGGAGCACCGACAACATAAATTGGGATACCGTCGCAAACACAGTGAGCTACCCTGGGGCTGCTTTTGATATTGCGAGAAATGAGTCAAGAGCACTGAGCAGGTGCCAATTCAACAAAGCAGCCAAGGGTTGACTATATTTCGTCAGTGCCCGCATTATTCCTTCCACGCACTTCACCAGAGTGCCAGAAGATATGATTAAGCTGATATATGGAATTATGAGGGGATTGACGATTGATGTGGGGAAAGAGATAGTGCAGAGCATTGAAGAAATTAGCAGGTTAGTGACAACAGGAGGATTGGGACATGGCTCACTTATCACCAGTTTATGCCACATGAATGGGGTCCCAGTCCTACCCACGGATACTAAGGAGAGAAACCAACTGCATGTGACATATGGGATAATGCACTCTTTCCCAGACCCAAGCCCCCCAGCAGCCAGAAGAAGAGCACAACCAGTAGCAGCAGCAGCAGAAGAGGCCGCAATGAATGAAGATGAGCCTGAAATAGGGGCTCAATATGCAGCAGGGCCTAGCCACCAGCCAACCACGTAACCGTAACCTCGGTGCATGATGGAGCAAGTGCTCCAGAACCAGAGAATGATGATGCAACATTTCGACACAATGGTACAAGGAAAAAATGAGTTGAGACAGGGACAACATGAGTTGCGACAAGGGCAACAAGAATTGAGGCAGGAGAAACAACAGTTGCACCAGCAGTTTGACGAGATGAGTTCCCTGTTCAACCAATGGTCGATGCATTATCCACCGCCACCACCACCATTTTAGCCAAAGTCTGTAAGTGTCTTATTTCTTTTATTGTCTTTGAGTCTACACACATTGGGGACAATGTGTGATTTAAGTTTGGGGGTGTTTTATTTGTGTCTTGTTTTAGTTGTGTCTTGTTATGTTTTATTTAAGTCTTTTTATTGTTTTTATGTATTTTTGAGTCACAATTTTTTTTCTTTTTGAGTCATAATTGTCTGTCAAAAGATCATGTATGCTGTAGTTGCTAGAAACACCTAGTGAAGTAAGGTGGAATAATGTAATGGAATTGAAGCAGCTATATAAACACTTAGGTTAGATATGCCAAAAACTCACAAAATCTGTCTATTTGGAGTCTCTTGCTTAAATCGTGCATGCTAAATGATGAATACTTATGTGTTATGATTGCTTGCTATTTGAGGCGAAATAGTTAGGATATGCATGTTAGGGAGATGACTCAGACATTTCTTTGATAGCCAATTCTTACCACTCTTTTCTATCCCGGACTTTAAATATATCCCTAGTCAGCCCCATTGAGCCTAAAAATTGAAACTTCTTCTTTGACACCCTATATTCCCACAAATTGTGTCATAAGTAAAAATGTGAAGTAGTGGAATCAATTGTGTTAAAAAAGAGACAAAAAGAGTGAATGAGCTTGTTGCACCCCAATAAAAAAGTAATAAGAAAGAGGCAAAAGCCTAAGTTTGGGGGTGCTTGTTATTATTATACTCTTCATTCTCCCAAAACAAAAGAGGAAAAAAAGATAGAATTGAAGTGAAGAAAATAACAAAAAGAAAAGGGAAATACTGAAAAGCTAAAGAGCTTATGGTACACAAAAATGAGCCTAAATGCCTATTTTTACCAACCCCTACCTAAGCCTACATTACAACCCTTAAAGTCCTGAAGATCTCTTTTATGCATATCCAGAATTAGTGGAGAATAGCAAGTAAGCATGTCATAGGATTTTTGAATTTATATGCATGATTTAGTATATTGACTTCCATTAAGCATGATAAATATGAGTTTGCGAAATATCTAGCTTAATGTGTTTAGTGTGCTGAAATTTCATGCTATATGTTCCTGCATATTATTTTGCTAACCTTCATGTTTTTCTAGTTAACACTAATGCAGCAAAAGTGATCAATGTCAGTGAGTCTTTTATTTTTCGTTTCTTTGAGTCTTTTATTTCTTTCTTTCTATCTTTGCTCGAGGGCGAGCAAAGGTTAAGTTTGGGGGTATTTGATCGGTGTATTTTATATACACTTTTCGAGTCATTTTTAGTTAGTCTTTTGTCCCTTTTGGTACAAATAAGTATCGTATTAGGATAGTTTTCCTTTCTTTTGAGTCAAAGTGGTTAAAATGGTCAAATGGCGGAAAATGAGCTAAAAGAGGGCAAAAGAGGAGGTTCCAGAGCTAAAAACAGAGAATATGGCGAACGAGGCAAAAACCCATACCAGCGCCGCGGCGCCTCCTGCAGCGGGGCGCGGCGCCAATATCCAGAGATCAGAAGTCCTGGCCGCGCGCTCACCAGCAGTGCGCACGCGGCGCGCTAATCATCGAGAGGCTACAGAGTTGCAGGGCCGCGCGCCTCGCATGCCAGAGACTGGCCGCGCGCCAAATCACCCGAAGTGCCACAGAAGTTCCGGCGCAGATAGTAGGGTCGCGGCGCCGACGCGGGAAAAATCAGGGTTTTGACGATTTTCTGGGCCAGGCCTGCAGGGAAAAGTTAAGGGCGGTTTTCAGCCTATAAAAGGAGAACCCTAGGCAGATTTTAAGGGTTCCCCTTCTTGCACAACACAAGGTTTTCTTGCTTGGAGATTGGAGACCATAATTTAGTACTTTCTTTTCCTTTTCTTTTCTTTTATTTCAGTTTTTGTATGATGAACTTTGAATTAGTTCTTGTCATATCTATGGCTAGGAACTAATTCTCTTATAGGGGTTTCCATGTTGATTCACTAGAAACTTATGTTATGAATTAATACATGTTTATGATTATTATTCTTCTTTGAGAGATTTATCCAATAATTGCGTTTAATGCTTGGTAATTAATTGACAACTAATTATCCTTATATGATTTCTAATTTACTTCGAAAGGAGAGATTGTGAATATTCTGTAAGTTAGGTAGACATATTTGGGTTGGGGATGAAAATACCTCAATTATTTATGTAGCGTTAATGAGAGGCTTAACAACCCTAATTTTGCGCATGGTGCGTGACGGTTAACTAGGTTTTTGTTCTTAATCATCCTATAGAGTTATCCTTATCACCGAAAGGTAGGTAAGGTGCAATACTGGGGTTGAGTGCTTATATATCCTTAACGAGAATATAAAACGATTTCGTAAACCTGCTAGCTCCGAGAGAAGAAGACCATAATTCGTTGTATTAATAAATAACATAAGCGGATAGTTGATGAGACATGAAAGCCCTATTCCCATCACAACTGAAGTAAACTCATTAGATAAATTAGTCTTTATAATTCTTAGTTATAAACAACAAAATCAAATATCAATTTACCAAATAGATACCAAAAGATAGATAGTTGGTACTTGAACCCTAATCCTTGTGGACGATATTCGGTCTTATCAAGACTATATTACTTGTCACGATAACGTGCACTTGCGTTAAAGTGTGTGCATCTTTTCGCGCATCATCTTTACCCCAAGGCCTAACCTAGTATGCATCAAACCCAAACAGAGAACGACATGTTCTACCATATAACGCCTCAAATGGTGCCCTTTCAATGCTCAAATAGTAATTGTTGTATCCAAACTCCGTCAAAGGCAAAAACTGGTCCCAATGACCAATAAACTCACACCACTCGCAACATATCTTCAAGGACATGAACAATCCACTAAAAATACCTGATTTTGATTATAACTAACCATTTGAAAGAAACTGGTTAATTCCATAATTACCATCACAGTCACTACAATCCTTTAGCTAAGCAGAAATCCATCATCTAACATGTACTGGTAATATATGTCATTTCACACCTTTCAAAGACGTCGTTTGTACCAAAATCCTTAGAGAACACATCGTCATATACCGCAAGTCTAAATTATGACCTTACACCAAAAAAGAATACTTGCTAGTACTGATCCGGTTATAAGTATTTCTATCAAAACTAACTTATCCAAGACTAATTGCGCTATTTCCATCTTAGTCTCATTCTATTGTGTTAATTCTACCGAGTCAACACTCGTTATCCAATTTCTCTTAAAACTCTAATTAAGTGTTATGCACATTGTTCTAGTGATTATCTCGACGTGCCCAATTTGTAGAGAATTAACTAGTCACCCCAAAGACATTCCATATCCATTTATACTCCCTCAATACATCACCAAGTATAGGTGAAAATCATTAAAAATGTATGTATAACGGTCATCAACAAAATATTATCAAATTCCTTTGTAACTTTTGATAAAATCAGGCAAAACCTGGCATACCTCTATCCCAAATTGTAAATCTATCGAATCTCTAAAAATAGGATACTAGAACAACCATAAATCCTCCTGGTAATATACCCACAAGCCCACCTGACATTAAATGAACAAATATGACCCAATCTAAAATTCACAATTCCCTAAACATCACCAACAATCACTCAACTGATTCCAAATCTTTACAAAATTAGTAAGGCTTTCATGGGTCTGTGTTGATGCATTCTAAACATTTTCTCATGAATAATCAACCTCGTGATGTCATTCCCGACCTCAAAAGCTGAAATTCACCCGAGTTGTCTATGAGTATCTTTGAACTAATGACTTTAAATCTCAATGATCCTCAGGCTCATGTTATGCATATTTTATATACGCCTTTTGAGTCATTTTTAGTTAGTATTTTACCCGTTTTTGTCCAAATATGTGTCGTGTTAGAATAATTTTTCTTTCTTTTGAGTCACAGTGGTTTAAAAAGGCAACGTGGAGAAAAGAAGCAAAAAGAGGGCAGAAAAAGAGGTTCCCGAGCCAAAAAAGACGAAAGTTGGCATCCCGTACGAGAACAGGGCGGCGCCGTGGAGCCAATCCATCAGAGACTGCAGGGCCACGGCGCCCAATGTACTGAGAAGCTGCAGGAGTTTCGGCGCCACGGCGCCAGTCTGCAGGGCCGTGGCGCCAACGCGGGAATTTTGCCAAATCCGAGATGGAATGTGCCAAGGCATAGAAGGAAAAGTGGGACACGTTTTGGGAGGCTATAAAAGGCCCTTTGGGCATATTTTTCAAGGGTGACACAATCCCTAATTCATCACATAACATAATTTCTTGGAGGCTTCAAGATTAGAGACTTGTTCTTAAGTATTTTTCTTTCTTTACTTTATTTACTTTCAGTTTATGTTGGATAATCTTTTAGTTCTTTGCATGTCTATGGCTAGGAGCTAAACTTTATTTAGGGCTTTCCTTTCGAATCGCTTGAACCTCGTCTTTATGACTTAATGCATTAATTTGGTTTCTTCTTCATATAGTTAAGATTTATTCAATAGTTATTTTGATTGCTTGGTAATTAACTGATCACTAGATCATCACTTATATGATTTCGAATCGAAATCTGAAAGGGGAGATTTGAATATGATATAGTTGAATAAACATATGTTAAAATCGTGGACGAAAGTACCCCGATACTTGTATAGTTTTATAGGTTATTGTTCTTAATCCTCTATGTGGTAAAATCTGTCATAGAAATATAGAAGATTTTTGCACCGGGGTTTAGTGTTTATATATCGTAACCAGAATATAAAACGGTCTAGTTAACATGCTATCTTAACATAGAAGAAGAACATTTATTGTTGCATTAAGGATTAAGGCGAGTGGATAGTTGAGGAGATTGGAAGCCCTATTTCCACCATATCTGATTTAAGTAAAGTAATTTAGTTAACTTTTACAATTGTTCAGTAGTTCATAGATAAAAACCACAACAAAATATCGACAGCCAAATAAATACCATAGGATAGATGTTTGGTAATTGAACACTAATCCCTGAGGACGATATTCGGTCTTACCTAGACTATATTACTTGTAACGATACGTACACTTGCATTAAGCGTGCGAAAAATCGCTAACAAGTTTTTGGCGCCGTTGTTGGGGATTGACGTAGTTCAATATCAATTTATCTATTCTTAATTTCTAATTTGGTTTTTCTTTTTATTTTCTTTTATTTGTGGAACCGTGCGCCGTGATTTGTTTGTTGGTTTGACCTATCTCGGGGATCCAGCAAACATGGACTACCACTATCACGGGTTACAGAACTATCAACAGCAAAGGAAGAGCAGAATGGGCTGTGAGCGACCATATTCAGGCTAACTAAGCGTCAAACTCAGTTCATGGATGAGACAAGAGTGTCCCTAAAGAATTTGGAGACACAAATAGGACAACTCGCGGGCATGCTGAGCAACAGAATACAAAGGAATCACCCTAAAAATATTGGGGCGAATCCAAATGAGCAGTGTCAGGCAGTTGATCTAAGGAATGGAGAACTAGTGGAAGATAGCCCACCACCACCGTGTTCGGAGAAGGAAGACTCAGAAGGATCGCAGGATTCCCAGCGCCGCGGCGCCACTGAGCAGGGTCGCGGCGCCGAAACATCAGACGACGTAATGATTGCTGGAGACCTTCATCCGAAGCAAGGGACATTGCCAGTAGTTGTTGGAAATCCTCAGGTTAATATACCATATCCTCAGAGGCTCAAGACAAGCTCCCTTGACAAACAGTTCTCTAAATTTCTGGAAGTTTTCAAACAACTGCAAATCAACATCCTATTTGCTGAGGCTCTAGAGCAGATGCCGAGTTACGTAAAGTTCATGAAGGAGATTCTCAGTAAAAAGAGGAGGTTAAATAACTATGAAACAATGGTGTTGACTGAGGAATGTAATGCCATCCTACAGAGGAAACTACCTCATAAGCTGAAAGATCCAGGGTGCTTCACCATCCCTTGCACTATAAGGATGTTTGAATGTCAGAAGGTCTTGTGTGATTTGGGGGCAGGTATAAATCTGATGCCCTATCTGGTGTTTTGCAAACTCGGAATGGGAGAGGCACGACCTACAAATATCACTTTGCAGCTAGCTGATCGCTCCATCGTCCATCCTAGAGGAGTCGTCGAGGATGTGTTGGTTAAAGTGGACAAGTTTATCTTCCCCGCTGATTTCATTATCTTAGACATGAAAGAAGATGAACTGATTCCCATTATCCTTAGCAGACCATTCCTAGCTACATGACAGACACTTATTGATGTTCAAAAAGGTGAGCTGAGACTTCGTGTTCAGGAAGAAGAAGTGATTTTCAATGTATTCCAAGCAGCAACCTTCCCAAAGGCAAGTGACAATTGTTATGCTATTGATATGATTGAAGAAGCAGTTTCTGAAAACTGGTTCAGAAGTGTAGATGCTCTTGAAGAAGTGTCGACCCAATGGGGTGAGGATAGTGACAATGGCCCGAAATTGATAGAGTATGCAAATTGGATGGATTCTTATGAGCCATGTTACAAGAAGAAATATGAAGGGCTCGGGCAGATGCCAGTAGAGTTAGAACACAGGGCTTATTGGGCAATGAAGAAGCTGAACATGGATGCCACGACAGCAGGGCAGAACAGGTTGCTACAGCTGAGTGAGTAGGATGAATTCAGATACAACGCTTATGAGATGCAAAGATCTACAAGGAAAGAACCAAGGCATGGCATGATAAAAGCTTGGTCCCTAAATATTTCCAATCGGGATAACAAGTTCTCTTATTCAACTCAAGGTTGAGGCTTTTTCCAGGCAAGCTCAAATCTCGATGGTCAGGCCCATACACTGTTGAAAGAGTACTTCCTTATGGTGTAGTTGAAGTAAGAGGGAGAGAGGGATCCCCATTCAAAGTGAACGAACAGAGGTTGAAACCCTACTTGATCAATGACATGAAACATGTGAGCTCTGTGACCAATCTCAAGCCAATATAAAGAGGAACCGACGTCCGGTTACAAGACGTTAAAGACAGCGCTTGTTGGGAGGAAACCCAACACTTTAGAAAGTTTGTTAGTTTTTCTCATGAACAGACTCACAATCTTGAAATCTCAGGCAAATCACGGACTAGAAGCAGAGAGGGAGCCGCAGGAAAATTGGCGCCGTGGCGCCAGACATCAGTGCCGCGACACCTAAAGATCAGAGAGCCCGCAGAAGTTTGGGCGCCACGGCTCCGAAATGTAGGGCCGCGACGCCTATCGAAGATTCTCTTCCATGCACTATCAACCACCGCCACCATTTTAAACCACAAGTATGTAAGTAGTCCTGTTTTTTTTTTTTTTTAGTCTTGTACACATTGGGGACAATGTGTGATTTAAGTTTGGGGGGTTCTTAGTTTATTTTGTTTATTTTTGAGTCTTTTTGTTGTTTTTTTTTTATGTTTTATATGAGTCTAATTTTTTTTTATGATCATGTGTGTTGTAGTTACTTGAAACGCCTGTGAAGTAAAGTGAGATAATGTAATGGAATTAGAAGCAGAAAAATCTGAACGCTTAAGTTAGGTATGCCAAGGACTCATGAAATCAAAGTATTTGAGGTATCTGTGCTTGATTTATGCATTGTTAATGATAAATCCTATGTGTCTGCTTGCTTGTTATTTGAGGCGAAATAGTTAGGATGTACATGTTAGGGAGATGACTCAGACATTTCTTTGTTAGCCCTTCTTACCATTCACTGTCTATCCCTGACAATAAATTGTATCCCTAGTCAGCCCTTTTTAGCCTAAAATAAGATTTTTTCTTTGACACCCTATAATTCCATGTTTGTGCCATAAGTGAAAAATTGAAGATGTTTGGAATGAAAAGTGTTGAAAAAAAGACAAAAAGATAGTGAACAAATTTATGCACCCCAATGAAAATAAATAGGCAAAAGTCTAAGTTTGGGGGTGCTTGTTATTCATAATGCACCTCATTCTCTCAAAACAAGAGAGGAAAAATATAGGTATGAGGTTAGAAAAGGAAATCAAAAGGAAGGAAAAGAGTTGAAAGAAAAAGAGCTTATGGTACGTAATTTGAGCCTAAATGTCTACCCTTGCCTAAGCCTACATTACAACCCTGAAAGTCCTGAAGATCTCTAGTATGTGTATCTATGATTAGTGGAGAATAACAAGTGAACATGCCATAGAATTTTGAATTTGACATGCATAGGTTAAGTATTCCTACTTCCATTGAGCATGATTGAACTGAGTTTGCGAAATATCTGACTTGAGAGTTTAGAATGCTAAAAATTCATGCTATACATGTTCCTGCATATTATCCTACTAACCTTCATGCTTTTCTAGTGACATTTGTGCAGCAGGTTGACCAGTGTCGTTGAGTCTGTTATTTTCTTTTCTTTCGTGTCTTTGTTTCTATTTTTGATCTTTACTCGAGGGCGAACAAATGTTAAGTTTGGGGGTGTTTGTTAGGCATATTTTATATACGTCTTTTGAGTCATTTTTAGTTAGTATTTTATCCGTTTTTGTCCAAATATGTGTCGTGTTAGGATAGTTTTTCTTTCTTTTGAGTCACAGTGGTTTAAAAAGGCAACGTGGAGAAAAGAAGCAAAAAGAGGGCAGAAAAGGAGGTTCTCGAGCCAAAAGTGACGAAAGTTGACATCCCGGACGAGAACAGGACGGCGCCGTGGCGCCAATCCATCAGAGAATGCAGGTCCACAACGCCCAATGTACTGAGAAGCTGCAGGAGTTTCGGCGCCACGACGCCAGTCTGCAGGGCCGTGGCGCCAACGCGAGAATTTTGCCAAATCCGAGAAGGAATGGGCCAAGGCATAGAAGGAAAAATGGGACACGTTTTGGGAGGCTATAAAAGGCCCTTTGGGCAGATTTTTCAAGGGTGACACAATCCCTAATTCATCACATAACATAATTTCTTAGAGGCTTCAAGATTAGAGACTTGTTCTTAAGTATTTTTCTTTCTTTACTTTATTTACTTTCGGTTTATGTTGAATAATCTTTTGGTTCTTTGCATGTCTATTGCTAGGAGCTAAACTTTATTTAGGGCTTTCCTTTCGAATCGCTTGAACCTCGTCTTTATGACTTAATGCATTAATTTGGTTTCTTCTTCATATAGTTAAGATTTATTCAATAGTTATTTTGATTGCTTGGTAATTAACTAATCACTAGTTTTCATCACTTATATGATTTCGAATAGAAACCCGAAAGGGCAGATTTGAATATGCTATAGTTGAATAAACACAGGTTAAAATCGTGGACGAAAGTACCCCGATACTTGTATAGTTTTATAGGTTATTGTTCTTAATTCTCTATGTGGTAAAATCTGTCATAGAAATATAGAAGATTTTTGCACCGGGGTTGAATATTTATATATCCTAACCATAATATAAAATGGTCTAGTTAACATGTTATCTTAACATAGAAGAAGAACCTTTATTGTTGCATTAAGGATTAAGGTGAGTGGATAGTTGAGGAGATTGGAAGCCCTATTTCCACTATATCTGATTTAAGTAAAGTAATTTAGTTAAATTTTACAATTGTTCAGTAGTTCATAGATAAAAACCACAACAAAATATCGACAGCCAAATAGATACCATAAGATAGATGTTTGGTAATTGAACACTAATCCCTGAGGACTATATTCAGTCTTACCTAGACTATATTACTTGTAACGATACGTACACTTGCGTTAAGCGTGTGGAAAATCGCTAACATCTCACTAGTCATCTAAATCTGATAGAGCTTCATTGAGTCTAAATATATCAAATTCTTCTTCATGTACCTTCACTTAACTCGTTCACCATTTTGAACACTTTGACGCAACCCTTGTTGTCTCGTATACCATACTTCTTAACCATTGAATCCCTGATTGTAATACATTGCTACACCTTTAGCACATCCCAAAATTACCAAGTCTTGTAATTCACGTGCCTTTTCATGTGAGGCTCCCTCAAATCATTCCTCTTTAAAATACTCAATCAAGCTATCTAGACAATAAAGCTTTAACACAATCTACTACCATGGATATAGTCTCACCTTGATAATATGACTTCAACCTTCAAACTGTAGATATTTCCCGTTATCAATGAACTCTAGCCCACTGACTCAAGGATGACATAAAATTACTCACCTTGGAGCTGCATAAGCCATCCCTTTATCAATCTTGTCACGCTAGCCATCTGAAATATGCATCTCTCCAATCACCAATCGCAAATCCCCATGACATTTGTCATAACACTAGTCAAATTTTGTAGACTTTCTCCTTTAAGATAACAACGTCATAGTCAATACGTGAATCAAGTAATCTTATTGATTTGAATTCAAGTCCCTTTTTATAAAGATGAACCTTAATCCTTCTGAATCAAGAGCAAAATGCCTCTAACCTGATTCTTCAATTTCCATATTCCATTCATATCATATTTACAGTTATCAACCAAAAATCATTCAAATCCATTAAGATGTGTATCGTAATATCATAACTTTTGCAGAATAGATAAGTCAATCATGGAGACAGTAGTAAGCCACTAACTTAGATCAACTGAAAGTTCCTCTTGTCTTACTCGAATCGCAAAATTGAATAACCCTCTAATTAGGTGAATTAAAAGTAATTCCTTCACTAAGCCTTTCCACTAGAAATTACCTTCTCACTAGGGTTACTCTAACAAAGTTATTTATCATAGCTGATAAAATATCCTAAACTGCCACTATACTTATAATGGCATGTCTAGTTATTTTTAGCTAAAGATTCTTATTTGATTATTTAACCCTTTCCGTAAATTCTGTGTGAGGTTTGTGATGTGTGGGGATGGATGACATAGATCCCGAGTTCCATTTATATGCATTTTAGATGAAAACCTAAAAATTAGAAACTTAGAATTTGATAGTTTGGCTCAAAGTTGACTTTTGGTTAAACAAGTTCGTTTCTAAGTTTTGTCACTTCCGGTAGTTTTGGAGGATCATTTATGACTTAGTCGAGTCATTGGTTCACTTCCTGAGACAATTGGATGTATTTTGTGGCCTTATTTGTAAAGGTTAGATTTTGATTTCTCCCATACAATTCTTTAGAAAAGTATGTCTTAGCTCAGTTAAATGGGAAAACTGAGGATACGAGCAAGTTTGTAGCACATTTTACCTTAGACGAGCATGTCTTGTTCATGTCCTGGGGGTCTCGAGAGTGTTTCGGGAGTTGAATAGGAGATTGGGCTGATTTCCCATTACTGGTATTTAGTGTCCACAGGGCAACAACAATGTCTGCTCTAACATGTCTGCCTCGATGAGAGGTTGGTTTGCCGAAGCAGAAGTTGGGAGATAGTGGGTTTCCACCACAGCGGAAGTTTTATCCGAATGGGCCAGTCCGCCACCGCAGAGTCGTTTCCACCATGGTGTTGGGTAGGGTGTCAAGTGACTCATGATGAGGTTTGGTTCACGTAGTAGGTCCACTCCGGTAGTCGAATCGCTGGCGGAAATCTCATGTCGGTGTCGTATAAGATCTTTAGGTCATAATTCTTTTTCCCAAAATAGAAACCTCGAGACCAAAACCATCATAAGAGCAATTTCAGAGGTTTCAGAGCATTTTCATCCTTGGGATAAGTGCTTCTTCCTTTGCGATTAAGTTTATGCTTTTAAGTTCTTCATTAATGGTGATATAGTATGAATATAAGTTAGAGAAGGTGAGTTATGCATGTTTGTGAGATTAAGAGAGTTATGTTATTGATTAATGGAGCTTTATTGATTAATTTACTTATATTATTATGGAATAGTGATGGATATTGTTAGAGGATCATCTTTAAAAGCTTAATTTGGTTGTAGAAGAATATTTCAATTGGGGGGAAATTTTAGGATTTCAAATTGGGGCTTTTTATTATTGTCTAATTGAGGATTTAAATGTGTATAGATTTTTAAATAACTTAAGAATGTGACTACTTAGTATGTATTATTAGCAATTAAGTATTAAAGTGTGAGTCTTGGTAGCTTGAGTCCGGGATAGGTATTTAAAGTCTTGATTTATGTTGTGTTAGCCTTATATTAACGATATAATATGCGTGATTAGACTTTGTTTATCACGAGGCACAGAGGGAGGGCAAGGCTATCATCGAGGCTTAATTGTGTAGCGCTCATGTTCGGCCTAGAGGTAGGATACAATTTAATTTTTCGATACTTCTATAGAAGTGCGTAATAAATTATAAATATTAATGGGTATTTGGTGTGTTTGGGGGTCCCACTCATCTGGTTGTGATGAACATTTGAGTGGGTACCGATATTGAACTGTGATGATGGGTAGATTTGAGAGATCAGCCTCGTGTTGGTTTCGACTGCTATTTATTTAGGCTTATCGCCATACGTGTTATTGTTTGTTTACTGATCAAACATGCTTTCAATTTGATATATTGATTCTGACTTGGATTATATAATATGTTGAATCATGAAATCATGTGACATGTCATCTCTATACTTTATTGCATCTCATTATATCATGATATCTTGCCTTGTATTATCATTCACATTCATACACTCATAATTCTATCATATTGGTATGAGAGTAGTATGGATATGTTTGTGGGTCTAAGAGGCCAGAAATGTAAGAATACTATGAGATTATGGCACATTGACATTATATTGATACGCGAGGAGCAGAGTTACATGCCTGCAACATGATGAGGCTCGATAATGAGTCTTAGGCTCTAGTCAGATCGTGTGTGAAATTATGGCTGGCTAGGAGCGGTATATGGACTTAGAGGGTCCCCCATGGGTGTATGAATCATAATAAAACCTTAACGTATTGTATATCATGTTGAGAAAGGTCCTTGGATATGCATTGCATTCATATCATACTTACTTATGTCATTTCATTTATCAATTGTGATTGGATTTGTACTTGAGGTGATTGTTGATAACTTGACTGGATTCTGGAATTGAATAATTATACATGCTACTTGATACTTGAAATCATTGTTGAAGTCTGTGAATAATAAGTGGGTTATGTGATTTACATGGATTATTGAACTGTTAGTATAGGATTACTTGTGTCAACTTGATATTTATCTCTGATTATGTATATTTCGTCGTTGTCGACCTATGATGTCTACGGGGGTATGTTGTGTGCTCATGCTATATTTCATGCACTCTTTCTGAATGCTGATTCAGTACCTTCCACCTCTACAGAACCACGTGGCTAAGTTCGAGTATTGGATCTCCAGCATACCCTTGAGTGTTATCTCCATTTGTCTTTTATTGCATTTTAGAGACATGACAAGCTTTATTAGACTATTTATGTTGGTTTTTGGCATGCATGCCTATTCAAACTTGTTTTGAATTTATCAGTGCTCTTGTATCTACAAACTAGATCGGTGGGGGGGATGTTTTGGTGTATCAGACTTATTTCTTCTTCCGCATTTATATTATGAGATAACTTATGTAGAATTTTCTATCTTTCGCTTTTATTTATATCATGTATTGTGAATGATTGAGAGTGGTTCACCTATCGGTCGAATTATGTAGGTGCCACCACGATCCCTGAAAAGGGATGGTGACAACACTAGTCCATAATCTTGTAAGGATTTCCTAGATTACTATACATACATTCTTACCAACGTTCTCATATAGATTCATCCAAGTATACATGTCTAAATCCTTTAACAGAAGAAACCTCCTCCCATCTTAGTTCATGCGTTTACCAACCCAACAATGACACCTGGAAGTCTTATGGTGAATTCACTTTTTTCAATTCCAACTGTTATTACTGATCCTCAATTAAATCTCTGAAATGAACTCTGCAACTTGAATAAGTTAACATCGACAGTTTAAATATCCTTATTTACTGGCACCTTCGTGAGGGTCCTTAAGAAACACTTGCATACGAAGAACAACTCTTATCTTATTTTGCCAATCTGGAATACCTCCAGCAAATCTACGATCATCTCTTTTATCTCGTCAACTTTACAGAGTCACATCACAAGTGATCGTAAAAACTTGTCGAGCCTAAAAAACAGATTCAATATCTATATGCATTCTCCAAAATAATGTGACATATGTGATAACTCCTTAAGTAATAAATCTTCATGCTCGTCCATCGCTAGAGTCATTTCTATTAGTCGATCACTATTCCCTAGAAGCGTACGACATATTCACACTTAACGATCAATTCTTGTTCCTTCAACATTCACTTCATAAACAGAGTAGCCTAATTCCATAACACCCTAATGGATTCATCCCACTTCTGACATAATAATATTTTAGGATGCCAACTAGTGTCACTCATAGTCCTTGCACATCAAACAACTGCAGTATATCTCAAAATATTATCAAGCTCTTGGCTCAAAATGACTCCTTCTTATCATCATCCCCCGAGATATCAAGAGAACTTGAAAACACACCCTTTACTAAAAGACTACACCCGCCTATTCCCACAAGATCCAATCATCCATAGTATATTTCTCCAAACCAATAAACCATCCATTAAGGGACCCACACCAAATTATCCTTACTCAATCATTGTGTCATCTCACTAACACTCATCCTATGTATTCACAAGATTAGTTAACAATAAATCTACCATATCTTACAACTTTTTCCAGATGAGCATATCCACCACTTGTTCTTGTCATATACCTGAGGTTGATCCATTTGAATTCTTTTCATTACTTCTATGTTCCATAAAGTAACCAAATCTCTTCACACGCGCCCCATGCAAAGTCCTACTTCCTTATACTCTATCACAAAAGGTCACCTTTCACGTGTATATTCTTCCCAACTTCTCTTTATTGGCTCATCAACTATCCTTCTCACTCGATCAACTAATTCATCCAAGTTGTCCTTTTTCTTATCGGTCACAACACTTATAATGCGGTTACTTTGCTAATAGTGCCTATTAAAGTTGTCAACTCACTTCTCATTACTTCTTATGACATAGATACACTCGCTCAAATTTCGGGTAACTAGTTATAGACAACATGATGATCAATGCATTCCTTTGTACCGTTACTTTCATTTCCTAGGGATATCACTGAACTAAGAGTCTGAATCACGAACCCACTCAATTGAGTCTTCAAGTCATAGACAAAATATAAACTTGGTCACGAGCCCTTATCACAGTGGCACGTCTTGTACCATACCACGCGATGTCACATCTAACCGCTCGCGTTCGAGCCTGAGAACATGTCCTCACCGTAAGTGAAAAAGATTGAAACAAGAATGTTTATACTTTAAATCGAATCACATACGCAAGAATACAAAATGAAAGAATGAAAGTTTTCTAAATATCCTATAGCCTCTCAAAGATATATAATGAGTTCATCATAATAATCCGCAAGACTCTACTAAACATTGTTCTCGTGCTCGTGAGATCCATGAAAATAAAGCTCTGATACCAATTTTTCATGACCCAAATTCCAATCCATGAGGGCACCTACTCCACGCGGAAGGCAAACTATCCACAACTGATTAAGTCAATTTTTAACAAGTATATGATGTGGAGAGAAAGAAAGAAATCTATTTCAAGGTCATAACTAAGTCTTATTCTCATAAATAAGTGGAAAAAGTAATACAACCCAAAACCTAGTGTCAACAAGTACAGGAACTACTAGGATAACAAATATAAGTCAAGACTGCCATATTAATACACTATCTGGAGAGAAGAAAAGACAAAATAATACCAAAAATGGAGAATCTGCTGCCACAGGTCAACCAACAGCTCACACGGAATCCTTCAAGACATATTCATCAATGATCGGTAAAACCTCGTGCTTCAAGAGTGAGCACGAAAAATTAATATGTACTCAGCATCATCATCAATTGACCCTAAACTAAAATAGTGACGATGGTTGATCTTTTGAATGCTTACTCCCACACTTATCCTCTATTAGTTCAAAGGCATAATTGCAATGTAGCAAGTAAGGATAAGAAAAGCTCACTTCAACAAATATCCAAGTAGTCCATCGAATGAGACAAATACATTCCAAACAACTCTACAAGTAGATCCAACAATTAAGCATCAATGAAAAAAAATGCAAATACAATGCAAAGGCCATTAATATTTGGTATATACACGCTCTGTAATAATACAATGCAAAGGCCATTAATATTTGGTATATACACGCTCTGTAATATGGAATATGTGACCCATGGAGGACTCACGAAGTCCATACAACATCCAAAACCATTTTTCATCAGGATCTTAGGCATTTAGGCTCTTAATCTCAACACTTAACTAATCCAGCGCTTGATCTCAACACTTAACTAATCCAGCGCTTGATCTCAACACTTATACCATACTCGACAACCATTCGCATCACTCCGCCTGGAATAATTTTCCATCGAGCACCACATATGTATCATCAAGTATAATATGAATGAGATATCATATTAAAGTATAAATATGACATGCACACATGATAAGTAACAAGGCTATAAAGTAAAAGCTCCTCTTAATTTTCCTTTATCATTAGACGAGTATTTTGTGGTGATGAGAACACATAATCAATAAGTACAACATTGACATATCATATAAGTAAACAAATCAGGGAATCATATCCCGAATAACAATCAATTAGTCATTATCAACTACCAGTTAATGGCCACATGCTTTGGACACAAATATAATTACTCGAATATGATACATATTCCCAAAGCATGGCACTAGTAACTGTACATGTGATCGTCACCTCAGAAGTATGGTACCCCCTTATTCCCCATTACTTTCTCTTTATTTTTACCAATCACGTGTTTTAAATAGAGTTAAGTAAGGTCTCAACTTACTTAATTTTAAAGCCCAATGATCACACTAAAGTCTTGCACTTTCATAGAGCTTCTGAATGAGTACAATCTGTTCAATATGAAATCTATATAAGCATATGAGTCTGTAGACATCCATATTGCTATATTATAATTATGTACCCAAAAAGTGACTCAAAAAGGCAATACCGACTCCGAAGGGTAAAATTATAATTTTGTGATAACCCATAGCCCATAGAGACTAAATCTCGAAAATGACTCAAATCCAACTTTAATTCGACATCCAATTTGAAGAATTTCATATTCCAACATGGGCGTTTAAAATCCCAATTCTACAATTCAAATCATGACTTAAATGATGAATCCCGCAAGAATCTAAGATAGAATCTTACCCCCACGACGCATCTTGGAAAACCCTTTGAACATATTCCAAAACGGAGGTCTCTAGCACAAAACATGGAATTAAATGTGAAATCCCATATTTAAGAACTAAAATTCACTGGAACATTCCTTTTTTGCAATCAGGGGACCTCTCTCATGATCGCGAAGAGCAAAACCTGACCCTGCCCACATATGGCTTTCACGATCACGAACTGGCCCACCGCGATTGCAATGATTGCCCACACGACTCTTCACAATTATGACACGTGCCTCTGGTTTGCATAGAAGGAAATCAACAACTGAACACCAGATTTTCTGATTGACACCTGAAGCTCATCCCGAACACCACTCCTTACTCCCCCCCACATGCATAAACTAAATATGTATTTCAGTCATAAAATACACTATGAACATGATCGTGCACTTGAATCACCTAAAAGGGGTCATCTTGACCTAATGTGGATTGTGGTCAATTATATTTCCTCACTTTAACTAGTTTCTCCGCCAAGGGCCTAAAAAAGACCTGAGCCCTTCATGATTCGTTGCTACAATCCAATTAAGTCAAAAATCATATTCTAAACTTGACAGAACTGTCCAAATTTCCATATGGGTTCGTTAACCCCTGATATTCACTTTGGCCAACCATTTCCATTTCATAACTTAAGAGATTTCTAAAATTTAATTTTTCTTCTTCCTTACTCACCCAATTGCCTCGAGAATTATGCAACCCATCCCTGCAAATCCAAAACATCATTCTAAAGCTATGGGAAAGGTCATTAGGAAAAGGGGACCTAGAACTCAAAACAACCTAACGGGTCGTTACATCGTCCACCACTTTAACAAACGTTCATCTTCGAACGTAAAGGAAAAGAAAGTACATGAACTGTCGAAAATCTGGGGATATCTACTCCGCAAGTCCATCTCAGTATCTTAAGTAGCTTCCTCGACCAGACAATGTCTCCATTGACATTTTACTGAAGCTATCTCTTTCGACCCCAACTTCAGGATTTGCCTATCCAAAATGGCTATCGACTCTTCCTCAAAAGTCAAATTCTGATCAAGCAATATTGAATTCATTGAATCATATGAAAACCATTCGAATGGAACTTTTTGAGCATTGAAATATGAAATACGGGGTAAACACCCGATAAACCAGGTGGAAAAGCCAACTTATTGGCTATTCGCCAACACGCTAAACAATATCAAACAGACCAATATACCTCGTGCTCAACTTCCCTTCTTTCCAAGCCTCACCACACCCTTTATGTGTGAAACCTTCAATAGAACCCGCTCGCCAACCATGAACTCCAAATCATGCACTTCTCAATCCGCATAACTCTTTTGTCTACTCTAAGATGCAAAGAGTCTCTCCTGAATTAATTTGGCCTTGTCCAGAGAATCCCTCAACATGTCCAAGGCCTCAATTGAATACATCAAACCAACCAATTGGAGAACGAAATCTCATAGCATATAATGCCTCAAATGGTGTCATACCAATGCTTAAATGGTAACTATTGTGGTACAGAAACTCCACCAAAGGCAGTAACTAGTTCCAATGACCACCAAAGTCAATAATATAGGCCTACAACATATCCTCAAGGACCTTAATAGTTCACTCAGACTGATCATCAATATGTGGATGAAAAGTTGTGTTAAGCTCCACCCGAGTACCCAAATCCTTCTGAATATATATTTAAAAATGAGTGGTAAATATGTGCCACGATCCGAAATGATAGAAATGGGTACCTATGTAAACAAACTATCTCTCGGATATAAATTTTGGCCAATCTCTCTAAATTGAAGGTAGTCTGAACCGGTACAAAATGAGTTGACTTGGTCAATTTGTCTACAATGACCCAAATAGCATCAAACTTTCCTAGAGTATGTGGGAACCCTACCACAAAGTCCATAGTAATTTGCTTCAACTTCTACTGAGGTATGGGCATCTTCTGAGTAATACAATCATGCTTCTGGTGCACGTACTTTACATGTTTATAGTTCAAACACCGAGACACGTATTTCACTATGTCCATCTTCATCCGACACCACCAATAATATTATTTCAGTCTCATACATCTTTATAGCATCTGGATGAATAGAGTACCTCGAATTATGAGCCTCCTCCCTTCTCAATAAAAACACATGTCTGATGAACACAAATGCAACTATGGATCCTCAAAACTCCTTCGTAATCTAACATCACCTCATTGGTCTTTCCTTGTAACACGTTATCCCGAATCTTATGCAAATTCTCCAATAAAGAAGATCTTACCTCCACACAAAATAGAACCTTGTTAGGTTCTGAAATATCAAGTCTCACCATACGGTTAACCAAAGACTGAACATCCACAGCCAAGGGGCGTTCTCCCACCTCACAGCTTTCTAACTCAAAGCATCTGCCACTATGTTGGCCTTTTTCGATGATAAAGGATAGTCGTGTCATAATTCTTAAGCAACTCTAATTGCCTTCCTTGCCTCAAATTAAGATCCCTCTTATTAAAAATATGTTAAAGACTATGATGATCGGTAAACACCTCACAATGCACACTATACAGATAATGCCTTCAAATCTTCAATGCAAATAATATTGCCGCCAATTCCAAATCATGAGTGGGATAGTTCTTCTCATGCACTTTAAACTGCCTTGATGCATAAGCTATCTTTTTGTCTTTCTACATCAGAACACAATCAATATCAATCCGTGAAGCATTACAAAACACGATAAAGTCCTATCCCTCGATGAGTAAATTCAAAATCAGAGTCGTAATCAACAAAGTCTTAAGCTTTTGAAAGCTCATTTCACACTCGTCCAACCACTAGAAAGTTATGTTTGTTTGACTCGATTTTGTCAATAAGGACACAATGGATGAAAACCCTCAATGAAATGCCGATAATAACTCACAATACTAATAAAACTCTGAATTCAGTGACCGAGGTAGTTCTAACCCAACATGAGCTACCTCAATCTTCTTGGTATCCCTATAATACTATCAGATACCACATGTCACAAAAATGCCACCGAGCTAAGTCAAAACTCAGAATTCAAAAACTTGGAATAAAACTTCTTCTACTTCAGAATTTCGAGCACAATCCTTAAATGTTACTCGTGCTCCTCTCTACTACGAGAGTACATCAAGATACCGTTAATGAAGACAATAACAAAGGAGTCTGAGTACGGTCTCAACACAGTTTTTATAAAGTCTATAAAGGTTGTTGGGGCATCTGCTCAGGCCAAAAGACATCACCAAAAACTCATAATGGTCATAATACATCCTGACCTGTGGGGCAAGGTCATAACTAAGTCTTATTCTCATAAATAAGCGAAATAAGTAATACAATCCAAAACTTGATGTCACAAGTACAAGAACTACTAGGATAGAAAATATAAGTCTAGAATTTTATTCGAACACACTGTCTGGATAGAAGAAAAAGACATAATAATACAAAAGAGGGAATCTACTGCCACTGATTAGTCAATATCTCACCCTCCTTCAAGACAGACTCCTTGATGATCGGTAAAGCATCGTGCTCCAATAATGCCAGGTAAAAAAATGCAGCAAGTGTAGAGTGAGTACATGAAATTAACATGTACTCAACAACATTATTGACTGACCCTGAACTAAAATAGTTATGAGGATTGGTCTTCCGAATGCTTACTTATACACTTAACAACTATTAATTCACAAAGGCATACTTTCAATTCAACAAGTAAAAGATGAGAATTTCACCTAATTCCACAAGTATTCAAGTAATCAATCAAGTGGTATATAAGTATATTTCAATCAATCCTTCAAGTAAGTCAACTAGTAAAGAATTAACGAAATGATATATGATATGCAAATGCAATGCAAAGGTCTTCCATCACTGGTGTACACACACTCTGTAATATAAGATACAAGATCCATGGGGGAATTGCGAGGTCCACTAACATTTCTCATTGAGTTCTCAACCATTTAGGCTCTCAATATCAATACTTAGCCAATTCGGCTCTTATTACCTGTAATTAGCCAATTCAGTTATCATCTGCATCACTCTGTCCGAAACCATTTTGCATCGGGCACCACCTAAGTATCCTCAAGTGTAATATGCATGAGATACCACATAAAAGAATTAATATGATACACACACGAAATAAACAACAAGGTTATAAAGTAAAAGCTCAAGTTAGCTCGTTTTCATCCTTAAACGAGTATTTCAGAATGATGAGAACACATAATCAATAAGTAAGACATGCATATATAATAAAAATATCAAGTAGGAGATTCACATATCACATCAATAGATTTAAGCTATCAACTAATGCCCACATGTTTTGGCATTCTTATGAGGAAGTAAATAATTTAATACTACACAACTTCCCAAATTAAGGCACTGATACCTATACGAGTGCTCGTCATCTCACGAGTACGGACCCCCTTATTATTCATTTCTTTTATCATTAGTTAAATTATAGACCACCCACTTTAAATAGAGTCAAATGAGGTCTCAACTTGTCTGATTTCGAAGCTCGCAACAAAGGCTTGTCTTTTCTTAAATCTTCCAAACGATCTCAATCTATTCAAATATGAATTATTCATAAGCATACGAGTTCGTAGACACCCATATTGCTATATTACTAATCTAGACCCAAAAAATCCCCTCAAAAGTCCCTCGAGTTTCGGAGGGTAAAAATATAATTTTATTGCAAAGTCAATTTACCTATAGCCATAGAGTCTAAATCCCAAAAAAATGACTCAAATCTGACTTTCAATTTGAAGAATTTCTTATTTTCAACTTAGCGCTTAAATCCCAATCATACAATTCAAATTATGATTTAAATAATCAAATTCAATAAGAATCTAAGATAAATCGATAAAAGTGCGGTTAGATTCTTACTCCCGCGATGAATCTTGAAAATCACTTAAAAAATCTCCCAAATACGAGGTTGCTAGTTCAAGTTATGAAATGAAATGTCAAATCTCAATTTTTAGTTATACAATACTGGCAGGAGCAGTCCCTTCTTCGCGATTGCGGATCGACCGCGAAGACTTGCTCATACCCGACCCAAAAGGCCTTCGCGAATTCACCCACCACGATCCTGATGCTTTGCTCAACCTCTCTTCGCAATCGCGACACTGCCCATGCGATCCCGTAGGGTTAATTTCTCCACCATACACCAGAAATATTTGGTGTCTCCCAAACTTGGAATAAACACCTGAAACTCATTCAGAACCTCCAGAACACAATCAAATATGAATTCCAGTCATAAAAATGTGTTATGAGTCTGCTCGCACACTCAAAATATTAGTCGTCTTAACTCGATGTTGATCGTAGTCAACTTTAATTCATCACTTTAACTAGTTTTTCATCCAAGAGTCCAAAACACACCCGAGTCCCTGGGGATCCATCCCAACCATCCAATTATGTCATAAATCACATTCCTGGCCTAACAAAACTCTCCAAATTTGTATATGGGTTCGTTAACCCCAGATGTTGACTTTGGTTAATCATTTCTAATTCTTTAACTTAGCATTTTCAAAATTTATTTTTTCTTCTCAAATACTCACCCAGTTGCCTCCAGAATTGTGTCACTCGTCCCCACAATTCAAAATCATCATTTTAAAGCTACGAGAATGATCATTTGAGAAAATGGAGACCTAAACATAAAGATGACCTTATATGAACCAAATATAGATAATAGAGAAGCAAATGGATTTCAGTGTCATCCAAATCTTGAATATCAGTTGGTGAAATACCATGGAGGTGAGGGTCCACCCACCACTAATTAGCGTGATCTTTTGTAGAGAATTATTAGAGAGTTAAAAAGCACTAAATTAAGCATAATTTTGAGAGTTATAAACCAACAAAACTATCTCCCGATACCCACACCCCAACACCTCCAATCTAGTGGCGAATCTAACGTATAAGTCATGAATTAATCTAAATTCAGTAGTTTTATATCAAATCTGGAATATCTATGTAAAAGGAATTCATTAAATAAGGGCGTGTTTGGTATGACATAATATTTTCAATTTTTTTTTTTTAAATAAATGATTTTGCTACTCATTTTCTTGTGTTTGGTACGGAAGTTAGAAAATGTCATTTTAAGAGTATTTACATATATTCAAAGCAAAACACTATAAAGTTTTTTTTTAATTCGGAGTACAACTTCTGATGGTGGAGGTAGAAAAGGAGGTTTGGGCACGCCGCTGGGGAGGGTAGGGTTCAATTTTAATAAAGTTGTTGTAAAAGTCAAATAAAATATATAAAATAAAAATTTCGGAGGGGTTAGGCGGAGGGTGGTAGATGTGGGTGGGTTAAGAAATTTCTATTCATTTTTTCTAAGATTTATAAAAAAGTAAAATAAAATATATGAAATAGAAAAATTAGGGGGGGTAAGAAAAAATTTCCCATTATTTACTAATTTTTTATAATAATACAATAAAATATTTGAAATAGAAAATTCGGGGGAAGGGGTGTTGTTGTAGGCTGGGGTGGGGGGCAAGAAAAAATTTACCATATTTTAAAATTTTCTGTAAAAGTAAAATAAAATATATGAAAAAAAATTTAAGGGGTAGGTTCGGGAAGGGGGAGGTGTGGGGTTGGGCAGGTGGGTGTAGGTGGATAGGGTGGGAGGTGGGGTAGGGTAGGGGTAGGGGTTGGGTTAGGGGTACGTGGGATAGGGTCGGGGTACGTGGGGGATAGTGTTGGGATGCGTTGGTATGTTTTTATATAAATCTGGATAATGTTTTCATCAAAATTTTAAGGAAAACATTTTCTCCTATTTTGAAGAAAATATTTTTCAAGATATTTAGTGCAAGTAAACAAAAAAAAAAAAAATAGAAAATATTTTCTGTCATATCAAACACGCCCTTAATGCAAATACTTAATTGTGGATCGACGTATGAAACTATCCTCTTTCTTCTTCTTCTTCTTTTTTCTTCAATCAAGTTGATTATAATAAACTTATAAAATCAAATTCATAAAATTTAAATTTTGAATGGGTCATCCGCATTCCTATTCTATTAAGTACAAGGAGCGGACCGCTAGAGGCTTATAGTGTCTATAGCTACGTACGTACAAGTAATTGTATATAGTACTTTTTTCTTTCTCTGTGTTCCTATGAAATATCTATTTTCTTCTACACCACACTTTTTTCCTAGTAATATGTAGAGCCAGATCGACATATATTTTTATAAAACTATGAATCTTTGCCAAGGTATTGAGTACTAATTCTAATTAAGAGAAATAATTAGCATCTTGCACTTAGATAAATGACGGTTCCTAATGATTCCACTATTGCCATAAACTTATGTTGGTATGATAAAATATTAAGTTAGAAATTTTGTAATGAAGAAAAATTGCCCCCTCTATTCTATGTAAAGACAGTACCAGTACAAGGCAATGTTAATCATTCTTGGGAGCAAAAGGAGAAATCCCTCGCCCACAGGGCCCCCACCCTTCCGACCCGACAGAGATTGGTGGAGAAAGGTAAATCGTAGTCTTCGCCACTAGGTGGGAGCGCGATGTCTTGTGACAAGAGTCATCTCATGAAGAAATGAACTCTCACACATGTAGAACACTGCGAGGAGCCGATCTCGCTTTGCAATTCTTGACACCCATTCTTGGTCAAAGAAGTGTCATGGATAGTGGCTCTTTCAACTAGACCTAGTTGGTAAAGGTCATAATTTTTATTGAGGCATAGGCTTTATTTTTTTTCTTTCTTTCAATTTCATTACTTTAATGTTATTTCTTTTTTTTCTTTAAAGGAAAAGTTGATAGACGTAAATAGTCGTTCAATAAAAAGGAGAAAAGACAAGAAAGCAATGGGTAAGGGGGTAGTTACTTGTTTTCTTGCCTTGAAGTATATCTCTTCCCCTTTATTTATTTGTCTTCTTGGAAGGGAAGAAGGCACATTATTTGGATTATTTTCACTTTTTTTGGTAGCATAGCTTGGAAAAACGTAGGAAAACTAAAATACTTTTTCCTTTATTATTATGTACATGATTTGAAAGGCATCAACTTTCTCAAATTGATTACATATTTAGACCTATGCCTAATTTCATGCCATCATTTAAGGGCTATTAAGGCAACTTCTTGTTATGATCAATGTATAAATACAAGCTTATTTCATGCTACTCCTTTCGGTCCCTTTTTAAATGACTTTCTAGGGTGTGACACAACCATTAAAAAATAAGTTAATTACATTCCTTGAAAAAAAGTACGCTTTAATATACTACTCCTATATTCCTAAAAAATATACAGAATCATTGGAAGACCTTTCAGAAAGTTGTTCATACAATTTATTATAACAAAGACTAAGTTGGGAAAAATAATAGTACTTTCTTGATCTATATTAACCTTATTTTTGCTTATTTTTAAAAGGTTAGAAAGTTATTTTAAAAGGGATCAAAAGGAGTAACATTTTAATTATTTATTTTGTTTTGAGCATAATTTTCTAACTCATAATTGTTGAGATTCTTCTTCTATGAGACTCAATATGGATCAGAGTAAACAAAGAGTCTAGGTTCGAGTCTCACCGCCATATAATATCAATTTATTTTACGTATTTGGCTCATCTAAAGGAATAAGTATGTACATGATGAGTTGTGTTGAAAGTATAATTAGTAAATTAAAATATACATTCTTTAATAACTTAAGTTTATAGATGAGCTGATCACACAATTCAGCAACAACACCATTAAAATAATAATATTTCCGTTATTGTATTCACTTATCAGTATTCGAAATTAATTTACATCATATGATTATAAAGGATGAAAGGCATATTGCAATACTTCAATCAACTAAACGATCATTATAATATATAAATGGAGTATACTATTCTAGATATCAAAGAAATTATAAGGAAGTTAAAAATGGAAAAAAAAATTATAACTTGATTATGCAATTAGGAAGAAGAGGGTGAAGATTTATGAATAAATCGTCACAAATACTCTATACCAAATTTTGTTACAAGTGGAAAGTAAAGAATTTGTGCATATATTGCGACTTAATTATAATCACCACCAAAACTTCACTTTCAGTGGCGACTTGGAGGGTTGCCACTGAAACTGTCCCTTGTTGTGGCGATTTAGGAAGTTGTCACGAACATCGTCACAAAAAACCTGATTTCTTGTAGTGATAATTGGACACAAATTCAATTTTGAATTCGATTACGTTAAAGAGCCGTTCTAACCAAGAATATTGAACAGTGCGTTAATGTTGTAAGTGTAAGAAATATCTTACTCCATCATTTCATTCCAAATGGGTAGTAAATATACTCATAATACAAGCATCATCTTAGGCTAGAATTAAGGTATCAAGTGACTAAATATACACCTACCATATACAAAATATATTATGTACCAATCACAATTACAACAACAACAACAACATACCCAGTGAAATTCCACAATGTGGGGTCTGAAGAGGGTAGAGTGTACTCAGACCTCACCTCTACTTTAGTAGGTAGAGCAGTTGTTTCGTGGAGACCCTCGACTCAAGACAACACATAATCACACGCAAAGCAAGCAAAGCAATATAAACGATCAGAATCAGTATGAACATGCTGATGACAAAATCGAATACGCCATGGTAGCGCATTCTGACAAAAGGAAGCAATAGCTAACGTAGATAAATATTATATTAATTCTATCACACCCCCGCAGTTGAAGTGAGAGGTCGGTGTATGCTGAGACTGTCCCGAAAGTCTTCAAATAGAACCAGCGGAAGACCTTTGGTAAAAATATCGGCAATCTAATAGCGTGATGGAACATGTAAGACACGTACTTGTCCACGAGCAACCTTTTCGCGAACAAAGTGAATATCCAACTCAATATGTTTAATGTGTTGATGTTGAATCGGATTCCCTGAGAGATAAATCGCACTAACATTATTACAATAAATCAACGTCGCCTTCGAAACAGGACATTGGAGCTCCAGAAGAAGATTTCGTAGCCAACAAGATTCAGAAATCACATTTGCAACTCCCTGATATTCTGCTTCGGCACTGGACCTAGACAAGGTAGTTTGTCGTTTGGAGGACCAAGATATCAAATTATCACCAAGAAAGACACAATAATCAGACATGGAGCATCTGGTATCCGGACATCCACCACAATCTACATCTGTGTAAGAAATGAGAGTGGTTGTTAAAGATCCAGCAAGCCATGATCGAGATTGTTTTGAATATAGTGCATAATGCGCTTGAGAGCATGCATGTGATCCTCCATTAGGTTATGCATTAATAAACAAATGTCACGCCCCAAATCCCGAGCCCGTGACTGGTGCCCCTACCTGAGCACCCATCTACTCATACAACATAAATAAACCGCGGAAGATAAATAACACTTTTTTTTTTTAAAACAAAGGCAAAGTCGGAAAGGCTTCCGTATAAATATAAATCACCCGAAAGGGTCTACGCTGTACAACAATGTAAATACAACTTACACCAGTCCAGCCCACATATGAATACAGACCTCTAAGAAGGTGACAACAACTATGACGGGACAAGGCCCCGTCGTACCCCTGAATATACCTAGTCATAATGACAAACTTCGGAACTTGGAGTCATCTCAAAATGCTGAACAAGGATCCTAAGCTCGCGGATCCACAACTGTGTACCTAGACCTGCGGACATGAACGCATCCCCCCTAAGGGGGTCAGTACAACAAGTACTAAGTATGGAACGGAAATAAAGTACATTAAACAAGATCATAACTGTACAAAAGAATGACAGGGGCAAGTATAAAAATTAAAATATCAGATCTTACCGTGTCATTTTAACTCATGAAATCAATCGTACATTAATCATTCTTTTCCTTCTTTAAATAAGAATTAACATCATATTCTTACATACATACTTAAGAATTCGATCAAGTTTTTCCACATAACTTACATATCTTACATAACATAATCCGGCCCTTTATGGAGGGACTTCTTATTTGGGAGCTTACTTTGATTACCCATACGTGATAACGTAACCCGTCCCATTTGCGGGACACGGTGTACTGATGAATCATGTAGCATAATCCGGCCCGCCTGTGGGGCTCGGTGTACTGTGGAACCATGTAGCATAATCCGGCCCGCCTGTGGGGCTCGGTGTACTGTGGAATCATGTAGCATAATCCGGCCCGTCTGTGGGGCTCGGTGTACTGTGGAATCATGTAGCATAATCCGGCCCGCCTGTGGGGCTCGGTGTACTGTGGAATCATGTAGCATAATCCTGCCCGCCTGTGGGGCTCGGTGTGATTTTCCTTACATAACATTTTAAACCACCCTTTCACTTCTTCTTAAGTCGTTATAACAACTTCCCATAAAACTATTATAACAACCTTTCATTTTATTGAACTTAAGGCACTTTTATTTCTTATCACATTGGGGAAACTAAACCCAAAAGTACTAAGCACATACATACTTAAAAAGAATCATAAAACTCCTTCTTTTTAAATCAATAAATGTATACTTTTAAAACTCAAGTCACATACTCTTTCGAAATCAAGCCTCTTACCTTTAGAAGTAAATCAAGTAACCCATATCTTGAAAAATAAAGTCTCATAACTTGTAAAGAAATCAAGTCTCATAACTTTAAATCAAATCTCTTAACTTTAGAAATCAAGTCCCATATCTTGAAAAATAAAGTCTAATAACTTGTAAAAAATCAACTCTCATAACTTTAAATCAAATCTCTTAACTTTAGAAATCAAGTCCCATATCTTGAAAATAAAGTCTCATAACTTGTAAAGAAATCAAGTCTCATAACTTTAAATCAAATCTCTTAACTTTAGAAATCAAGTCTCATATCTTGAAAAATAAAGTCTCATAACTTGTAAAGAAATCAAGTCTCATAACTTTAAATCAAATCTTTTAACTTTAGAAATCAAGTCTCATAAATTGTAAAGAAATCAAGTCTCATAACTTTAAATCAAATCTCTTAACTTTAGAAATCAAGTCCCATATCTTGAAAAATAAAGTCTCATAACTTGTAAAGAAATCAAGTCTCATAACTTTAAATCAAATCTGTTAACTTTAGAAATCAAGTCCCATATCTTGAAAAATAAAGTCTCATAACTTGTAAAGAAATCAAGTCTCATAACTTTAAATCAAATCTTTTAACTTTAGAAATCAAGTCTCATATCTTGAAAAATAAAGTTTCATAACTTGTAAAGAAATCAAGTCTCATAATTTTAAAGTACTTCACGTAACTTATACAATTTTGACTAAGCCACTCATACTTTCATAATCAAGACTCATATATTTCCAAAATCGACTTACTTACTTCAAATGAATTAAGTCACATAGACTTACCAAATCAAGTCACATAGACTCACTAAAATTTAGTCACATAGACTTACCAAATAATCATGTCAAAGGAAGGAAGAAATTCACATACCTCGTTGGCGACTAACCCAAACGACAAGTAGCAATACGCTCCAATGTACTTCAACCTTATTGGCTATTCCACAAGCCAAGTAGAATGTGCTACACGTAGTACTTCAAGCTAAAATGACAATAGCACTTCTATCAACTACAAACTATCAAGTGTAGGACTTATATCAAATAATGACCCTCTAATTCTACGGAAAATTGGGCAGCACTTTCTTTGTTTCTACGTACTTTTCCAACTTTTTCAAGGCCCGTATTCATCAACCAACAAGCCACATTTAAGGCACAACCAACAGTTAGCCAAAGGGGATTACACGCCTAACTGGACGTATAAAATTCTTCCCCACAGTTATACAAAACAGTCCACAAACCAGCCCATAAAAACAGTCCGCAATCCAATCATAACGAGGGTAAAATGTGAGGCCTTTTAACGCCTTTCCACACCCTTATTCCCTTAGGACTTTCATTATCAACTACTACACTTAAACATGCATAACAATAACTAAATTTCCAGCATTTAATACCTCAAAACAGTCCACTAAACGACACAACAACGTCTAAAAGTTTTGGGCAGTTTCTCGACCACAACAACTACAACCCGATAACTCGTTCCTTAATCCATTTTATTCCAATTCGAGTTCCAAAACTTCTACATAAGTTATAACAACTTATTAACAACAATATTAATCCATTATAACATGCAATAGGTGAAGATAACAACGACAATAACCAACAAATTCCATTTGCACCAAATCTGTCCCAAATCAGTTTTAGCCCCAAAAATGGCTCAAACGCTTTTTTATTCTTCATTCTTTTCTAACAAAAGTTCATTCATACATAATAACAATAAGTAATATCCAATTACTTTAACAGAAGGAGGACTTTTACCTCATTTTTTGCCCAAAAACGCCCCAAAACAGTCCGGTCTTTATTGGTGCGCAGTTTTCGTTTCGCTCCACTTCTTCAAGTTCCAATCACATATATGTACCCCCTACAACCTTAGGAGCAACTTCTCTTTGAATCTCACTTTCAAAAAATTGACGTAACCCCTAGGGTTTTGGCATTAACTTTCGGCCAAGACAAGTAAAAACGTGTAGAATATTAATCTAGGCTTATCACTTGGTTTAAGGGCTTAATCTTGGAGAAATAAATTGATCAACAATGGTTGTTCTTAGCCAAGGGGCTCTCGAAATTATGGAGCTAAAGGGGAGAAGATGAGAGCTTATTTTTTGGTCTAAGTGTAAAGTGATCCAAGTCTTGCAAGACTTGGATATGTATAGCCAAGTGGAGTGGGACCCATGTCCACTTGTCCCCTCTCAAAATATCTAATTTGTTGTCATCTTAGCAAGACAAGTGGAGGGGTGCCACGTGTCGCCCTCCGATTGGTCCAAAATATAATAATTTTTCGAAGGTCCCCGCAAAATTGTGAAATTCTCGGCGGACCCCATATTATCAATTTCAATACTAAATCCATAAATCCAATTAGAAGTATTATACTCCAAGTTAATAATTTTTCCGTCGTCACATTTTTTCCGAAATTTTCCTTAAGAAAATGTAATTATTCTTTCCTTCCAAAATTCAAATCTTAAATCCTTAATCACGTTCTCCATTAGTAGCCCTGGTAATACGGGGTGTAACATCCTTCCCCCCTTAGAAACATTCGTCCTCGAATGTTCATCTAAGATCTCAATAGTTAGCTAGTATTCCATGATTCTCGATTATTCCATGTCTCAATCTTACATTATCTCTCCACTCATACGGGTAAGATAGTTTATCATAATCTCAATATCATGTTGTCCTAATCACAACAACCATATTTACTCCATAAAAATATTATTCGTGCATCTCACTTAAGCATACAACACAACTTAATCTAATAACATGGTATGTCCATAAGTCAATTAAACCTGATCTTTCAAGAGTCTATCACAATCTTAGTTAGTTCATTACCTCTTAACTATTCCAAATAAGTACATATATAAAGCCTAGGTGTGGATTCAATAAACTGTTTCACACCTTCCAAGTAATTATTAAGGTTTAACCAACTCATGGTAACTCATAATCATTCTAGGCAACACACATATGACCCCATATAAATACGCTCGTACAGATACACATCATCATTATACCAACTGTACAATAGTTTTACCAACCTGGATACGAAGTCCATATAATCCTTTCTGGGTCACTGTTGCCTTTCTCATATCTGCAATCAAAATAACACGTTAGGGAGAGACTACCCTAACAACACAACTCTATCGCACGATCTCAGAGTGAGAAGAAGGGAAACCAATCCTAATTGTACTATAGCCTCCTGTTTATAGATGTGGTGCACAACACATCGATAAACAAGACTCTACTATACAGTGCGTAGACATACCGAGGACTAAGCGCTCGATACCACTCTGTCACGCCCGAATCCGGGCGTGGTGGTGCCCTACTGGGCACCATTCTACCCATCTGACATAAATAAACGCGGAAGATAAATAACACTCATTTTTTTAAAACAAAGGCAAAGCGGAAAGACTTAGTATAAATATAAATCACGAAAAGTCTACATTTATACAACAATGTAAATACAACTTACACCGATCCATTACATATGAATACAAACCTCTAAGAAGGTGACAACAACTATGACGAGACAAGGCCCCGTCGTACCCCTGAATATACCTAGTCATAATGACAAACTCCGGAACTTGGAGCCATCTCAAAATGCTGAACAAGGATCCTAAGCTCGCGGATCCACAACTGTGTACCTAGACCTGCGGACATGAACGCATCCCCCCTAAGGGGGTAAGTACAACAAGTACTAAGGATGGAACGAAAATAAAGTACATTAAACAAGATCATAACTGTACAAAAAAATAACAGGGGCAAGTATAAAAATTAAAATACCAGATCTTACAGTGCCATTTTAACTCATGAAATCAATCGTACATTAATCATTCTGTTCCTTCTTTCAATAAGAATTAACATAATATTCTTACATACATACTTAAGAATTCGATCAAGTTTTTCCACATAACTTACATATCTTACATAACATAATCCGGCCCTTTATGGAGGGATTTCTTATTTGGGAGCTTACTTTGATTACCCATACGTGATAACGTAACCCGGCCCATTTGCGGGACACGGTGTACTGATGAATCATGTAGCATAATCTGGCCCGCCTGTGGGGCTCGGTGTACTGTGGAATCATGTAGCATAATCCGGCCCGCCTGTGGGGCTCGGTGTACTGTGGAATCATGTAGCATAATCCGGCCCGCCTGTGGGGCTCGGTGTACTGTGGAATCATGTAGCATAATCCGGTCCGCCTGTGGGGCTCGGTGTGATTTTCCTTACATAACATTTTAAACCACCCTTTCACTTCTTCTTAAGTCGTTATAACAACTTCCCATAAAGCTATTATAACAACCTTTCATTTTAGAGAACTTAAGGCACTTTTATTTCTTATCACATTGGGGAAACTAAACTCAAAAGTACTACGTACATACATACTTAAAAAGAATCATAAAACTCCTTCTCTTTAAATCAATAAACGTATACTTTTAAAACTCAAGTCACATACTCTTTCGAAATCAAGCCTCTTAACTTTAGAAGTAAATCAAGTAGCCCGTATCTTGAAAAATAAAGTCTCATAACTTGTAAAGAAATCAAGTCTCATAACTTTAAATCAAATCTCTTAAATTTAGAAATCAAGTCTCATATCTTGAAAAATAAAGTCTCATAACTTGTAAAGAAATCAAGTCTCATAACTTTAAATCAAATCTCTTAACTTTAGAAATCAAGTCCCATATCTTGAAAAATAAAGTCTCATAACTTGTAAAGAAATCAAGTCTCATAACTTTAAATCAAATCTCTTAACTTTAGAAATCAAGTCTCATATCTTGAAAAATAAAGTCTCATAACTTGTAAAGAAATCAAGTCTCATAACTTTAAATCAAATCTTTTAACTTTAGAAATCAAGTCTTATATCATGAAAAATAAAGTCTCATAACTTGTAAAGAAATCAAGTCTCATAACTTTAAATCAAATCTCTTAACTTTAGAAATCAAGTCTCATATCTTGAAAAATAAAGTCTCATAACTTGTAAAGAAATCAAGTCTCATAACTTTAAATCAAATCTCTTAACTTTAGAAATCAAGTCTCATATCTTGAAAAATAAAATCTCATAACTTGTAAAGAAATCAAGTCTCATAACTTTAAATCAAATCTTTTAACTTTAGAAATCAAGTCTCATATCTTGAAAAATAAAGTTTCATAACTTGCAAAGAAATCAAGTCTCATAACTTTAAAGTACTTCACGTAACTTATACAATTTTGACTAAGTCACTCATACTTTCATAATCAAGACTCATATATTTCCAAAATCGACTTACTTACTTCAAATGAATTAAGTCGCATAGACTTACCAAATCAAGTCACATAGACTCACTAAAATT
Organism: Przewalskia tangutica; assembly: GCA_029844215.1. NCBI lineage: Eukaryota > Viridiplantae > Streptophyta > Magnoliopsida > Solanales > Solanaceae > Przewalskia > Przewalskia tangutica. The sequence continues at coordinate 21,112,447 of CM056736.1, forward strand.
TAGTCACATAGACTTACCAAATAATCATGTCAAAGGAAGGAAGAAATTCACATACCTCGTTGGCGACTAACCCAAACGACAAGTAGCAATACACTCCAATGTACTTCAACCTTATTGGCTATTCCACAAGCCAAGTAGAATGTGCTACACGTAGTACTTCAACCTAAAATGACAATAGCACTTCTATCAACTACAAGCTATCAAGTGTAGGAGTTATACCAAATAATGGCCCTCTAATTCTACGGAAAATTGGGCAGCACTTCCTTTGTTTCTACGTACTTTTCCACCTTTTCCAAGGCCCGTATTCATCAACCAACAAGCCACATTTAAGGCACAACCAACAGTTAGCCAAAGGGGATTACACGCCTAACTGGACATGTAAAATTCTTCCCCACAGTTATACAAAACAGTCCACAAACCAGCCCATAAAAACGATCCGATCGGCCATAACGATGGTAAAATGTGAGGCCTTTTAACGCCTTTCCACACCCTTATTCCCTTAGGACTTTCATTAGAAACTACTACACTTAAACATGCATAACAACAACTAAATTTCCAGCATTTAATACCTCAAAACAGTCCACTAAACGACACAACAACGTCTAACAGCTTTTGGCAGTTTCTCGGCCACAACAACTACAACCCGATAACTCGTTCCTTAATCCATTTTATTTCAATTCGAGTTCCAAAACTTCTACATAAGTTATAACAACTTATTAACAACAATATTAATCCATTATAACATGCAATAGGTGAAGATAACAATGACAATAACCAACGAATTCCATTTGCACCAAATCTGTCCCAAATCGGTTTTAGCCTCAAAAATGGCTCAAACGCTTTTTATTCTTCATTATTTTCTAACCCAAGTTCATCCATACATAATAACAATAAGTAATATCTAATTAATTTAAAAGAAGGAGGACTTTTACCTCATTTTGTGCCCAAAAACGCCCCAAAACAGTCCGGTCTTTATTGGTGTGCAATTTTCGTTTCGCTCCACTTCTTCAAGTTCCAATCACATATATGTACCCTCTACAACCTTAGGAGCAACTTCTCTTTGAATCTCACTTCCAAAAAGTCGACGTAACCCCTAGGGTTTTGGCATCAACTTTCGGCCAATACAAGTAAAAACGTGTAGAATATTAATCTAGGCTTAGCACTTGGTTTAAGGGCTTAATCTTGGAGAAATAAATTGATCAACAATGGTTGTTCTTAGCCAAGGGGCTCTCAAAATTATGGAGCTAAATGGGAGAAGATGAGAGCTTATTTTTTGGTCTAAGTGTAAAGTGATCCAAGTCTTGTAAGACTTGAATATGTATAGCCAATTGGAGTGGGACTCATGTCCACTTGTCCCCTCTCAAAATATCTAATTTGTTGTCATCTTAGCAAGACGAGTGGAGGGGTGCCACGTGTCGCCCTCCGATTGGTCCAAAATATAATAATTTTTTGAAGGTCCCCGCTAAATTGTGAAATTCTCGGCGGACCCCATATTATCAATTCCAACACCTTATAATCCAATACTAAATCCATAAATCCAATTAGAAGTATTATACTCCAAGTTAATAATTTTTCAGTCGTCACATTTTTTCCGAATTTTTTCTTAAGAAAATGTAATTATTCTTTCCTTCCAAAATTCAAATCTTAAATTCTTAATCACGTTCTCAATTAGTAGCTCTGTGATCGGTGTATTTTATATACACCTTTTGAGTAAGTTTTAGTTAGTCTTTTGTCCCATTTTGCACATATAAGTGTCGTATTAGGATAGTTTTTCTTTCTTTTGAGTCAAAGTGGTTAAAATGGCCTAATGGCGGAAAAAGAGCAAAAAGAGGGCAAAAGAGGAGACGCGGAGTGGAAAGCAGAGAAAGTGGCGAACAAGGAAAAATCAAGGCCGGCATGGCCTCCTGCGATCAGCGAGCGCGGCGCCCATCATTGAAGAAGGTGCGAAGATCCAGCGCGCGCGGCTAAAAGCTGGCGCGGCGCTATCGAAGGGCGGGAGATATAAGCGCGGCTACCGAACAAAGCGAGGCATGGCGCGCTACACATCAGAAGCCACGGGAGATGCGGCTGCGCGGCTACCGAACAACGAATATCGAGGGCGGCGCGAAACAAGCGGCGGATTGCAGAACTTCCGGCATGGCCCATGCGGCGCAGCGCGGCAGCGAAAAAAATAGGTTTTGAGGCGGATTTTGGGCGAGCTGCGAGGAAAAGTTGAGGCGGTTTTGACTATAAAGGAGAACCCTAGGCGGTTTTAAGGGTTCCTTCTTGCACATGACTCAAGACTTTGGCTTGGAGATTGGATACCATTAATTTAGTACTTTCTTTTCCTTTTCTTTACTTTATTTCGGTTTTGCATGATGAACTTTGAATTAGTTCTTGTCATCTTTATGGCTGGAACTAATTCTCTTATAGGGCTTTCCATGTTGAATTACTAGAACCTTATGTTATAAATTAATGCATGCTTATGGTTATTTTTCTTATTGAGAGATCTATCCAATAATTGAGTTGAATTCTTGGTAATTAATTGACAACTAATTATCACTATATGATTTCTAATCGGACTACGAGAAGGGGATTGTGAATATGCTGTAAGTTGGGTAGACATTCTTGGATTGGGGATGAAAATACCTCAATTATTTATGTAGCGTTGATGAGAGGCTTAACAACCCTAATTTTGCGCATTATGCGTGACGGTCAACTAGGTTTTTGTTCTTAATCCTCCTATAAAGTTATCCTTATCACCGAGAGGTAGGTAAGGTGCGATACTGGAGTTGAGTGTTTATATAACCCTAGCGGGAGTATAAAACGATTTCGTAAACCTGTTTTCTCCTAAAGAAGAATACCATAAGTTAATGCATTAGTAAGTAGCATAAGCGGATAGTAAGGATACATGGAAGCCCTATTCTCATCACCACTGAAGTAAATCTTTATATTAAAATAGCTTGCATAATTCGTAGTTATAAACAACAAATCAATCATAAATTCACCAAATAGATACTAGAAAATAGATAGTTGATACTTGAACCCTAATCCTAGAGGACGATATTCGGTCTTACTAAGACTATACTACTTGTCACGATAACGTGCACTTGCGTTTAAAGTGTGTGCATCTTACCGCGCATCACCCTGGTAATACGGGTTGTAACAACAAATCTATTGCACAACATAAGATATGTCGGGCCTCTTGAAAGTACGATATTGCAAGGTTACGGTAATGTGATGGACCAGTATATGTCGTGCTGGAAGTAGCACTCATTTTTTGTTTAGTATCAACCGGAGTGGAGGACGGATTATACGATGACATGTCAGCTCATTCAACGATCTCTTATGCATACTTCTTTTGAGACAAAAATAAATGACATGCATGATGTGTTACAGTTATGCCCAAGTAACTCAATTGACCTAGATCTTTCATAGCAAATTCTGAGCTAAGAAGAGACATGATAGACTTGTGAAGAGCATCAGATGAAGCAGTTTAGATAATATCATCCACATACAGAATGATGTAAGCTATATCATTACTCTGACAGTATATGAAGAGATAATGATCAGAACTGCTATTAGAAAATTCAATATTAGAAACATAATCTGCAAATCTCTTGTACCAGGCCAGATGAGCTTGTTTGAGCCCATACAAGGATTTATTCAATAAGTATATATGATTAGGATAAGTGGGGTCTCTGTACCCCATGGGATGATATAAGTACACTGTTTCGTTGAGTTCTCCATGCATGAATACATTTTTCACATCAAACTAATGAATCGGTCATGCCGTCGAAAGAGCCAGACTTAGTACCATGCGGATAGTTGCTGGTTTGACCACCAGACTGAAACTCTCATCGCAGTCCACACCAATGTTAAGTCTATTTTAGTATTTAGAGTCTGTTTTAGGGTGTCTTTTAGTTATTTTGAACAGTACTACGCGTTTTGTTTGGTGTTTTCAGGTCTTAAGCGATTCATATAGGAGATGGTGAATTCAAGAGGAATTTGGTTGATATCGAGGACACAAATGCACAATCGAGTCCTAAGCAATCAACCAAATGAGTCTCGGGAAGCTCAGAAAGCAATTCAGACGAAATCCAACTAGAAAATGAGCAAGGGTCGTGCCACTCCAGATCCACATCGCCTGGAGGAGGCACCGTGGTGCCTGACCGCAGTAAAATCCCAGTGAATTAGCATCGCGGCGCTGATGGCGGAATTTAGCGAGAATTTCTAAATTTTAACAAGGGTACAATGGTCTGAAATGGGATTTTCTCAGTATATAAATCCTGAGAACAGATTTTAGGGATTATCTCATCTCATATCATATTTTGGAAGCAAGAACGGAGGTAGAAACAATTAGAGAGATCGTCATTATTCAAGTTTTTTCTTTTCTTTTTACTTTAATTCAGTTATGTTGGATATTAAATTAGTTCTTAGCATGTCTATGAGCTAATTCTTTTATTAGGATTTTCCATCGAATTACTTGAACCTCTTTCATGAATTAATACATTGCTAGTATTTCTTCTTCATCTATTAAGATCTATTCAATTTGTGTCTATTGAATGAGAATTGGCTGGCCATTAGTTTTCATTGCGTATATGATTTCAAATCGAGATATGAAAAGAAAGATTTGAATATGCTATAGTTGTTTAGACATATGTTTAATCTTGAACGAAAGTGTCGCGCCCTTTTTCGACCGCGGCATTTTTTTAAACTCCTGCTTAAAATGCAAATGTTAGAAAATAAATAATAAATGCTAAAAGGTTTAAGAGGCTTAAAGGTTTTTTAAAAATGCTAAAAGGATGCTAAAATTGCAAAAAAGATGCTAAAGTTTAAAAGGGTGCTAAAATGCTAAAGGGTTGCTAGAATGCTAAGGGTTCGCGGAGTCGCCACCTAATTAGTTTGGGTGAATTAGGACACCTAAATATTTAACTAGTTTAAAGTAAAACATTAACTCCATTTTAATGGTCTGCTAAACTTAGTGAGATTCTGAGTAAGGGTTCTTTATTAATCTAGAGGGAAGGGGTTAGGCACCCTCTAAGATCCGCTAACTTGGTGTCTGCCAAACCTAGGGTAATTATCATATTTAAGAAAAATGCAAAATAAAGCTCTTCTTGCTTAATAAAATGTTAGGAAATAAAATAAATGCTAAAATGTTAAAATGTTAAAGGTGCTCAAGTCTAAAAGGGCAAAAGGTGCTATATGCGAAAGAATGCTAAGAGGTGCTAAAATATTAAAGGTTAAAGACGCTTAACAAAAGTGCTAGCAATTTAAAAGTGCTAAGTGTAAACAAAGTAGTGCTAGGGTGCTTAAATATTAAAAGGGTGCTAAGGGATTAACTTTAAAAGTAAAGGGTGCTAAAAATAAAGGTGCTAAAAGTGCAAAATGCTAAAAGAGGTGCTAAAAATGCTAAAGGGTGCTAAATGCTAAAATGCTAAAGGTATTAAACGTCAGGGGGTGATTTAAAGCGCTAAAAGGGCTGGAAGTGCTAAAGAATGCTAAGAGAGTGCTTTATGGACTAATTATGTGTATTTTGCTAGATTAATCTTGCTTAACCTATGTGTAGTATAAACAAATGCTTAAGATGATTTTGCGAGAGCTTAGGAGGAAAATGTTTATGGATTTGACAAATTGTTGGTTTTATGATGCAAGTTAGATTATTTAAATTATTTTTTGCAGAATTTAGACATGCTTAATAGTCCTAAAAGACAAATGAAGTAGAAGTGCATTTCTAAAATGTAATTACTTCCCGTCTCATATATTTAAAGACCTAATTGCTAGAAGTTCTCCTATTAATTACAAGATTAAGTAATAAATTACAACAAACAAATAAGGGCATAAATGAGATAAGAGAGAGAGCAAAGAGATTGAAGCGGATGACCCCGTCCTATTTGTTTTCTAGGAATTGCCGAAGAGGGACTCGATGGATGTATATGCATGCCTTTACGTTTGCCACGACGAGTCTCGTTATGAGACTCTTTGTTGCTCCGGTGCGTGCCATGTAAAAAAAAGAAAATAAGATTAGTATATATCTTAATTATTTGAATCATAAAAGTCTACGCACACATGATCCATGCTTATCGCCTTGATACACAAAGGTATAAATACGGTTATTCAAGAGAGTTTGTAAAACACATGAGAGACTCGCCATTGTCAACAATTTCTAATGCAAATGTCACACAATATTGATTACCATGACAAACAACTCTAAGCCACATCAATTATGAGAAACTAGAATAAACAAACTTACGGAAAAAAATAAGTGGAATTTACAAATAGCATGCGTGAAGGTTTCGGTGTCATGTTTTATTTACATCTTGGTAACACTTGGTTTCTTCTAAATACATTGTGTTTCCTTCTAAATAATGTCTCACATAGACTATTAACCCGAGCAGGTTAGGCATCTAACAAGTATATCGAGCATTGCATAGAATTTTCAAGTTCTTTGCAAGCGGATCTATAATGAAAGAGCACCACACGGTTCATGCCTAATACAAGCTAAGGAATCGACATACCACACGTGAATTAATAGGTCGATTTTCCATTTCCTGATGAAGGCCTTTCATTAATTATTATGAACTCCTATGTATTAGGAAAGACAACTCAAATAGGCGATTCTGCTGCGGAGTAAACCGTGATGAGGCATGTACTATGTTTCATATAGTAGGTTGCAGTCGTAGCCTAAGTCTAATCATATTGACAAAATAAGTTCATACAAGTCAATTACTGAATAAAACTCAAATTAAAGCCTAATCTCAAGCCATTTTACAAACATACTAACACTTAAGATATCATGCAGTTAAAAATGGATGTAGAATCTAAGGGATATGGCTGGGATCCATCATAGCATGGATGACATAATTTCAAACTTAGGCTAAAAGGTGAATGATCATTTTTAGTTAGAGATGCAAACAAGCAAATTAACCCTTAGGTCAACAAGCGTGATTGAACTTAATTCCCGTCCATTTAGGATATTCATGAAGCACTTTCAACATGATTTGACAAATAAACAATGTCAATTTGAACCATCAGGTCGACTTAGAACATGTATTGACCCATTGGAGAACTAGTGTCCTATGACATGTGGCTTTTAGAACTACACTTGCTAATCAATATTTCAATTACTTCACGAAATACTCCTCCATCTTTCCTAAACAGAATAGAACATACTCAAAACGTGATAGCAGGCTATAATCAAACATATAAACACATAAACACGCACAGAGACACAAAAGAGCTGAGAAGAGTTTTGGTTTTACCTTCTCCGGACAGCGACCGAGCAGCGTATCAAGTCGTCGGTTCACTCGACGGGTTTTAGGTTTGCGATGCGAATGAAAAGGTAAAGCTGTCTACAGATTTTTTTTTTGGCTAAGATTGAGAGAGGGATTCAGATTACCTATTTTTGAGATGCTGATGGCCTATGTCTTGAGTTACATTCTAATGTGCTCTTAAATACATTCTTTGTTGGACTCCTCGAGCCTTACCATTATGTGCTCTGTGTTCGACCCGTCTACGCTCTGTGTTCTTCTGTCAGTCCCCTTGCATGCCTAATCGTTCTTGATTTTATAGCTAATAAATGCAGGTCTAAGTTAGGTAAGTAATAAAGGCTAATTTGTCTTTGAGATTTAGTGCTTAATTCGTGTGATTTCTTGGCGAGATTTGGTACTATGTTATTATGGTAAGAAATCGTTGGAAGAGGGTGCATGGGTAAGGAAAGCTGGTCAGAGTGCGTGTGTGAAGGAAAGCCCGGATTCTCCGGCGAGAAATCCGGGCGACGACGAAAGTAGAAGGTTTTAGGGTTGCTGGTTTCTAGGGCTTCATCTAGGTTTTGTTTTGAGGATGATGGCAGTGAAGTGAAATTTGCGAGTTTCTTGATAAGGGGAAAAAGGGTTGGGCCCGCGGTATTGGGCCTGCGGGTTGGGCTGTGTGTTAATTAGGGTAGTTAGTTATTAATTAGTTTTAGGCTTTTAATTAATTAGTTAATTAGTGGTAAATTAAAACAATAATTGTGCTTAGATTATTTAGGCGCTTTATTAATCCAATTGTTTATAAATGCGGGCGTGCTATTTAATTAATGCTTAATGCTCTAGAATGCGGCGCTATTATTTAGAATCTTATTATTGTGCATTATTGCGAAGTTAAATTAAAATTGAATTGAGTTTAGATTAAATTATTTAAATGCTAAATGCAAGTATGATATTTAAGAATTGTTTAAAGCTTTTTAAATGCGACGCTATTAAATGCATGTATTAGATTAAAATTGATTACAAATGATTACTAATAAATGCGGCTATGCTACCTGACACGACGTTATCGCTAAATTATTTATTTTATGCATTTATTAATTATTTAAGAATTACGACAAAGCTTAAAGTTAGTTAATGCGGGCGCGGGACTCTAAGTGTTTGAAACTCTACGTAAGATGCGATGCCATTATTAAATTAATTATTTATGCCTGTATTTAATGTTTTATTCGCTGCATTTTATTAAAAAAAATCCTAAAAAATTATTTTACAAAATTAGTGTAATTTTATAGTTAATGGCTGGACGGGAGGGTCAAAATTGGGTGTCAACAGATGTCCCTCTTTGTATGGAGATGATGGAAGAATCTTCGGACAAAGACGTTGACTCATGTAATTTTGTCTCGATCTTGAGTGCGAAATCTTTGGCGGGTAGACAAAGTGGCGCAAAAAATCAAAAAGCGTCCCGATGTCGAGTTATGGCGACCTTTGGGATACCATAATCAAAACACTAAAGCGGGCTAAGCGGACTCAAAGTTGTCGATGTCGAGTTATGGCGACCTTTGAGTCACGTCAATCAAAACACTAAAGCGGGCTAAAGCGGACTTAAAAGGCATCGATGTCGAGTTATGATGACCTTTGGGTTATGGTCTAAAAAGTAAAAGAAAATAAGCGGCTTGAACACAGGGTGTCTAGCATGGCTTGTGGTCTTTGGGTTCTACGGTGATGTGAAGCGAGTGGGCCAGGCGGCAGGCGCTACGCGATCGTTGGGAAGGTTGGCCCGGCAGTTGCCGGTTATTGTAAGAGAAAATCCACGTTGTGCTCCTGCTCTGCGTGCTAAGACTTGAACAAGCGGTTAGTGCATAAGCTATTAAAGCGAAAAATGATGATGTATAATTTTAAAAGTAATGCAAGCGTGAGTAAAAAGGTTATCTGCAAAAGTGTGATGCTGCTTTGTGTTGATGCGATATTCACGAATCTTGTGATTTTCGTCCTTGCGCGGATGTGTTGCGATTGTGAGCAGCGGGTATGTTGTTAACTGCTGCGGTGCCCGCTGTAGACTAAAGCTCGAGAAAGAGTTAGTGCATAAGCTGCTAAGGCGAATAATAAAGCATCGTAAAAATGCAATTTGGAGTATAGAAATCGTCCACTGCGTGATATCTTGATGATGGCGTCGTTTCGGACTTGTTGTCTTGATAAGCGTCATTTGCTTGGGCGATGTTCTTCTTTGGCGTCGTTCGTAGACTTGATGTCTTGATCGCGTCGTTACTGGGCGATGTTCTTCTTTGGCGTCGTTGCGTAGACTTCTTTGTCTTGATCGCGTCGTTACTGGGCGTGTTCTTTGTTGGCGTCGTTGCATAGACTTGATGTCTTGATAACGTCGTTGCGGGCGATGTTCTTCTTTGGCGTCGTTGCGTAGACTTCTTTGTCTTGATAACGTCGTTACTGGGCGTGTTCTTTTGGCGTCGTTGCGTAGACTTCGCGATAACGTCGTTGCACTGGGCGATGTTCTTTCTGGCGTCGTTCGCGTAGACTTCGCGATAACGTCGTTGCTGGATGTGTTCTTCTTGGCGTCGTTGCGTAGACTTCGCGATCGCGTCGTTGCACTGGGCGTGTTCTTCTTTGGCGTCGTTGCGTAGACTTCTTTGTCTTGATCGCGTCGTTGCACGGGCGTTCTTCTTTGGCGTCGTTGCGTGAACTTCTTTGTCTTTGATAACGTCGTTATGCGGGCGTATTCTTCTTGGCGTCGTTGCATAGACTTCTTGATGCGTCGTTACTGGGCGTGTTCTTCTTTGGCGTCGTTGCGTGAACTTGCGATAACGTCGTTGCACTGGGCGTGTTCTTCTTTGGCGTCGTTGCGTAGACTTCTTTGTCGCGTCGCGTCGTTGCACTGGGCGTTCTTCTTTGGCGTCGTTGCGTAGACTTCTTTGTCTTGATAACGTCGTTATGCGGGCGTATTCTTCTTTGGCGTCGTTGCATAGACTTGATGTCTTGATCGCGTCGTTGCGGGCGATGTTCTTCTTTGGCGTCGTTGCGTGGACTTCTTGATCGCGTCGTTGTATGGGCGTATCATTTCTTGGCGTCGTTGCGTAGACTTCTTTGTCTTGATAACGTCGTTACTGGGCGTGTTCTGCTTTGGCGTCGTTGCGTAGACTTCTTTGTCTTGATAACGTCGTTGCTGGGCGTGTTCTTCTTTGGCGTCGTTGCGTAGACTTCTTTGTCTTGTCGCGTCGTTACTGGGCGTATTGCTACTGGCGTCGTTGCGTGGACTTTCTGATCACGTCGTTATGCGGGCGTGTTCTTCTTGGCGTCGTTGCGTAGACTTGTTGTCTTGATCGCGTCATTGCACGGGCGTATTCTTCTTTGGCGTCGTTGCATGAACTTGCTGATTACGTCGTTGCCTGGACGTCTTGCTGCTGGCGTCGTTGCATGGACTTCTTTGTCGCGATAACGTCGTTACTGGGCGTGTTCTTCTTTGTTCTGTAGAATAAATGCTCATATGAGCCTTTTGAGAAAACGTTAGTGTATACCTGTTTAAACAAAATGATAAATATATATGAGAAGTGCAATTTTAGGGGTAGAGATGTCGTCCCTGATATGTGAATGCTGAGATGTTGTGGTTGTGTGCGAATTTGACTTTGTGTCTGAGCTGATACGCTCGGCTTTGTTGCGGAACTTTGAGTTTTGACTGCTGATTGTTGATGCCCCTTTCTGCTGCTGCTGCTCTTGCTGCGGACTTTGGATTGTTGTCATCCTCTGCCTTTGCTGCTTTTTCGCTTACGCTATCTGAAGAAACTTTTAGCGTATTTTACGCTTGTATTGCACTTCGCTACATTAATATGAAAAGACCTGCGCTCAAAGAAAAATTTATGAGTTTTGGGGGGGGGGGTCGATTTGTATTTGACTTCGCCGCCTTGTCCCTTGACATCTGCGTGCCTGGCTTGTTTGGACTTGCAACCCCGGTCTGGTTTCCTACATTGTCCCAGTTTTGAGAAGGTGTCATGCTGCTCTTCTTTTCTGAGACCCCTGCTTTGCCTATAGGAACCAAGACAGGTTCCGACTCGTTCCGCTCAGATGCCCTTGAATCGGTAATGTCGCTGGACCGTGCCTTTGATCTTGCGAAATATTGCTGCTCTGTCATTGCTTAGTCAGATACAAATCGACCCTTGGGGAGATGATAAATCTTTTCTAAAAATGCAACAAACGGTGTTAGCATAAAGCACATAATTTGCAGGTATGTAGCAGATATATCGCACATAGCACATTCAAACGTTTCCTAACATGCAGGGGGACCTCTTTATGCGGAGGAAGCCTAGCGTCACTTATGCGAGATCATGGCGGATTTGTCCAAGTCGTCCAACTCTGATACCTTTGTTGGAAATGGCGACCAAATGACGGTGCACTTTTCCCAATTTCACATGTCATGATTGGGCTTGGATTTATCTGTCATTGTCACGCTGCGCATAATATCTTTGGTTAGTCGTTGGGTTGAGAAACCCGTCGACAAGTTTGGTGTCTTCTAATTGTGGTGTCGATGCGAGACCAACCCACCTAAGGTAAATGCATCATGCTCTAAAATAAAGGGTGGTATAGCTCATCTTAAGTTTCTAAGATTTGGCTTTTACGCTTGAGTTCCCGAGCGGACAACTCGAGTGAAGGCTACGGTGATCAGACGAACCGATCTAACTCCAGCGCCATGACTCTCCTAAAATTTGGATATTTTTTTGAAAGAAATTTGCGGTGCGCGAGCACACCGGTAGCGTGAGTGTGATTTGTGTGAATTTTCCAGAATGGAAGAAATATGAGCGGAATGCCAGTTTAGGGAAAGCAGTAAAGCAAGTAGCAAAAAATAAACAAAATACAATACACAAAAAATTAAATGCAAAATAAATGCCGAATAATAGCCCTAGGTCTGTTGTGGTTAAGAACCTAAAATCCCCAGCAGAGTCGCCATTTCTGTAGCGCCCTTTTTCGACCGCGGCATTTTTTTAAACTCCTGCTTAAAATGCAAATGTTAGAAAATAAATAATAAATGCTAAAAGGTTTAAGAGGCTTAAAGGTTTTTTAAAAATGCTAAAAGGATGCTAAAATTGCAAAAAAGATGCTAAAGTTTAAAAGGGTGCTAAAATGCTAAAGGGTTGCTAGAATGCTAAGGTTCATGAGTCGCCACCTAATTAGTTTGGGTGAATTAGGACACCTAAATATTTAACTAGTTTAAAGTAAAACATTAACTCCATTTTAATAGTGCTAAACTTAGTGAGATTACGAGTAAGGGTTCTTTATTAATCTAGAGGAAGGGTTAGGCACCCTCTAAGATCCGCTAACTTCGGTTGTCTGCCAAACCTAGGGTAATTATCATATTTAAGAAAAATGCAAAATAAAGCTCTTCTTGCTTAATAAAATGTTAGGAAATAAAATAAATGCTAAAATGTTAAAATGTTAAAGGTGCTCAAGTCTAAAAGGGCAAAAGGTGCTATATGCGAAAGAATGCTAAGAGGTGCTAAAATATTAAAGGTTAAAGACGCTTAACAAAAGTGCTAGCAATTTAAAAGTGCTAAGTGTAAACAAAGTAGTGCTAGGGTGCTTAAATATTAAAAGGGTGCTAAGGGATTAACTTTAAAAGTAAAGGGTGCTAAAAATAAAGGTGCTAAAAGTGCAAAATGCTAAAAGAGGTGCTAAAAATGCTAAAGGGTGCTAAATGCTAAAATGCTAAAGGTATTAAACGTCAGGGGGTGATTTAAAGCGCTAAAAGGGCTGGAAGTGCTAAAGAATGCTAAGAGAGTGCTTTATGGACTAATTATGTGTATTTTGCTAGATTAATCTTGCTTAACCTATGTGTAGTATAAACAAATGCTTAAGATGATTTTGCGAGAGCTTAGGAGGAAAATGTTTATGGATTTGACAAATTGTTGGTTTTATGATGCAAGTTAGATTATTTAAATTATTTTTTGCAGAATTTAGACATGCTTAATAGTCCTAAAAGACAAATGAAGTAGAAGTGCATTTCTAAAATGTAATTACTTCCCGTCTCATATATTTAAAGACCTAATTGCTAGAAGTTCTCCTATTAATTACAAGATTAAGTAATAAATTACAACAAACAAATAAGGGCATAAATGAGATAAGAGAGAGAGCAAAGAGATTGGCGGATGACCGTCTATTTGTTTTCTAGGAATTGCAGAAGAGGGACTCGATGGATGTATATGCATGCCTTTACGTTTGCCACGACGAGTCTCGTTATGAGACTCTTTGTTGCTCCGGTGCGTGCCATGTAAAAAAAAGAAAATAAGATTAGTATATATCTTAATTATTTGAATCATAAAAGTCTACGCACACATGATCCATGCTTATACGCAACCAGTACACAAAGGTATAAATACGGTTATTCAAGAGAGTTTGTAAAACACATGAGAGACTACTGCCATTGTCAACAATTTCTAATGCAAATGTCACACAATATTCAGTACCATCAGCAAACAACTCTAAGCCACATCAATTATGAGAAACTAGAATAAACAAACTTACCCAGAAAAAAAATAAGTGGAATTTACAAATAACTGTGCGTGAAGGTTTCCAGTATGCATGTTTTATTTACATCTTCGGTAACACTTGGGTTTCTTCTAAATACATTGTGTTTCCTTCTAAATAATGTCTCACATAGACTATTAACCCAGAACAGGTTAGGCATCTAACAAGTATATCAGAACATTGCATAGAATTTTCAAGTTCTTTAGCATGATCTTTAATGAAAGAGCACCACACCAGATTCATGCCTAATACAAGCTAAGGAATCGACATACCACTGTGAATTAATAGGTCAGATTTTCCATTTCCTGATGAAGGCCTTTCATTAATTATTATGAACTCCTTTGTATTAGGAAAGACAACTCAAATAGGCGATTCTACTGCAGCAGGTAAACCAGCAGTGAGGCATGTACTATGTTTCATATAGTAGGTTGCAGTCGTAGCCTAAGTCTAATCATATTGACAAAATAAGTTCATACAAGTCAATTACTGAATAAAACTCAAATTAAAGCCTAATCTCAAGCCATTTTACAAACATACTAACACTTAAGATATCATGCCGTTAAAAATGGATGTAGAATCTAAGGGATATGGCTGGGATCCATCATAGCATGGATGACATAATTTCAAACTTAGGCTAAAGACTGAATGATCATTTTTTAGTTAGAGATGCAAACAAGCAAATTAACCCCTTAGGTCAACAAGCATGATTCAACTTAATTCCCATCCATTTCAGATATTCATCGAAGCACTTTCAACACTGATTTCAGCAAATAAACAATGTCAATTTGAACCATCAACAGGTCAACTTAGAACATGTATTAACCCAAACTGGAGAACTAGTGTCCTATGACATGTGGCTTTTAGAACTACACTTGCTAATCAATATTTCAATTACTTCACGAAATACTCCTCCATCTTTCCTAAACAGAATAGAACATACTCAAAACGTGATAGCAGGCTATAATCAAACATATAAACACATAAACACGCCCAGAGACACAAAAGAGCTGAGAAGAGTTTTGGTTTTACCTTCTCCGGACAGACCGGCAGGCGTATCAAGTCGTCGGTTCACTCGACGGGTTTTAGGTTTGCGATGCGAATGAAAAGGTAAAGCTGTCTGCGGATTTTTTTGGCTAAGATTGAGAGAGGATTGATTACTATTTTGAGATCTTGATGGCCTGTAGTCGAGTTACATTCTAATGTGCTCTTCATCTGTTGCTGTTGGACTCCTCTGAGCCTTCTCGTATGTGCTCTGTGTTCGACCCGTCTCTGCTCTGTGTTCTTGCTGTCCGTCCCTTTGCATGCCTAATCGTTCTTGATTTTATAGCTAATCGTCTGGGTCTAAGTTCGGTAAGTAATAAAGGCTAATTTGTGCTGAGATTTCGTGCTTAATTCGTGTGATTTCTTGACGAGATTTCGGTACTATGTTATTATGGTAAGAAATCGTTGGAAGAGGGTGCATGGGTAAGGAAAGCTGGTCAGAGTGCGTGTGTGAAGGAAAGCCCGGATTCTCCGGCGAGAAATCCGGGCGGCGACGAAAGTAGAAGGTTTTAGGGTTGCTGGTTTCTAGGGCTTCATCTAGGTTTTGTTTTGAGGATGATGGCAACGAAGTGAAGGCTGGCTGCGGGCTGCTGATAAGGGGAAAAGGGGTTGGGCCCGCGGTATTGGGCCTGCGGGTTGGGCTGTGTGTTAATTAGGGTAGTTAGTTATTAATTAGTTTTAGGCTTTTAATTAATTAGTTAATTAGTGGTAAATTAAAACAATAATTGTGCTTAGATTATTTAGGCGCTTTATTAATCCAATTGTTTATAAATGCGGGCGTGCTATTTAATTAATGCTTAATGCTCTAGAATGCGGCGCTATTATTTAGAATCTTATTATTGTGCATTATTGCGAAGTTAAATTAAAATTGAATTGAGTTTAGATTAAATTATTTAAATGCTAAATGCAAGTATGATATTTAAGAATTGTTTAAAGCTTTTTAAATGCGACGCTATTAAATGCATGTATTAGATTAAAATTGATTACAAATGATTACTAATAAATGCGGCTATGCTACCTGACACGACGTTATCGCTAAATTATTTATTTTATGCATTTATTAATTATTTAAGAATTACGACAAAGCTTAAAGTTAGTTAATGCGGGCGCGGGACTCTAAGTGTTTGAAACTCTACGTAAGATGCGATGCCATTATTAAATTAATTATTTATGCCTGTATTTAATGTTTTATTCGCTGCATTTTATTAAAAAAAATCCTAAAAAATTATTTTACAAAATTAGTGTAATTTTATAGTTAATGGCTGGACGGGAGGGTCAAAATTGGGTGTCAACAGAAAGTATCACGATTACATGTGTAGCGTGTGGAGGTTATTGATCTTAATCCTCCTATGTGATAGAATTTATCATAGAAATATAAAAATAATCAGCTTAGGTTGAGTTTTTATATGTCATAATCGGAATATATAACATTTTTGTTAACCTGCTATCTTAATTGGGAGAAAAATCATTAGTCTTGCATTAACAAGTGATAGAGTGGATAGTTGAGGAGATTGGAAGCCCTAATTACCTTCATAACTGATTAAACTCCAAGTATTATCATTCTTAGTTTATTCTTGTTTATTGCTTAGTCGCTAGTTCTTAGTTTAGAAACTAACACTCATTAATGTTAGCTAAATAGAAACCAAATATTAGTTAATTGGTAATTGATAATTCAGTCTCTATGGACGATACTCGGTCTTACCGAATTTTATTACTACATTGCGATACGTTCACTTGCGTAGCATATAGAAAAATTACAACAACCAACTTGTTGAGTCTTTCTATCACTTACAAGACGGGTTTTATGCCTCTCAAATGTACCATTAGATTTTTCTTTATGACTAAAAATCCACATAGACAGAATCACATTAACATCAGGAGGATGAGAGACCAAATCCCACGTCCTATTATTAATAAGAGCACTATATTTATCATCCATAACTGTTTTCCAATTCTGGTCATTAAGGGCATACACAGAATTACGAGGTAATGGTGATTTGGTAACATGGGTGTGAAGACCATATTTTTTGTTTGATTTAAAAATTCCATGTTGACTACGAGTAACTGGCCATTGAGTCAGAATTTGAGTTGTTTGGATAAAGGATGTAATATTGGGCTGACGTGTGATGGTCCGTAAGCCGGGTGTGTGGAGAATGGACTGCCTAAGAGTGGGCTTGTGCGTGCTAGGCTGCCACTGCCTAAGGCTGGGCCGCCACCCAGCGGGCTGCCAGGCATTAAGCCTCTCAGTAGTGGGCTGCAACGAGAGGCGTCGTTGGGCTGGCAGCCACTGGGTTCGGGTAAGCATGCCCAGTTGGCTAGGTGTGGGGAGGAAACATTTGGGCTAAGTTGCCCGAATTAATTAGGTTGGCCGAAATGGTTGGGCATGTTTGTGAAGCCAACTGGTAGACCAAAATACAGAGGCATGCTATCGTTAAGAAATTCGTAAGTATGAAGCACGGAACAATGTATTTTAGCCAATAGAAAATCTGATTCATCAAAAACTACGTGACGACTCACAATGATTTTATTAGGGGATAAGTCATAACATTTATATCCACAATGGTTTGACGGATATCCCAAACAAATAAACTGAGTAGAACAGGGATGAAGTTTATTAATGGTAGTGAAAGGAAAAAGATGATAGCATAAGCACCCGAATACCCGTAGATGAGAGTAATATGGGTCCCTTAGGTATAAAATTTTGAAAGGAGATTGATAGGATTATTGTTTGCTTGGAAGTATGTTGAGGAGATAGGTTGTCATTTGTAATGCATGATACCAAAATGATGACGTAGAGAGGCATGGACAAGTAAGGTTCTAACAATGTTATTAATGGTTCAAATTTTTCTTTCCGCTTTTCTATTTTGAGACGACGTATGTGGATAAGAGAGATGAAAAGATAAACCATTAGCTTTGCAAAAATCCTAAAATGGGCCATTATCAAATAATCTACCATTATCACATTGAATCTTTTTAATTACTCGTTCAAATTGAGTGCGAATGAATGCTCTAAATGAGAGAAATGTGGAAAACACTTGTGATTTTTTAGACAAAGAAAATGTCCACAAAAAATTAGAGTAATTATGTTACACCCCGTAAATTCAAGAGGATAAGATAAGAACGTCCAAAAGGAAATAAGGCTTGAAATTTAGAAAGATAAGTTAGCTAATGTTGTAGGAAGATTTTTCAGTCAACTTTGGAGCGGTATATCTCCTAGTTTCTTAGGAGTTAATAGGTGTTTTAAAATCCTAGCATGGAGTTCGTTGAGTGAAGTTTCCAACGCAATAAACCGCTCGTCGATAGGACATCGGGGTAGAAAGTTATGGACGTTAGAAGTTCGGTTGACGAAGAGGAAAGAAAGATTCAGTCAGGCGCCACAGCGCACGCACGGGCAGCAGTGCGCGCACAAAGCCCCAAGTTTTCTGAAGCTTCAGCATCGCGGCGCCGGCTGCAGGGCCGAGGCGGGATTTTTCGTCAAAAAAGGGGAAAAATCAGAAGATATTTTTGTAAAGGCCTATGGGAGGGTGACAAGTGTCTCTCCCACCTTTTTGACCAAGAGGAGGTCTTATTTATTGACCAAGTCTTGAAGACTTGGTCATTTTTCAAAGAACCACCCTTAAAAATTCCTCTCCCTTCTCTCTAAAAATTCAAGGAAAAACCAAGGCCTAGTAAAATTTTGGAAAGGCGGCAAGAAGATAAAGTGTTGGTAAACTTGTAGAAAGCTCGCGTGGATGAGTTTGATGAGAAAAGTAGTTGCGGAAAAAGGGCTATAGTGGGCACAAATCCTAAAGGTAAAATTCTCTCTCCTCTTGGAAGTAAACTATGTTATATGTAATAGTCGATGTTGACCATGTGAATTACATTGAAGTTGATAAGTGCTATAGAGTATTGGGAACCTAAATACGAACACGGGCTTATTAGCCATTGAAATTGCGATACAAATGAATCGATAGTTATAATTATCGCATGTTTCCTAAAGGAGAGATTTTAGTTGTTAAAATTGGTTGCGACTATATAACGTGTGAGAACGACATTATGGATTGAAAAGGAATTGGAAAAGATTTATTATGATTGTACTTTGTAGTCGAAAAGACATGGAATATTAGACTGTTTTATATGAATTGTGGGGCGGAATTTTACACGTCTTGTTAGGCGTGTAATCCCCTATTGTTAACTACATTGTTGAGCCTTAAATGTGGCGTGTTTGGTTATTGAATTCGGGCCTTGAAAAAGGTGGAAAAGTATATAGAAACAAAGGAAGTGTTGTCCGATTTTCCATAGATTTTAGTGACTTTACACTTGGAATATTCTACGTTTGAAACTAGCAGCTAATAGACGTATTATGGTCATTATAGGTTGACATACTACGTACGGCATATCGGACTTAGCAAGTGGATTGAACCAAAGAGGTATGTGGAACTTTCCTATCCCTTGAGCATTAATAGTTGTAAATATATAGTACGGTAGACGTACGAGATTTTGATGAATCTAGTCCATTTGATATCCTTGGCTTATATTAAGAATGTCCAAGTTGGTTGAGTTAGGGAATTAACTCACTGGTTTAAAGATACTAAGGATATCTTAGTTCTAAAGGTTAAGAGACTTAAAGTATTTTGAAAGTATGCGATACTTGTTTTGTTTGGAAGGTTTAAGTCTCTTGGTTATAAAGAAGAAGGTAAGTATCTAAGGTATAAAGCTAGTATAACGGCTTTATGGGGAGTCAGTTATAATAGCTTTATGGAAAATTAAAAGAGTGGTTTACTCTAAGTAATGTAAGCAATGATAAATGACTTGAGATAATGAAAGACAAATTGATTTGAAGGCATCAATTGCTTTAGGTTTTAAAAGAAGGAAGTCACTTGATTTAGAGGTCTATAAATGTATTTCAAAAAGAAGTAGTGTGACTTGTCTTAAAAAGTAGATATGACTTGATACTACAGTTATTAGTATCTTGGAAGTTTTATACGAAAAAGAGTCATTTTAAAAGAGTTGAAGTACGTAGTACTTTGGGTTAAATTTCCGGATTTTTATAAAGACATGATAGTGCCTTAACTAAACTAAAATGAGAGTGTTTATGAACAAAGCTAATAAGAAGTTAGGGGATTTCTTAAGTTGCTTGTGTTATGTATGATAAGCCGGTAGTGCTTATGTTATGTATGATAGCCGATTGTGCTAGGGATATATATATTGTTCATTATGGGGACATTCCCCGGGTTTGTGGCATTTGCATGTTCCGTGGATTTGCTACCCATGATGCGAGGAATACCTCATGCGAGTCCGTAGGGCTTATGCGGGTGAAATAGTCCTATGCGGGGTGGACCAGTCCTATGCGAGGAAGTTACCTCATGTGGGTCCACACGACCTATGCGGGCGGATACAGTCTATGCGAGGAAGTTACCTCATGCGGGTCTATACGGCCTATGCGGGTGAAATAGTCCCAGGAGTAGGATCGCTTAATGATACTATGGGCGGGTGACCCTACTTTGATCATAAGCCTCCTATTTTTATGCAGTAAAGTATACACCTGGTTACTCTCATTATTAGTAAGGTACAATGTACTGTAATTTGATTATCATACATGTCTCCAGCTTTATTTTAGACTTATGATGTAAATTGCAGTATTTTCCAGTTTTACATACTTGGTACATATTGTGTACTGACCCCCTTTCCTCGGGGGATGCGTTCATGCCGCAGGTAGGGGTAAGCAGGTGGTGGATCCTCATTCTTAGGGTCCCTGATCAGGTGTCCGAAGCTCCATTTCTCCGGAGGCTTGTCTTTTGGTACGGTTTTCCCTGATGTTGTAGATTTATGTACATTCAGGGGTATGGCGGGGCCCTGTCCCGCCACAGATGTTATTCTTAGAGGTCTGTAGTCACATTTGTGGATTGGGTTTTAAGAACAGATCTCTACTGTTTTACTTTTGGTTTATGTATATTTTATGGAAGGTGGCCTTATCGGCTAGCCTGTGATGTTTACTGTCTAAGTATGTATATATGTTGTGTATGTTCCGCTGCTATTCTCTGATGTATACCGGAGAGGGGTGCCCAGGTAGGGCATCAGTCGTGGGCCCGGGGTCGGGTCGTGAGAAAAGTGGTATCAGAGCAGTTAGTCCTCGGAAAGTGTCTACAGACCGTGTCTAGTAGAGTCTTGATTATCGATGTATTGTGTACCACATCTATAATCAGGAGGCTGCAGGACATTTAGGATTGGTTTCCATTTTTCTCTCTCTGAGATCGTGCAGTAGAGCTATCTTGTTAGGTTGAATCATCTCTGACCTATTCTTATGTATCAGTTATGCCTCCACGGAAGGCGACCAGGGCCCAGAAGGGCAAGGCAGCAACAGGAGATGCTAGCGGTATGCAGAGGGTTACTAGGACTCAGGCCCAGACTATGCCTGAGGTTGTGGGCGGGTCGGCGAGTTCAGCCACGCCGACAGTATTAGAGGAGCCGAGAGCGGCCGTAGCTCCAGAGGTTCTGATACCTGAGCCTCAGATTCGCGACGGTGAGTATAGAGATTATGGAGAGCATATCAGACTATTGACTAGCATAGTGGCAGGGCAGCGCCGACAGGAGCAAGTAGCTAACCCTAGAGCCGACAGTTTGCAGATTCATGATTTTCTGGGTTGTCATCCACCCGAGTTCTATGGTTCGAGATCTGAGGAGGATCCCCAGGAGTTCATTCGACAGTTACAGCGGACTATGCAGGTGCTTAGGGCCTCGGAGACAGAGTCAGTTGTGTTAGCCTCTTACCGGTTACGTGATATTGCGTTGAACTGGTTTGAGTCATGGGAGCTATCTAGAGGTGAGGGTGCTCTTCCAGCTGTTTGGGAGGAGTTCAAAGAGGCCTTCCTGGATCACTTTCTGCCTCCTGAGATGAGGAGAGCCCGCGTAGATAGATTCTTGACATTGAGACAGAATGGGAGGACTATCAGAGAGTACAACCTGGAGTTTGACTCATTGGTCAGGTATGCGCTCACCATTGTGGCTGACATGGCAGACATAGTTCATCGCTATGTGATGGGGCTAGACCGTCACATGATTACTGCATGCTTGGGAGTGGCCCTTCAGTCAGGTATGGATATTGCCAGGATGCAGGCTTATGCACAGGGGATAGAGGACAAAGAGAGAGGATCAGCCAGCCCTAGGCCAGCCCAAGAGGGCTAGGACAGCAGGGTTCCAGGGAAATTTTTGAGGTGGACAACCTCAGCAGCAGACTAGGTCCACATTTCAGCCGGCACAGAGTGCCCCTTCTCGGTTTCTGGCAGGAGGTTTGATCAGCCGGGCTATTCAGGAGCGGGTCAGGGCTCCAGGACCTCGGGGTTTCAGGGAGGCAGAGACCGTAACCGATCGAGACCGCCCATATCTCGGTGTGTTCGATGCGGTAGATCTCATCAGGACGAGTACTGTATTGCTTCGGGAGCTTGTTTCTCTTGTGTCCAGCAGGGCCATATGAAGAGGGATTGTCCGACCAGAGGCGGCGGGGGTGGTATGGTTCACCGGTGTGGTCGATTCTTGGTCTTCTTCTTGGTTACGCGCCCGAGGTGGTGTTCACGGACGCGAGCCACGGCAGAGGTCGTGGTGGAGGTCCTAGCTCTAGCGGTCCACAGAATCGCATATATTCCTTAGCCAGCTGGCAAGATCAGGAGGCTTCCCCGGACGTCGTCACAGGTACATTAGTGATTTCATGTTGTGACGTTTATGCTTTGATAGATCCAGGTTCTACCTTGTCCTATGTGTCCCCTCTTATTGCTGGTAGAATCGGGATAGAGCCGGTGTCGATAGAACCTTTTGAGGTAGCTACGCCAGTGGGTGATTCAGTGTTAGCTGAGGGGGTATACAAAGGTTTCCCGGTGTGTATTCTGATCGTCGACTCCAGCAGACTTGATAGAGTTGGAGATGTGATTTTGGCGTCATTATGGGTATGGGTGGTTGGCTTCTTGTTATGCCAACGTTGATCGTAGAAGCAGTGGTCCGATTCCATTTCTAGTGAGCCGATTATCAGTGGAAGCGGCAACACGGTCGCCAGGGGTAGGTTTATTTCTTACCTCAAGGCTAGAAAGATGGTGCAGAAAGGGTACCTCAATCATCTGGTACGGGTATTCGATACAGAGGCTGAGGTGCCAGCTCTTCAGTCAGTCCCAGTGGTTAGAGAGTTTCCAGATGCATTCCCAGATGATCTCCCGGGTATCCCTCCCGAAAGGGAGATCGAGTTTTGTATTGATATGTTGTCAGACACTCGGCCTATATCTATTCCGCAGTACAGGATGACACCTGCTGAGTTGAGGGAGTTGAAAGACCAGCTGAAAGATTTGCTGGAAAAAGGATTTATCAAGCCTAGTGTTTCTCCCTGGGGAGCGCCAGTTTTGTTTGTAAAGAAGAAGGATGAGACATTGCGTATGTGTGTCGATTACAGGCAGCTAAATAAGGTAACCATCAAGAACAAATACCCCCTCCCCAGGATTGATTATTTGTTTGACCAGTTGCAGGGTGTGAGGTGTTTCTCCAAGATAGACCTGCGGTCTGGTTATCATCAGGTGCGAGTTAGAGAGGCAGATATCCCAAAGACTGCATTCAGGTCCCGGTATGGGCACTATGAGTTCAGGGTGATGTCTTTCGGTTTGACCAACGCTCCAGCGATATTTATGGATTTGATGAACTGGGTGTTCAAGCCATTTTTGGATACGTTTGTAATAGTATTCATTGATGACATCCTGGTTTATTCGCGCACGCAGCGAGCATCGATCACTGGCGACGGTACTTGGGTCCTCGGAGCCGCAGCTATTCGCCAAGTTCTCAAGTGTGAGTTTTGGTTGGCCTCGGTGGCATTCTTGGGGCATATTATTGACGGTGTTCGAGTTGATACGACAAAGATTGGCGGTCAAGTCTTGGCGAGACCTACTACTCCGACGAGTGCGCGATTTCTTAGATTTTGGCGAGTTATTATCGTAGGTTTGTGGAGAAGTTTGCTTCGATATCAGCATCATTGACGGTGACTCGAAAGCTAGGTTCAGCCGACGTAAGCTTGTGAGAAGGGCTTCCAATTACTGAAGGAAAAATTAACGACGGCTCCAGTTCTCACTTTTCCCGAGGGGTTAGAGGGCTACGTGATTTATTGTGATGCCTCGAGTATCGGGATATGGTGCGTGTTGATGCAGCATGACAAGGTTATAGCCTATGCTTCCCGGCAGTTACGGAAGCATGAGAGGAATTACCCTACCCACGACTTCGAGTTGGACGCAGTTATTCATGCCTTAAAGATTTGGAGACATTATTTATATGGGGTTCATGTGGATATTTATACAGACCATAAGAGCCTCCAGTACATCTTCAGGCAGAGGGAGCTGAACTTCGGTAGAGACGGTGGTTAGAGTTGTTGAAGGATTATGATGTTGACATCCTATACCATCCGGGAAAGGCCAACGTGGTTGTAGATGCTTTGAGTCGTAGATCAAGGGGGAGTCTGTCAGAGGTACAGCCAGAGAGACAAGACATGGTCCGTCAGATCCATCGGCTAGCGAGCCTTGGGGTTCGATTGGTCGATACCGATGATAGTGGGTTACGGGTTCGTGAGATTGCTGAGTCTTCCATCGTTGATGAGGTGAAGAGGAGACAGTATGAGGACCCAAATATGATACGGTATCGATATACGACTCTTCGAGAGGAGAAGAGTTGGTTTGAGTTAGCGCCTGATGGGGTGCTAAGATTTGAGGGCAGACTGTGTGTTCCCGATGTTGCAGGACTTCGTCAGCAGATTCTGGGGGAGCACACAGTGCTCGTTACTCTATTCATCCGGGGTCGACTAAGATGTACCATGACCTCAGATGTATGTATTGGTGGGATGGCCTGAAAAGGGACGTGGCAGGTTTTGTTGCTCAGTGTCCTAATCGCCGAAGTCGAGTTGAGCACGGAAGACCGGTGGGCTATTGCAGGCTATTGATATTCCGACATGGAAGTGGGAGGTGATCAACATGGATTTTTTTACAGGGTTACCTCGTACTTAGAGGAAGTATGATTCCATCTGGGTTATTGTAGACAGGATGACGAAATCAGCCCACTTTCTTCCAGTCCGGACTACGTATTCGGCAGAGGATTATGCCAGATTGTATATCAGGGAGATTGTGAGACTGCACGGAGTCCCTATATCGATTATATCAGAAAGAAGAGCCCGATTCGCTAAGTTCAGAGGTCTTTCGAAGGGTTAGGGACACGGTGAGTCTTAATCGCTGCTTCATCCTCGGCCGAGCGGGCGGCGTAACGCATACTATCTAGACACTTGATGATATGCTGCGAGCCTGTGTGATTGATTTCAGGGGTAGCTGGGAGGATTATTTGTCTTATGTGGAGTTTTCTTATAACAACAGCTACCATTCTAGCATCCAGATGGCACCATGTGAGGCTTTGTATGGGCGGAAGTGTAGGTCGCCGATTGGTTGGTTCGACGTGGGCGGGGTTCAGTTAGTTGGGCCAGACTTGATTCAGTAGGCTGTGGATAAGGTGAATCTTATCCAGGAGAGACTGTTAGCAGCTCAGAGTCGGCAGAAGTCTTATGCAGACAATCGGCGTCGACATTTGGAGTTTCAGGTAGACGATTGGGTCTTCTTGAGGGTATCACCCATGAAGGGTGTTTTGATGTTCGGGAAGAAATGGAAACTTAGCCCAAGGTACATTGGGCCTTACCAGATCATCGGTAGAGTAGGCAAGGTTTCCTATGAATTGGATCTACCATCGGATTTAGAGGCGGTACATCCGGTCTTCCATGTTTCTATATTACGGAAGTGTATCAGAGATCCATCGAGAGTTTTCCCAGCTAGCGAGATCCAGGAGACAGAGGGGTTATCGTATGAGGAGAGTCCCATAGCGATACTCGATCGCCAGGTCAGGCGACTGCGGACCAAAGATGTAGCTTCCGTCAAAGTCTTGTGGCGGAATGATAATAGGGAGGAAATGACGTGGGAAGTGTAGGAGGAAATGTTGAGGAAGTATCCTTACTTATTCTCTACACCTTCAGGTAATTCATTTCCCTTACTTGTCAAGTTTTAATTTAAGTATTTCGCTTAAGTGTTATTATGTGGCCACGTGTTGCATTATTGGTATGTAGGGGTTATAAAGGGAGACTGTGTCGGTATCTATAAGATTGACTCCGAAAGAAAATTCGGGGACGAATGTTTCTAAGGGGGAAGAATGTTACACCCCGTAAATTCAAGAGGATAAGATAAGAACGTCCAAAAGAAAATAAGGTTTGAAATTTAGAAAGATAAGTTGGCTAATATTGTAGGCAGATTTTTCAGTCAACTTTGGAGCGGTATATCTCCTAGTTCCTTAGTATTTAATAGGTGTTTCAAAAGCCTGGCATGGAGTTCGTTGAGTGAAGTTTCCAACGCAATAAACCGCTCGTCGATAGGACATCGGGGTAGAAAGTTATGGACGTTATAAGTTCGGTTGACGAAGAGGAAAGAAAGATTCAGTCAGGCGCCACGGCGCCGGCAGCAGGGCCGCGTCGCCGAAAGCCCTGAAGTTTTTTGAAGTTTCAGCGCCGCGGCGCCGGCTGCAGGGCCGCGGCGCCGAGGCGGGATTTTTTGCCAAAAAGGGGGGAAAATCAGAAGATATTTTTGTAAAGGCCTATGGGAGGGTGACAAGTGTCCCTCCCACCTTTTTGACCAAGAGGAGGTCTTATTTATTGACCAAGTCTTGAAGACTTGGTCATTTTTCAAAGAATCACCCTTAAAAATTCCTATCCCTTCTCTCTAAAACTTCAAGGAAAAACTAAGGCCTAGTAAAATATTGGAAAGGCGAAAAGAAGATAAAGTGTTGGTAAACTTGTAGAAAGCTCGCGTGGATGAGTTTGATGAGAAAAAGAGTTGCGGAAAAAGGGCTATAGTGAGCACAAATCCTAAAGGTAAAATTCCCTCTCCTCTTGGAAGTAAACTATGTTATATGTAATAGTCGATGTTGACCATGTGAATTATACATTGAAGTTGATAAGTGCTATAGAGTATTGGGAACCTAAATCCGAACACGGGCTTATTAGCCATTGAAATTGCGATACAAATGAATCGATAGTTATAATTATCGCATGTTGCCTAAAGGAGAGATTTTAGTTGTTAAAATTGGTTGCGACTATATAACGTGTGAGAACGACAATGTGGATTGAAAAGGAATTGGAAAATATTTATTATGATTGTACTTTGTAGTCGAAAAGACATGGAATATTGGACTGTTTTATATGAATTGTGGGGCGGAATTTTACACGTCTTGTTAGGCGTGTAATCCCCTATTGTTAACTACATTGTTGAGCCTTAAATGTGGCGTGTTTGGTTATTGAATTCGGGCCTTGAAAAAGGTGGAAAAGTATATAGAAACAAAGGAAGTGCTGTCCGATTTTCCGTAGATTTTAGTCACTTTGCACTTGGAATATTCTACGTTTGAAACTAGCAGCTAATAGACGTATTATGGTCATTATAGGTTGACATACTACGTACGGCATATCAGACTTAGCAAGTGGATTGAACCAAAGAGGTATGTGGAACTTTCCTATCTCTTGAGCATGAATAGTTGTAAATATATAGTACGGTAGACGTACGAGATTTTGACGAATATAGTCCATTTGATATCCTTGGCTTATATTAAGAATGTCCAAGTTGGTTGAGTTAGGGAATTAACTCACTGGTTTAAAGATACTAAGGATATCTTAGTTCTAAAGGTTAAGAGACTTAAAGTATTTTGAAAGTATGCGATACTTGTTTTGTTTGGAAGGTTTAAGTCTCTTGGTTATAAAGAAGAAGGTAAGTATCTAAGGTATAAAGCTAGTATAACGGATTTATGGGGAGTCGGTCATAATAGCTTTATGGAAAGTTAAAAGAGTGGTTTACTCTAAGTAATGTAAGCAATGATAAATGACTTGAGATAATGAAAGGCAAATTGATTTGAAGGCATCAATTGCTTTAGGTTTTAAAAGAAGGAAGTCACTTGATTTAGAGGTCTATAAATGTATTTCAAAAAGAAGTAGTGTGACTTTTCTTAAAAAGTGGATATGACTTGATACTACGGTTATTAGTATCTTGGAAGTTTTATACGAAAAAGAGTCATTTTAAAAGAGTTGAAATACGTAGTACTTTTGGTTAAATTTCTGGATTTTTATAAAGACATGCTAGTGCCTTAAGTAAACTAAAATGAGAGTGTTTATGAACAAAGCTAATAAGAAGTTAGGGGATTTCTTAACTTGCTTGTGTTATGTATGATAAGTCGGTAGTGCTTATGTTATGTATGATAGCCGGTTGTGCTAGGGATATATATATTGTTCATTCTGGTCATTCCCGGGTTTGGCATTTGCATGTTCGTGGATTTGCTACCCATGACGCGAGAATACCTCATGCGAGTTCGTAGGGATTATGCGGTGAAATAGTCCTACGCGGGCGGACCACCCTATGCGAGGAAGTTACCTCATGCGTCCACACGACCTATGCGGGCGGATCTGCCTATGCGAGGAAGTTACCTCATGCAGGTCTATACGGCCTATGCGGGTGAAATAGTCCCAGGAGTAGGATCGCTTAATGATACTATGGGCGGGTGACCCTACTTTGATCATGAGCCTCCTATTTTTATGTAGTAAAGTATACACCTGGTTACTCTCATTGTTAGTAAGGCACAGTGTACTGTAATTTGATTATCATACATGTCTCCAGCTTTATTTTAGATTTATGATGTAAATTGCAGTATTTTTCAGTTTTACATACTTGGTACATATTGTGTACTGACCCCCTTTCCTCGGGGGTTGCGTTCATGTCGCAGGTAGGGGTAAGCAGGTGGTGGATCCTCATTCTTAGGGTTCATGATCAGGTGTCCGAAGCTCCATTTCTCCGGAGGCTTGTCTTTTGGTACGGTTTTCCCTGATGTTGTAGATTTATGTACATTCAGGGGTATGGAGGGGCCCTGTCCCGCCACAGATGTTATTATTAGATGTCTGTAGTCACATTTGTGGATTGGGTTTTAAGAACAGAGATATACTGTTTTACTTTTGGTTTATGTATATTTTATGGAAGGTGGCCTTATCGGCTAGCCTATGATGTTTACTGTCTAAGTATGTATATATGTTGTGTATGTTCATTGCTATTCTCTCGATGTATACAGGAGGTGCCTGTAGGGCACCGCCGCGCCCGTGGTCGGGTCGTGACAAAAGTGGTATCAGAGCAGTTAGTCCTCGGAAAGTGTCTACAGACCGTGTCTAGTAGAGTCTTGATTATCGGTGTATTGTGCACCTCATCTATAATCAGGAGGCTGCAGGACATTTAGGATTGGTTTCCATTCTTCTCTCTCTGAGATCGTGCAGTAGAGCTGTCTTGTTAGGTTGAATCCTCTCTGACATATTCTTATGTATCAGTTATGCCTCCACGGAAGGCGACCAGGGCCCAGAAGGGCAAGGCAGCAGCAGGAGATGCTAGCGGTATGCAGAGGGTTACTAGGACTCGAGCCCGGACTATGCACGAGGTCAGGCTGGTCGGCGAGTTCACCACGCCACAGACAGAGAGCCGAGAGCGGTCGTAGCTCCAGAGGTTTCGATACCTGAGCTTCCAGTTCCGCAGCCAGGGGCTGAGTATAGAGATTACGGAGAGCAGATCAGAATATTGACTAGCATAGTGGCAAGGCAGCACCGACAGGAGCAGGTAGCTAACCCTAGAGCCGACAGTTTGCAGATTCGGGATTTTTTGGGTTGTCATCCACCCGAGTTCTATGGTTCGAGATCTGAGGAGGATCCCCAGGAGTTCATTCGACTGTTACAACGGACTATGCAGGTGCTTAGGGCCTCGGAGACAGAGTAAGTTGCGTTAGCTTCTTACCGGTTATGTGATATTGCGTTGAACTGGTTTGAGTCATGAGCCGTCAGAGCGGAGGTGCTCTTCCGGTGTTTGGGAGGAGTTCACAGAGGCCTTCTGATCACTTCGCCTCCCGAGATGAGGAGAGCCAGCGTAGATAGATTTTTGACATTGAGACAGAATGGGAGGACTATCGAGAGTACAACACGAGTTTGACTCATTGACCGTATCGCCACCATTGCGTCGATACGGCGCATGCGAGTTCATCGCTATGTGATGGGGCTAGACCGTCACATGATTATCGTGATGCTGGGAGTGGCCCTTCACCGGTATGGATATTGCGGAGATGCGAGCTTATACACAGGTGATAGAGGACAGAGAGAGAGAGGATCAGCCAGCCCCAGGCCAGCCCAAGAGTGCTAGGACAGCAGGGTTCCAGGGAAATTTTTGAGGCGACAAATTTCGGCGGCAGACTAGGTCCACATTTCACCGCATGCAGTGCCCTTCTCGGCCGCGGGAGGTTTGATCACCGGTCTATTCGTGAGCGGTCGTGGCTCCAGGACCCTGGTTTCGCGAGGCAGATCAGAATCCGATCGAGACCGCCCGTATCTCGGTGTGTTCGATGCGGTATATCTCACCAGGGCGAGTGTCGTATTGCTTCGGGAGCTTGTTTCTCTTGTGTCCAGCAGGGACATATGAAGAGGGATTGTCCGACCAGAGGCGGCGGGGGTGGTATGGTTCACCGATGTGGTCGATTGTTGGGTCTTCTTCTTACAGGTTACGCGCCCGCGAGGCGGGGTGTTCACGACCGCAGTCGCAGCAGAAGTCGTGGTGGAGGTCCTAGCTCTAGCGGTCCACAAAACTGCATATATTCCTTAGCCAGCCGGAAAGATCAGGAGACTTCCCCGGACGTCGTCACATGTACATTATTGATTTCATGTTGTGACGTTTATGCTTTGATAGATCCAGGTTCTACCTTGTCCTATGTGTCCCCTCTTATTCTTTGGTAGAATCGGATAGAGCCTGGTCGATATAACCTTTGAGGTAGCTACGCGATGGTGATTCATGTTAATGGCGGGTATACAAAGGTTGCCCGGTGTGTATTTACAGTCGTCAGTGTTGACACCCAATTTTGTCCATCCCCCCTTAAATAAATAACCAATAAATTAAACAATTTTCTTTTGTTAGAACCGCAATTTTACATCGCAAAATACACATAATAAGTAAATTTTAATAAAGGTCTCGCATTATAAAATATTAAGCACTAATTAATTAGCTGGCCCACTTTTATTATTATAATAATAGCTTAGACTAATAAAACACCTAAATAATTTAATCACAATTTAAAGAATTTATCTACCATTAATTAAATAATACACCTAATACTTAAAACTCTATCCAACCCAACTAATACCCAGGCCCTTTTCTTTTACACCCGCAGCCCGAATACCCGCAGGCCCATTTTCTCTAAGTCCTTAACTCACCCCGTCCAACCCATTCCCCCTTATACCCTCAGATCTCCCTTCCCCATCGACTTCCCCCCCTAAGAACAAACCCTAAGGACAAACCCTTCAACCGCGATACACCCTCTCTCCTCACCAAGAATCTCGCCGGATTTTCAGGTTAGAAAATCCGGCACAACCCAAATCAATCCCCTCCCATTCATAACCGAATCGACCAAAACCAATAACCTTCCTTAAGACCTCCCCACAGTCGAATCCATACCCCGAAATAGATTCCTTAAAGAAATCAGCCACACAATCAGTTCGCCTTACCATAACGATACGAGAATCTACCCAAAAATAGCCCACAAATCCTTAACAAAACGATTTAATCACCCTGAACTGGCCCTAAACTTACCATAGAAACGAAGCCTAATTAGAAGCTATAAATACCAACGTTTTGACATGCAGTTGGAGGGATATCGATCAATCCATCAGTCATAGGGGAATCGAACAATCGAGAATACAGATAACATCGTGCCTAAACCCTTCTCTTTTCTATTCAATTTACTACTACCTGTTCTACAAACCAGCTCTTCACGAACTTTCCTTCGACGATTCGGGAAAACCTTTGTCGTCGCCTCAGTTCGCTACCCACAAAAGGTTTAATATTGTGCTGTGTAGGATTTTCTGTGCTATCTCCGGGTGTCTATAGGGAATAATACGATATGGATTCATCTTCAGAATCTGTGACATTTGAAAAATCTGCTTGTTAACTCATTCAATTGAATGAAATAGTCTGTCATGTCTCTATAGCTTTTAAAAGTTTGCATTGAATTATATGGAAATATACACTACATGTTAAGAGTCGAAAAACATTTGGAGTCATTTTGTACCACTGTCCATCCTAAGTTTGGCTCTATTTAGACCATGCCAATATTACTATTTGAACCATTTTTTATCTTGTTTAGAGCGTATGAATATATGCTAGTTTGTCTAAGTTGTGTTCTTTCTTGGGATGTCATATTGATGGATATAGGTGACCATACCTGCTTAATCAGACCATAAATGGTTATGTATGATCTAATATTGCTTCTAAGGAGTCTTCTAGCTATTTATGTATGTTGGCTATGTTTAATAAGCCATTATGCCTCGCATATCCTACTAATGAATTCCAATCCAGCAGTTTTAAGTTTGTCCCACATACACCTAAACCATTGGTTTTCGAAATGTCCATCTTACATTTTCTTTTGAGTTTTGCCAATCCAATGTATCAGTGATCATGCAACACAATAAGTATAATAGTAGACTTGCCTCCATATCATGCCCTGCCGCTAATGCCCCAGATTCCATTCTACGATATTTGTTTATATCTCATTAGCATACACTCAGTATATGTGAGTTGTATACCTCACATGGCTTATGTGTATATCTTGTGTGTATCAACCTTTATATGACTAGATACATTAGAAGTAAGACTGTATGAATGGGCCTGTTTGGAGTGATAATGTTGACATCCTGAAACCTGGAAAAGTAAAAGGAAATCCGATTTCATGGGGCCTGAATCATGTTTTCTGCATACTGGGCCCATCACTTAAATAAACTCCTCAAAGTGTTTATCTGCCGTACAATCCAGATCTCAGATTGCCTCATGTTAACACTGGCAACATGTGTACTTGTTTAACATTCCACTTATTTCGTGTATGATGGAGTTTATATTATTTACTAATCCTTTTCTTTCTTATTTTTTTTCTACATGACATGCATCGGGAGAATAATCAAGAGTCTCGGTATGAGACTCACCATGATCTCCATATCGTCAACCACACTTCCGCCGCAGGGCTTCCAAACAACTATAAGATAGATGGTGTCGCCATCCGTTCTAGACGTTACAACAACTCCAATCTCACTCCTCCCTTGCTTATTTATGTATTTATTTATTTGTTTATTTATTATTGTCATATTTGTTAACCTTGTAATTAATAGGATGATTAACTCTACTAGTCTTTGAATACTTTGGAAGGGTAGCTTAAAGGATAAATCCACCCCTTACTTAGTCTAGGCTCATCATATAAATTTAAAATCTAAAATAATTAATCCTAGCTATGCTTTAATCATGTAGTTAATATATTCCTCCATATTTAATTCTTAAGAAATAAACTTTCTCCTAAACTCTTCATAAATATCATAGGAAGTAATTTTCGCATACACATATATAAAGTAATTTCATAATTAACTCTATATAAGAGTCTTAACCTTACATATACTAATATGAGTAATTTATCATTTTCTTACTTTTTGTCAAATAAAATAATTTCATGTCTTATAAATGTATAATTAACTTTTTGTATATTTTCGTGAGTCTTATAAGACCCTTTTAGTTATCAATATATATATTCTTTAGATATTTACCACATCCCTTTTACTTAAATAATTTTTTTTTAAAACATACATCTCTTAGCCAAATAAATTAACCTATGTTTGAACGGACAACCGCAAGTTAGCAGATCATTTAGGGTGCCTGACCCCCTTCCCTTTAGGATAATAAAGAAACCTTACTCAGAATCTTATTTAGTTTCACAGACCATTAAATGGAGTTAATGCTGACTTTAATCGGTTAGTATTTAGGTGTCCTAATTCACCCAATTAATTAGGTGGCGACTCCCTTAAACATTTTAAACATAATATTTTACATTTTTGGGAGGATAACCATTCCGTCGCGCATTCAAGCCTGAGAGTTCAAATCGGGTGCGACAGCATGGCGACTCCACTGGGGATATTTAGGTTCTTAACCACAACAAACATAGGTTAATTATTGAGCTTCATTTTTTCTTTATTCTTATTTGCTTAATTGCTTATTTTGTGTTTCACACTTATTTGTTTTTATGTTTTGCCTAAATTATTCTGTTTTACATATAAATATTTGCATATTGCCTTAACTGCTATTTGTTACTGCTTTCCTTAAACTGGCATTCCGCTCATACTTTCTCCCTTATGGAAAATTCACACTATCACACACAACACGCGGGTGTGCTTTGCGCACCTGCAAATTTCTTTCAAACACCAAAATTTAAGAGAGTTGGTATTTTGCGCGGAGAATCCTGGCCCAATGGTGGTCGCGTAGCCTTCTCACTCGAGTAGTCCGCTCGGGAACTCATGAGTAAGCCAAATCTTAGCAAACTTAAGATGAGCTATACCACCTTTATTTTAAGGCATGCATACATTTACCTTAGGTGGTCGGTCCTTGTATCGACACCACAATTAGGAAGACACCAAACTCGTCGATGGGTTTCTCAACCCAACGACCAACCAGCATATTATGTGTTGCACAATCATGATAGATTTATCCAAGCCAAAAGACATGCCCAAAGTTGGAAATGTAAGTCTATTATTATTTATTGTTTTTCAGCATTTGTATC
The DNA here is from genome assembly GCA_029844215.1 of Przewalskia tangutica. Taxonomy (NCBI): domain Eukaryota; kingdom Viridiplantae; phylum Streptophyta; class Magnoliopsida; order Solanales; family Solanaceae; genus Przewalskia; species Przewalskia tangutica. The sequence continues at coordinate 21,146,910 of CM056736.1, forward strand.
ATAGCATGGATCATATAAGAATGGTTAGCGGAGTTTCTAATAAGCTAAGAGTATGGTGGGAGGATTTTGACATCAGCAGTCAGACGATGATTAGGAAGAAGTTGGGGTGTCTCATCTCACTATTTTGTATTTCGCCAGATCCGCATTTGATCCGAGCTTTAATCCAGTTTTGGGATCCAGACCAAGTCGTTTTCAGATTCAAGGATTTCGAAATAACTCCTACATTGGAAGAAGTGCATTATTTCACCAGTCTAGTTTACCAAGGTAGAAGACAGATTATTCCCAACAGCCAATCAGGGAAGAAATTTCTCCGCTACATGGGTCTTAAGAATACTAAGGAATTGCGTTGCTTCGAGAACAACTGGGTGTATCTTGACTATCTTTACGAGAGATATGGACATAATAACGCTTACAAGACATGCAAAACAGAATTCTCATGCACTCTACGCCATTGGCAAAACAGGCGTCCTATTGCATTCACTGTCGCTTTACTTGGCACTTTGATTTTTCCTCTTGAGTATGGCAAAATAAGTACTTGCATATGTTCCGTGGCCAGATCACTTTTCGAGGGAATTGATGGCGTACAACCCACTTTGGTTCCTATGATTTTGGCAGAGATATTCCGAGCTCTTGGGAAATGTAAAAGAGGCCAGACAAACTTCTTTGAAGGTTGCAATCTTATCTTACAAATGTGGGCCATGGAGCATTTTTACCAACGGTCAAATATGACAGACGTTTGTTTCAACAAGATCTTATAAGATCGACACTTCTATGATAGATTTAAACGGTTTGTGTCACTGGCCGCACCAAAGATTGGTGTAAGTTTTAACATCCCGCACTCTGTGATCGGATCCGGTGGAAATATCCCTTACTCCTCACAAGGTGGAGCCTTTATACGCTGTAAAGAATTATACTATATTGAGCTTATTGGTTTAAAGTGGTCTGCAACCATACGCCCCTACGCTGCATTTCCTAATTCGGCCAAGAACAGATAATTCCACTCCGATCAGACATGGGAGTTTCAGAAGTCACATTTGGACCAAACTTTATCGTGCCCCGAACTGGACAAATTTGAGAGAATGGGACGACATTAACAAGGTAAACATCGGAGATGAACAAGCAGGATGAACATCAGAATATCGCATACGGTTGCAAGAGATCACAAAGAAAGACAACCTACAGCCCAAAAGGAGAGCAAGGTTTCGAGGACGTGGGCACGAGCAATAGGATGAAAGATCGTCTACTCAAAGAAAAGGTCATCACCCCAGACATGTGGGTCCTAATGCACGATGCAGTACAATACTTGAAACAGGCAGGGGCTATACCAAAGAAGACCTAAGTTTCGCTATCACATCGACAACATATTTATTTAGTTTGAGATTTTCATTGTTTTTCTTATAAAGTGTCATTTCAATTAGCTTTATTTCCAATAAAGGCATTCCAATACAATGGCTTGGGTACATCTAACGTGACTTTGCATATATGACGCTTAGGCCTACCTCTGGCATAATAGAGGCCCCTTGCATATTAGGACACGCTTTATTTGTTGAAGCTTCATTATATGCCCATATGTTCTGCTATTCTGTTTGATGCTAACACGTGTTTTGGATAAAAGGATTTTTGCTGTACTACTCCCCTTATCGGCTGGTTTGTGTTGGCAAGATCGTGAGCACCCATATTTCACAAGATCTAAAGCACGAGCAACAAAAATGAATGATTCAGGGGCAAACGAACAGGATGGCTTGGGATTCATTGCCATTCAACGAGAGGAACCAGAAACATCAGAAAGGGGAAATGCTCCATATTCCGACGAATACCTTGCTCAAGTACTGCAACAAATGGCGGTCATGCAAGTGGAAATGGATAGACTCCGAGAAATTACTAAGCTATCCATAAGCCTCAACACACAACTACCCACACTTCCAAATTCACCGTCTTTTCGACGCCATCCCCAACACCCAACAGATAACCCACAACCTCCAAATCCACAACACAACAACACGCCTCCTCGTAACCCACAGCCCCCAAATCCACAACACAATAACACACCTCCTCGTAACCCACATACCATAAATGACCCTAACCCGCACACACCTCAGCCCCAGATGATACAAACCACCTTACCCGCCCAAGACAACCAACCTACTCAACCCGCACCGATGACATACCATAATAAACAATACGGATCACCCATATATGTGACCCATGCCCCACATCTCACACCCGTACCTATACCTTCCCCGGAGTTTGCTCGATATGAAGAGATGGAGAAGAGGACAAGAATTGGGATAGATGAAAACATGGCCAGAGAAATCCATGATTTGAAGAAAGCTTTTAAGAGCCTTCAGATGGACAAGGGCCATGAGGGACTAGAGTACGAGGATTTATGCATGCATCCCGACGTTGAATTGCCCGTCGGATATAAGGTACCAAAGTTTGACCTGTTTGATGGCAAAGGTAATCCTCGTGCACATTTGAGATCCTATCATGACAAGTTAGTGGGTGTGGGAAGGGATCAATCGATCATCAAGTTGTTTATTAGAGCTTGATGGAGAAGCCTTGGATTGGTATACTAGCCAGATCCAAGAAAGTGGCGTATTGAGGCGATGGCACAGACTTTGTGGACAGATTCAGATTTAATACGACAACGCCCCGACAGATTCTACCTCATGAAATTGGAGAAAAGTCGATAGAAACCTTTAGGAATATGCGATGAGGTGGAGATCCAGTCAAGGGCGTCCAGCCGCCTATGGAAGAAAGTGAAATGACGACATTGTTTGTATAATCCCTAAAGGACCCCACGTACTATGAGAGGTTGATCAGCGTTATTGGACGCAATTTTTCTGAAGTAGTAAAAATGGGAGATTTTGTGGAAGAGGGACTTAGAACAGGTAGATCACGACCGTCGCTTTGCAAGCAACAAGCAAAACAATACAATCGAGTCAATGGGAGGACGAATAAGAAGAAAAAGGATGGAGCATTTCTATCATGATTTGCAACAACACAAAACGAATCGAGCCCTGACATACCAACCCCAACCCCAAACATACCAACCCCAAACATACCAAACCCCCACTTTCCAAAACCCTCCCTATGACCATTTTAGCCAAAATACTTCCGCATACCATCAACCTTCACCCATCTACACTACCCAGCCAATATACAACCCGCCACGGGTGTTCGCCCACACAAATTCCTCACAATACCGACCAACATACCCACCCCCACAACAATACCACACACAAAACACACCCAGACCCCGAACCAACACCGAGAGGAGGCCCACAAAATCATACACCCCGTTGGCTGAACCATACTCCCAACTATATGAAAGACTAAGAGCCGCTGGTTTTATACAGCCGATCCCATGGCAAAATCCCAATCCACTCCCACCATGGCATGATGAGAATAAGCATTGTGCATACCACTCTGGAGCATCAGGGCACAATACAGATGGTTGTTATGCATTGAAAAACAGAATTGAGGAACTAATCAAAGAAGGAGTTATTCGATTGAAAGAGCCCTCCCTTAATGTCAACAACAATCCCCTGTCAAATCACGACAATGCTGGCGTGCACATGATCACCTTTGATGATGTGTACGATATGGAAGGGACCATCGTACCAATCAAGGAGAATGAGACAGGGGGATCTTCAGCCCACATTGCCCATGTGATTACTGCCAAGGTCAGGACGCCGTTGGAAGTAGAGTTGAGCCGTCATAAGCCTCTGATGTCAGTCTTAGTACCAGGATGGAGCCATTCGATCAAGCAACATAATGAGGGTAAACAGAAACAGGTGGTAGAAGTTGTTGCAGCGGGGGTGACGAGGTCCGGACAACGTTACTCATCTGTAGAAGTATCGCGAAAGACGCCCCAGAAAAAGACTGTGACTGAACCAGAAGTAGAGGAATTTTGGAGAAGAATGCCTACAAGAGACTATTCCATTGTAGAACAGTTGAGTAAAACACCAGCACAAATTTCTCTATTGACACTGTTGATGAATTCCGAGAACCACCGAATCTCTTTGATGGAGGTTTTGAAGGAGGCTCATGTGCCAGCCGAGACTGCTGATGAGAACTTTTCAGCACTAATCGGGCAAATTAAAGAGGTGCAAAAGATAATTTTCCATGAGAATGAATTGCCTCCTGAAGGTCGGGGTCATAATAAGGCATTGAACATAACAGTCAAGTGTGCTAATAAGTTTATCTCTCGAGTCTTGATTGATGGGGGGTCAGCTGTTAATGTATGCCCTTTGAATACTCTTCGAACTTTAGGAGTCAACATTGGGAAACTCCGTGAGAGCTACACAAGGGTAAAAGGTTTCGATGGGACCCTGAGGAGCGTCGCAGGCGAAACTGACTTGACACTACAGATTGGGCCCGCAGAGTTCGAGATAGAATTCCAGGTATTGGACATATCCACATGCTACAATTTATTACTCGGTAGGCCTTGGATCCACGTGGCCGGAGCCATCCCTTCCACTTTGCATCAAGTTTTGAAATTCATCTGGAATCATCATGAAGTTGTGGTTGAGGGAGACAAGGACAACGCTGCTAACGCCAAAGGGGCAATTCCAGTCATCGAGAGTATGGAGAAGCTGGATGGATCTGTCTACCATATGAACAAGATCGTAGACGTTAGCAAGGCTAGAGGAATGCAACTACCTCGCACTCCCAAAATGGTGGCCCGAGAGATGCTAAGAAATGGTTTCGAGCCAGGTCGAGGACTTGGACCAAAATTAGGAGGAATCACAGAGCCGATTCACCTGCCGGAGAAGAATGACACTTTTGGCCTCGGATATCAGCCCACTGCCGAGGAGATGATGTTATTTGATCTCAGAAGGAAGGGTGAGTTTCATCTGCCAAGACCTGTTCCACCCCTGAATCATTTATTCATCAAAGCATGCACTGCCCATCTACCAGAAGAGGAGGATGAGCATTCTGCGGAGGACTTGAGGCCTTTTCATTTACGAGGAAGAAGCGAGTGTCATGCGATTTTGGAAGACTACATATGACCGGACCATTTGGAGTGCGAGCGGGGAGATGTCTTGAGCAATCGGACTGTACCCAACTGTTTTTCATGAGTGCGGTAGAATTAATAATTAGACGTTTTTTACAATTCAATTCGTATTTTTCTGAATTATGGGACACAGTTTTTATGAGCTTATTTCCCTTTTGAAGTTTTAATAACAAGTTATGTTTTAATCAACGCTCTTTATTCCCTTTCTTTCAGCATACACAATAATATACTTGTCGATAATGAAAATGTGACATGTCATGAAACAAGCGAAAAAACTCAGAACCGCTAAAATAACCCAGTAACCCAGAAGAAATTTCCGTTGGAGGAATTGACGGAAGAGTTAGGAAAGTTCGAGGATAAGCCGAAACCTAATCTGGATGAAACGGAAACAGTAAACCTAGGAGATGATAAAGTCGTAAAGGAAACAAGGATCGGCGTTCACTTGAATACCGCACAGAAAGAAGATCTGGTGGCCCTATTGAAGCAGTATGTCGACATATTCGCTTGGTCTTATGATGATATGCCGGGTCTAAGCACAGACATAATTTCGCATAAGTTGCCCATTGAACCATCATGCCTGCCAGTGAAGCAAAAACCAAGGAAAATCAAGCCAGATCAGAGTTTGAAAGTCAAAGAGGAGATCTCCAAATAATTGGACGCAAATGTCATTCGGGTAGCAAGATACCCTACTTGGTTAGCCAATATTGTGCCAGTAACAAAGAAGGATGGTAAGATACGAGTTTGTGTCGATTACAGGGATCTCAACAAGGCAAGCCCTAAGGATGATTTTCCCCTTCCGAACATTCATTTACTCATCGACAATTGTGCGAAGCATGCGTTGCAGTCATTTGTCGATTGTTTCGCTGGGTACCATCAAATCTTAATGAACGAAGAGGATGCAGAGAAGACCGCATTCACCACTCCGTGGGGGGTATATTATTATCGAGTCATGCCATTTGGACTTAAAAACGCAGGTGCCACTTACATGAGAGCCATGACTACCATTTTTCATGATATGATCCATAAGGAAATTGAAGTTTACGTGGATGACGTCATTATCAAGTCACGGAGGGCTACAGACCATCTGGTCCATCTGAAGAAGTTTTTTGAACGATTGAGGCAATACAACCTGAAGTTAAATCCGGCAAAGTGTGCCTTCGGCGTCCCAGCGGGAAAATTGTTGGGTTTCATTGTGAGCAGAAGGGGAATAGAGTTGGATCCTTCGAAGATAAAGGCCATTCAGGGACTGCCTCCTCCGAAAAATCGCAAGGAAGTGATGAGTTTTCTCGGTCGTTTGAATTATATCAGCAGGTTCATAGCACAATCAACAGTGATATGCGAACCAATATTCAAGTTGTTAAAGAGGGACGCTGCCACTAAGTGGACATTGGAGTGCCAACTAGCCCTTGACAAAATCAAAGAGTATCTGTCAAATCCGCCGGTCTTGGTACCTCCAGAACCCGGGAGGCCTTTGCTGTTATACTTATCCGTATTGGAAAATGCGTTCGGATGTGTGTTAGGACAACATGATGAGACGGGAAGGAAGGAACAAGCAATATACTACTTGAGTAAAAAGTTCACGCCTTATGAAGCTCGTTACACAATGCTGGAACGCACGTGTTGTGCCTTGACTTGGGTTGCACAAAAATTCAGACATTACTTATCCGCATACACCACCTACCTCATTTCGAGGATGGACCCGCTCAAGTATATCTTTCAGAAGCCTATGCCTACTGGGAAACTTGCAAAATGGTAGATTCTTTTAAGTGAATTCGACATCGTATATGTCACCCAAAAGGCAGTCAAGGGGCAAGCATTAGCAGATCATCTCGCAGAGAATCCGGTAGACGAGAAATACATCCCCTTGCGGACCTACTTTCCAGATGAAGAAGTGATGTTTGTAGGAGAAGACATCCTAGAAGAATATCCGGGTTGGAGAATGTTCTTCGATGGCGCCGTGAATTTCAAAGGAGTAGGTATCGGAGCAGTTTTGGTATCAGAAACAGGACAACACTATCCAATATCAGCAAAGCTCAGGTTCCCGTGCACCAATAATATGTCAGAATATGAAGCTTGCATACTAGGACTCCGAATGGCTATTGACATGAACATACAAGAGTTGCTGGTCATAGGGGATTCAGACCTGTTGATTCACCAGGTGCAAGGCGAATGGGCCACCAAGAATAGGAAGATACTTCCTTACCTACACTGTGTGAAAGAATTGCGCAAAAGGTTCGTTAAGATAGAGTTCAGGCATACTCCAAGGGTTCAAAATGAGTTTGCAGACGCTCTAGCGACTTTGTCCTCCATGATTCAACATCCAGACAAGAACTATATTGACCCAATCAAAGTAGATGTGCTAGAGCAGCCAGCCTATTGTTCTCAGATAGATGAAGAATCAGAGGGCAAACCTTGGTATGACGAAATCAAGAGGTATCTCAAGGCAGGTGAGTACCCGGAAGGCACGACCAACATACAAAAGAAGACTCTTCGGAGGTTAGCAAACCATTTCTTCCTGAGCGGCGAGGTCCTTTATCGGAGAACTCCGGATTTTGGTTTGTTAAGATGTGTTGACACTCAAGAAGCAAACAAGTTATTAGAAGAGACACACGGAGGTATGTGCGGACCCCACATGAACGGTTTCATGCTAGCAAAGAAGATACTACGGGGAGGTTACTTCTGGATGACGATGGAAACAGATTGCATCAGTTTCGTGCGAAAGTGCCATCAATGCCAGATCCATGGCAACTTGATTCACGTGCCACCAAATGAACTTAATGTCACTAGTTCCCCATGGCCATTCGCAGCTTGGGGCATGGACGTCATCGGTCCTATTGAATCGGCAGCGTCAAATGGACACAGGTTTATCCTAGTGGCGATCGATTACTTTACAAAATGGGTAGAAGCATCATCATACAAGTCTGTGACCAAGAAAGTAGTAGTGGATTTTGTTCATCACAACATCATCTGTCGGTTCGGAATTCCAGAATCAATCATAACCGACAATGGGTCCAATCTCAACAGTGGTCTGATGAAGGAAATGTGTGAGAAGTTCAGGATCACTCATCGCAACTCTACTCCATATCGACCACAAATGAATGGAGCAGTTGAAGCGGCCAACAAGAACATCAAGAGGATACTGAGGAAGATGATAGATAACTACAAGCATTGGCATGAAAATTTGCCTTTCGCCCTCTTGGGTTACCGTACTACAATCCGGACCTCCACAGGAGCAACACCGTATCTCCTGGTTTATGGAACAGAAGCTGTGCTGCCGGCGGAAGTGGAAATACCATCTTTGAGAATCATCCAGGAAGCCGAACTAAATGAAGCCAAATGGATACAGAGTAGGTACGAACAATTGATGCTTATTGATGAGAAACGAATGAATGCGATGCATCGCGACGACTTTACTGCAATGTAATGGCCAAGGCTTTTAACAAGAAGTGCGACCAAGCAACTTCCAACCGACGGTGGTCGAACGTATATTCCCTAACCAAAGTGAGGCGAAAGGGAAATTCGCGCCCAATTGGCAAGGGCCTTACATGGTTCACCGAGTGCTTACAGGAGGGGCCCTCATCTTAGCTGAAATGGATGGCGAAGTGTGGCCGAGAGCCATCAACGCAGATGCAGTGAAGAGATACTACATTTAGAGTGCTTTATTTTCCATGTAATTACTTTGCTTGTAATCTGAACTACGTTTGACCTGATTCCCTTTGCGGGATACGTAGGCGGCCACATCGGCTTCGGTCCCATTTCTAGAAAATGCCCAAGTACTTTGCTTGTAATCGGAACTACGTGTGACCTGATTCCTTGGCGGATACGTAGGCGGTCACATCGGCCTCGATCCCGTCTTTAAAATTTTAAAATCTTGTCTGTAACGAACTACGTTCGACCTGATTCCCTTAACGGATACGTAGGCGGCCTACATCGGCCTCGGTCACACCAGTAGGAAATCTTCGTTTTGTCAATTTGCATTTTTTGCGAGTTGTACTCAGTCCTGTCATACACACGAGACAAATGAACGACATATATCCGACCCGGTTTCGTCAGTCAAAACTGGGACAATTTTTAAGGACTTCGCCACGAAAGGACACCGACAAATATGATTCCACATGCTCGAAAGATCGACATAAACTGGGACATTTTTAAGGGTTTTACTACAAATGACATCAATGGACATGGTTAATTTACGCGAAGAGTTCCATGTCCCAAAACTGGGACAAATTTTAAAAGAGAGCCTGACGGCAGCGGAGCACCGAGAGTATGGGAGAATATACCGCCGATTTCGGTTAAGGAAGTTCGCTTTGTTTCACAACATGTCACTATTCAAATATCGACATAATTTCCTACTAGCATATATAAGTATATTTTCTCAAGATAGAATATTTTTCAACAAATGTTTTGACCAAGACTCGAAATCAGACAGAGGTTACACGTCCAGACAAGACAACGCGTGCAAGCATCAAGAGCCAACACAAATCGGCCGACCCCTCCCCGAACTCACAATTTTTCTTTGAGTGAATTTTGCAGGACAACAGGAACAATGAGGACAACAACATTCCAATACAACATATTCGCTCACGAAGTCCATCTGCAACAAGTCTACATCAAATGCATCTCGCAAAAGCCACATCTTCTTTACTCAGGCTACATCATTTACACTTTAATTATTTCATCTAGTTTTGATTATGCATAACACAACTCCATATATAGAACAATTTTTATCTATGCCCTAGACGGCGTCATTTGCATCTCGTCTATACAACGACGAACATTTGCATTTCGTCTATACAACGACGAACATTTGCATTTCGTCTATACAACGACGAACATTTGCATTTCGTCTATACAACGACGACATTGCCCATACAAGGCGTCATTTGCATTTCGTCCATACAACGATGAACATCTGCATCTCGTCTATACAACGACGAACATCTGCATCTCGTCTATACAACGACGAACATCTGCATCTCGTCTATACGACATTTAACATCTGCGTCGTTTATACGACGGCGAACATCTGCGTCGTTTATACTACGACTTAACATCTGCGTCTTCGTCTATACAACGGCGAACATCTGCGTCGTTTATACAACGGCGTAACATTCGCATTCGGCCTATACATCCGCATTTCGTCCATACAACGATGAACATCGTATCGTCCATACAACGATTAACATCTGCGTCGTCTATACAACGACGAACATCTGCATTTCGCCCATACAACGCGAACATCGCATTTCGTCCCATACAACGATGAACATCGTATTTCGTCCATACAACGATGAACATATGCATTTCGTCTATACAACGATTTAACATCTGCATTTCGTCCATACAACGGTATTTAACATCGTATCTCGTTCATACAACGATTTAACATGCGATCTCGTCCATACAACGACGAACATCTGCATTTCGCCCATACAACGACGAATATCTGCATTTCGTCCATACAATGACGAACGTCTGCATTTCGTCCATACAACGACGAACATATGCATCTCGTCTATACAACGACGAACACTAGCATTTCGTCCATACAATGACGAACATTTGCATTTCGTCTATACAACGACGAACATTTGTATTCCGTCTATACAACGACGACAGCGCCCATACAAGGCGTCATTTGCATTTCGTCTATACAACGACGAACATTTGCATTTTTCGTCCATACAAGACAGCGTATCATCACATCATTTCATTTTATAGTCTATACAATCTGACTACAACCACAGCACAAAGTCACATTCTTACATTGTTTTGTTTTGACAGTTATGCACTAATGCCTCTATCTTAGCTTCAATCTACATGAACGTTTACAAGCTGCAAAAGACGGAGCACAACGTGGACCTACCTCTTACGGCGAATTGAGGTAATTTGTTGGGAGCAAGACTTCCCAACAAAAGGCAAAAGTGGACCCGAACGTCGACCTACTCTCTCCCAACATTCTAGCACCACAATAACTCATTGGCACCATAGCTTGACACTGAGACCGATTTTGAACCCGCGCCGGCCCCACCTTTAGTTTTCAGACACCAACAACATTCGTTCCAATTCCGATGACCCAGACAACATTGGCTATAAGTCAACGTCTTTGTCTGGAGATTCTTTCATCTTCCCCATACAAAGAGGACAAGCTGACACCCAATTTTGTCCATCCCCCCTTAAATAAATAACCAATAAATTAAACAATTTTCTTTTGTTAGAACCGCAATTTTACATCGCAAAATACACATAATAAGTAAATTTTAATAAAGGTCTCGCATTATAAAATATTAAGCACTAATTAATTAGCTGGCCCACTTTTATTATTATAATAATAGCTTAGACTAATAAAACACCTAAATAATTTAATCACAATTTAAAGAATTTATCTACCATTAATTAAATAATACACCTAATACTTAAAACTCTACCCAACCCAACTAATACCCAGGCCCTTTTCTTTTACACATGGCGACTACCCGAGCCCATTTTCCCTAAGCCATTAACTCACCCCGTCCAGCCCATTCCCCCTTATACCCTCAGATCTCCCTTCCCATCGACTTCCCTAGAACAAACCACAGGACAAACCCTTCAACCGCCGCATACACCCTCTCCTCTCACCCGCAAATCTCGCTGGATTTTCAGGTTAGAAAATCCGGCACAACCCAAATCAATCCCCTCCCATTCATAACCGAATCGACCAAAACCAATAACCTTCCTTAAGACCTCCCCACAGTCGAATCCATACCCCGAAATAGATTCCTTAAAGAAATCAGCCACACAATCAGTTCGCCTTACCATAACGATACGAGAATCTACCCAAAAATAGCCCACAAATCCTTAACAAAACCAGTACGAATCACCCCCTTGAATCCGTCCTAAACTTACCATAGAAACGAAGCCTAATTAGAAGCTATAAATACCAACGTTTTGACATGCAGTTGGAGGGATATCGATCAATCCATCAGTCATAGGGGAATCGAACAATCGAGAATACAGATAGCATCGTGCCTAAACCCTTCTCTTTTCTATTCAATTTACTACTACCTGTTCTACAAACCAGCTCTTCACGAACTTTCCTTCGACGATTCGGAAAAACCTTTGTCGTCGCCTCAGTTCGCTACCCACAAAAGGTTTAATATTGTGCTGTGTAGGATTTTCTGTGCTATCTCCGGGTGTCTATAGGGAATAATACGATATGGATTCATCTTCAGAATCTGTGACATTTGAAAAATCTGCTTGTTAACTCATTCAATTGAATGAAATAGTCTGTCCTGTCTCTATAGCTTTTAAAGTTTGCATTGAATTATATGGAAATATACACTACATGTTAAGAGTCGAAAAACATTTGGAGTCATTTTGTACCACTGTCCATCCTAAGTTTGGCTCTATTTAGACCATGCCAATATTACTATTTGAACCATTTTTTGTCTTGTTTAGAGCGTATGAATATATGCTAGTTTGTCTAAGTTGTGTTCTTTCTTGGGATGTCATATTGATGGATATAGGTGACCATACCTGCTTAATCAGACCATAAATGGTTATGTATGATCTAATATTGCTTCTAAGGAGTCTTCTAGCTATTTATGTATGTTGGCTATGTTTAATAAGCCATTATGCCTCGCATATCCTACTAATGAATTCCAATCCAGCAGTTTTAAGTTTGTCCCACATACACCTAAACCATTGGTTTTCGAAATGTCCATCTTACATTTTCTTTTGAGTTTTGCCAATCCAATGTATCAGTGATCATGCAACACAATAAGTATAATAGTAGACTTGCCTCCATATCATGCCCTGCTGCTTAATGCCCCAGTATTCCATTCTCTGATATTTGTTTATATCTCATTAGCATACACTCAGTATATGTGAGTTGTATACCTCACATGGCTTATGTGTATATCTTGTGTGTATCAACCTTCATATGACTAGATACATTAGAAGTAAGACTGTATGAATGGGCCTGTTTGGAGTGATAATGTTGACATCCTGAAACCTGGAAAAGTAAAAGGAAATCCGATTTCATGGGGCCTGAATCATGTTTTCTGCATACTGGGCCCATCACTTAAATAAACTCCTCAAAGTGTTTATCTGCTGGTAGAATCCCGTATCTGTATTGCCTCATGTTAACACTGGCAACATGTGTACTTGTTTAACATTCCACTTATTTCGTGTATGATGGAGTTTATATTATTTACTAATCCTTTTCTTTCTTATTTTTTTTCTACATGACATGCATCGGGAGAATAATCAAGAGTCTCGGTATGAGACTCACCATGATCTCCATATCGTCAACCACACTTCCGCCGCAGGGCTTCCAAACAACTATAAGATAGATGATGTCGCCATCCGTTCTAGACGTTACAACAACTCCAATCTCACTCCTCCCTTGCTTATTTATGTATTTATTTATTTGTTTATTTATTATTGTCATATTTGTTAACCTTGTAATTAATAGGATGATTAACTCTACTAGTCTTTGAATACTTTGGAAGGGTAGCTTAAAGGATAAATCCACCCCTTACTTAGTCTAGGCTCATCATATAAATTTAAAATCTAAAATAATTAATCCTAGCTATGCTTTAATCATGTAGTTAATATATTCCTCCATATTTAATTCTTAAGAAATAAACTTTCTCCTAAACTCTTCATAAATATCATAGGAAGTAATTTTCGCATACACATATATAAAGTAATTTCATAATTAACTCTATATAAGAGTCTTAACCTTACATATACTAATATGAGTAATTTATCATTTTCTTACTTTTTGTCAAATAAAATAATTTCATGTCTTATAAATGTATAATCAACTTTTTGTATATTTTCGTGAGTCTTATAAGACCCTTTTAGTTATCAATATATATATTCTTTAGATATTTACCACATCCCTTTTACTTAAATAATTTTTTTTTTTAAACATACATCTCTTAGCCAAATAAATTAACCTATGTTTGAACGGACAACCGCAAGTTAGCAGATCATTTAGGGTGCCTGACCCCCTTCCCTTTAGGATAATAAAGAACCCTTACTCAGAATCTTATTTAGTTTCACAGACCATTAAATGGAGTTAATGCTGACTTTAATCGGTTAGTATTTAGGTGTCCTAATTCACCCAATTAATTAGGTGGCGACTCCCTTAAACATTTTAAACATAATATTTTACATTTTTGGGAGAATAACCATTAAGTCGCGCATTCAAGCTGAGAGTTCAAATCGGGTGCGGTAATGGCGACTCATCGGGATATTTAGGTTCTTAACCACAACAAACATAGGTTAATTATTGAGCTTCATTTTTTCTTTATTCTTATTTGCTTAATTGCTTATTTTGTGTTTCACACTTATTTGTTTTTATGTTTTGCCTAAATTATTCTGTTTTACATATAAATATTTGCATATTGCCTTAACTGCTATTTGTTACTGCTTTCCTTAAACTGGCATTCCGCTCATACTTTCTCCCTTATGGAAAATTCACACTATCACACACAACACGCGGGTGTGCTTTGCGCACCTGCAAATTTCTTTCAAACACCAAAATTTAAGAGAGTTGGTATTTTGCGCGGAGAATCCGGTCCAACTGGTGGTCGCGTAGCCTTCTCACTCGAGTAGTCCGCTCGGGAACCTTGCGGAGTAAGCCAAATCTTAGCAAACTTAAGATAGAGCTATACCACCCTTTATTTTAAGGCATGCATACATTTACCTTAGGTGGGTCGGTCCTTGGTATCGACACCACAATTAGGAAGACACCAAACTCGTCGATGGGTTTCTCAACCCAACGACCAACCAGCATATTATGTGTTGCACAATCATGATAGATTTATCCAAGCCAAAAGACATGCCCAAAGTTGGAAATGTAAGTCTATTATTATTTATTGTTTTTCAGCATTTGTATCATAGCATGGATCATATAAGAATGGTTAGCGGAGTTTCTAATAAGCTAAGAGTATGGTGGGAGGATTTTGACATCAGCAGTCAGACGATGATTAGGAAGAAGTTGGGGTGTCTCATCTCACTATTTTGTATTTCGCCAGATCCGCATTTGATCCGAGCTTTAATCCAGTTTTGGGATCCAGACCAAGTCGTTTTCAGATTCAAGGATTTCGAAATAACTCCTACATTGGAAGAAGTGCATTATTTCACCAGTCTAGTTTACCAAGGTAGAAGACAGATTATTCCCAACAGCCAATCAGGGAAGAAATTTCTCCGCTACATGGGTCTTAAGAATACTAAGGAATTGCGTTGCTTCGAGAACAACTGGGTGTCTCTTGACTATCTTTACGAGAGGTATGGACATAATAACGCTTACAAGACATGCAAAACAGAATTCTCATGCACTCTACGCCATTGGCAAAGCAGCGTCCTATTGCATTCATCGCGCTTGGCACTTTGATTTTTCCTCTTGAGTATGGCAAAATAAGTACTTGCATATGTTAGTGGCGGATCACTTTCGAGGAATTGATGGAGTACAACCCACTTTGGTTCCTATGATTTTGTGAGAGATATTAGAGCTCTTGGGAAATGTAAAGAGGCGGACAAACTTCTTTGAAGGTTGCAATCTTATCTTACAAATGTGGGCCATGGAGCATTTTTACCAGCGGTCAAATATAATGACGTTTGTTTGGCGCATCTTATAAGATCGACAACTTCTATGATAGGGCGAAGCGGTTTGTGTCACGGTCGGCACCAAGATTGGTGTAAGTTTTTAACATCCCGCGAGATCGGATCGGTGGAAATATCCCTTACTCCTCACAAATTTGGAGCCTTTATACGCGGTAAAGAATTATACTATATTGAGCTTATTGGTTTAAAGGGTCTGCAACCATACGCTCCCCTACGCGTACTTCGGCAATTCGGCCAAGAACAGATAATTCCACTCCGATCAGACATGGGAGTTTCAGAAGTCACATTTGGACCAAACTTTATCGTGCCCCGAACTGGACAAATTTGAGAGAATGGGACGACATTAACAAGGTAAACATCGGAGATGAACAAGCAGGATGCACATCCGAATATCGGAACATGGTTGCAGAGGATCACATCGGACTGACTCTGACCCGAAAGGAGAGCAAGGTTTGAGGGCGTGGGCGCGGCGATAGGATGAAAGATCGTCTACTCAAAGAAAAGGTCATCACCCCAGACATGTGGGTCCTAATGCACGATGCAGTACAATACTTGAAACAGGCAGGGGCTATACCAAAGAAGACCTAAGTTTCGCTATCACATCGACAACATAGTTATTTAGTTTGAGATTTTCATTGTTTTTCTTATAAAGTGTCATTTCAATTAGCTTTATTTCCAATAAAGGCATTCCAATACAATGGCTTGGGTACATCTAACGTGACTTTGCATATATGACGCTTAGGCCTACCTCTGGCATAATAGAGGCCCCTTGCATATTAGGACGCGCTTTATTTGTTGAAGCTTCATTATATGCCCATATGTTCTGCTATTCTGTTTGATGCTAACACGTGTTTTGGATAAAAGGATTTTTGCTGTACTACTCCCCTTATCGGCTGGTTTGTGTTGGCAAGCACTGGCGGAGCACCCATATTTCACAAGATCTAAAGCACGAGCAACAAAAATGAATGATTCAGGGGCAAACGAACAGGATGGCTTGGGATTCATTGCCATTCAACGAGAGGAACCAGAAACATCAGAAAGGGGAAATGCTCCATATTCCGACGAATACCTTGCTCAAGTACTGCAACAAATGGCGGTCATGCAAGTGGAAATGGATAGACTCCGAGAAATTACTAAGCTATCCATAAGCCTCAACACACAACTACCCACACTTCCAAATTCACCGTCTTTTCGACGCCATCCCCAACACCCAACAGATAACCCACAACCTCCAAATCCACAACACAACAACACGCCTCCTCGTAACCCACAGCCCCCAAATCCACAGCACAATAACACACCTCCTCGTAACCCACAAACTATAAATGACCCTAACCCGCACACACCTCAGCCCCAGATGATACAAACCACCTTACCCGCCCAAGACAACCAACCTACTCAACCCGCACCGATGACATACCATAATAAACAATACGGATCACCCATATATGTGACCCATGCCCCACATCTCACACCCGTACCTATACCTTCCCCGGAGTTTGCTCGATATGAAGAGATGGAGAAGAGGACAAGAACTGGGATAGATGAAAACATGGCCAGAGAAATCCATGATTTGAAGAAAGCTTTTAAGAGCCTTCAGATGGACAAGGGCCATGAGGGACTAGAGTACGAGGATTTATGCATGCATCCCGACGTTGAATTGCCCGTCGGTTATAAGGTACCAAAGTTTGACCTGTTTGATGGCAAAGGTAATCCTCGTGCACATTTGAGATCCTATTGCGACAAGTTAGTGGGTGTGGGAAGGGATCAATCGATCATCATGAAGTTGTTTATTAGGAGCTTGACTGGAGAAGCCTTGGATTGGTATACTAGCCAGGATCCAAGAAAGTGGCGTAGTTGGGGGGCGATGGCACAGGACTTTGTGGACAGATTCAGATTTAATACGGACAACGTCCTGGACAGATTCTACCTCATGAAATTGGAGAAAAAGTCGATAGAAACCTTTAGGGAATATGCGATGAGGTGGAGATCTGAAGCAGCGAAGGTCCAGCCGCCTATGGAAGAAAGTGAAATGACGACATTGTTTGTATAATCCCTAAAGGACCCCACGTACTATGAGAGGTTGATCAGCGTTATTGGACGCAATTTTTCTGAAGTAGTAAAAATGGGAGATTTTGTGGAAGAGGGACTTAGAACAGGTAGGATCACGAATCTGGCTGCTTTGCAAGCAACAAGCAAAGCAATACAATCAGAGTCAATGGGAGGGACGAATAAGAAGAAAAAGGATGGAGCAGCCCCTATCATGACGGTGCAACAACACAAAACGAATCGAGCCCTGACATACCAACCCCAACCCCAAACATACCAAACCCCCACTTTCCAAAACCCTCCCTATGACCATTTTAGCCAAAATACTTCCGCATACCATCAACCTTCACCCATCTACACTACCCAGCCAATATACAACCCGCCACGGGTGTTCGCCCACACAAATTCCTCACAATACCGACCAACATACCCACCCCCACAACAATACCACACACAAAACACACGGACCCGAACCAACGGCAGAGAGGCCCGAAATCATACACCCCGTTGGCTGAACCATACTCCCAACTATATGAAAGACTAAGAGCCGCTGGTTTTATACAGCCGATCCCATGGCAAAATCCCAATCCACTCCCACCATGGCATGATGAGAATAAGCATTGTGCATACCACTCTGGAGCATCAGGGCACAATACAGATGGTTGTTATGCATTGAAAAACAGAATTGAGGAACTAATCAAAGAAGGAGCTATTCGGTTGAAAGAGCCCTCCCCTAATGTCAACAACAATCCCCTGTCAAATCACGACAACAATGCTGGTGCACATGATCACCTTTGATGATGTGTGTACGATATGGAAGGACCATCGTCGTACCAATCAGGAGAATGAGGCGGGGATCTTCACCACATTGCCCGTGTGATTCTTGCCCGAGGTCGGGGCCGTTGGAAGTAGAGTTGAGCCATCATAAGCCTCTGATGTCAGTCTTAGTACCAGGATGGAGCCATTCGATCAAGCAACATAATGAGGGTAAACAAAAACAGGTGGTAGAAGTTGTTGCAGCGGGGGTGAGTCGGACAACGTTACTCATGCAGTAGAAGTATCGCGAAGACGCTTGAGAAAAAGCGTGGTGAACCGAAGTAGAGGAATTTTGGAGAAGAATGCCTACAAGAGACTATTCCATTGTAGAACAGTTGAGTAAAACACCAGCACACATTTCTCTATTGACACTGTTGATGAATTCCGAGAACCAATGAATCTCTTTGATGGAGGTTTTGAAGGAGGCTCGTATGCCCGGTAGAGGCTAGCGATGAGAACTTTTCAGCACTAATCGGGCAAATTAAAGAGGTGCAAAAGATAATTTTCCATGAGAATGAATTGCCTCCTGAAGGTCGGGGTCATAATAAGGCATTGAACATAACAGTCAAGTGTGCTAATAAGTTTATCTCTCGAGTCTTGATTGATGGGGGGTCAGCTGTTAATGTATGCCCTTTGAATACTCTTCGAACTTTAGGAGTCAATATTGGGAAACTCCGTGAGAGCTACACAAGGGTAAAAGGTTTCGATGGGACCCTGAGGAGCGTCGCGGTAAACCGACTTGACACTTCTGATTGGGCGCGAGTTCGAGATAGAATTCGGGTATTGGACATATCCACATGCTACAATTTATTACTCGGTAGGCCTTGGATCCACGTGGTCGGAGCCATCCCTTCCACTTTGCATCAAGTTTTGAAATTCATCTGGAATCATCATGAAGTTGTGGTTGAGGGAGACAAGGACAACGCTGCTAACGCCAAAGGGGCAATTCCAGTCATCGAGAGTATGGAGAAGCTGGATGGATCTGTCTACCATATGAACAAGATCGTAGACGTTAGCAAGGCTAGAGGAATGCAACTACCTCGCACTCCCAAAATGGTGGCCCGAGAGATGCTAAGAAATGGTTTCGAGCCAGGTCGAGGACTTGGACCAAAATTAGGAGGAATCACAGAGTCGATTCACCTGCCGGAGAAGAATGACACTTTTGGCCTCGGATATCAGCCCACTGCCGAGGAGATGATGTTATTTGATCTCAGAAGGAAGGGTGAGTTTCATCTGCCAAGACCTGTTCCACCCCTGAATCATTTATTCATCAAAGCATGCACTGCCCATCTACCAGAAGAGGAGGATGCAGACATTCTTGCGGAGGGACTTCAAGGCCTTTTCATTTCTGAGGAAGAAGCAGAGTGTCATGCGATTTTGGAAGACTACACATATGACCAGACCATTTGGAGTGCAGAGCCAGGAGATGTCTTGAGCAACTGGACCTGTACCCCAACACTGTTTTTTCATGAGTCTGGGTAGAATTAATAATTAGACGTTTTTTACAATTCAATTCGTATTTTTCTGAATTATGGGACACAGTTTTTATGAGCTTATTTCCCTTTTGAAGTTTTAATAACAAGTTATGTTTTAATCAACGCTCTTTATTCCCTTTCTTTCAGCATACACAATAATATACTTGTCGATAATGAAAATGTGACATGTCATGAAACAAGCGAACAAAGTCAGAACCGCGAAAATAACCCAACAGAACCCGAAGGAAATTTCCCGTTGGAGGAATTGACGGAAGAGTTAGGAAAGTTCGAGGATAAGCCGAAACCTAATCTGGATGAAACGGAAACAGTAAACCTAGGAGATGATAAAGTCGTAAAGGAAACAAGGATCAGCGTTCACTTGAATACCGCACAGAAAGAAGATCTGGTGGCCCTATTGAAGCAGTATGTCGACATATTCGCTTGGTCTTATGATGATATTCCGGGTCTAAGCACAGACATCGTTTCGCATAAGTTGCCCATTGAACCATCATGCCTGCCAGTGAAGCAAAAACCAAGGAAAATCAAGCCGGATCAGAGTTTGAAAGTCAAAGAGGAGATCTCCAAACAATTGGACGCAAATGTCATTCGGGTAGCAAGATACCCTACTTGGTTAGCCAATATTGTGCCAGTAACAAAGAAGGATGGTAAGATACGAGTTTGTGTCGATTACAGGGATCTCAACAAGGCAAGCCCTAAGGATGATTTTCCCCTTCCGAACATTCATTTACTCATCGACAATTGTGCGAAGCATGCGTTGCAGTCATTTGTCGATTGTTTCGCTGGGTACCATCAAATCTTAATGAACGAAGAGGATGCAGAGAAGACCGCATTCACCACTCCGTGGGGGGTATATTATTATCGAGTCATGCCATTTGGACTTAAAAACGCAGGTGCCACTTACATGAGAGCCATGACTACCATTTTTCATGATATGATCCATAAGGAAATTGAAGTTTACGTGGATGACGTCATTATCAAGTCACGGAGGGCTACGGACCATCTGGTCCATCTGAAGAAGTTTTTTGAACGATTGAGGCAATACAACCTGAAGTTAAATCCGGCAAAGTGTGCCTTCGGCGTCCCAGCGGGAAAATTGTTGGGTTTCATTGTGAGCAGAAGGGGAATAGAGTTGGATCCTTCGAAGATAAAGGCCATTCAGGGACTGCCTCCTCCGAAAAATCGCAAGGAAGTGATGAGTTTTCTCGGTCGTTTGAATTATATCAGCAGGTTCATAGCACAATCAACAGTGATATGCGAACCAATATTCAAGTTGTTAAGAGGACGCGCCTAAGTGGACATTGGAGTGCCAACTAGCCCTTGACAAAATCAAAGAGTATCTGTCAAATCCATGGGTCTTGGTACCTCCGAACAGGAGGCCTTTCTTTATTATACTTATCCGTATTGGAAAATGCGTTCGGATGTGTGTTAGGACAACGTGATGAGGCGGGAAGGAAGGAACAAGCAATATACTACTTGAGTAAAAGTTCACGCCTTATGAAGCTCTTTACACAATCTTTGGAGCAACGTGTTGTGCCTTGACTTGGGTTGCACAAAAATTGGACATTACTTATCCGCATACACCACCTACCTCATTTCGAGGATGGACCCGCTCAAGTATATCTTTCAGAAGCCTATGCCTACTGGGAAACTTGCAAAATGGTAGATTCTTTTAAGTGAATTCGACATCGTATATGTCACCCAAAAGGCAGTCAAGGGGCAAGCATTAGCAGATCATCTCGAGAGAATCCGGTAGGCGAAATACATCCCTTGCGGACCTACTTTCGGATGAAGAAGTGATGTTTGTAGGAGAAGACATCTAGAAGAATATCGGGTTGGAGAATGTTCTTGATGGCGTAGTAATTTCAAAGGAGTAGGTATCGGAGCAGTTTTGGTATCAGAAACAGGACAACACTATCCAATATCAGCAAAGCTCAGGTTCCCGTGCACCAATAATATGTCAGAATATGAAGCTTGCATACTAGGACTCCGAATGGCTATTGACATGAACATACAAGAGTTGCTGGTCATAGGGGATTGGACACTGTTGATTCACGAGTCTGGCGAATGGGCCACCAAGAATAGGAAGATACTTCCTTACCTACACTGTGTGTGAAAGAATTGCGCAAAAGGTTCGTTAAGATAGAGTTCAGGCATACTCCAAGGGTTCAAAATGAGTTTGCAGACGCTCTAGCGACTTTGTCCTCCATGATTCAACATCCAGACAAGAACTATATTGACCCAATCAAAGTAGATGTGCTAGAAGCGACAGCCTATTGTTCTCGGATAGATGAAGAATCGGAGGGCAAACCTTGGTATGTGAAATCAAGAGGTATCTCAAGCGGTGAGTACGGAAGGCACGACCAACATACAAAAGAAGACTCTTGGAGGTTAGCAAACCATTTCTTCTGGCGGCGAGGTCGCTTATCGGAGAACTCGGATTTTGGTTTGTTAAGATGTGTTGACACTCGAAGCAAACAAGTTATTAGAAGAGACCTGCGGAGGTATATGCGGACCCAGCATGAGCGGTTTCATGCTAGCACAGAAGATACTCCGGGGAGGTTACTTCTGGATGACGATGGAAACAGATTGCATCAGTTTCGTGCGAAAGTGCCATCAATGCCAGATCCATGGCAACTTGATTCACGTGCCACCAAATGAACTTAATGTCACTAGTTCCCGTGGCGTTCGCGGCTTGGGGCATGGGCGTCATCGGTCTATTGAATCGGCGTCAAATGGACACGAGTTTATCCTAGTGGCGATCGATTACTTTACAAAATGGGTAGAAGCATCGTCATACAAGTGCGTGACCAAGAAAGTAGTAGTGGATTTTGTTCATCACAACATCATCCGCCGGTTCGAATTCGAATCAATCATAACCGAGCAATGGGTCCAATCTCAGCGATGGTGCGATGAAGGAAATGTGTGAGAAGTTCAGGATCACTCATCGCAACTCTACTCATATCGACCACAAATGAATGGAGCGGTTGAAGGCGGCCAGCAAGAACATCAAGAGGATCGAGGAAGATGATAGATAACTACAAGCATTGGCGTGAAAATTTGCCTTTCGCCTCTTGGGTTCTGCGTACTACAATCCGGACCTCCACGGAGCAACACCGTATCTCTGGTTTATGGAGCAGAAGGTGTCTTTGCCGTGAGTGGAAATACCATCTTTGAGAATCATCCGGAAGCGAACTAAATGAAGCCAAATGGATCTGAGTAGAGTGCGAACAATTGATGCTTATTGATGAGAAAGCGAATGAATGCGATGCATCGCGAGCGACTTTACGAAACAGAATGGCCAAGGCTTTTAACAAGAAGGTACGACCAAGCAACTTCCAACCGGGACAGCTGGTGCTGAAACGTATATTCCCTAACCAAAGTGGCGAAAGGAAATTCGCCCAATTGGCAAGGGCCTTACATGGTTCGGAGTGCTTACGGGAGGGCCCTCATCTTAGTGAAATGGATGGCGAAGTGTGGCGAGAGCCATCAACGCTGATGAAGAGATACTACATTTAGAGTGCTTTATTTTCCATGTAATTACTTTGCTTATGTCGAACTACGTTTGACACGATTCCGCTGCGGGATCGTGGCGGCCACATCGGCCGGTCGTTTCTAGAAAATGCCCAAGCACTTTGCTTATGTCGAACTCACGTGTGACTGATTCCTGGCGGATCGTGGCGGTCATCGGCCTCGATCCGTCTTTAAAATTTTAAAATCTTATGCGTAGCGAACTACGTTCGACTGATTCCATAACGGATCGTGGCGGCCTACATCGGCCTCGGTCACGCGATGAAATCTTCGTTTTGTCAATTTGCATTTTTTGCGAGTTGTACTCAGTCCTGTCATACACACGAGACAAATGAACGACATATATCCGACCCGGTTTCGTCAGTCAAAACTGGGACAATTTTTAAGGACTTCGCCACGAAGGACAAGCAAATATGATTCCACATGCTCGAAAGATCGATATAAACTGGGACATTTTTAAGGGTTTTACTACAAATGACATCAATGGACATGGTTAATTTACGCGAAGAGTTCCATGTCCCAAAACTGGGACAAATTTTAAAAGAGAGCGGCGGCGTGAGCACCAGAGTATGGGAGAATATACGCGATTTGGTTAAGGAAGTTCGCTTTGTTTCACAACATGTCACTATTCAAATATCGACATAATTTCCTACTAGCATATATAAGTATATTTTCTCAAGATAGAATATTTTTCAACAAATGTTTTGACCAAGACTCGAAATCAGACAGAGGTTACACGTCCAGACAAGACAACGCGTGCAAGCATCAAGAGCGACACAAATCGGCGACCCTCCCCGAACTCACAATTTTTCTTTGAGTGAATTTTGCAGGACAACAGGAACAATGAGGACAACAACATTCCAATACAACATATTCGCTCACGAAGTCCATCTGCAACAAGTCTACATCAAATGCATCTCGCAAAAGCCACATCTTCTTTACTCAGGCTACATCATTTACACTTTAATTATTTCATCTAGCTTTGATTATGCATAACACAACTCCATATATAGAACAATTTTTATCTATGCCCTAGGAGGCGTCATTTGCATCTCGTCTATACAACGACGAACATTTGCATTTCGTCTATACAACGACGAACATTTGCATTTCGTCTATACAACGACGAACATTTGCATTTCGTCTATACAACGACGAACATTTGCATTTCGTCTATACAACGACGACATTGCCCATACAAGGCGTCATTTGCATTTCGTCCATACAACGATGAACATCTGCGTCTTACATACAACGGCGAACATGCGCATCTATCTGACGGCGAACATCTGCATCTCGTCTATCGACGGCGAACATCTGCGTCTCGTCTATCTGACGGCGAACATCTGCGTCGTCTATCTGACGGCGAACATCTGCGTCGTCTATCTGACGGCGAACATCTGCATCTCGTCTATACAACGACGAACATCTGCATCTCGTCTATACAACGACGAACATCCGCATTTCGTCCATACAACGACGAACATCTGTATCTCGTCCATACAACGACGAACATCTGCATCTCGTCTATACAACGACGAACATCTGCATTTCGTCCATACAACGACGAACATCTGCATTTCGTCCATACAATGATGAACATCTGCATTTCGTCCATACAACGATGAACATCTGCATTTCGTCTATACAACGACGAACATCTGCATTTCGTCCATACAACGACGAACATCTGTATCTCGTCCATACAACGACGAACATCTGTATCTCGTCCATACAACGACGAACATCTGCATCTCGTCCATACAACGACGAACATCTGCATTTCGCCCATACAACGACGAATATCTGCATTTCGTCCATACAATGACGAACGTCTGCATTTCGTCCATACAACGACGAACATATGCATCTCGTCTATACAACGACGAACACTAGCATTTCGTCCATACAATGACGAACATTTGCATTTCGTCTATACAACGACGAACATTTGTATTCCGTCTATACAACGACGACAGCGCTCATACAAGGCGTCATTTGCATTTCGTCTATACAACGACGAACATTTGCATTTCGTCCATACAAGCGCGTATCATCACATCATTTCATTTTATAGTCTATACAATCGACTACAACCACAAAGACAAAGTCACATTCTTACATTGTTTTGTTTTGTGATTTATGCACTAATGCCTCTATCTTAGCTTCATCTACATGAGCGTTTACAAGGCTGCAAAGGCGAGCCTGGCGTGGACCTACCTCTTCACGAATTGAGGTAATTTGTTGGGAGCAAGACTTCTGACAAAGGCAAAAGTGGACCCGAACGTCGACCTACTCTCTCCCAACATTCTAGCACCACAATAACTCATTGGCACCATAGCTTAACACTGAGACCGATTTTGAACCCGCGCCGGCCCCACCTTTAGTTTTCAGACACCAACAACATTCGTTCCAATTCCGATGACCCAGACAACATTGGCTATAAGTCAACGTCTTTGTCTGGAGATTCTTTCATCTTCCCCATACAAAGAGGGACAACTGTTGACACCCAATTTTGTCCATCCCCCCTTAAATAAATAACCAATAAATTAAACAATTTTCTTTTGTTAGAACCGCAATTTTACATCGCAAAATACACATAATAAGTAAATTTTAATAAAGGTCTCGCATTATAAAATATTAAGCACTAATTAATTAGCTGGCCCACTTTTATTATTATAATAATAGCTTAGACTAATAAAACACCTAAATAATTTAATCACAATTTAAAGAATTTATCTACCATTAATTAAATAATACACCTAATACTTAAAACTCTACCCAACCCAACTAATACCCAGGCCCTTTTCTTTTACACCCGCAGCCCGACTACCCGCAGGCCCATTTTCCCTAAGCCATTAACTCACCCCGTCCAGCCCATTCCCCCTTATACCCTCAGATCTCCCTTCCCCATCGACTTCCCCCCCTAAGAACAAACCCTAAGGACAAACCCTTCAACCGCCGCATACACCCTCTCCCCTCACCCGCAAATCTCGCCGGATTTTCAGGTTAGAAAATCCGGCACAACCCAAATCAATCCCCTCCCATTCATAACCGAATCGACCAAAACCAATAACCTTCCTTAAGACCTCCCCACAGTCGAATCCATACCCCGAAATAGATTCCTTAAAGAAATCAGCCACACAATCAGTTCGCCTTACCATAACGATACGAGAATCTACCCAAAAATAGCCCACAAATCCTTAACAAAACCAGTACGAATCACCCCCTTGAATCCGTCCTAAACTTACCATAGAAACGAAGCCTAATTAGAAGCTATAAATACCAACGTTTTGACATGCAGTTGGAGGGATATCGATCAATCCATCAGTCATAGGGGAATCGAACAATCGAGAATACAGATAGCATCGTGCCTAAACCCTTCTCTTTTCTATTCAATTTACTACTACCTGTTCTACAAACCAGCTCTTCACGAACTTTCCTTCGACGATTCGGAAAAACCTTTGTCGTCGCCTCAGTTCGCTACCCACAAAAGGTTTAATATTGTGCTGTGTAGGATTTTCTGTGCTATCTCCGGGTGTCTATAGGGAATAATACGATATGGATTCATCTTCAGAATCTGTGACATTTGAAAAATCTGCTTGTTAACTCATTCAATTGAATGAAATAGTCTGTCCTGTCTCTATAGCTTTTAAAAGTTTGCATTGAATTATATGGAAATATACACTACATGTTAAGAGTCGAAAAACATTTGGAGTCATTTTGTACCACTGTCCATCCTAAGTTTGGCTCTATTTAGACCATGCCAATATTACTATTTGAACCATTTTTTGTCTTGTTTAGAGCGTATGAATATATGCTAGTTTGTCTAAGTTGTGTTCTTTCTTGGGATGTCATATTGATGGATATAGGTGACCATACCTGCTTAATCAGACCATAAATGGTTATGTATGATCTAATATTGCTTCTAAGGAGTCTTCTAGCTATTTATGTATGTTGGCTATGTTTAATAAGCCATTATGCCTCGCATATCCTACTAATGAATTCCAATCCAGCAGTTTTAAGTTTGTCCCACATACACCTAAACCATTGGTTTTCGAAATGTCCATCTTACATTTTCTTTTGAGTTTTGCCAATCCAATGTATCAGTGATCATGCAACACAATAAGTATAATAGTAGACTTGCCTCCATATCATGCCCTGCTGCTTAATGCCCCAGTATTCCATTCTCTGATATTTGTTTATATCTCATTAGCATACACTCAGTATATGTGAGTTGTATACCTCACATGGCTTATGTGTATATCTTGTGTGTATCAACCTTCATATGACTAGATACATTAGAAGTAAGACTGTATGAATGGGCCTGTTTGGAGTGATAATGTTGACATCCTGAAACCTGGAAAAGTAAAAGGAAATCCGATTTCATGGGGCCTGAATCATGTTTTCTGCATACTGGGCCCATCACTTAAATAAACTCCTCAAAGTGTTTATCTGCTGGTAGAATCCCGTATCTGTATTGCCTCATGTTAACACTGGCAACATGTGTACTTGTTTAACATTCCACTTATTTCGTGTATGATGGAGTTTATATTATTTACTAATCCTTTTCTTTCTTATTTTTTTTCTACATGACATGCATCGGGAGAATAATCAAGAGTCTCGGTATGAGACTCACCATGATCTCCATATCGTCAACCACACTTCCGCCGCAGGGCTTCCAAACAACTATAAGATAGATGATGTCGCCATCCGTTCTAGACGTTACAACAACTCCAATCTCACTCCTCCCTTGCTTATTTATGTATTTATTTATTTGTTTATTTATTATTGTCATATTTGTTAACCTTGTAATTAATAGGATGATTAACTCTACTAGTCTTTGAATACTTTGGAAGGGTAGCTTAAAGGATAAATCCACCCCTTACTTAGTCTAGGCTCATCATATAAATTTAAAATCTAAAATAATTAATCCTAGCTATGCTTTAATCATGTAGTTAATATATTCCTCCATATTTAATTCTTAAGAAATAAACTTTCTCCTAAACTCTTCATAAATATCATAGGAAGTAATTTTCGCATACACATATATAAAGTAATTTCATAATTAACTCTATATAAGAGTCTTAACCTTACATATACTAATAGGAGTAATTTATCATTTTCTTACTTTTTGTCAAATAAAATAATTTCATGTCTTATAAATGTATAATCAACTTTTTGTATATTTTCGTGAGTCTTATAAGACCCTTTTAGTTATCAATATATATATTCTTTAGATATTTACCACATCCCTTTTACTTAAATAAATTATTTTTTTAAACATACATCTCTTAGTCAAATAAATTAACCTATGTTTGAACGGACAACCGCAAGTTAGCGGATCCTTTAGGGTGCCTGACCCCCTTCCCTTTAGGATAATAAAGAACCCTTACTCAGAATCTTATTTAGTTTTACAGACCATTAAATGGAGTTAATGCTGACTTTAATCGGTTAGTATTTAGGTGTCCTAATTCACCCAATTAATTAGGTAGCGACTCCCTTAAACATTTTAAACATAATATTTTACATTTTTGGGAGGATAACCATTCCGTCGCGCATTCAAGCCTGAGAGTTCAAATCGGGTGCGACAGTATGACGACTCCACTGGGGATATTTAGGTTCTTAACCACAACAAACATAGGTTAATTATTGAGCTTCATTTTTTCTTTATTCTTATTTGCTTAATTGCTTATTTTGTGTTTCACACTTATTTGTTTTTATGTTTTGCCTAAATTATTCTGTTTTACATATAAATATTTGCATATTGCCTTAACTGTTATTTGTTACTGCTTTCCTTAAACTGGCATTCCGCTCATACTTCCTCCCTTATGGAAAATTCACACTATCACACACAACACGCGGGTGTGCTTTGCGCACCTGCAAATTTCTTTCAAACACCCAAATTTAAGAGAGTTGGTATTTTGCGCGGAGAATCCGGTCCAACCGGTGGTCGCGTAGCCTTCTCACTCGAGTAGTCCGCTCGGGAACCTTGCGTCTAGTAAGCCAAATCTTAGCAAACTTAAGATAGAGCTATACCACCCTTTATTTTAAGGCATGCATACATTTACCTTAGGTGGGTCGGTCCTTGGTATCGACACCACAATTAGGAAGACACCAAACTT
This sequence comes from Przewalskia tangutica, assembly GCA_029844215.1. Taxonomy (NCBI): domain Eukaryota; kingdom Viridiplantae; phylum Streptophyta; class Magnoliopsida; order Solanales; family Solanaceae; genus Przewalskia; species Przewalskia tangutica. The sequence goes on from CM056736.1 coordinate 21,176,561, forward strand.
GTCGATGAGTTTCTCAACCCAACGACCAACCAGCATATTATGTGTTGCACAATCATGATAGATTTATCCAAGCCAAAAGACATGCCCAAAGTTGGAAATGTAAGTCTATTATTATTTATTGTTTTTCAGCATTTGTATCATAGCATGGATCATATAAGAATGGTTAGCGGAGTTTCTAATAAGCTAAGAGTATGGTGGGAGGATTTCGACATCAGCAGTCAGACGATGATTAGGAAGAAGTTGGGGTGTCTCATCTCACTATTTGGTATTTCGCGGATCCGCATTTGATCAGAGCTTTAATCCGGTTTGGGATCGGACCAAGTCGTTTTGATTCAAGGATTTGAAATAACTCCTACATTGGAAGAAGTGCATTATTTCACGATCTAGTTTACCAAGGTAGAAGGCAGTTATTCCAATGACCCAATCAGGGAAGAAATTTCTCCGCTACATGGGTCTTAAGAATACTAAGGAATTGCGTTGCTTCGAGAACAACTGGGTGTCTCTTGACTATCTTTACGAGAGGTATGGACATAATAACGCTTACAAGACATGCAAAACAGAATTCTCATGCACTCTACATCATTGGCAAAACAGGCGTCCTATTGCATTCACTGTCGCTTTACTTGGCACTTTGATTTTTCCTCTTGAGTATGGCAAAATAAGTACTTGCATATGTTCCGTGGCCAGATCACTTTTCGAGGGAATTGATGGCGTACAACCCACTTTGGTTCCTATGATTTTGGCAGAGATATTCCGAGCTCTTGGGAAATGTAAAAGAGGCCAGACAAACTTCTTTGAAGGTTGCAATCTTATCTTACAAATGTGGGCCATGGAGCATTTTTACCAACGGTCAAATATGACAGACGTTTGTTTCAGCGCATCTTATAAGATCGACAGCTTCTATGATAGGACGAAACGGTTTGTGTCACCGGTCGGCACCAAAGATTGGTGTAAGTTTTTAACATCCCGCACCCAGGATCAGATCCAGTGGAAATATCCCTTACTCCCTCACAAGGCTGGAGCCTTTATACGCGGTAAAGAATTATACTATATTGAGCTTATTGGTTTAAAGGGTCTGCAACCATACGCTCCCCTACGCGTACTTCGGCAATTCGGCCAAGAACAGATAATCCCACTCCGATCAGACATGGGAGTTTCAGAAGTCACATTTGGACCAAACTTTATCGTGCCCCGAACTGGACAAATTTTGAGAGAATGGGACGACATTAACAAGGTAAACATCGGAGATGAACAAGCAGGATGCACATCCGAATATCAGACATGGTTGCAAGAGGATCACAGCAGGATTGATGATTTGTTTGACCAGTTGCAGGGTGCGAGGTGTTTCTCCAAGATAGACCTGCGGTTTGGTTATCATCAGGTGCGAGTTAGAGAGGCTGATATCCCAAAGACTGCATTCAGGACCCGGTATGGGCACTATGAGTTCAGGGTGATGTCTTTCGGTTTGATCAACGCTCTAGCGGTATTTATGGATTTGAGTAACCGGGTGTTCAAGCTATTTTTGGATACGTTTGTAATAGTATTCATTGATGACATCCTGATTTATTCACGCACAGAGCAGGAGCATGCTGATCACTTGAGGACGGTACTTGGGGTCCTCCGGAGCCGGCAGTTATTCGCCAAGTTCTCCAAGTGTGAGTTTTGGTTGGCCTCAGTGGCACATTATTGGGGCTGACGGTGTTCATATTGATACGACAAAGATTGAGGCGGTCAAGTTTTGGCCGAGACCTACTACTCCGACGGAGGTGCGCAGTTTCTTAGGGCTGGAAGGTTATTATCGTAGGTTTGTGGAGCAGTTTGCTTCGATATCAGCACCATTGACGGTGACTCGAAGCGGCTAGGTTTGGTCTGAAGCTTGTGAGAAGGGCTTCCAATTACTGAAGGAAAAATTAACGACGGCTCCAGTTCTTACTCTTCCCGAGGGGTTAGAGGGCTACGTGATTTATTGTGATGCCTCGGGTATCGGGCTAGGGTGCGTGTTGATGCAGCACGACAAGGTTATAGCCTATGCTTCCCGGCAGTTACGGAAGCATGAGAGGAATTACCCTACCCACGACTTAGAGTTGGCCGCAGTTATTCATGCCTTAAAGATTTGGAGACATTATTTATATGGGGTTCATGTGAATATTTATACAGACTACAAGAGCCTCCAGTACATCTTCAGGCAAAGGGAGCTGAACTTGCGGTAGAGACGGTGGTTAGAGTTGTTGAAGGATTATGATGTTGACATCCTATACCATCCGGGAAAGGCCAACGTGGTTGCAGATGCTTTGAGTCGTAGATCGATGGGAGTGCAGCCAGAATGCGACGGAGAGGCGGGACATGGTCCGTCAGATCCATCAGCTAGCGAGCCTTGGGGTTCGATTGGTCGATACCGATGATAGTGGGGTACGGGTTCGTGAGATTGTTGAGTCTTCCATCGTTGATGATGTGAAGAGGCGACAGTATGAGGACCCAGATATGATACGGTATCGATATACGACTCTTCGAGAGGAGAAGCGTTTGTTTGAGGTAGCGCCTGATGGGGTGCTAAGATTTGAGGCGGTATGTGTTCCGATGTTGCAGGACCGTCGGCGGTGCAGGAGGCGCGGTGCTCGTTACTCTATTCATCCGGGGTCGACTAAGATGTACCATGACCTCAGATGTATGTATTGGTGGGATGGCCTGAAAAAGGGACGTGGCAGGTTTTGTTGCTCAGTGTCCTAACTGTCAGCAGGTCAAGGTTGAGCACCAGAAGCCCGGTGGGCTATTGCAGGCTATTGATATTCCGACATGGAAGTGGGAGGTGATCAACATGGATTTTGTTACAGGGTTACCTCGTACTTAAAGGAAGTATGATTCCATCTGGGTTATTGTAGACAGGCTGACGAAATCAGCCCACTTTCTTCTAGTCAGGACTACGTATTCGGCAGAGGATTATGCCAGATTGTATATCACGGAGATTGTGAGACTGCACGGAGTCCCTATATCGATTATATCAGACAGAGGAGCCCAATTTACGGCTAACTTTTGGAGGTCTTTCCAGAAGGGTTTAGGGGACACAGGTGAGTCTCGATCGCGTTTCATCCTCGGATCGGCGGGCGGGCGAGCGTCTTATCCGCACACGAGGATATGCTGTGAGCCTGTGTGATTGATTTCAGGGGTAGCTGGGATGATCATTTGCCTCTTGTGGAGTTTGCTTATAACAACAGCTACCATTCTAGCATCCAGATGGCACCATATGAGGCTTTGTATGGGCGGAAGTGTAGGTCGCCGATTGGTTGGTTCGACGTGGGCGAGGTTCCGTTAGTTGGGCCAGACTTGATTCAGCAGGCTGTGGATAAGGTGAAGCTTATCCAGTAGAGACTGTTAGCAGCTCAAAATCGGCAGAAGTCTTATGCAGACAATCGGCGTCGACATTTGGAGTTTCAGGTAGATGATTGGGTCTTCTTGAGGGTATCACCCATGAAGGTTGTGTTGATGTTCGGGAAGAAAGGGAAACTTATCCCAAGGTACATTGGTTCTTACCAGATCATCCGTAGAGTAGGCAAGGTTGCCTATGAATTGGATCGACCATCGGATTTAGAGGCGGTACATCCGGTCTTCCATGTTTCTATGTTACAGAAGTGTATCGGAGATCCATCGAGAGTTTTCCCAGCTAGCGAGGTCCAGGTGACAGAGGGGTTATCGTATGAGGAGAGTCCCATAGCGATACTCGATCGCCAGGTCAGGCGACTGCGGACCAAAGATGTAGCTTCCGTCAAAGTCTTGTGGCGGAAGGATAATAGGGAGGAGATGACGTGGGAAGCGGAGGAGGACATGTTGAAGAAGTATCCTTACTTATTCTCTACACCTTCAGGTAATTCATTTCCCTTACTTGTCAAGTTTTAATTTAAGTATTTCGCTTAAGTGTTATTATGTGGCCACGTGTGGCATTATTGGTATGTAGGGGTTATAAAGGGAGACTGTGTCGCTATCTATAAGATTGACTCCGAAAGAACATTCGGGGATGAATGTTTCTAAGGGAGGAAGAATGTTACACCCCGTAAATTCAAGAGGATAAGATAAGAACGTCCAAAAGGAAATAAGGTTTGAAATTTAGAAAGATAAGTTGGCTAATATTGTTGGCAGATTTTTCAGTCAACTTTGGAGCGGTATATCTCCTCGTTCCTTAGGATTTAATAGGTGTTTCAAAAGCCTAGCATGGAGTTCGTTGAGTGAAGTTTCCAACGCAATAAACCGCTCGTCGATAGGACATCGGGGTAGAAAGTTATGAACGTTATAAGTTCGGTTGACGAAGAGGAAAGAAAGATTCAGTCAGACGCCACAGCGCCACGGCGCCGGCAGCAGGGCCGCGGCGCCGAAAGCCCTGAAGTTTTTTGAAGTTTCAGCGCCGCGGCGCCGAGGCGGGATTTTTCGCAAAAAAAGGGGAAAATCAGAAGATATTTTTGTAAAGGCCTATGGGAGGGTGACAAGTGTCCCTCCCACCTTTTTGACCAAAAGGAGGTCTTATTTATTGACCAAGTCTTGAAGACTTGGTCATTTTTCAAAGAATCACCCTTAAAAATTCCTCTCTTTTCTCTCTAAAAATTCAAGGAAAAACCAAGGCCTAGTAAAATATTGGAAAGGCGGCAAGAAGTTAAAGTGTTGGTAAACTTGTAGAAAGCTCGCGTGGATGAGTTTGATGAGAAAAGGAGTTGCGGAAAAAAGGGCTATAGTGGGCACAAATCCTAAAGGTAAAATTCCCTCTCCTCTTGGAAGTAAACTATGTTATATGTAATAGTCGATGTTGACCATGTGAATTATACATTGAAGTTGATAAGTGTTATAGAGTATTGGGAACCTAAATCCGAACACGGGCTTATTAGCCATTGAAATTGCGATACAAATGAATCGATAGTAATAATTATCGCATGTTGCCTAAAGGAGATATTTTAGTTGTTAAAATTGGATGCGACTATATAACGTGCGAGAACGACATTATGGATTGAAAAGGAATTGGAAAATATTTATTATGATTGTACTTTGTAGTCGAAAAGACATGGAATATTGGACTGTTTTATATGAATTATGGGGCGGAATTTTACATGTCTTGTTAGGCGTGTAATCCCCTATTGTTAACTACATTGTTGAGCCTTAAATGTGGCGTGTTTGGTTATTGAATTCGGGCCTTGAAAAAGGTGGAAAAGTATATAGAAACAAAGGAAGTGTTGTCCGATTTTCCGTAGATTTTAGTGACTTTGCACTTGGAATATTCTACGTTTGAAACTAGCAGCTAATAGACGTATTATGGTCATTATAGGTTGACATACTACGTACGGCATATCAGACTTAGCAAGTGGATTGAACCAAAGAGAGGTATGTGGAACTTTCCTATCTCTTGAGCATTAATAGTTGTAAATATATAGTACGGTAGACGTACGAGATTTTGACGAATCTAGTCCATTTGATATCCTTGGATTATATTAAGAATGTCCAAGTTGGTTGAGTTAGGGAATTAACTCACTGGTTTAAAGATACTAAGGATATCTTAGTTCTAAAGGTTAAGAGACTTAAAGTATTTTGAAAGTATGCGATACTTGTTTTGTTTGGAAGGTTTAAGTCTCTTGGTTATAAAGAAGAAGGTAAGTATCTAAGGTATAAAGCTAGTATAACGACTTTATGGGGAGTCGGTTATAATAGCTTTATGGAAAGTTAAAAGAGTGGTTTACTCTAAGTAATGTAAGCAATGATAAATGACTTGAGATAATGAAAGGCAAATTGATTTGAAGGCATCAATTGCTTTAGGTTTTAAAAGAAGGAAGTCACTTGATTTAGAGGTATATAAATGTATTTCAAAAAGAAGTAGTGTGACTTGTCTTAAAAAGTAGATATGACTTGATACTACGGTTATTAGTATCTTGGAAGTTTTATACGAAAAAAAGTCATTTTAAAAGAGTTGAAGTACGTAGTACTTTGGGTTAAATTTCCGGATTTTTATAAAGACATGCTAGTGCCTTAAGTAAACTAAAATGAGAGTGTTTATGAACAAAGCTAATAAGAAGTTAGGGGATTTCTTAACTTGCTTGTGTTATGTATGATAAGTCGGTAGTGCTTATGTTATGTATGATAGCCGGTTGTGCTAGGGATATATATATTGTTCATTACGGGGTCATTCCCCGGGTTTGTGGCATTTGCATGTTCCGTGGATTTGCTACCCATGATGCGAGGAATACCTCATGCGAGTTCGTAGGGATTATGCGGGTGAAATAGTCCTATGCGGGGCGGACCAGTCCTATGCGAGGAAGTTACCTCATGCGGGTCCACACGACCTATGCGGGCGGATACAGTCTATGCGAGGAAGTTACCTCATGCAGGTCTATACGGCCTATGCGGGTGAAATAGTCCCAGGAGTAGGATCGCTTAATGATACTATGGGCGGGTGACCCTACTTTGATCATGAGCCTCCTATTTTTATGCAGTAAAGTATACACCTGGTTACTCTCATTGTTAGTAAGGCCGCGATTATCGTAATTTGATTATCATACATGTCTCCAGCTTTATATTAGACTTATGATGTAAATTGCAGTATTTTTCAGTTTTACATACTTGGTACATATTGTGTACTGACCCCCTTTCCTCGGAGGCTGCGTTCATGTCGCAGGTAGGGGTAAGCAGGTGGTGGATCCTCATTCTTAGGGTCCCTGATCAGGTGTCCGAAGCTCCATTTCTCCGGAGGCTTGTCTTTTGGTACGGTTTTCCCTGATGTTGTAGATTTATGTACATTCAGGGGTATGGCGGGGCCCAGTCCCGCCACAGATGTTATTCTTATAGGTCTGTAGTCACATTTGTGGATTGGGTTTTAAGAACAGAGATGTACTGTTTTACTTTTGGTTTATGTATATTTTATGGAAGGTGGCCTTATCGGCTAGCTTGTGTTGTTTACTGTCTAAGTATGTATATATGTTGTGTATGTTCCGCTGCTATTCTCTGATGTATACCTGAGAGGGGTGCCCAGGTAGGGCACCAGTCACGGGCCCGGAGTCGGGTCGTGACAAATTATCCAACAGAAGAAGATAGTATCGATGGCCCGGAGAGCTCAAAACGGGAGATGTCCAAATATCACTACGGATAATATCAAAAGGCATAACAGTGCATGAATTAGAAGAAACAAAAGGCAATTTAACATGTTTTTCAACATAACATGAGAATTACGAGTTCTAGTACACTCAATAAATTTATTTTTTTAAGGAAGCTAAAAACAGGTGCTCTCGGATGACTCAAACGCTCATGTCATAAAGAAGGAGCTAAAACTGTAAAAGTGGATGGTAATATGGCTTAAAGAGTGGTTGTGGTGATTGGATATAGCTCGCGCCGACTATTGATGCGCGGTAAGATGCACACACTTTAAACGCAAGTGCACGTTATCGTGACAAGTAGTATAGTCTTGATAAGACCGAATATCGTCCACAAGGATTAGGATTCAATTACCAACTATCTATTTTCGAGTATCTATTTGGTGAATTGATAATTGATTTGTTGTTAATAACTAAGAATTATGCAAGCTATTTAAATATAAAGATTTACTTCAGTGGTGATGAGAATAGGGTTTCCATGTATCCTAACTATCCGCTTATGCTACTTACTAATGCATTAACTTATGGTATTCTTCTTTTGGAGAAAGCAGGTTTACAAAATCATTTTATACTCCCGTTAGGGTTATATAAACACTCAACCCCAGTATCGCACCTTACCTACCTTTCGGTGATAAGGATAACTCTATAGGAGGATTAAGAACAAAAACCTAGTTGACCGTCACGCACAATGCGCAAAATTAGGGTTGTTAAGCCTCATCAACGCTTACATAAATAATTGAGGTATTTTCATCCCCAATCCAAGAATGTCTACCCAACTTACTGATATTCACAATCCCCTTTCTAATCGATTAAAAATCATATAGTGATAATTAGTTGTCAATTAATTACCAAGAATTCAACTCAATTATTGGATAGATCTCACAATAAGAAAAATAACCATAAGCATGCATTAATTTATAACATAAGTTTCTAGCAATTCAACAATGGAAAGCCTATAAGAGAATTAGTTCTAGCCATTGACATGACAAGAACTAATTTCATGTTCATCATACAAAAGCGAAATAAAGAACAAGAAAGGAAAAGAAATTACTAAACTAATGGTATCCAATCTCCAAGCAAAAGTCTTGTGTTGTGCAAGAAGGGAACCTCAAAGCGCCTAGGGTTCTCCTTTTATATGCAAACCGCCTCCTCTCTTTTCCTTGGGCGACCACGAATTTCGTCAAAGACCTAATTTTTCGCGTCGGCGCGCTGCGAGCAGTGCGCGGCGCGGAAGTTCGCAATCCGTCGGGTGTTTTGGCGCGCGGCCGATATCTGGCATGCGAGCGCGCGGCCACTGCATCTTCTGTAGCTCCTCGGCTGTTTAGCGCGCGGCCTGCATTCTTTATGCGAGCGCCGCGCTGAGTCTTCGCAGCCTCTGAATAGTGGCGCCATGCCTCGCATCATTGCGTGGCGCGCTGCAGTGCAGATTTCACCCTCGTTCGCCACTTTCTCTGTTTTCAGCTCTGGCATCTTCTCTTTTGCCCTCTTTTAGCTCCTTTTCCGCCATTTGGCCATTTTAACCACTTTGACTCAATAGAAAGGAAAACTATCCTAATACAACACTTATATGTTCAAAACGGGACAAAAGATTAACTAAAACTGACTCAAAAGGTGTATATAAAATACACCGATCAAATACCCCCAAACTTAACCTTTGCTCGCCCTCGAACAAAGATAGAAAGAAAGAAATAAAAGACTCAAAGAAACGAAAAATAAAAGACTCACTGCCATTGATCATTTTTGCTGCATTAGAGTTAACTAGAAAAACATGAAGGTTAGCAAAATAATATGCAGGAACATATAGCATGAAATTTTCAGCACACTAAACACATGAAGCTAAATATTTCGCAAACTCATATTCATCATGCTTAATGGAAGTCAATATACTAAATCATGCATATAAATTCAAGAATTTCTATGGCATGCTTACTTGCTATTCTCCACTAATTCTGGATATGCATAAAAGAGATTTTCAGGACTTTAAGGGTTGTAAAGTAGGCTTTAGGTATAGGTAGGTAAAAATAGGCAATTTAGGCTCATTTCGTGTACCATAAGATTTTTAGCTTTTCAATATTTCTCTTTTTATTTTTGTTCTTTCCTTCACTTCGATTCTATCTTTTCTCTCTTTTGTTTTGGGAGAGTGAAGTATAACAAGCACCCCCAAACTTAGGCTTTTGCCTGTTTCTTATTACTTTTGTATTGGGGTGCAACAGACTTATTCACTTTTTTTGTCTCTTTTTTAACACAATGTATTCCACTATTTCATATTTTTACTTATGGTACAATTTGTGGGAATATAGGGTGTCAAAGAAGAAGTTTCAAATTTAGGCTCAATGGGGCTGACTAGGGATAATTTTTAAAGTACAGGATGGAAAAGAATGGTAAGAATTGGCTATCAAAGAAATGCCTGAGTCATCTCCCTAACATGCATATCCTAACTATTTCGCCTCAAATAGCAAGCAATCATAACACATAAGCATTTATCATTTAGCATGCATAACTCAAGCAAGAAACTTCAAATAGGCAGTTACGTGAGTTTTGGCATATCTAACCTAAGTGTTTAGATAGTTGCTTCAATTCCTTTACATTATTCCACCTTACTTCACTAGGTGTTTCTAGAAACTACTGATACATGATCTTTGTGTGCAATTATGACTCAAAAAGAAAAATATTTTGGTGACTCAAAATAAACATAAAACAATAAAAAGACTTAAATAAACGTAACATGATACACAAATAAAACACCCCAAACTTAAATCACACATTGTCCCCAATGTGTGTAGACTCAGCGATAAAAGAAATAAGACACTTACGAACTTTGGTTAAAATGGTGGTGGTGGCGGTGGATAATACTTTGAATTCAGTGAGGAGCATTCGTGGTGTTTTGATTTGGCGATAGGGCCTTCGGGTCAGGGTGTCTTCAGAATTCATATTTTCCGTTGTGGCGCCGCGGCCAAATGGCGCCGCGGCTACAAACTCTGGCGTCTTACGATCATTTGGCGCCGCGGCCCTGCGTTGGGGAGTCGCGGCGCTATGGCGATTTTTCAGGTATCCTTGGATTCTCTTCATTTTTTCGCCTTCCACATCCTTGGCTTTCACCTGTCAACACAACATAGACACAAGAACCCAAGACCGTGAGACTGATCAAGACGAAATAAAATAAACTAAAGACAGAAATTAAAATAACATAATTGAAAACGTTGGGTTGCCTCCCAAGTAGCGCTGTCTTTAACGTCTTTTAGCCGGACGCAAGTTCCTTAGCCTTAATAACCCTGGGGTGGATTAAGCCCCCAACCTATCCATTTCCTCCACATTTGGCGTTTTCTTTTTCTTCTTTTCTTCTTAGCATTATCAGTAAGAGGGAGTTCAGGAAAACTTACCTCCTTTAGTGGCATTTCAGCAAACCATGCCTGCTTTCTTGGGCTCATCGCTCTTTGGTTGACTTGTATTGGCTCGCATGGGGGTTTGATGGTGCTGATTGCAAAGCACACACTCATTGTTAGTGGCTCAATGACGTGTTTAAAAACTCTAAACACCATTTCTTCAGACTCCACCCTTAGTGTTAATTCTCCTCTTTCAACATCAATAAAAGCTCTTCCCGTTGCTAGGAATGGCCTCCCCAATATGATAGGTATTTCCGCATCTTCTTCCATATCAAGAATGAGGAAATCTGCAGGAAAGAAGAATTTTCCTACTTTCACAATCACGTCTTCAATCTTGCCTCGTGGATGAACCACTGTCCTGTCGGCCAGCTGTAGGCTTACTGTGGTTGGTTTGGCCTCACCCAACTCTAATCTTTTAAAAACTGATAAGGGCATCAGATTTATACTCGCCCCTAAATCACACAAGGCTCTGTTGCAAGTCACCCTGCCCACTGTGCAAGGTAGTGTAAAGCTTCCAGGATCCTTTAGCTTTGGTGGCAACTTTTTCTGCAAGATAGCACTACACTCTTCTGTTAGTGCTACTATTTCATACTCTGCCAGCTTTTTCTTCTTCCCCAAAATCTCCTTCATAAACTTGAAATAGGAGGGCATCTGCTCTAATGCTTCTATGAAAGGTATGTTGATATGCAGCTTTCTGAATGTCTCCAAAAATTTGGAGAATTGTTTATCAACCGCCTTTCGCTGTAGTCTCTGGGGAAAGGGATCTTCTCTGTATACTCCTTCTCTGGAGTTTTCTCTACTGTTGGGCTAGGCTCAATCACCTTCTCTTTTTCTAACTCTGCTTTCCTTTCAACTCTTGGTGAGGTATTGCTGCTCCAAGTCTTCCACTTCTCAACCTGACCTTTGCTCGACATCGCTCATTACCTCTGTATTGCTTGGCAATGTCCCATGTGGCCTGCTGTTTGCATGTTTTGCTAGCTGACCGCTTTGTGTCTCAAGTTTACGAGCGAGGATCTAGCTGTCATGAATCTGCGTCTGGCGTTGGCAAGTGTTATCCTGTTGCTGCTTCGGCTCATCGGCTTTCTTCTTTGAGCCGGTGCATTGAGCTGAGGTGTGGGGCTTGAATGAAGGGTTGCTGATTCTGGCTCTGCTGGTTACGATCGGCCCCTATCTTGATTTTCTTGCCCACAGTGCGGATTCTGCGCCCATGGTGCGGTCTGCGCCCTTGATGCGGTCTGCGCCGCAGTCTCCTTTCCATGAGAAATTTGGGTGATTCCTCCATCCCGGATTATAAGTGTTAGAGTAGGGGTTGTTCTGTTGCCTCGATAATTACCTATGGCACGACACTTTGCTGCTCCATTGGTATATTGTTGGGATCATTGAAGGACACCTATCAAATGTATGTGGGCCACATATCTCACGACTTTAGGCATGCTGCGCATTCACGACATTGTATGTTCTTTGAATTGTTTAGCTAGAAGGGCCACTTGGGCATTCAAGGCGTGATAGCATCTATTTCGTGGACTCAACATTCTTCTCCCATTTGTCGACCTCTCTTCCGTGACATGGTTGTTAGTGGCCATATCTTCTAATAACTCATGGCGTCGTGAAATTTTCCTCATGAATGCTCCACTTTCTGCTGCATCTATGATGGTTACGGTTGTCTTGCTCGGCCCGTTGTAGAAGATGTGGACCAAGTTCCACACTCAATGCAATGGTGTGGGCACTTTCTCTGTAGATCTTTGAACCTTTCCCAAGCTTCATATAAGGACTCTCCATCCGCTTGGTAGAAGTTGTTCAACTCCTCTCGATTTCTTTGCTTTACGGGGAAAGAACTTGGCTAGGAATTTCTGTGCCAGCTCTTGCCATGTAAAAATTGAATCGGCCGGCAGGGAATTCAACCATACTTTTGCTCTACCCTAAGTGCGAAGGGAAAGAGCCTCAATCTGACGGCATCATCGATGCGTCGTTATATCGAGCGTTGCACATAGCTCGAAATTAGCTATGTGCATATGTGGATCCTCCGACGGCGATCCTCCGAATTACCGCGTGTCTTTGTACCGTACTCGAATTGCGGTTTTATCTCGAAGTTGTTGGCTCTGTGCGAGGAGCCTAATGCATGTATGTGCTCCATTTACTCTTGGCAGCACATAGTCTCCCAAACTTCTTTCTGGCTGGACTTGGACTCTCTCTTCCACGTCTATTGGCGCTTGCCTAGGTATTCCTGGATGGGGATGATTCTCTCCTAACCCTTCTCCCATCCCGTTGTTGTTCTGAACGTCGTTCATCTCTAACAAGGTTGCAATCCGCTGATTCTTTCATTACATTTTGCGAGTTTTTCAATTTACGGATTGAAGGAACAAGAGTGTACGCTCCTCTTCTCCTTCGCATAAACTGACTTCCTGAAATAGATCAAAAACAGACAACAAATCACGGCACCTCGAATTTTCAAAAGAAAAAACGTAAAAATTAAAAGAAAAGTTAAAAACCAAATTAGAAATTAAAAATAGACAAATTTGATATTGAACTATGCCTAATCCCCAATCGCGCCAAAAACTTGATGCGCGGTAAGATGCACACACTTTAAGCGCAAAGTGCGTTATCGTGACAAGTAGTATAGTCTTGATAAGACCGAATATCGCCGCGAGGATTAGGGTTCAATTACGACTATCTATTTTAGTATCTATTTGGTGAATTGATAATTGATTTGTTGTTTATAACTAAGAATTATGCAAGCTATTTAAATATAAAGATTTACTTCAGTGGTGATGAGAATAGGGCTTCCATGTATCCTTACTATCCGCTTATGTTACTTACTAATACATTAACTTATGGTATTCTTCTTTTGGAGAAAGCAGGTTTACGAAATCGTTTTATACTCCGTTAGGTTATATAAACACTCAACCCGATATCGCACCTTACCTACCTTTCGGTGATAAGGATAACTCTATAGGAGGATTAAGAACAAAAACCTAGTTGGCCAATCGCGCAATGCGCAAAATTAGGGTTGTTAAGCCTCTCATCGCTTCATAAATAATTGAGGTATTTTCATCCCCAATCCAGAATGTCTACCCAACTTACAAGATATTCACAATCCCCTTTCGAATCTGATTAGAAATCATATAGTGATAATTAGTTGTCAATTAATTACCAAGAATTCAACTCAATTATTGGATAGATCTCACAATAAGAAAAATAACCATAAGCATGCATTAATTTATAACATAAGTTTCTAGCAATTAAACAATGGAAAGCCCTATAAGAGAATTAGTTCCTAGCCATTGACATGACAAGAACTAATTCCATGTTCATTATACAAAAACTGAAATAAAGAACAAGAAAGGGAAAATAAATTACTAAACTAATGGTATCCAATCTCCAAGCAAAAGTCTTGTGTTGTGCAAGAAGGGGAACCCTAAAAAACTGCCTAGGGTTATCCTTTTATAGGCTGCAAACCGCCTCCCTCTTTTCCTTCAGGCCTGACCCAGAATTTCGTCAAAAGACCTAATTTTTCTGCGTCGGCGCCGCGGCGCCGGAAGTTCTGCAATCCGTCGGGTGTTTTGGCGCCGCGACCCTGATATCTGGCATGCGAGCGCGCGGCCTGCATCTTCTGTAGCTCTCCGGATGTTTAGCGCGCGACCTGCATTCTTTATGCGAGGCGCCATGCTGAGTCTTCGGCCTCTATGAATAGTGGGCGCGGCCACGCTGATCGGGAGGCGGCGGCTGATGTCCGATTTCACCCTCGTTCGCCACTTTCTCTGTTTTCAGCTCTGACATCTCATCTTTTGCCCTCTTTTAGCTCCTTTTCCGCCATTTGGCCATTTTAACCACTTTGACTCAATAGAAATGAAAATTATCTTAATATAACACTTATATGTGCAAAACGGGACAAAAGATTAACTAAAACTGACTCAAAAGGTGTATATAAAATACACCGATCAACTATCACATATAATTAGGCGCATCCCCGTCTGAAAATCCTTCACGGAAAATCCAAAAAGATCAAATTCAACAGAAACCGAATTATCAGTAGTAAATTTTCTAACTGAAATCAAGTTTTTAATCAATTGAGGAGCATGAAGGACATTTTTTAAAGCTAATTGAGCCCAAGAGTGTGCATCGCAACCTCGATGTCGGTTGGAGTTGCTACTGTCGAGTGGGCCTGTTGCCACTGGTTCGGTTGTGGCCCAAGTACGTTGGGTTGCGGCTGGCCAGTGTGTCGTGGACTGGGCCTGGCCTAACTTCCTGAAGGGAAAGGGCAGGGCGGAACGGCCCAAGGCCACTGCCAGGCCCAAGGTGTCGGTCCACTGCCCCACTGGACCCGCGACTGCCACTTCTGGTTGGACTACTGTTGCTGGCCGCCGCCACATCTGTAGATGCCACCACCGCGACCACCGCCGCAATTTTTACCTTCATTATTGTCATTTCATCCCCTTTGACCACGGTTTGGCGGCACATTTTAAATTGTGAAGAGTTATCATTGGACGGAGCGACAACCATGGCGGAATTTGACACGGTGACTGTCTTTCTGGAAAACCCCGGTTCTTCTAGTATGAGCATATAACGGGATTGGTAAAATGGCGGAAGAGTGTTGTTGTGGAGGATGAGTGTACCAACTACACTATATGTGTCAGTGAGGCCGACAATCATTTGTAAAACGAGCCGATTGTTAGTTATAGGTGTGCCGACGTTCTTGAGTTTGTCCGATAAAATCTTTAGTCGTTGACAATATGCGGATGCATTGGGAAAATATGTCATGTGGGTGGGGAGAATTCTTGCTCAATTGTGACGGCCCGGGTATTTTTATTATCTTGGAATATGTCACGTAAACAATCTCAAGTCTCTATTGTCATGGAGTCGGGTTCAAGAATCGTATGCAATAATTGTGGCATAAATTCACTAGAGAAGCGTCGCATCGAGGGTCAACCATAATTTCTTTTCATCATAGATTTTCGGCACCTTCTCCTTGGCTTTTCCCGGCGGAATTATGTGACGGATAACCCGGTGTGACCTATAATGAATTTTGAAGAGCTCTGCCCATGTCGCATAATAGACGTTTTCTATCTCAAGAGTGATAGAGATATGAGATTTAATGTTTGAAACAGTTAGGGCTGGAGGAAAATTTGATTTCGAGTTAGACATGACTAACGGAAGAGGAAAAAAGTGGACGGCGGCACAAAAAGGGGGGCGACGGTGAAGGAATTTTTTTAGGGTTTAGGAACTTTCCCTAAAATCTGATTCCATGTAAGAAATATCTTCCTCCATTATTTCATTCCAAAGGGGTAGTAAATATACCCATAATACAAGCATCATCTTAGGCTAAAATTAAGGTATTAAATGACTAAATATACACCTGTCGTATGCAAAAATATACTATGTACCAATTAAAATTATTACTAAATATTCTATCAATTCTATCCTGTTATCTTTTTTTCATTTTGAGTAGGGAAATAGGGTCAAAATTGATCTTAAACTATGTGAAATTGAACAAAATGTCATCCGTTAATAGTTTGATTCAAAAATACCTCTTTAATTAATAGTTTGATTCAAAAATACCTCTTTAATTAATAGTTTGATTCAAAAATGTTCCTATTGTTATTTAATTGGGTAAAAAAAGCTCTTTTTCTAATAAACATATTGTTTTTTTCTTTTTAAACACATTATTTTTCTAATGAAAAATTTATTTTTAAAGAAATTTTTTCGTTTTTTTTATTTTTGTTTTTAAAATTCCTTTAACTGAAGTATTTTAGGATTAAACTATTAATGGGGGACATTTTTGTTCAATTTCACATAGTTTAAGGTGACTCTTTTGTGTTTTGAGTATATAATTATAATATAACCTTGGGTAAACCACTCTTTTTCATAAAGTAGTACTACTGTACATAAAGTATTTTGGTTTTGGGCATGAGAAAATAGTTTAAATTTAATTCGTTTTATAGCCAAAAGATTGATTTGATTCAATTTTATAAAAGTAGTTCACATGATGTCAAGTGGAATCATAATCAAGCATATTTAAAATATTAAAGATTCTTTCTTTTTTTCCTTTTGCCTTTCATAACCACTAATCTTCAATATAATACATCTTTAATTGATCGCTAATGTATGATTATACAAAAAGCTACTTTTTCGTTTACGCTTTTAATTTGTAACAAATTGCAGTGACATCCTTTCTTAAAAGAGATTACTTGACCAAAATAGTTATGTTGTACATACCTTATTATTATATCATTCTTCACATTAATAAGTAACACTCCCTCTGTCTTAAAAGGATTGTCCTAATTTAATTTGACATGAAATTTAAGAAGTAAAGGAAGACATTTGAAGTGTATGAATGTAAATCATCTCATAAAGTTAAATTATTTCTAAATATTTCAATTTTTTAATACAAACTAATAAGAAAAATAAGACAATTTTTTTTTAACAGATGAGTAATTACTTATCACTTTATCATTCCAAATAATATTCACAAAGCAAAGTGGTAAACTCCTATTATAACACCCCTACATCAAAATAAAAATAGTTTAGGTCTATCATCCTACTTCTTGTTCGATTGTTTCAGATTATTGTAGCTAATTACTACTATTAATAAGAGTCTAAGAGCAGACACCTCTTCGTCGACGTGGGCAATTTGGTCAGTTTCCTATATTTCTCATATACGGATATTTTAGTAACTCAATTGAATTAATGTAGTCACCCCTTTATTTTGACGGGGGAAAAGGCGAAATAAGGGCCTTCACCCCCGACCCGATAAAAATTGGTGGAGAAGGTAAATTACTCAATGATTCACTAGGTGAGAGACAACAGTATCTGATGCGCACAAGAAGTCATCTCCACAAAGGAGAAATGAAACTCCTACACTGCAGTTGTAAGGATTCGAACCTACCTACTTGGGGCAATCTATCACCCTGATCGTGAACACATTTAGCCTTCTACAATAGTGGGGCCATATGAACTTTCATTTTAACACCTATTCCCCATTTGTAGCTTTATGCACGTGTTATCGTATTCACCTGACAGCAGTGTGTTTGGTTCGGGGTAAACATGAAAGAAAAAGGGAATGGAGGAATGAAATTCTCTTTGTTGTTGTTTGTTTGGCCTTATTTTTTCATTCCCTTTACCTCTTTTCCACTTTCATTCCCTTTCCTTGATTCCCCCCCACCCCTCTAGGTATTTGGATTCCCTTTCTCCAACTCGGACCCCGAACCCTGGACCACTCGGATCACCCCGGACCTCGGACCTCGGACCCCGTACCACCCAGAACCAAACATGTAGGGACAATCAGGGTAATTCCTTTCCTTTCCATTCCATTCCCTTACTGGATTTCATTCCGTTTACCCTGCGCGAACCAAACACACTTAGTGTACTAACCTTATATTTAAATCATGGGATTTTATTTTACTGCATTATTATAGTGGCTAATTTTAGCTATGATAATTAAAATTACCTCCTAGTTTTGGCTAAATTATCTTAATAGAGGTACTTTTAAGGCATTTCAAATAAATATATTCTGATACTTTAATACACTATTTATGATAAAGAATATTATATAAATATATATTTTCATCATTAAAATATTTTTCTTTGTTATACCATGTATGATTAAGCTTAAGATTTGACAATTAAAATTAAAAATTAAATTGTATGCATTTTTTTCCTATAACAGTGAAATATTATTTAAATGTCGATGTTATTATATGTGACTATGTGTATAACAACCTCTCACTATCATAATAAAAAAAATCGGAATGTTGTTATAGAGAAGTTTAATTGTACATGAATTTGTATGTATGCACAACATAAATTTACATTGAACATTAATAATTTTGGTGTTACCAATGTTAATAATATTTATCTGCTATTTATTTTACTCTTAATATATATATATATATATTTCACACGTGACTTTCGAGAAACTGTCTTACAATATGTTGAAAAATTCTTAAAATTAAAATTATAAATATATATTGAGTTCGTGCGGGCACAGGATCTAATTATAAAAATAGGTAATTTAATTAAAATAATTCTAATTAAATATGTATTGGGATTTGGTAACTTAACATTTAATAAGGATAAATCTGAAAAAACAAGGTTAATTATTTCTTGATTTAGTAAGTGAACACTCATTTTTACTTAAAAAATAAAAGCTAAATAAATTAAAAAATTAATACGGAGAGAGTAATCTTAAATAATTAGAAGTATGGTTTTAGTATAACGTAGTTGTCCGAATATATTTGCTAGAAATCAGTCTAGTTGTCCAATTTATTAATCACAAGGATTAACTATTTTCGCACAAATTCCCTATATCAGGATGATCTTTAATTTTTACCCTTTAAATTTTGGTCTTTAATCTTTGCCCTTTATTACTTTTGGTCCGGCATAAATTAAATTTCGGCCGATATAATTAGCGTTTAACTCTGACATATGCATCATAATATCCCACAAGTTATGTCGGACAAGGTAAAACTTTCAACATAATCTGAAATGCATAAGTTTAGATTTCGTTCTACATAGTTAACGTTTAGCAACGACATATGTATCATCACATCTACACAAGTTATGCCGGAAAAGACAAACTTGCAACATTCAACATAATCTGAATATACTACACAACTTATGCCTCGTAACTTGAGTCCTACAGAACTTGTGTCAAGCAAGGTAAAAGTTCAATTTCCGAAGATAAAAATGTTAAGGAACTTATGCGCTGAGTGAAGTATATTTTGATATTTTCATTAAATAAGTAGTAGGGCAAAACTTAAAGACTACATATATTAGGGGAAAAAAACTAAAGACCAGTGCATTTGAAGGATAATCCGTGCAAAAATCCAGCGAATTCTAATTAATTTCTCTTTATGATGTTAAAGCATAACATTATTATTTTAAGAAAAAATGATAATTGAGTATATTAAGGTATATGGATGACTCTTTTATGACTTATTTGTTTGCACTTAATGAAAGTCTTAATCTTGATAATTCAACCCTCAATCATTAAGTCTATTTGATTTTAAGTCAGAATTTTAATCATTAAGTGCGTTTGTTTTTCTTTTTATGTTCAACTACCAAACAATTCGAATGATTAATATCTGTAACAAAGCTTTTAATATCATTAAGTTGTCATTTTAAAGATTATAAAAATAGTAGATCACAAATCCCATTCATTTGTTGCTATACTCATCATTCATCATTATCAACTATCGCCATTGTCCTGCATCATTATCAACAATGTATCACCATCCACCATGAAAAATCGTCATTGTTGTCAATCACTACAATCAGATGTCATCACTACTAGCCACCATTTTCAATCATCACCACTATTACCACAATAATCATCAATCATCGACGACAATCACCACCATCAGTCACCACATTATTTATCACTAACCACCGTCATTATTCACGATCATCATTAATTATCACTTCATCCACCATAATTATCAATTGTCATCATCAACTACCATAATCAATCTCTACTGTCAACCACCATCATCACTAGCTACTACCCGCATGTAATTTTTCTAACTAGACAAGAGACTCAATTACTTCTAATTTTCTGAGGTAATTGGGTTGTCAAGCAATGCAGTTCAATTTTTATGAAATAATATGTATCATGAACTAATGATAGATTCATAACATTTATGCGATCAAAGGTTTTCAAATGAACGATCCGAACATTTACGCTTAGGAACATTCATGTACTTTCTTATCACACAATATTCATAGCATTTTCTTGTCAATACCTTGACTTAGGGAATTATACATTCAACTTACCTCAATCAACTATGAAGAACCTCTACCAACGAACTCATGTCAATCTTTTCGAATATCTAAATTAAACGATTAAGATCGTTAATTGATGTGCGTACAATAATTGCAAGGAACGGAAAGTAAGTAATTATTATAAAGATTACAAACAGGAAACTAGAACAAATGCAAGCTTCTTGAGAATTTGCTGAGTCAAGTGATGACACTCTGTCTTTAAGAAAAGATTTCCCTGTATATATCTTTTTACGTTAACGAGCAATAGTCTCCCAAGGTAAAACAACAACTAACAAATGAGCAAAAGAAACTCAAATGTTTCTAGTGAAGAATTTTGAGTGTTTAAAGGTTGCTAGAAAAAAAAAAGAAGTTATGTCTTTTTTTTTCTAGGAAACGTATCCTCAAACTTTGAGTGTCCGCAACTCCTAGATCCTGAGAACTTTGTTCATAACTTCGTTTGTGAGAGATTATGTCTTTTCCTTTCTAAGAAAAATTATCCTCAAAGAATTGGGCATTCTTTGATTCCATGATCATACTCTCGTGGATATCTGGTACATCTGACTTATGCACTAAGAAGCGATAAGCACTACTGTTGTTTGCATATCTGATGAAAATGCAATCTACAGTCTTAGGCCCAATCTTGACCTGCTTTGGCTTAGGTAATTCAACATTCGCTAAACAATCTCATACCTTCAAGTATTTATAGGTGGGTTTATTTCCATTTCATAGCTCGTATGGAGTTTTGTCCTTACCCTTATGTGAGACTCTATTAAAAATCGTATTAGCGGTAAGGATAGATTTCCCCCACATATTTTGGAGAAGACAGAAATTGATGAGCAAAACATTCATCATTTTCTTTAACATACGGTTCTTGCGTTCAGTAACATCATTTTATTGAGGTGAGTATAAAGTCGTCGTTTGATAAATAATGCCCGATTGGGTACAATATTCCTCAAATGGCGGTACGTATTCTTCTCCTCTATTGCTACGAATTAATTTAATCAGTATGCTTCGTTGGTTTTCAACTTCTGTTGTGTAGCGTCTGAACGCTTCATCCTTACTTTTCAATAAGTAAAGGTAACAATACCTTGTGCTATCATCTATGAATGTCACAAAGTACTTGTTCTCCCCTCTAGTTTGTGCAAACTTCAAATTACATATATAAGTTCTAGAGGAGCGGTTTCTCTTTCGACGGATCTAAAGAGAGTCTTAGTGAGTTTTGCCTCTACGCACACCTCACACTTATGTTAAGGGTTTACGCCGATAGACGGTAAAAACTCCAACTTTACCAACCTTTGGATGGATTGATAGTTTACATGTCCTAATCTATGATGTCATAAATTAGAAGACTCAAGCAAATAAGAAGAAACTTTAATTTTATTGATAGAACGCATTACAAACATTGTGTTAACCTTGAAGATGCCTTCATAGACGAAGCCCCTGCCCACAAAGGTTCCATTCTTTATGATTACAAATTTATTGGACTCAAACACTAGCCTAAAATCAGCATTAACCAATAAATGACCTGAAATTAAATTCCTTCTAATATCAGGAACATGCATCACCTCCTTCAGAGTGAGCTCCTTGCCAAAAGTCATCTTCAGGACCACCTTTCCTACCCCTAGCACATCAGTGGAAGTGTTGTTACCCATGAAAAGCTTTTTGTTTGTAACTTGTGTATATGTGGAGAAGGTATCTTTATTGGAACAGATATGTCTGGTAGCACCCGTGTCCATCCACCACTGTATAGGATTCTCAACAAGGTTTGCTTCAAGCACCATCGTCGAGAACTCCTCAATCATGTCATCAAGAAGTGTTTCTTCGATGACGTTAGCATGTGCCTTGCCTATGGCCTTCTCTTTTTGCTCAGTCTTGAGCTTGCGGTAGTCCTTGTCTTGCCATCTTTCTGGAACTTGTGCTTCTTGCTTGTGTTCCCTCTGACTTCAACCTGATTTGCATTTGCTTCAGCGGGTTGCTTTCTCTTAGGAAAGGTCTTCTTATTATCTTCCTGAATCTGGAGTTTGATAATAAGTTCCTCAAATGTCATTTTCTTTGTCTTGTGTTTTAAGTAACTCATGAACTCATTCCATGAGGGAGGTAACTTCTCAATTAGTGATGCAACCAAAAACTGCTCATTTGGTTTCTTACCTTCCAAATCCAGGTGATGTAGAATCATTTGAAATTCCTGAACTTGGGACATCACAATTTTGCTATCCACTATTTGAAATTTCAGGAATTTCTCAATGATGAATTTCTTCGTACCAGCATCTTGTGCGTTGTACTTTATCTGCAGTATTTCCCACAACTCTTTGGTGCAATACACCATGTAGAGTGGGTCTGACAGATAATTCAGAATATAATTCTTACACATGAAATCAATGTGATTCCATGCATCAAGAACCATCTTCATGCCATTAACGACATGTATACTTTGGGCTCCTCCAACCATTTTATTTGGCTGAAGGTCCATTTCATCTCTAGTATGTGGAGGATCTTCTGTTAGGAAATGAGACATTCTCATAACAGTCAGATAATACAACATCTTATGTTGTCATCTCTTGAAGTTGGGGCCCATGAACTTCTTATGGGTGTTCATGGAGGAATCCAGAGGGTGGAGGAACTGTAACGTTCCCTTGAGCAGCAGGAAAGGCGTTGTGTGTGCTTTGAGCAGCAATATCAGATTCAGAAGCGAATTGTTCTCCTCCAGTCATATTTCTTAGAACTTACAATAACCTTGTCTTAAAATTGTTCGTACAACAATTGCAAGGAATGAGAAGTAAGTAGATATTACAATATTACAAACAAGAAACTATAACAAATGCAAGCTTCTTGAGAATTCGCTGAGTCGAGTGATGTCACTCTGTCTTTAAGACAAGATTGCCCCGTATATATCATTTACGTTAACGGGCAATAGTCTCCCAAGATAAAACAACAACTAACAAATGAGTAAAAGAAATTCAACTGTTTCTAAAGAATATCTTTGAGTGTTTGAAGGTTGCTAGAGAGGAAGAAGTTTAGAAATTTCTGAGTTTGTTTTCCAATTGAGCCAAATCCTCAATTTATAGTAGTGTAAGAGGAGCCTCTTCAAGTGCCCATGTAGTGTCCATTTAAATGCCATGTAATAGTCATTCAATCCACCAAGTAATGCAGCCAAATAATGGCTGATTTATGGAGGAAAAACTGACATGTTAATACTCCAAAACGTCTCCATAATCAGCCAAACCTTTGGACTTCCGTCGCACTGTCACTGCCTCGGAAGCGACGTGGAGCTTCAGAATTAGCGCGTTGCGGCTCCAATAAGCAAGACCAATTAGCGTCTCGGCGCTGGCTTGGAGGCGTCGCGGCCCTCCGGCGCCGCAGCTCTGACGAGTTGGCGTCGCGACCCTTCGCGGCTCCGCGACCCTTTCCGACTTGTTTCATTTTACACTTCTTCCTTCATTTACCAACGTGGAATACTTATCATTTGGCCAATAACCGCCCATCATTTTATGTCTCAAACACTTTAGTTACGCACCAATATCTCATTTAATAATAAAATTTACGATACTTGGCACTACGAGTGTACGTGTGTGAAAATGACATTTATGACGTGCGGGGCTCCAATTATTCTAGTCATAATTAATGGAATAAACTTAATTCCACATTAGTAAATTTCATTATAATCACAGCCTATTTTTCCAAATTTTAGGTTTTACATGGTCATAAATGATATCACGTTGTTTCTACTCATGAACATTGTTATACACTATAAAGTTTCTAGTTTTAATAGTAGAGGGCAAGAAAATTATCTTGTAAATAGTTCTTAAAAACTCTAGGTCTTGGATCTTAAAGAACTTTCTAAATCTTTCGTGAAAAATCTAGAATTGTGGAATTAATTGATATTGATGGTGTTAATCCAGTATTTTTAACTTAGAATCGTGATATAAATATTATCTTGGGTGAATTGGTGAAACCTTGTATGTCGTTCTCCAATCTATAGTTCTTCAAAAACTTAAATCAAATATTGAAAAACAATAACATTAAGTTGGAGAATGAGGGTCTGAAACTCTCAGGCATAAATGTTGGCTCTGATGTGTCCAATCCAGACACCCATGTACATGAGGTCAACCATGATTTAGGGTCTCAAGTAAAATCTGACTCATTTTCTACTGATACTTTGCCCATTGATGAAAATAAAGATTTAAATGATAATTTGAATGTTGATAATGGTAAATTAGTAACTAAAGTTGATAGGCAAGAGATGGAGCTGCAATCATCCAATAAAATATGTCATGTGTTGATAGCATTCATCCATTGGAGGTTAAATTTTAGCATGAAAAATGCCAATGCAGATCTGTTTTCTGTTGTTGTTACCAAAGGTAGAACATGCAAATGAAGGAAATTCTTCAACTCAACAGCAACCAGATGGTACAACTTCTGGAAATGCACAATCAGTGGATCAAAATCACCCTCTTTATCTTCATTCCAATGATATAAAAGTACAAGGAAAGATGCAACCTTAGTATATATCAACAAATGATCAGACTGCTCATATTGACAAAAGGCCTAACCAGAGTGCAACATCAGTATTTGAATTCCAAGTTAGGTGTACTGAATATCTTCACCACGCCTAACTTGAGGGGGAGTGTTGAGAAATGTAAATGCAGACATACATTTTGTATACACATTTATACTGTATATCATGTATATTCACAATGTATATATGTGACAGTTAGTTAGTTAAGAACCAAAGTTAGTTGGGCTGATTAGTTATCTAGGTTCGGTTAGTTATGAGGATAATTATCTCAGATCAGTGGGTTATAAATACACCTCATATCGCATTGCAGAGATTAAAACACTCAATGATGGAATAATACATTTTCTCTCCTCCTTCATTCTTCTCTATATTTCATATTTTCATAACTACTGTTTCTTCTTCTTACTTCTTCAATGTTGAGTGTTCTTCATGTTCTTCAATGATCAATGTATGATGACGAATGATAAAATTAACATATACAACAAATTAAAAATGTAACTTTTAAAAAATTATCAAAAATTATCGAACCGTGCCGATATCGAAGAAAAACCGAGATGATTGAGACGGTTTTGAAAATTTTAAATTTGGTTATGTGCAATTAGGAATGTACATTGTATGAATTGATTCAAAATTTCAACCCGATTCATCAAATTTGGTTCAATTCGATTTTTGAATTTTGGTTTGATTTATGAATTGCTAAGTGTGAAATATCGAATTCTCGATTCGGTTCCAATTTGACATAGTTTAAATCGAACCGAATCGAACAAATCAAATTATTTACAGTATAAACATTACACATCCTGACTAACCCTAATTTCTATTATTTCATTTCAATTCTTTAGTCGTAAGTTCTTAACTGTTAAATATACATACAATATACACATGATATTGAAAAAAATAATCCCTTGATTATTCTTATTGATTAAAGATGTATATATACAAGTTACAATAGGAAAATCATTTTTCCTTTCTACATCTAAATCTCTATTTTATTTGGAGACTAATAATATAATTATAGTAAGACTACAAGACTAATTAAGATACAAGAGTAATATACAATATATACCATATTTAACTATTCTACACGGGAATAGGCTGCTGCCGAGATGGGCTTGTAACCCGTGATATTGTATACTAAATATATATATATATAATATACATGTATAGCATGTGTATATTGTATGTATATTTAACACACACCCGCAGTCATAGTGGGCGGTCTTCGTACGCTGAGACTGTCTCTAAAATCTTCAAAAAAGACTGAGGGAAGATGTTTTGTAAAGATGTCTGCAATTTGATATCTGGAAGGGACATGGCAGACACGTACTTGTCCTCGAGCTACCTTTTTTCGAACAAAATGAATGTCCATCTCTATATGTTTAGTGCGCTGGTGCTGAACCGGATTATCAGAAAGGTAGATGACACTAACATTATCTCAATACACCAATGTAGATTTCTGAATAGGACAATGAAGCTCTAAAAGAATATTACGTAACCAACATAATTTAGAGACCACATTGGCTACCCCTCGATACTCGGTCTCTGCACTCGAACGTGAAAGCGTGGATTGACGTTTGGCAGAACATGAGACCAAGTTATTTCTAAGAAATATATAATAGCCAGACGTAGAAGGCCTGGTGTCCGGACAACCACCCCAATCAACATCTGTGTAGGAGACAGCGTAGACGTCGACGAAGGATACAAATGCAAGTCATACTCAAGTATTTCCTGAATGTACCTAATAATGCGTTTTAGCGCATTCATATGTTCAATCATGGGGTCATGCATAAACAAACACAAATGTTGTACGACATAAGTAATATCAGGTCGCATGAACGTAAGATACTGAAGGCCCCCTGCAAGACTACCATAGCGAGTCAGATCTCCATAGAGGGAGTCAGCTTCAGCACCCAACTTGGGTTTAATATCAACTAGAGTAGAAAAGGACTTACAGGATGACATCCCAGCCCTCTCAATGATCTCAACTGCATACTTCCTCTGTGATAAGAACAATCCTCCTGCATGACGAGTGACAGCAATCCCCAAAAAAAAACCTCAATAGCCCCAAGTCTTTCATGGCAAACTCAGAACTGAACATTGTCATAATAGACTGGCGTTATGCATCAGAAGAAGAGTCAAGATAATATCATCCACATATAATAGTATATAAGCCATGGAAGAACCCTGACGATATATGAATAATGAATTATCAAACCTGGTGTGCGAGAATCTAATAGTCGAAACATAGTCAGCAAACCTCTTATACCAAGCTCGTGGAGACTGCTTAAGCCCATACAAGGACTTCTTTAACAAACAGACATGATTCAGATATCGAGTATCCCTAAACCCCAAGGGCTGATGTAAATATATAATCTCTTTGAGATCACCATGTAGAAAAGCATTCTTCACGGCTAGCTGATGAATGGGTCATGCTTTTGAAAGAGTCAAGTTTAGCTTAATGCGAATGGTAGCCGACTTGACCGTCGGACTAAATGTCTCACTACAATCAACACCAACCTGCTGAGTCTTACCATCACCTACAAGACGAGCTTTATGCCTTGTAAAAGAACCGTTAGAATTATCCTTATGAGTAAAAATCCACATAGACCGAATAATATTACTACCAAATGGATGGGATACCAACTCTCACGTCTTATTATCAATAAGAACATTATATTCACCGGTCATGACAATTTTCCAATTTTGGTCATTTAAGGCAGATACAGGATTACGGGGTAAGGGTGATTTAAGAATATTAGAATTTAAATTTAAATGTCTTTTTGGTTTAATAATACCCTGTTGACCTCGGGTGACTGGACCATGACTCGAGACTGAATTGAGTGAATTTTGAGAATTTTCAGAACCCAGGACGTGTGGGCGGCGCGATGGCTGCTGGCCATGAATCGAACTGGACCTCCGGGTTTGGGCGGATGACTCGGCGATGCGAAGGGATTGGGCGTAACTAAGCAGTAGCGAGCCCGGTTTACGGATCCAGTGGCGACGCGGCCCGGAGGCTAGCGGGCGATGGGCATTGGCGAATCGAGCGCAGGATATATCCGAAAAATGGTGAATAATATACGGGAATATATCATCATCTAAAAAATTATACGAACTAGGCACGAGATTATTTACCTTTGTTGACACCCAATTTTGACTCATCTTTTAGTCATTTTTTGCAATTTTAAGCATTTTAGGACACCACATTTTAATCATCATTTTTTTGCATTTTTTACATAACATTCTATGTTTATTTTTCACAAAATGGCATTGCATCTTTTGATTTTAAATTAAGCATGATGTCTTTGTTAATATTATGTTTCTATTATTATTACACCGCATTTTATTAATGTTTGCATCTCTTTAAATAATTAATTGGCATCCCGTTTTTACTTTTAATTAGGCATTAAACATTTCTTAAATATTGTATTTTATTATTATTGTGTCGGCATTTTTTATTTTGATAATTTTGTACCTTTAAATAATTTTTTCTTTTAAATAATAAATCTGTTTTGCATTTTTGTCAAACCAGTCCAGTTCGAGGCACAATCTGAATCAGTCCAATCCGTCGAAAACCGAAGCCCAAACTTAGGCCCAAAATAAGGCCCAGTACACCTTTCATCTTTTCCCCCCAATACCCAAAATCCTAAACCTAAATACCCCTATAAATAAAATCCTACCCCACTTTCTCTTCCCAACATCAGTTCAGCCGCAACACTTCCCTCTCCCTAATAATATTCATCTCTTTCCCCAAACCTACATTACAAGCCCGTGACAAACCCTACATGATCTTATACTAAGGGTTCTCACATTAGTGGATACATACATGATGGCCAAGTCTATGGTATCACAATTGCATGCATTGAACATCATTTTGAGTGTGAGCGTACTTCTCTAAACGTCCCAAAATTCAAAATACTGGAATATATGTGAGAAATGCAACTTTCTTCAGTGAGGGCATTTGAAACGTGAGATTACGTGTAGTTCGAAACCTAGGCTGCAAGTAAGTGTGTCGATACTTAGGTGTCTGAGGTACCATTGAAACTATAGGAATTACCCAGAAGTCAGTCTCGGTTAGACGGGAAGTAAATAACGGAATTCCTAAGCACAATACTAATTGTTGGTATCAACTGAAGTCAGAACGTGATGCTGTCTTTCCACTTTTTCAGAAAAAAAACAACAAAAAATACATATAAAAATTATCATTTTTTTGCATCACGAACTACGTCTTGACCTGATTCCCTCAGCGGGATATGTAGGCGGCCACATTCGCTTCGGTCTCATTTTTTGAAAATTGTACAATCATTTTTTGCATCACGAACTACGTCTTGACCTGATTCCTCGGCGGGATCGTGGCGACCACATTAACCGGTCTCATTTTTAAAATTATACAATCATTTTTGCATCACGAACTACGTCTTGACTGATTCCTCACCGGATACGTGGCGGCCCACATTGGCCGATCATTTTTTTGAAAATTGTACAATCATTTTTTGCATCACGAACTACGTCTTGACATGATTCCCTCGGTAGGATCGTGGCGCCACATTGGCCGGTCATTTTGAAAACTGTACAATCATTTTTTGCATCACGAACTACGTCTTGACCTGATTCCCTCGGCGGGATACGTATGCGGCCACATTGGCTTTGGTCTCATTTTTTGAAATTATACAATCATTTTTTGCATCACGAACTACGTCTTGACCTGATTCCCTCAGCGGGATACATAGACGGCCACATTGTCGTCGGTCTCATTTTTTGAAAACTGTACAATCATTTTTTGTATCACGAACTACGTCTTGACCTGATTCCCTCAACGGAATACGTAGGCGGCCTAAATCGGCTTCGGTCACACCATTAGAAATCTTCCCATTGGCTCGCGTGCGACAGAATGCGTTTGATTATTTCGAAAAGAGATATGAGCAATTTCCGCTAGAATTAAGTCTTGCCTACGCGCCCCGCATAATGAAAAATGGGACAATTTTGGGGAAACGCACCGTGAAGAGATCATAATAAGGATTCCAAAAGCAATCAGCAATCGCAGCATTCAACAAGCATTCACAGCATCCAGCAAGTCCGTGCAGAGGCTACATCAACAATCGCATCATTTAGCAAGCATTCGCGGATCCAAATGCGTGCGGAGACTACATCACAATCGCGGCGTTCACCCGGCATTCACGGCAAGATCCAAAGAAGCCCGCAGAGCATTCGACAAGCATTCACAAGATCCGGCAAGTCGCCTGAGCGCGACATTGCGTCGACGATCTGCAGCATTCACAACATTCAACACGTTCGTGCAAAGATGAAACCTAAGCATTTGCAGTATCACATCAATATAACCGTCATCACGTTTTACATGATAATATTTCTACTCATACAATTACATTGCTTATAAATTCATACGTTATCATTTTTGCCTTAACAGTTATGCAATAACCTTTTGCTTAAGTCTGAGCATGCAAGCGTCAAGAGCCAAAGCTACAAAGTTGACGCAACTCAATGCAGTGACGTTATCTCAACCCAGGCGAGTCACAAATCAGGTACGTCCATAAAACGACACCATTTCATTGTAAGTCTATGCAACGGCTTCATCTATGTTTTGTCTATGCACCGACGAGCATCTACATCGCGTCTATGCAACGACGTCATCTCATGTAAGTCTATGCAACGACTTCATCTATGTTTCGTCTATGCAACGACGAGCATCTGCATCGCGTCTATGCAACGACGTCATCTCATATAAGCCTATGCAACGACTTCATCTATGTTTCGTCTATGCAACGACGATCATCTGCATCGCGTCTATGCAACGACGACATCTCATGTAAGTTTATACAACGACTTCATCTATGTTTCGTCTATGCAACGACGAGCATATGCATCGCGTCTATGCAATGGCTTCATCTATGTTTCGTTCATGCAATGACGAACATCTGCATCGCGTCTATGCAACGACGTCATCTCATATAAGCCTAGGCAACGACTTCATCTATGTTTCGTTCATGCAACGACGAGCATCTGCATCGCGTCTATGCAACGACGCCATCTCATGTAAGCCTATGCAACGGCTTCATCTATGTTTCGTCTATGCAACGACGAACATCTGCATCGCGTCTATACAACGATGCCATCTCATGTAAGCTTATGCAACGGCTTCATCTATGTTTCGTCTATGCAACGATGAGCATCTGCATTGCGTCTATGCAACGACGCCATCTCATGTAAGCCTATGCAACGGCTTCATCTATGTTTCGTTCATGTAACGACGAACATCTGCATCGCGTCTATGCAACGACGACATCTCATGTAAGCCTATGCAACGGCTTCATCTATGTTTTGTCTATGCAACGACGAGCATCTGCATCGCGTCTATGCAGCGAAGCCATATCTTCTAAGCCTATGCAACGGTTTCATCATGTTTCGTCTATACAACGACGAGCATCTGCATCGCGTCTATGCAATGACGACATTTCATGTAAGCCTATGCAACGACTTCATCTATGCTTCGTCTATGCAATAACAAACATCTGCATCGCGTCCATGCAATGACGCCATCAACATCTAAAAACACCATGTCTTTTCCAGCACCACATCACCTGCAACTCAGTGTCAATCATAATTCGACACTGGACAAATTTTGAATTTGCATCGGCATCGTCTTTAATTTTGCGGCATCACAACAGCCTAGTGTTATCATGATTCGACACTGGGACAATTTTGAATCGGCGTCTACCTGCTTTAATTTTCTAGCATCGCAGCAACCCAGTGTCCTCATAATTCGACACTGGGACAAATTTTAAATGCGAATCAGTTTTGTCTTTTATTTTGGCATCACAACGACCCAGTGTCATCATAATTCGACGCTGGGACAAAATTTTGAATCTGCATCAACTTTTTGTCCATTCATTTTCTTGATCTTTGTTTTAATTCTGACGATGGAGACAAAATTGACTACAAGTCAACGTCTTTGTCCGAAAACTCTTTCATCGTCTTCGGTCAAAGAGGGACAAGTTGTTGACACCCAATTTTGACTCATCTTTTAGTCATTTCTTGCAATTTTAAGCACTTTAGGACACCACATTTTAATCATCATTTTTTTGCATTTTTTACATAACATTCTATGTTTATTTTTCACAAAATGGCATTGCATCTTTTGATTTTAAATTAAGCATGATGTTTTTGTTAATATTATGTTTCTATTATTATTACACCGCTGTTGTATTTTATTAATGTTTGCATCTCTTTAAATAATTAATTGGCATCCCGTTTTTACTTTTAATTAGGCATTAAACATTTCTTAAATATTGTATTTTATTATTATTGTGTCGGCATTTTTTATTTTGATAATTTTGTACCTTTAAATAATTTTTTATTTTAAATAATAAATCCGTTTTGCATTTTTGTCAAATCAGTCCAGTTCGAGGCACAATCTGAATCAGTCCAATCCGTCGACAACCGAAGCCCAAACTTAGGCCCAAAATAAGGCCCAGTACACCTTTCATCCTTTCCCCCCAATACCCAAAACTCTAAACCTAAATACCCCTATAAATAAAACTCTACCCCACTTTCTCTTCCCAACATCAGTTCTGCCGCAACACTTCCCTCTCCCTTTCTCGTCCGCCGTCGTCGCCCCAATCCCGCCGGAGCTCTGCTCCGGTGACATCCCTTCTCCTCTTAGGCTCACCACCAACGTCGCCATTGACCTCACCCCCCACACCCCCGTCGACCTCACTCCCCGCTCCCCTTTTCTCACCCTAAAAACACTCATCTCCCCTCTCTTAGAGAGAATCAACCACACCCACCATACCACTGTCCCGCCGGAGGTGATGACCGTCGGGAGTTCCTTATTCACCTCCTCTCCACCCTCTGCGACTCACCGGCGAACCCCAACTGTCGACATCTCCATCACCCAAACCTTCATCATCTCCCCCATTTATTGTTAATAAATCTCGTCGGAGTTTAAACTCCGGTGATGTTGTTGGTTTTTGGTATTTTAAAACTCCGGCGACCCGCGTTGTTTCTCATTTCTTGATATCTGTTGTTGGTTTTGGTTCGGAGACTGATTGTTTTGGTTATTTTGATGTCTTGCCGGAGTTCTAAAAAAAAAACTCTGGTGACTGTTGTTGGTTTTCTTATTCAGATTCGGGTCGTCGGATTCCGACGAAACTATGCTACTTTGTTTCTAATGTTTTGCGGACCCTCTTGGTTGCTATACCGCTGTCACTGATTCTGATTTGTTGTTGTACTATTTTTCCACTGTTCAACACTCTATCCGGCGGTGTTTTTGACATTTTGTTGGTGATGCTGCCTCGCAAACTGTTTCTCGTCTCGTTTGGCTACTGTTGCTTTTTATTGTTGGGTTCGAACTATTTTTGGACGATTTTTCCCTTCATTTTATTAAACTGATTTAGAATAAATACTACATTGTTGGTATTGACTGGTTTGAACAAAATACTACACTTGATTGGCCAATGAAAAAGTTATCCGTCGATTTTTTAGGCCTCCACAGTTGCAAAGACGGAAAAATAAAATAAATGAAGCTTTCTGGGCAATGATGATTTCTTCCACTTACATCGGATAACCAACGTGCGATGGCAAGGCGAATTCTCGCAGCCGCACTTGTTTAGGATGTCCCACTTTATTTTTTTATATATTTGAGCCCTCTGTGTTTAAAACTATTACTGTTTTGGCGCGGATTTGAAGGTTTTATTTATTTTATAGTTTCTAGCAATATTGGCCGATGAAGGAATCTCCGTCTGATTTTCAAGGCCTTCCCTGTACAAAGACGGATTTATTTTTGGCTTTACTTATTAATTCTTGTCATTGCTTTAAAATTATTTATTTTATTACTAATACTTTTACTAAGTGTTTATGCAGGTACCCGTAGATCATCTTGTGCAGAAGGCCTAAAAAGGGCTAAAAGATGTCCCGAAGTTTATTTCGATTTTAGCTTTATTATTCTGTATTGCATTCCATTGTAATTGTAAATTATGAAAACTGCTTAGAATATGTAGAATAAAAAGGCAATAAATAATTAACCTAGGTTTGAACGGATAACCGCAAGTTAGCGGATCTTAAAGGATGTCTAACCCCTTCCCTTTAGGATAATAAAGAACCCTGATCCAAAATCTCATCAATTTCGCAGACCATTAAATGGAGATTAATTGCAGTATTTTTATTGCAATAAATCAAGTGTCCTAATTCACTTAACTAATTAGGTGACGACTCCTCAAAATCAGCATTATTGCTCCATCCAGGGAACCGCGCCAAAGAGCAACATTGCGGATACCGTTCAGACCCCGAGGTCAAAAACGGGCGCGACAACCTTAGCAAACGGAAATTGGGATTCATCAAATATGACGTGATGACTAATAATGATTCGCTTAGAGGATAAATCAAAACATTTATAACCACAGTTATTTGACGGATAACCAAAAACACACAATGTGTAGAACGGGCCTGAAGTTTGTTAATTGTGGTGGATGAAAAAAATGAATAACACAAGCACCCAAAGACTCTAAGATGTGTATACGAGAGAATCTTATTATATAAAATTGTACATGAGATGAATATGTCAAACATTTGGAATGAAGAATGTTAAGAATATCAGTAGCCATTTGTAGAGCATGATGCCAATAATACGACGTTACGAAAGTACGAACCAAGAAAGTTCGGATAATGTTATTAATGGTACGAATTTTGCGTTCGACTTTCCCATTTTGTGAAGATGTATGAGGACAAGAAAACCGAAAATTGATTCCATTTATAGCACAAAATTCCCGAAACTCTCAATTGTCATATTCTTTGCCATTATCACATTGGACATTATTTATTTCACATTCAAATTGGGTTTTAATAAAAGCTCTAAATTTTTGAAAGATGGAAAAAAATTGAGATTTCTTCGCTATTGGAAACGTCCATAAAAATTTAAAATAATCATCTAAAAATAGAACATAATAATGATGAACCAATGAACTAAGAACATGAGATATTCATAAATCGCTATGAATAATATCAAATGACATTGAAGTAGTAGAATTAGAGTCCATAAATGACTATTTAACAATTTTCCCTAAATAGCAAGATTGACAATTCAGAATACTACGCGTATTCTTACAAGAAATAAGTTTATTTTTATCTAAGACATACAAAATAGACGACCCCGGATGACCTAGAGCATGCCACAAGGAAGGAGCAAGAGCTGCAAAAGTGGACGCATGGCTTGACGCGAGAAACAGATACTTAGTGTGATTGGATAAAGATCTCCTCTATTGTCACACCTCGTGAGAGGACACCCCGTCTTGAAATCCTTCACAAAAAACCCAAAAGGATCAAAATCAATAGAAAATCAATTATCAGTGGTGAATTTACGGACATACACCAAATTTTTAATTAATTTTGGGGCATGAAGGATATTTTCAAGAGTGGTGGATGGGAAGGAGACAACGTTTTATGATCATAACTCTTAATTGGAATTGAATTACCATTACGAACAATTATACCACGATTACTGCTCAAATTGAAATAAGACGAGAGAGTACTTTGATCGTAGCCAAAAACTTGATGCGCGATTTATGCACACACTAACGCAAGTGCACATGTCGTGACAAGTAATATAGTCTAGAAGACCGAGTTATTGTCCTCAAAGATTAGTGTCCAATTATCAAACTCTATTCTATGGTATCTATTTTGTGACCGATAATTGGTGAATTGATTATAACTATAATTATGAATGCTAACTAAATTAGTTTATTTTACTTCAAATATGGTGGAAATAGGGCTTCCAAATCTCCTCAACTATCCGCTAATCTTACTTGTTAATGCAATTAATTATGGTTCTTCTTCTATTTTGAGACAGCAGGTTAACTAAGCCGTTTTATAATCCTGTTAAGGTAATATAAACACTCAACCCCAATATAGAACCCTTCTACCTTTCGGTGATAAGATTGACTATAAAGGAGGATTAAGAGCAATAACCTGTTAAGCTACACAAGTATCGGGGTACTTTCGTCCACGATTTAACCTATGTTTATTCAACTATAGCATATTCACAATCTCCCCTTTCGGCGTTCGATTAGAAATCATATAGATTATGATAATTAGTGATCAATTAA
The DNA here is from genome assembly GCA_029844215.1 of Przewalskia tangutica. Taxonomy (NCBI): domain Eukaryota; kingdom Viridiplantae; phylum Streptophyta; class Magnoliopsida; order Solanales; family Solanaceae; genus Przewalskia; species Przewalskia tangutica. The sequence continues at coordinate 21,212,442 of CM056736.1, forward strand.
TTACCAAGCATTCAAGACAAATATTGAATAAATCTCAACAATGACAAGAAGAAACCAAAACATGCATTAATTCATAAGAATGAGTTTCAAGTGATTTGATATGGAAAGCCCTAAATTAAGTTAGTTCCCAGTCATAGACATGTCAAGAACTAAACTAATATCCAACATAAACTATAAAGAAATAAAACAAAGAACAAAGAAATTACACAAAAGTAGTCTCCAATCTTGATCTCCAAGATTGTGATGAATTGGCAAAGTTGGGAACCCTTAATCTGACCTAGAAAGGTCCTTTTTATAGTCTCCAAAATGTTCTCAAACTTTTCCTTCTAGGCCTTGGCCCATTCCCATTCGGATTTGGCAGAATTCCCGCCTCGCAGAATCAGCCGCAGTCACTGAAACTCCTGCGTTCTTCAGATTTTGGGCGCCGTGGCGCTCGATGTCGCCGCGGCGAAGGCGCCGCGGCTCCGCCCTGTTTCTTGCCCGGATCGCCAACTTTCTAGCTTTTTGAGCTCTGGAACCTCTGTTTCTGCCCTCTTTTCGCTCCTTTTCGCCAATGTGCCACTTTAAACCATTATGACTCAAAAGAAAGAAAATATATCCTAAGACGACACATATTTGTACAAAAATGAGCAAAAGGCTAACTAGAAATGACTCAAATGGTGTATATAAAATACACCGATCAAATACCCCCAAACTTAACCTTTGCTCGCCCTCGAGCAAAGATCAAAAGAAAGAAATAAAGACACGAGGAAAAAGAAAATAGAATGACTCAAAGACACTGATCACTTTGCTGCACAATTGTCACTTAGAAAAGCATGAAGGTTAGTAGAATAATATGCAGGAACATATAGCATGGATTTTTAGCATTCTAAACACATCAAGTTAGATATTTCGCAAATTCACTTTTATCATGCTCAATGGAAGTAAGAATACCTAACTATGCATGTCAATTTCAAAATTCTATGGCATGTTTACTTGCTATTCTCCACTAATCATGGATACACATATAAGAGATCTTCAGGGATTTTCAGGGTTGTAATGTAGACTTAGACATGAGTAGGTAAAAATAGGCTTTTATGCTCAACTTACGTACCATAAGCTCTTTTTCTTTCAACTCTTTCCTTTTCTTTTGATTTTCTTCTTCACTTCATACCTATCTTTCTCCTCTTTTGTTTTGAGAGAATGAAGTGTATTATGAATATCCGGCACCCTCAAACTTAGGCTTTTGCCTATTTATTATTACTTTTTCATTGGGGTGCATCAAAATCGTTCAATCTCTTTTTGTCTCTTTTTCAACACTTTATATTCCAATCACCTCATTTTTTCACTTATGACACAAATATGGAATTATAGGGTGTCAAAGAAAGGTCTTATTTTTAGGCTCAAAGGGGCTGACTAGGGATATAATTTGAATGTCAGGGATAGGCAAAAATGGTAAGAAAGGGCTACAAAGAAATTGTCACGACCCGAACCGGGGCCCGTGACTGGTGCCTTACCCCGGGCACCCAAGTAGACATACATCAGAGTAATCAGCGGAACAAACACAACAACATGAGATAACAGAAGTATAAAACAATAATCTGTGAAAACTTGCCTTTCGGCATATATATAAATGACAACTTTTAACATGAACAGTTTAATCCTTTTTACAAACCCTGCCCACAACAAGATTTCTGCACTTAAGAATGATACGACAACAATGGCGGACAGGCCCCACAACCCACGAATGTAAACACCGACTACGCAGGGACTATACCATGATAAGCCTCCGAGAAACGGAGCTTTCCAAACGCCGAATCGTGACCACGAGAGCTAGGATCAACGATCGGTGTACTCAACTCGCGGCGTGAACGCAGCCCGGGCGAGTCGTCAAGACAACGAGTATGTGAAACTAAAAATAAATCAGTAAATGAAATCATAGTAGTCTATACAAAGCGGAGACATGTATGATAACCAAACTACGATTCACCATAAATAAGCAAATATGTTAAGTCGTGACTCACGCCTTAAGTCATCACTCAATTTAACAATGGGTCTCACGCCACAACATCAATCGTGCCGTGGAATACCTTCCTCACCGCCAGCTTTATGATATACAAGCACCAAGGAATACACATGAACACGAGGTCCCACTGTGTCCTAATAAAACAAGACAGGTAGACGAAGGCATAGCCGACTACTAACACCTACGCGGTACGCGTCATGGCGTGTCATGATATCTGTCTGCATCACATGATAAAAGGCGGTCACTCGCTCGCAGATCAAATGTGCGCGTCAGCCTCGAACTCTCCGCAGACTCCGCATAGGCGGTCAGATAGGCCCGCATGAGGTATAACCCCGCATCGAGGGTAGCTACTCCCAAGATCGCCCCGACTCGCACCGCGTACGCGAGGACCGCGTGACCACAAGGGCCGCACACTAACACGAGCTCCGAGCTCGCGTGGATCCACGGACCCGCATGAGGTATTCTCGAATCATGGTCCTGCATCGCCGAGTCTACCCCGACGGAGGCGGCAACCTCGGAACACAAGTCAAGGTGAGTGGTACAATACCAACATAACGGCTGATAGTCAAACAACTTTAAGCGCAGTCGAGGGGAAAACCCCTTTACACTAACATCACAAGATACTAACACACGTAGCATCCTAACATGTTTACTTCTCAAATCAACAAGAAAGTATTTACAAGGCTATCACAAACCAATACAATAAAGTATTCACACAAGGTACTTTCTACTAACAAGTTCAGTATCTAACCCCAAAGTACTTCACACATTAAATCTTTAAAAGATCTGCTTTCTTTCACATAAGTCACACAATACGTAGTATAAAAATAGAGTGACTATCCTTTTAAGAAAACCAAAACTCTTACCTTTGTAAAATCAAGTAACAACATTATTTTCCAAACGTCCAAGTTTGCCTAATTTCAAATGTTCACGTTTCTTATTTTAGAAAGGTTTCGTAGTTCATAGCTTTATTCATTTAAGAATATAATTCTCTTTTAAACAATCGGAGAAACATAAGCCTTATATGTGAGTAGGATATTCTTGTTTATAACAATCTTATTACGACCATGATCTAGGAAATATCATTTTGTCTCATCTTAGCTTCATGCGGATGGAAGTTTCTACTGGTTTTAATAATACTTAATTATTCAAAACATTTCCTTTTATTAACGCTGCAGTGGTTTGTCGATACACATCCTGATTTCCAAAATCAGTAAAACGTTCTTAAGCCGTTATACCTAACTTCCCATAAAGCTAGTATAACTCTTAAGTTCTCAAAAACCAAGTATTACTTCTTTCAAAACGATTTGAAATCTTTTGAAATACTTCAAGTTCTTTATAATCACACATCAAGCCGCTTATAAACAAATCATTTACCTTTTAAAATCAACAAAGTGTTTTCTTATCTACATAAAGCTGTTATAACCAACTTCCCATAAAGCCGTTATAACACTTTATGTTTTAAACCAATCAAATACATTTAGCACATGTACGTCTACCGTACTACATAGTTCACACATATCATGCTAGAAGAGATAGGAAGAGGTTCACATACCTCGCGACGATTATCGACTAATAGCAAAATGCTCCGAGTACCTCGCCGCCGGCTACTCCTAAGCCAAGTAGAACGCGCCACACGTAGTACTTCAACCTATAAGGCCACAAGCGCGCATTAACATCTAGATCTTATCGTAGAACATTCTACCAAAATTCGACAAAGACTCTCCCGCAACAGCAGAAATCTCCTCCTCTAACTGGCCGCTATCAAGCCAACGGGGGTTATACGCCTAATCCGGACGTACAATTCTACCTCACAGAAAGCTACACAAGTCTCATCTGAATACACCCTATGTAATTACTGATTCAAGATTTTCTTTCGAAAAGGTTTCTTATTATTCAGCTTAAGTCCAAGGACATTGCCACAACATTAAGTTCAAGACTATATATATAGTATACTTCAACTATATATTCCTACAACATGTAATATCCAATTACAATAGGGACAAGATAATTACCTCGATAAGCCCATAATTATCCAAGTATAAATGTCGATCCTTAGCAATGCTTAGCTCCAACTCCGAGCGCTCCAACCCGCTCTAACCCACCCTTAGAAGTTCTAACCAACTTCTACACAATACTCCAACGGACTATGGAGATTTTCTAGGGTTTCGGTTTGTAGTGACGGGAAGTATAATAGTATTTACGGGCTTTTCAGATAGGTATAACCGTAGAATACTACAAGGTATACGGCTAAGGTATTTGGGCATTATAACAAGACTGGGAGAGTATTTCTATACCACAACGGGGGGTATTATACAAAAGCAACTAGGCAGTGGGTACCCTACGGCTAGCACCTCAAAGGAGTGGGTGTCCACCTCTACCTACCCCACTAGTGGGGAACTCTCGGCCAGGGGAGAGAGAGGGCTCTCGCCAAGGCACTACACTAAGGGGAAGGAAGAAGCTTTCAAGACTTAGGCAATTTTGTGAATGAATTAGTCTTGAAGTGGGGTATTTATAGGTCAAGTGAAAGCCAACCAATGGCCAAGATTACACCAGTGTTAGGCAAGTGTAGGCCAAGATTCACCCATGTGTACCTAGCCAACTTGCACACAAAATATCTACCAAAAATATCTCCCACTTGCCTTCCCAAATCGTCCAAGTCACGCCACCTTGCCCACCAAACGAGAGGTGCCAAGTGTCGCCTCTCGTTGGTCCAAAATGTTCCGTCTCTCGGAAAAATCCGCAAAAATAAGAAAAGACATAGCCGGAATTTTCCCTCGCAAGTTATGTAAAACGTTTAAAAACGACTCTAACCAGGGTGTTGTGCACAAATGCCATTCGGCTAAGCCACTAGGCGGGGTGACACGTGTCACCCTCCTATTGGCCCAAAATAAAACATCTTCGAAAATATCCACAATGGCCAAAATCTCGAAAACAAAGTGGGCCCACAAAACCGTAAATTTCTCCGTGGCCCCACGTGACCATTTCCAAAATAAAATTCCATAATTCTCTAATATTCCAGAAGTCCGAATACCAAACTGGGAATCCAATTCCCATTAACGAACCTTTTTCCTTCACAAAACCGGAAACTTTTCCGTGGAAAAATCGCCTCTTTCTTCCTTTCCAATCTTTCGTCAGATTCTCGCACGCACGCCCTCGCATACATACCACGAACTACGGGTATAACATTCTCCTCCTTAGAAACATTCGTCGAATGTTCCTTCTAAGTCTCAAAACAAGCGTGCGCCAATATAGTCTTCACTACTATACTTACGAGAACAATCCCGCCATACCCGCCATGGAAACACTGCGCAAAACTTACATCTAAGTCCACGAGGAAACACCTCTACATCACCACAATAATACTACTTTTGTCACTTTGCACGAGATACCACTTTGTCACTTTGCCGCGAGCCTTGCTCCAACGACTCCAACAAATGGTGCCGGCCGCATGCGATCACCGTTCGTCGTGACACTCGAATTCTTACCACATTTCGAGCATCGCTTTAGTATCCAAAACTCGGGGTTACTATCTCTAACGTGGTCATCATTAATCGGGAACATTCGGATGGATCTTGATACTTTCCAACATAACAATCTGAAGACCGGACGCCCTTCCTCCTAAGTCGGACGGCAAATGCTAACATATGTAACTCGCCTATTCTTCACATGAACTCACAAAGGCCCAAAGTAACTCGGGCTAAGTTCCTTCGTTTCCAAAACTCGTCACACCGTCCGGTGGTACTTTCAAGAAGACCGTCAGCACGAACTCTAAGTCGCCGCCGATTTTCCGCACGATTCCTCTTACCGCCGTAACTTCTTCAGACAAGCTTCACTATCCATCACCTGGAACAAGCTGAACCAACTATTCGAACCCCGCCAACATCGAACCAATCGACCGCAACTTGCATTTCGCCCTACAAGGCGTCACAAGGCGACATCCGAACATCGAAATGGTAGCTTAAACACTTCAACCGAGACAACGATCCTCACACTACCCTCGAAATCAAAACACCGCCCGAGGGCGAACGCGACACGAGACTCACCGAGTTCCTAGCCCCGCCGTACAAACTCGGAAGAGAAACAGCTGCACTGGCTCCACTGTCCGTCATAAGGTGAAGGTAGGCACCCCGTGCAACCTCACAACCTTTTCAGATAACATCAACACTGCCGAGGAACGACTCGACCAAGAACACGATAGGCTGCCCCCATCGGCCCGACCACTGGTCGAACGCATCCACGAACTTGCACGCTGGCTAACTAAACATGGGCCTAACACCCTCATGACCCTAACACAAAGAGGGACCACCACAAACTGACCCCACCACCAAACCTACCGCGGGTTGACCCGCACGTAGCCTCAACCCGACCCGGCAAGGCGCAGAATACCATCTCCCCGAAGGAACAATCTTACTAAACATGTTACGAAAACCTAGCGGTCTTCTTAGCTCAACTACCCTCTTTCATTTCATACTACTTAGGGACTTATCCCAAACACAGCTCACGTGCACTATGCACTCCCTATAAGGGTCAAACATAAACATACGTCTCTACCCGAGATGGCCTTACCTCTAAGGCCTTTGCGTATAAAGCTCTAAGGCTCACACTTTCTCTATCCTCCAAAATCTTACTCGGTTAACCCACCATGATTTCTAATCACAACTAACACACTGCTATCAGAACATAGCACTTAAGGTATACTCACCTTGAAAGTTACCGAAGGACCTCACGCCTCGCCCTCTTCTCGTCCTTGGTTAACCCGTCGATCTCTACGCTCGGCTGCTGCGCATAAGCCCGCATACGTGCCATGCTCAAGCCCAACTGAAGAATTACTCTTGCACAACCCTTTCTTAGGTAGTCATCAAGACCCGCGGTACATCGGTATACTCTCTGGTAGCAAAATCCATGGCTAGTAATGTGGTTGCCTCTTTGCAATCTATATTCTCTGTTCCGCCGTGGAACCGGGCGTTCACATATCATGGCGCAGAGGAACCGCCGCCGTGCTTAAACTCTCTTTGGGCTAGTGACGTCGCGAAATCCCGAATGAAGCACTACCAGGTAATGATTGGGCTGTGCCCTCGCAACCCTCTCGAACTCTACTGCAGCCTCCTACGCTTTTCCTCTGGGCGGGTTTGCCTACGCGAGGCATAGCGGTGGGAAAGAAATACGTCGAGGTCTAACTTACAACACGACTCTAAGGCACGATCTCGAGTGAGAAGAATAGAACCCAATCCTAAATATCCTATAGCCTCACGATTATTGATGTGGTGCACAACACACCGATAATCAAGACTCGGATCTGATACGGCGTAGACACTTTCCGAGGATTAAGCGCTCGATACCACTTTTGTCACGACCGAACCGGGGCGGATCGTGCCTTACCCGCACCCAAGTAGACATACATCGAGTAATCACGAACAAACACAACAACATGAGATATGTAAGTATAAAACAATAATCAGGAAAACTTGCCTTTCGCATATATATAAATGACAACTTTTAACCTGAACAGTTTAATCCTTTTTACAAACCCTGCCCACAACAGTACTACAGACCTCTAAGAATGATACGACAACATTGGCGGGACAGGGCCCCGCCGAACCCCTGAATGTAAACACCGACTACGACCGGGGACTATACCACTGATAAGCCTCCGGAGAAACGGAGCTTTCAAACGCCGAATGTGACCACGAGAGCTAGGATCAACGATCGTGTACCTCAACTGCGGCATGAATGCGGCCGGGCGAGGTCGATAACAGTACCGAGTATGTGAAACTAAAAATAAATTATGTAAATGAAATCATAGTAGTCTATACAAAGCGGGAGACATGTATGATAACCAAACTACGATTCACCATAAATAGCAAATGTTAAGTCGGGACTCACGCCTAAGTCATCACTCAATTTAACAATGGGTCTCACGCCCACAACATCAATCGTGCCGTGGAATACCTTCCTCACGCCGCAGCTTTATGATATACAAGCACGAAGGAATACACATGAACACCGTGTCCCACCTGTGTCCTAATAAAACGAAGACAGGTAAGTACGAAGGCATAGCCGACTACTAACACCTACGCATCTACGCGTCATAAGTCGTGTCATGATATCCGCCTGCACCGCCACATGATAAAAGCCGGTCACTCGCCCGCAGATCAAATGTGCGCGTCTAGCCACGAACTCTCCGCGACTCCGCATAGGCCGCCGAGATAGGCCCGCATGAGGTATAACCCCGCATCGAGGGTAGCTACTCCCAAGATCGCCCCGACTCGCGATCCGCACGGCCACAAGGACCGCGTGACCACAAGGGCCGCGACACTAACCCGAGCTCCGTAGCTCGCATGGATCCCCGACCCGCATGAGGTATTCTCGAATCACGGTCCTGCATCACCGAGTCTACCCCGCGTCGGAGGCAGCTTAACCTCCGAACACAAGTCAAGGTGAGTGGTACAATACCAACATAACGGTGATAGTCAAACAACTTTAAAGCGCGATCGAGGAAAACCCTTTACACTAACATCACAAGATACTAACACACGTAGCATCCTAACATGTTTACTTCTCAAATCAACAAGAAAGTATTTACAAGGCTATCACAAACCAATACAATAAAGTATTCACACAAGGTACTTTCTACTAACAAGTTCGGGTATCTAACCCCAAAGTACTTCACACATTAAATCTTTAAAAGATCTGCTTTTCACATAAGTCACACAATACGTAGTATAAAAATAGAGTGACTATCCTTTTAAGAAAACCAAAACTCTTACCTTTGTAAAATCAAGTAATAACATTATTTTCCAAACGTCCAAGTTTGCCTAATTTCAAATGTTCACGTTTCTTATTTTAGAAAGGTTTCATAGTTCATAGCTTTATTCATTTAAGAATCTAATTCTCTTTAAACAATCGGAGAAACATAAGCCTTATATGTGAGTAGGATATTCTTGTTTATAACAATCTTATTACAATGACCATGATCTAGGAAATATCATTTTGTCTCATCTTAGCTTCTATGCAGATGGAAGTTTCTCTGGTTTTAATAATACTTAATTATTCAAAACATTTCCTTTTATTAACGCCGCAGTTGGTTTGTCGATACACATCCCGATTTCCAAAATCAAGAAACGTTCTTAAGCCGTTATACCTAACTTCCCATAAAGCTAGTATAACTCTTAAGTTCTCAAAACCAAGTATTACTTCTCTTTCAAAACGATTTGAAATCTTTTGAAATACTTCAAGTTCTTTATAATCACACATCAAGCCGATTATAAACAAATCATTTACCTTTTAAAACCACAAAGTGTTTTCTTATCTACATAAAGTCGTTATAACCAACTTCCCATAAAGCCGTTATAACACTTTATGTTTTAAACCAATCAAATACATTTAGCACATGACGCTCACCGTACTACATAGTTCACACATATCATGCTAGAAGAGATAGGAAGAGGTTCACATACCTCGCGACGATTATCGACTAATAGCAAAATGCCCGAGTACCTCGCCGTCGGCTACTCCTTAAGCCAAGTAACGCGCCACACGTAGTACTTCAACCTATAAGGCCACGCGCTTATTAACATCTAGATCTTATCGTAGAGAACATTCTACAGAAAATTCGACAAAGACCTCCGCAACACAGAAATCTCCTCCTCTAACTGGGCCGCTATCAAGCCAACCGGGGGTTATACGTCTAATCCGGACGCACAATTCTACCTCACAGAAAGCTACACAAGTCTCATGTAATACACCTATGTAATTACTGATTCTTCTTTCTTTGAAAAGGTTTCTTATTATTCGGGCTTAAGTCCAAGGACATTGCCACAACATTAAGTTCAAGACTATATATATAGTATACTTCAACTATATATTCCTACAACATGTAATATCCAATTACAATAGGGACAAGATAATTACCTCGATAAGCCCATAATTATCCAAGTATAAATGTCGATCCTTAGCAATGCTTAGCTCCAACTCCGAGCGCCCAACCCGCTCTAACCCACCCTTAGAAGTTCTAACCAACTTCTACACAATACTCCAACTGACTATGGAGATTTTCCTAGGGTTTCGGTTTGTAGGACGGGAAGTATAATAGTATTTCGGGCTTTTCAGATAGGTATAACCTTAGAATACTACAAGGTATACTGGCTAAGGTATTTGGGCATTATAACAATACTGAGAGTATTTCTATACCACAAAGGGGGTATTATACAAAAGCAACTAGCAGTGTGTGGGTACCCCACTGGCTAGCACCTCAAAGGAGTGGTGTCCACCCTACCTACTCCCACTGTGGGGAACTCTCGCCAAGGGGAGAGAGGGGCTCTCGGCCAAGACACTACACTAAGGGGGAAGGAAGAAGCTTTCAAGACTTAGGCAATTTTGTGAATGAATTAGTCTTCAAAGGGGGGGTATTTATAGGTCAAGTGAAAGCCAACCAATGGCCAAGATTACACCAAGTGTTAGGCAAGTGTAGGGCCAAGATTCACCCATGTGTACCTAGCCAACTTGCACACAAAATATCTACCAAAAATATCTCCCACTTGCCTTCCCAAATCGTCCAAGTGCCGCCCACCTTGCCCACCAATGAGAGGGTGCCATGTGTCGCCCTCTCGTTGGTCAAAATTGTTCCGTCTCTCGTAAAAATCCGCAAAAATAACAAAAGACATCGCCGTATTTTTCCCCTCGCATTTTTTTTAAAAGGTTTCGTCGAAAAACGACTCTAACCGGGTGTTGTGCACAAATGCCATTCGGCCAAGCCACCTAGGCGGGGGTGACACGTGTCACCCTCCTATTGGCCCAAAATAAAACATCTTCCGAAAATATCCACAATGGCCAAAATCTCGAAAACAAAGTGGGCTACAAAATCAGAATTTCTCCCGTGGGCCCCACGTGACCATTTCCGAAAATAAAATTCCATAATTCTCTAATATTCCAGGAAGTCCGAATACCAAATCTGGGAATCCAATTCCCATTAACGAACCTTTTTCCTTCACAAAAACCGGAAACTTTTCCGTGGAAAAATCGCCTCTTTCTTCCTTTCCAATCTTTCTGTCGTATTCTCGTACGTACGTCCTCGCATACATACCCTGGAACTACGGGGTATAACAGAAATGCCTGAGTCATCTCCCTAACATGCATATCCTAACTATTTCGCCTCAAATAGCAAGCAAGCAGACACATAGGTTTAATCATTAACAATGCACAAATCAAGCAAGATACCCCAAATAGTCCGATTTCATGAATTTTTGGCATATCTAACCTAAGTGTTTAGATGGTTGCTTCTAATTCTATTACATTATTCAACCTTACTTCACTAGGCGTTTCCAGTAACTACAGCATGCATGATCTTTAAAAAAAATGACTCAAAAAATACTCAAAAATACACAAAACAAATCAAAAAAACTAAAAAAAAACAATAAAACACCCCCCAAACTTAAATCACACATTGTCTCTAATGTGTGCAAGACTCAAGAAAATAAATGAAAACAGGACAACTTACAAACTTGGTTTAAAGTGGTGGTGGTGGCGGCGGATAATGCATGGACCACTGGTTGAAAAAGGAACGCATCTCATGAAATCTTTGGTGCAACTGTTGTTGCTCCTGCCTTAGTTCTTGCTGTCCTTGCCTCAGGTCCTGTTGACCTTGTATCATTATGTCAAAGCTCTGCATCATCCTTCTCTGGTTCATGAGCAACTGCTCCATTATAGGCACCGGAGGTTCTACTCGAGTGCCGGGCCGCTACTGCATCATGCTGAGCCTCTATCTCAAGCTCATCTTCATCCATGGCAGCCTCTGCTGCAGCTGTTGCTGGTCTCCTTCGGGCTGCTGCTAGAGGGACTGGTTCTGGGAAGGCATGTACTATCCCATATGACATAGGAGGTTGGCCCTTGTCATATGTATCAGTGGCTAGGGTTGGGACTCCATGTCTGGAACATAAGCTGCTAATAAGTGATCCATGTCCCAACCCACCTGTCGTTACCAACCTTCTGGTTTCTCCAATGTTTTGCAATATTTCCTTCCCAATGTCAATCGTCTTCCCTAACATGATTCCATATATCATTTTTATTCTATCTGCTGGCACTCTGGTGAAGTGCATCGATGGAATTAGGCGGGCACTGACGAAATATAACCAACCCTTGGCTGTTTTGTTGAACTGACATCTACTCAGTCCTCTTGATCCATTTCTTGAAATATCATACTCAGTCCCAGGGTAGCATAGTGTGCTTGCGACGATATCCCAGTCGATGTTGTTGGCGTCTCTAGACCAAGTTCTGAAATAGCTCCGATCATCGCCTCTTTCTTCAACGTCGGCTGTTCTTAATAGCTCATTCACCACTTCGGCCGTCACAGGCACATACTGTCCTCTCACAAAGCATCTACCATTTACCCTCTACGGAAAATTAACATAAAATTCTTTCATCATTACGGTGTTCTGCGGTGCTATTCTTTCTGGATTAACAAATCTCTTCCACCCCATGACCTCTATCATCGCCCGAATAGGCTCATAGGCATCACCCTCCTCAAATGATTTCCTTTGGTACTCCATTCCTCTCTCAGGGATCAAGGGTCTAGTACTAAGTTTGTGATATCTATCTTCAGCTTTTTGACTGACAAACCTAGTAATATCATATTGAGGGACGGAGGTGGATGTGGAAGCTCTCCTCTTCTTGGCAAACATTTTTAGATAAATTCGGCAGCGTTTCCTTTGTTTCAGTGATATTACCCAGCAACTATCAATCAAACCAATCAACACACAGTATAATCAGCAAGCTACAACACTCTTCAACCCCCAAACTTCACTCAAAGCACCGGTACAACACCCCACGCTCACTAGGTATAATCTTCCGCGAAATTTTCACACCTAACTTCAACACACCACACACCATCCACCAATAAAGCACCTCCCCTGATTGTATTGAAGATTTCAAGAAAAGTGATAAAGGTTATCTTGGACGGTGTTCTTCAAGATTTTCTTGTTCCTAATGATGTATTGAGGCAATGGAATGAGGGTTGTTGTTTTAGATGGTTAAGGGTGTAAGGAATTTAAGTACATTGGTTGTGATTGAGTTTAGTTTGTGGAAGATTTTTAGGAAAAAGGGGTTAATTTCGTGGGTTTTGGAGAGAGGGAAGGTTTTGGATTTTTGATTTGGAGAGAGGAAAATCGGATTAGGGCTCCTTTAAACTTCATATTTTTCGTCGCGACGCCGCGGCCCTGCTATTGGCGCCGCGACGCCGCGGCCCTGCTATTGGCGCCGCGACGCCCAAACTTCTGCGACCCTCTGAACTTCCAGCGTCGTGGCGCTTTGATTTGGCGCCGCGGCGCTGAACTTTCTGCGCCCTTCTGCACTTCCGGCGCCACGGCCCTCTGCTGGGTGCCGTGGCGCTGAGCCGATTTTTTTTTCTTTTGATTTTTCCGTTTTCATCCTCCAAATATTTGGCCATGTACCTGTCATCACAACATGCAATAATACCTTCCGTGAGACTGTTCTAATTAAAACTAAATTGCAAAACTAAAATAAAATAAAATAAAATAACCTTGGGTTGCCTCCCAAGTAGCGCTATCTTTAACGTCTTTTAGCCAGATGCAAGTTCCTTATCCAGAGACATGGGGTAAATTAACCCCACAGCCTATCCATTTCATCAACATTTTTCGCTTTCGCCTTCTGTTTTTCTTTTTCTCCTTTTTCTCAAGAGGAGGTTTAGCGTTGCTTACCTGTTTTGGCGGACTTATTTCCCTTGATTTGGCTTGTGCTGGCTCAACCGATGTGCTGCCAGTGCTGACTGCAAAACACTTGCTCATGACTGGGGGTTCAATGATGTGTTTAAACACCTTGAACACCATCTCTTCATTCTCCACTCTGAGTGTCAGCTCACCCTTCTCCACATCAATCAGGGCTTTCCCGGTTGCCAAGAATGGCCTTCCCAATATGATGGGGATCTCATCATCTTCCTCCATATCCAGGATGAGGAAGTCCGTAGAAAAGAAGAATTTTCCCACCTTAACTAAGACATCTTCAATCGTTCACCTGGGATGCACCACTGTCTTATCTGCTAACTGCAAGCTCACAATGGTTGGCTTGGCCTCACCCAACTCCAACCTCTTGAAAACGGACAAGGGCATAAGATTTATGCTAGCCCCCAAATCACAAAGAGCCCTATTACATGTCACTATGCCAACTGTGCAAGGCAATGTGAAGCTCTCTGGATCCTTGAGTTTGGGGGGCAATTTCTTCTGCAAGATGACACTGCATTCCTCTGTCAGTGTCACCGTCTCATACTCAGCCAACTTCTTCTTCTTCCCAAGAATTTCCTTCATGAATTTAAAATAAGTAGGCATTTGTTCCAATACCTCAATGAACGGAATGTTAATCTGTAGCTTTCTGAATACCTCCAAGAACTTGGAGAACTGCTTATCAATCACTTTTCTTTGCAACCTCTGCGGGTAAGGAATCCTCTCAGTGTATTCCCTCACTGGGACTGTTGGAGCTTTCTCTAACATAGGGCGGTCTTCAGTAACCCTCTCCCTCTCTGCATCTACTCTCTGTTCTACCACAGGCTGGGGTGTGAGCTGTTCTAACTGTTTTCCATTCCTCAGCTGCACCGCTTGGCACTGTTCTCGGGGGTTCATCTCTGTATTACTAGGCAAAGTGCCCTGTGGCCTGTTGTTTGCCATCTTCGCTAGTTGTCCCACCTGCGTCTCCAAATTCCTGATAGAGGATCTGGTCTCTGCCATGAACTGGGTCTGTGAGTTGGTGAGTGTCAACAGGGCTGCTCTCAACTCATCTGGCTTCTCTTGTTGAGCAGGTGCACTGAATTGTTGTGAAGATGAGGCCTGAGTGAATGGTTGTTGATTTTGGTATTGGCCTCGAAATTGGTTCTGCTGCCCTTGATCACCCCTCCATGAAAAGTTAGGGTGATTCCTCCACCCTGGATTGTAGGTATTTGAATAGGGGTTGTTCTGGGGTCTTTGGTAATTCCCTACTGCTTGACATTCTGCTTGCTCGATAGAGATGTTGTTGGGGTCTGCTGATGGGCACCTATCAAAGGTATGTGGACCTCCACACATCTCACAACTCAATGGCATTTGAACTGCATTCACTGACACTGTGTTCTGTTGCAGTTGCTTGGTCAAGAGAGCAACTTGTGCATTTAATGTTGTGATGGCATCAATCTCATGAACTCCTATTGCTCTTCTTCCACTCACCCCTCTGTCCTCTGTTACATGATTATTGGTGGCCATGTCTTCTAGCAAATCATGGGCTTCGTGTGCTGTCTTCCTCATGAAAGTTCCACCTGCGGCTGCGTCAATGATAGTTCTTGTGGTCCCGCTTAGCCCATTGTAGAAAATATGGACCAAATTCCACAACTCAATGCTATGATGTGGACACTTTCTTTGAAAATCTTTAAATCTATCACAAGCCTCATAGAGTGACTCTCCATCAGCCTGATAAAAATTGTTCAACTCCCCTCTCAGCTTAGCGGCTTTGGACGGTGGAAAGAACTTTGCTAAGAACTTCTGTGCCAACTTCTGCCATGTGAATATAGAATCTGTAGGCAGGGAATTCAACCAAACTTTCGATCTATCCCTGAGTGAGAAGGGAAAAAGCCTCAATCGGATGGCGGCGTCAGTAACGCCATTGTACTTGAAAGTTGAACACAATTTCAAGAAGTTCGCTATGTACATGTGAGGATCTTCCGATGACAACCCTCCGAATTGAACAGTATTCTGCACCATACTCAGGATCGCAGGTTTGATTTCAAAATTATTTTATCCTATTACTGGGAGCCTGATGCAAGTTTGTGCTCTATTCACCCTTGGCAGCACATAATCTCTCAAACTTCTCTCAGCTTGGACCTGGACCCTCTCTTCCACATCCATTGGTAGCCTCCGGGGCATCCTTTGGTTAGGTTGATGATCACCTAACCCTTCGTTCATCTCATTGTTGTTCTGCAAGCCCCCCATTGCTATTAAGGCCAAAATTCGTTGGTTTCTCCTGTTCTGTTTGCAAGTCTTTTCAATCTCCGGGTTAAAGGGGACTAGTGTATCTGCTCCTCTTCTCCTTCGCATAAACTAGATGTCTGCAACAGATCAAAATCAACAAACGGATCACGGCGCACGGGTTTCACGAATAAAAGAGAAAAATATAGTAATAAATAAAAAAAACCAAATTAGAAATTAGGAATAGATAGAATGATATTGAACTACGTCAATCCCAGGCAACGACGCCAAAAACTTGATGCGCGATTTATGCACACACTAACACAAGTGCACGTGTCGTGACAAGTAATATAGTCTAGAAGACCGAGTTATCGTCCTCAGGGATTAGTGTCCAATTATCAAACTCTATTCTATGGTATCTATTTGGTGACCGATAATTGATGAATTGATTATAACTATAATTATGGATGCTAACTAAATTACTTTATTTTACTTCAGATATGGTGGAAATAGGGCTTCCAAATCTCCTCAACTATCCGATCATCTTACTTGTTAATGAAATTAATTATGGTTCTTCTTCTATTTTGAGACAGCAGGTTAACTAAGCCGTTTTATAATCCTGTTAAAGTAATATAAAAACTCAACCCCAATATAGAACCCTTCTACCTTTTGGTGATAAGATTGACTATAAAGGAGGATTAAGAGCAATAACCTGTTAAGCTACACAAGTATCGGGGTACTTTCGTCCACGATTTAACCTATGTTTAGTCAACTATAGCATATTCACAATCTCCCCTTTCGACTTTCGATTAGAAATCATATAGATTATGATAATTAGTGATCAATTAATTACCAAGCATTCAAGACAAATATTGAATAAATCTCAACAATGACAAGAAGAAACCAAAACATGCATTAATTCATAAGAATGAGTTTCAAGTGATTTGATATGGAAAGCCCTAAATTAAGTTAGTTCCTAGCCAGAGACATGTCAGGAACTAAACTAATATCCAACATAAACTATAAAGAAATAAAATAAAGAACAAAGAAATTACACAAAAGTAGTCTCCAATCTTGATCTCCAAGTTTGTGATGAATTGGCAAAGTTGGGAACCCTTAATCTGACCTAGAAAGGTCATTTTTATAGTCTCCAAAACGTTCTCCAACTTTTCCTTCTAGGCCTTGGCCCATTCCCATTCGGATTTGGCAGAATTTCAGGCTCGGCGCCGCGGCCCTGCAACTGGCGCCGCGGCGCCGAAACTCCTACGGTTCTCTGTATTTTGGGCACCGTAGGGCTCTGATGCTGCTGGCTGGAGGTGTCGCGGCGCCGCCCTGTTTCTTGCCCGGATCGCCAACTTTCTAGCTTTTTGAGTTCTGGAACCTCTGTGTATGTCCTCGTTTCGCTCCTTTTCGCCAATGTGCCACTTTAAACCATTATGACTCAAAGAAAGAAAATATATCCTAAGACGACACATATTTGTACAAAAATAAGCAAAAGGCTAACTAGAAATGACTCAAATAGTGTATATAAAATACACCGATCATATATCATGTGGGTAGTTGCACCGGTGTTCATATACCAATTTGGGTCACGTTGATTCAAACCAAGGGTGTGCATTGCGGCTTCAATATCAGTTTGTGTGGGTCTTGCTGCATGATGGGCTTAAGGGGGCCGAGGCCCAAGCACCTGCATCGCTGCCCCGCCCATAGTTGGGTCCAAAATCCGAGGCCGACCCGAAATCGCGTAAAACCGTGGCCGAGTTTCCCGGGTAATATGTTGGGCATTGGCCGAAAGTAATCGCCAATCGCCGCTGCATAGGATCCCACTGGGGCCATGGTATTCTTCCGCCGCCGATCGCACGAGGGCACCACCGCGACTGTTCTGGTTGCCGCCGCGATTCTTGCCATTATTTTTCCGATTTTGACCCTTTTTACCACCACCGTTGTTTCGATTTTGGCTTAGTTGGTGGAACCGGAAGGAGGAAAATTGGACTCAGTCATCATGACGACATGAATTACCCCGGTAGCCGCCTTCTTAGTCAACTCGACTTCTTCCAACGTAAGCATGGATCGGGTCTGATAGAATTCTAGAAGAGGGTTACTTTGACGAATGATCGAAGCAACACTGTTATAGGTCTCGAACAAGCTTGCAACCATATGTAGAACAAGATGACTATTAGTAACAGGAGCACCCATATTGCGAAGTTGATCCGCCAAATCCTTGAGTCATTTACAATAAGAAGAAACGTTAAGAAAATTCTCCATAGCAACTTGAGAAAATTCCTGTCCAAGGGTGACAATGCGTGAATGACTGTTATCTTAGAAGATATCACGCAACCGATTCCAAGCAGCCATAGCTGAGGAGTTGGGTTCCATAATCGTCTGTAAGAGGTCAAGGGAGATAATGACATAAATCCACTAGAGAACCTTTGCATCAAGTGTGACCCATTATTTTGGATCGTCTGCTTTGGTGGACACAGGCTTCGTAGCCTCCGTATCACCCTCCGTAGTAGTATCCGGAGGGATTATGTGGTGGAGAACTTGATGTGCCATTGCATGAATTTTGAATAATTTTGCCCATGTCCCATAATGAACGTTTTCTAGGTCAAGAACAATAGGAAGAACGTTCTTGATGTTAGAAACTGTTAGGGCGGGATGAAACGTGTTCTTATCAGACACGATGAAGAGTACAAACTTTGGACAAGAATATTTTTAGGGAGAGGAGAGGCTCGGGTTTGCAGAAATCGAGGGGGGGGGGTATTTTGCACGGTAATTTAAGAATTTACGGAAGCAAGGAGAAGAACCTAGACTTGTGATACCATGAAAGAAATAATCCCTTGATTATTCTTATTGATTAAATGTGTATATATACAAGTTACAATAGAAAAATCATTTTCCCTTTCTACATCTAAATCCATATTCTATTTGGAGACTAATAATACAATTATGGTAAGACTACAAGATTAATTAAGATACAAGAGTAATATACAATATATACCATATTTAACTATTCTACACGGGAATGGGCTGTTGCCGAGATGGGCTTGTAACCCGTGATATTGTATACTAAATATACATACAATATATATGTATATCATGTGTATATTGTAGGTATGTATAACATTAACATGTCACTCTTTCATATTATAATGCTTGCAAGTTTATGATTTTTTCTTGGTTATAAGGCCGCAATTTAGGATTTCATTACTTTTAATTATGTTTGCTCTAAAATTGAAATAAAAATAGTTGTTTGTTTAAATTTTGAAACCAAACATATCGATTCGTGTAACCAAACCGAAATAGTAAAATTAACTCAGCTCCTGAGGCAAAATTGTTAATTTGATTCTACTTATTGTCCCCGCGTAGCACCCTAGAGGTGAGTTTAATTTATTTTTTTATAACTTGAAAATTTTATAAGCATAATAGTATTAATTAACATGATTTGTATTTGTGTGCATATGTTTTGTGTTTAATTTTTTTTCTTTATCATGTATAAGTTATTCTTTTTTTTTTTTTAAATGGCAATTGAAATTATGCAATTTTTCATATTTAGAAGTCAAAGTTTCTAAGTCTCTAAATATTGTTGTCTAATTATTAATCAAGTTGAACTATGAGAAAGGAAATGTTTTAACTTTGACTAACTAAATTCTTTTATATTATGCATGCATTTCCGCAGTACTACTGTACTATCCCTTTTCTTTAACATCAAGTATGCTCGGTTAAAAAGAAAGAGCTCTCAGTAGTAGTAAGTTAGAGAGAAGTTCCTCTCACTAGACAAAACGCTCTCAACGTCTTTGCCTAGGGCTTACACGAAAATCGTCTCTTTCCTTTGATTTTCTTCTCAAATTGTCACGTAATCTTCATGTTTTCTTTCCCTCCATCACGGGATTGAAAGCGTGTTGATTGACTCTATTATCTGTCTTTGATTTGGTCACGTTACGGACGCGTTTTGGTGGGAATTTCGGCGGAAATTTTGGGTTTTAGGGTTCAAGATTTCGGCCAAGATTCAAGATTCAAGGAGTCGTTTAATATTGTCCATGTTTGTTTGTGATTTCCGTGTGTTTTGGCGTTAAAAATCAAGAAGTATTTCAAGATTCAAGAATTCCTCAAGAATTCAAGAACACGGATATTTCTTGTCTTTTTTACGTTTCTTGAAGTCTATATTACGGAGTTTTAAGGTGTTTATTGTTCATTATTTACAATACTCATCTTAATATTCAAGAACTTCAAGATTTGTGCGTTTTTCATTGATACGGATTCGTAGTTTGATATATTGTTACGTTCTTGACTTGTCTCATGTCATGGGCAAGACTAAGGGTGCTTCCGGTGTTAGTGATGGGGGTACGTCGATGAAGGTGAAGTCCATTAAGAAGAAGAAAAAGGTGAGTACATATCCGGTGATTGTGGGTGAGAATTTGGTGCCCGGAGTTGCGGATCCGACGGTCATGGTGCATGTTGCGCCGGAAAGAAGAATTGTTCTTGAGAAAGTTGTTGATGATAATACCATCAAGATGATACATGAATGGGGTAAAGGCGTCGAAACCATGCACGTCAATAACATGGTTGAAGGTGTAGCCCGAAATCGTGATCTTTCCACGATGACGGTGACTGCGCCGGTGGTGTTTGCCCCTTGTTTTGCCTCGTCTAGTAGCATGACTGCTCCGGCAGTTCATGATGAGGAGATTCAAGGATTGGAAAGTGTTGTGGTGGAAAATAGTGCGGACAATCTTGATGTTCACGGTGATGGTGCAATCACGGGAAATATTGCAAGTTTGGATGCCAACAACGATTCTATCAATGGCAATGATGAGTTGATTGATTCAAGCATCAAGAATGCAATTCTTGAACTTGCCGGAGTAAGACCGACGGAATTTGGTGTTGGTGAGGTGGCGGCGGCGTCGGAAACCCTAGGGTTTGAGGCGGCGGCGGCAGAAACCCTAGGGTTAGGTACGAGCCAGGCTGTGGGCCCAGGCGTGCTTACGGGGCAGGAGGGTAGACACGGGGCAGGTAGGGTGTGTTTGGGCCAGGGTAATGGTGTTGGGCTGGAGCGGAGAGATAAGGTTAATGGGCCCAGAATTGCGGATGATATTCTGGCCCACATCGGTGCTCATGGGCCAGGGGCGGGTCAGGCGGAGGAAGGCGGGTCGGTGCAGAGACCAGGGAAGGGGGTGATGGATCCGCCGGGGAAGGAGTCTTCGGGCGGGATGACACTGCTCCAAGGCCCAACTCGGTGAAGGCAACTTTGGGCCGCTTTGGCCCCATCGGGCCCATTTCGGGTCAGGCGGGTCGTGGCGGGTCGGTTCAAGTACAGGGGCAGAACGCGGGTCATTCTACACTTAATAAGGATGATCAACTCACTTATATGGCTATAGACTCGACGAATGTTCCTAAGGCTACTGTTGACAGAAATGCTAGCAAGGCAAAGAAAACGTATGCCGGTATGTTTGCGGGTTCGAGGCTAGAGGAGAAGGGTATGAAGCTTCAATTCATTGAGCAGAAGGATGTTGATGTTAAGTTGGACTCCACAGATGAAGTTCCCTTTGTCGAAACTTGGGGCCATTGTCTCATTGGATGCTTCACAGGTCCGTTTCCAGGCAGAGATGCACTTAACTCCATTGTCAAGAAATGGGGAGTTAAGTGTAGAATCATACCTTACGGGCGAGGTTGGACTATCTTCCGGTTCATGCAGGAGGAGGATATGATCAAGGTATTCCACGGAGGGCCATATATGGTTTATGGCAAGACGTTGATCAAACCGGTTGAGAAAGATGCGTTGCTGCGATGATTTGTTCACAAGTATTCGATGCAGGTAGAGCTAAGGGATGTTCCACTATCAGTTTGGAGTGCTTCCGGACTTAGCAAAATTGCGTCACGTATAGGTACACCACTGTATACGGATCAGTTTACTAAGGATAGAACAAAGATGAACTATGCACGTGCTTTGATTGAAATTGATGTGAGCAAGGAGCCCGTGATGGAATTTGGTGTTTGTTTGCCAGATAATAGGAGGTACGTCCAGAAGGTTAAGTATGAGAATTATCCAGACTATTGCTATCACGGCTCTATGTTCGGACATAATCATTTGAAGTGCAAGAAGTTGTCAAAGGAGGATGAGCCTGCGGAAGTTGGTCACTCACAGAGTTTGAAGAATCGCACAAGTGTTGAGGCAGACATGGGCAGAACGGAGGTTGTAACCAATGCAGGGTCACTTCACTTGAACCCTCTCTTTATACCACAGGGTTCAGGGAATGTAGAAGCTATTAGGACTGCCCCGCAAGTCCGGAATCAGCAGCATACTTCCGGAAGTGTGGGCAAAGCTCCGAACTTGGACAAGTCATTGCCGGCGGGTCAGAAGAGTAATGCTAGCTCGCGGGTTGTACGTGGACAGAATGTTACTAATGCCTCTGGTAGCGGTGTTAGGGGTCAAGAGAGGGTGGTTATGGACCAGGCCAGAGGGGGATCTAACATACCCTCTAGCCCGGTTACTACAGACAGATCCGAAGCAAGGGATGGTGCGACGGGCATGGATATTTGTGGACAGGGTAATACGGAGAAGGAGGGGTGGCAAGAAGTCACTTCTAAGAAGTATAGGGGCAGGGCAGTCAGCTCAGGGCGCGGAGGAGCCATATCCTCCTCTGTTTCTAGATGAAGGTACTATGTTGGAATGTCCGGGGTCTTTGCGGACGCCTGGATAGGGCAGCCACACAATCTCTAGTGTGTAGGCTTGCACAGCAACACTCGGTGGCCATAGGGTGTTTGATTGAGACTAAGTTCACTCGAGCAAGACTTAAGACTTTTCCTGCTCAAAGATTTCCCGCCTGGAAATCGTGTTCGAACATTGACTTCATTGATGGTGGTAGAATGCTATTACTTTGGGATCCGTCCAGAGTAAGTTGTGAGGTGATTGGGATGGACTCGCAGCATGTCCATGTTCACGCACGATGCGCCGTGACTCATGTATCGTTCTTTGCCACATTTGTGTATCCGGTGTATAGTGTTACGGGACGGAGGAAGCTATGGGATCATCTTACTCAGCTAGGTACAAGTATTATTGAACCATGGATGATTCTAGGTGACTTTAACTCTTATTGCTCTACTCATGACAAGGTAGGAGGTCCGCCCCTCTCGGCCTATGTCCTGAAAGATCTTGGTGATTTTATGTTGGCACATGGACTTTCCGATGCCCCTGCTTCAGGGTCGTACTTCACTTGGACGAATGGTGCCATTTGGTCTAAACTGGATAGGGTCTTGATGAATCATGTCACGACCCGACCCCGGGCCCGCGACTGGTGCCCTACCTGGGCACCCTGTTCAGGTATACGTCAGAGAATAGCAGCGGAACATACATGAAACTTATAAAATAAAATAACGAGAATTTAAACCACAGGTTAGCCGATAAGGCTACCTTCCTGGACACATATACATATACATAACAACGTGATTACATCCCTTTCTTTTACAAACCGACCCACAACATGTGACTACTGCACTCTAAGAATTACAAGCTGCAAGTGACAGGCCCGCCATACCTCGAATGTACATAAGTCTACCACATCGTGAAACCGTACCAAAAGATAAGCCTCGGAATGAAAGGAGCTTCTTTCCCAAAAGCGAGCAGATCCTACGAGCAAGGGTCACCGACCTGTGTACCTATCACCTGCGGGCATGAGCGCAGCCCCCCGAAGGGGGTCAGTACAACAGGTACCGAGTATGGAACAGAAATAAAATGCAATAACCAAATCATATCTGTATAAAAAAATGTCCTTTTAACTCCTGAAATCAATCATATATTAATCGTTCCTTTCCTTCTTTCAATAAGATTTACCAACATATTCTTACATACATACTTAAGAGTTTAATCCAGTTTTTCTTTTTTTCCACATAACTTACATATCTTTTCATAACATAATCCGGCCCATTTGCGGGATACGGTGTACTGTGGAATCATATAACATAATCCGGCCCGCCTGTGGGGCTCGGTGTACTGTGGAATCATATAACATAATCCGGCCCGCCTGTGGGGCTCGGTGTACTGTGGAATCATATAACATAATCCGGCCCGCCTGTGGGGCTCGGTGTACGATGACGTAACCCGGCCTATGTGTAGGCTCGGGGTAATATGGCGTAATCCGGCCTATGTGTAGGCTCGGTGTATCTCATAACGTAATCCGGCCTATTTGTAGGCTCGGTGTATTTCATAACATAATCCGGCCTATTTGTAGGCTCGGTGTAATTTTCCTTACATAACATTTTAAAACCATCTTTTCACTTCTTATTAAGTTGTCATAACAACTTCCCATAAAGCTATTATAACAACCTTCCATTTTAGAGAACTTATGACACTTTTATTCTTACAACACTTAGGAAAACTGGATCCAAAGATACTACGTACATACATACTTAAAAAGAATCGTATCGCTTAAAACTTCATAATCCTTAAAAGACAATCAAAGTTCTTAGTCTTCAAACTTCATAACATACTTCCTTTAAAGCCCAATTACTTATACAAAGACATATAAAGTTCCATACCTTCCAAAACCAAGTAATTTATTCCCTTAAAATCATATAACTTCAAGTCTTTTTTTCGAACATAAAATCCACTTACTTACTTTAAACAAATCAAGACACATAGCCTTTAAATCAAATCTCATAATTTCCTAACCATTCTTACTAACGTCTCCCATAAGACCTAGTAAGGACTTAGGATAATTTAAACATACTCTTAACTTAGATTCAACAATGTAAATACTTCTTAACTTCTAAGAGTAGAAGGAATCTTGAAATACTATCATATGGATATTTCATACGTAGGATCATGCCAAAGAAAGTAGGGGTTCACATACCTTGCGACGACTAGCGACAAGTTGCAAAAAGGCTCCAAAGTACTTCAACCTATAATGGCCACAATACGCCCATTAATCTCTTACTTCAAACGTAGAATATTCTAGGTGCTAAGTCGCTAAATTCTACGGAAAATCGGACAGCACCTCCTTTGTTTTTACTTACTTTGCCACCTTTTTCAAGGCCGAAATACAATAACCAAACAGCCCCAATTGGCTCACAACAATAAAGAAGGTAGTCCAATACAAATGACTAACTAAATGCCCCAATTGGCTCGCGATTTAGAAAGTAGTCCAAATTCGACCACCAGAGTTCAACCATACCAATTCTTATCAAATTTCCATTTCAATCCAAAATGTTAACATAACATGATATCAAGTCGCATTTGATTAAAACTACCACAATCTTCAAATCAATAACATGCGACGATTCTAATAACGACTAAATTGAAATCCAACTTAACATGGCTTACATTACATTCCGGATTTCCAAGGCTACAATCAATCCAAAACCTTATAAACTTCTACATATCAACCATGCTAGCAACACGTAAAGCTAATAACAACAATATAAATATATAATCTTGTAACACATAAAAGGACAAGATTATACCTCAACGAATCATAATCCAATTCCAATCCGAAGTCGCTCCTTAGTAGTTTAGAACCTCTCCAAGACACTTCAATCCGCTTGTTGAGACCCTTAGAACCATACCAACAACTTTCCTTCAACTTCCAATCCAAAACCTAGAAAGACAACTAGGTTTTCGTTTTGCGACTAACAGTAAACTATCTTTTCCAAGATTTTTCTATTGAGATATGCTTACACTACCCTCAAGAACCTTGGTTTAAAGTGTGGAGTTGAATGAACAAGAAACGAAAAATTTTCTATCCTGGAGAGTGAACCAGAGCTAAGGCTAGAGTTCTTCAATTTCTTGTGATATTTTGCTAAGTGTTAAGCCCTCCTTGCTACTAGTAGTAATATAAAGCACATTGGAGGTCATGATACAAACATTTGGGTGGCTAGGATAAGCTCTTATTAAATATCAAGCTAATTGTCTCCTTTGACTTAGTCAAAATTATCAAGCTACACTACTAGCAAGACTTAGTCATCCAAGACTATGGTCAATGACCATATTGGCCATGCCTATATCGTCCAAGGCATCACAAGGGGGGGTGACACATGTCGCCCTCCCATTCGTCACAATATTACGTTTTTTCCGACAATTCCTTAATTCCGATAAAATTTTACAAGCCTCAAATCTTAACACTTGTGAGTTCTTACGTACTATCTTAAAACATGTCCTGTAAATACGGGGTGTAACAAATCAGTATTGGAGTGATTTAAGCTTGGATTGCTCATCCACTTATTTGCCCATGGAACCGGTTTCGGACCATTGCCCCGTTATTACTTCCGTGATCACGTCTTCTGCCAGAGGTAATCGTCCGTTTAAGTTTCTAAATATGTGGCTTACACATCCTTCTTTTGATAGCATACTGGACTCCTGTTGGAATCACTATGTGGATGGGACTGCTCAATATGGTTTGGTTACGAAGTTAAAGTCTTTGAAGAAGCCGCTAAGAGAATTGAATGCTAATGCTTTTGGGGGTATCGCTCAAAAGGCCAATGCGGCAAATTTGGAGTTCAAGCAAGCTGTAGACGAGCACATGAATGATCCGTTGAACGAAGGTTTGAAAGCTAAGATTGGTGATTTGAGAGCTAAAGCCGCGACATTACTTGAAGCAGAAAGGCATTTCTTGCAACAAAAGGCTAGGTGTAGGCACTTGGTAGAAGGTGATAGAAGCTCCAAGTACTTTCACAGCATGATTAAGGCGAACAATGTGAGGAGTGCTATTTCTTATCTTGTTAAGGAGGATGGCACGTGCACTTCATCTCACGAGGAAGTGGCGGATATGCTTGTTGATTTCTACAAGAACTTGCTTGGTACTCCGCGAAATTCGGAGCCTATTGACCCTGCTGTCCTTGATTCGGGGCCGAAACTTGGTGTTGATGACCGTGATGTTCTAGTACAGGCCGTGACTGAGAAAGAGGTTCATGATGCGTTATTTGACATAGGCAATGACAAGGCTCCGGGCCCGGATGGTTTCTCTTCGGCTTTCTTCAAGTCACGATGGGAGGTGGTCGGCCGAGATGTAGTTCGGGGTGTTCGGGAGTTCTTCTCGACGGGTGTCCTATTGAAACAATTGAATCACACCATCATTGCACTTCTTCCGAAGACAGATACAAATCCGAAGGTTAGTGACTTCCGTCCAATCGGCCTCACTAATGTGGTTTACAAGATTATTACAAAAATTCTTGCAAACCGCATGTCCGCCTTTATGCCCACTATTGTGAATGAGTGCCAAGGTGCGTTTGTGCAAGGACGGAACTTGGTAGACAATGTGTTCATTGCTCAGGAGCTCGTGAAGGGGTACAACAGGACGCGGACTTCGCCAAGGTGTATGCTAATGGTTGATCTCCGCAAGGCATTCGACACGGTATCTTGGGGTTTTCTGGATTCGGTTTTGCGTGGTCTTGGCTTCCCGGACAGATTTGTGAGATGGGTCATGGAGTGTGTCACTACGCCATCATTTTCTATATCTATAAATGGTGAACTACATGGCTATTTCAAGGGTGAACGTGGCCTGAGGCAAGGTGATCCTATGTCCCCTACTTTGTTCATCCTTTGTATTGAGTACTTTTCTAGGCTGCTGAGGTTGAAGACTACAAACTCCGGGTTCAATTTTCATCCTAAGTGCGGCAGTTTGGGCATTACACATCTTGCCTTTGCGGATGATCTCATGTTATTTGCAAGGGGGGATGCTACGTCGGTTGCGGTACTTATGGAGAGTCTTGAGAACTTGGAGGCGGTATCTGGATTATCCCTGAACCCTGCCAAATCTTCTATTTACTTGGCAGGGGTACACGGTATTAGCCGAGACATGATCATTGACAGGGTTGGATTTTCGGAGGGATCTTTTCCCGTGAGCTATTTGGGGGTTCCTTTGGCTCCGCTCTCGGTTTCAGTTGGTCAGTTTGCTCCTCTCACTGATGCCATTTCCGGGTACATACGGAAATGGGGACATCACTCACTGTCTTATGCCGGGAAGCTTGAGCTCATTCGGTCCGTCATTCAGGGAGTTGAAGGGTTTTGGTTCCGGGCCTTTCCGCTTCATACCACGGTGCTTAATAAGGTGCGTTCAGCCTGTCTTCAGTCCTTGTGGGGGGGAGGCTAGCCCGTGTCGCTTGGGATGATGTTTGTGTTCCGCAAGCGGAGGGTGGTCTCGGTCTCATGGATATCAAGGTATGGAACCGGGCTTTACTATCACGGTCCATTTGGTTATTTCACAAGAACGCGGATTCTTTATGGGTGAAGTGGGTGAATTCGTACTATTTGAGGGGGCAATCGATATGGAGTTATACCGTCTGGCATGAGGACTCACTACTGTTCAAGAAGTTATGCGCATCGGATGATTCACGCAGATTTTTGGCAGTCATGAGGCGGTGATTGACGGCTTAGAGAGGTGTTGCGTTGATGGTAGATTAGATACGGGGCTTGTCTATGATGTCCTACGTTCCAAGAGGGAACGCAAGCCCTGGATGTCTCAGATTTGGAAAGGATACATCCCGCCTAAGTATTCTTTCACGGTATGGCTTACTTGTCGGAGGCGTTTGGCTACTAGGGATACACTCTCGTATCTCAATCTTGAGGATGTTAGTTGCGGGTTCTGCAAGCAGGTTGCTGAGTCACGGCCTCATTTGTTCTTTGAATGCACGTTCTCAGGCAGGATTTGGAGGCATATTCGGGCATGGTTGGGAATTCGACGTGAGATGTCCACGGTTGAGAGCACTCTGAAGTGGATAAAGAAGGAGCATCGCGGGACGAGGATGAGATCTAAGGTTGTACTCCTTGCTTTCTGCGTTGTTGTGTTTGAGATCTGGAAGGCCCGGAATGCATTGATATTCGACGAGACTCCCGTGACTGAGGATGATGTTATTGCTAGAATTAAGCTAGCGACTTATCGTGTTATTTACAGATTATTCCCCGCATGTACATACACCATTGAGTGTACCCGCCCCCCTTGAGTTTATTATTTATTGTTGTTTTTCCACGTTGAGGCTTGAGACCCCTCAATGAACGATGTTATGATCTGATTTTTGCAATATATCATTTATTTACCCAAAAAAAAAAAAGTATGCTCGGTTAAAGTATAAATATTTATTCGTACTGACTTTCAATGATAATAAAATAAATATATGTTCAACCAATTTTTACTATACTTTGATTTAGAGAAAAGTCCCGAAGGCGAAACCCCCCATCTGCACCAGAGGCTTCTTAGCCAGGTAGGATGTAAATCGAGGGATATGCGCGAGTGGCAGCCCTGCAAGAGAGAGGACCAGAGATACGAACTTAGCAACAACCCTTGCAATATTTCAGCAAAGACTGTCACCACACGGGTACGAACCCACGACGTCGGTATGGTTGTACCCCAATCACCTTGCCACTTACCAACTCGCCTGTGCCCCTGAGGGCCAATTTTTACTATACTCGATGCACATATTTTCTTACATAGTCAGGCAATTATATATTATACTTTCAGGATGTATATTAATATCAATGAAAGAAATAATTCATTGATTATTTTCATTAATGAAAGAGTATATATACAATTTATAATTTTCCATAATAGAAAACTTATTTCTATTCTAATCTCAAAACTCTATTCTAGTAGTACAAGAATCCTACAATTATGGTAAGTGTACAATACTAAGTAATACAAATATTTTACACTAATTATGGTCCTAAATTGTGCCTTATAACCCGTGATATACACTATGTATTGGAAAGTGTATATCACGGGTATACATATTTAATATACAAACAATCTGAGACCAAATATACATATGATATACATGTGTATATCGTGTATATCATATGTATATTTAACACACCCCCGCAGTCATAGCGGATGGTTTTCGTACGCTGAGACTGTCCCTAAAATCTTCAAAAAGGACCGAGGGAAGACCCTTTGTAAAGATGTCGGCAATTTGATACCTGGAAGGAACATGGCAGGCGCGTACTTGTCCACGAGCTACCTTTTCGCGAACAAAGTAAATATCCATCTCGATATGTTTGGTGCGCTGGTGCTGAACCGGATTATTAGAAAGGTAGATGACACTAACATTATCACAATAAACCAAGGTAGCTTTCTGAATAGGACAATGAAGCTCTAAAAGAAGATTACGTAACCAAAAGGATTCAGATAACACATTGGCTAACCCTCGTTACTCAACCTCTTCACTAGAGCGGGACAAAGTCGACTGACGTTTTGCAGACCAGGAAATCAAGTTATTACCAAGAAACATACAATAGCCAGACGTAGAGCGTCTGGTGTCTGGACAGCCACCCAAATTAGCATATGTATACGAGAAAGTGTAGACGTCGATGAGGGATATAAATGTAAGCCAAAGTCAAGTGTTCTCTGGATGTACCGAATAATACGTTTGAGCGCATTCATGTGCTCAACCCTGGAATCATGCATAAACAAACACAAATGTTGTACGGCATACATAATATTCGATCTCGTGAAAGTAAGATACTGAAGTGTCCCTGCAAGACTGTGATATCGGGTCGGATCCTCGTAAGGGGAGCCAATTGCAGCTCCAAATTTGGGTTTAGTATCAACTGGAATAGAGATGGACTTACAGAATGACATTTCAACCCTCTCAATGATCTCAGTTGCATACTTCCTTTGTGATAAGAACAACCCACCTGCATGACGTGTGACAACAATACCCAAAAGTACCTCAATGGCCCCAAGTCTTGCATAACAAACTCATAATTGAACATTGTCATGATAGACTGGCGTAATGCATCAGATGATGCAGTCAAGATAATATCATCCACATATAATAGTATATAAGTCTGGGAAGAACCACGATGATAAATGAACAATGAATTATCAGACCTGCTGTGAGAGAACTCAATTGTAAAAACATAGTTTGCAAACCTCTTATACCAAGCCCGTGGGGATCGCTTAAGCCCATACAAGGACTTTTTCAATAAAAGACATAATGAGGATATTTGGGATCCCTAAACCCCAAGGGCTGATGCATATCTGTCTTCTTGAGATCCTCATGTAAGAAAGCATTATTCATATCTAACTGATGAATGGGCCATGTTGTTGAAAGAGTCAAGCTGAGCACAGTGCGAATGGTAGCCAGCTTGACCGCCAGACTAAATGTCTCACCCCAATCCACACCAACATGATGAGTCTTATCATCACCTACAAGACGAGCCTTATGCGCAAAAGAACCGTCAGAATTGTGATTATGAGCAAATATCCACATAGATCGAATAATATTAACACCAGATGGACGGGGCACTAACTCCCACATCTTATTATCAATAAGAGCATTATGTTCGTCGGTCATAATAATTTTCCAATTCGAGTCATTTAAAGCAGACACTGGTTACGGGGTAGAGTGGATTTAAGAACATTAGAATTTAAATTAAAATGTTTTTTGATTTAAAAATACCCCGTTGACTACGTGTGACCGGTCGCTGACTCGGGGGAGAATTGGACGGATTTTGAGAAATATCAGGACATGTGACGGACTGGCCAGCAGACATTGGGCCTACTGGCCAAACACGATAATCGAAACTGACACCTGAAATAGGAACTGGGCCCGCACTGGACCCGGTAACATAAATAGGAATTGGGTCAGAACTGGGCTGGATAGATGGCCCAGTTGCTGGACCTAGAACGGTAGATGGCGACGTTACTGGAGGATCATCGGCCAGTGGGCCCGTTGGCAAATTTTGTGTATGGAATAGGTTCAATAAATGGTGTATAATATATGGGGAGATACCGTCATCCATAAAATTATACTAACTAGGCACGGGACTACTTACATTAGCAAACGAAAATTGGGACTCATCCAAAATAACATGGCGACTAATGATGATTTTATTAGATGATAAATCAGAATATTTATAACCACGATGATTAGACGGATAACCCAAGAACACACACGGGATAGAACGGACCTGAAGTTTGTTAATTGTGGTGGACGGAAACAACAGATAGCATAAGCACCCAAAGACCCTAAGATGTGAATACGAAAGAGTCTTATTATATAAAATTTGAAGAGGGGACGAATATGCAAAACATTTGGTAGGAAGATATGTAGCCATTTGTAGAGCATGATACAAAAAAAAAAGGGTACGGAAGCATGAATCAATAAAGTTCGGATAATGTTATTAATGATACGAATTTTGCATTCGGTTTTCCCATTTTGTGAAGACGTATGAGGACAAGTAAAATGAAAATTTATCTTATTATTAGCACAAAACTCCCGAAATACCCCATTATCATATTTTTTCCATTATCACATTGAATATTTTTAATCTCTTGTTCGAATTGAGTTGTAATGAATGCTCTAAATTTAAAGAAAGTGGAAGAAACTTGAGATTTTTTCGCTATCGAAAACGTCCATAAAGAATTAGAATAATCATCCAGAAATAGAACCTAATAACGATGACTCAAAGAACTGAGAACATGATATGTCCATAAATCACTATCAATAATATCAAATGACATTAAAGTATGAGAATTAGAGTCTACAAACGGCAATCTAACATTTTTCCTAAAGAACAAGATTGACAAATCAGACGCGTATCCTTACAAGAAATAAAATTATTTTTATCTAAGGAAGAGAAAATAGACGACCCCAGATTACCTAGACGAGCATGCCACTGGGAAGGAGAAAGGGCTGTAGAAGTTGATGGCAAGGCTGGACTCAAGAGACCGAAACATGGAGTGATAGGATAAAAATCTCCCCGACTGAGTATATATACACCTTTCATCAATAAGAATAATAAGCACACAAAAACCCTAAGATGTGAATACGAAGGAATCTTATTATATTTGATGAGTCTCAATTTCCATTTACTAAGGTCCATAGTCTTGTGCCTAGTTCATATAATTTTTTGGATGACGATATATCTCCATATTTAATTCACCATTTTTCAAACATATCTCGCACCCCAAATCCACCAGCGGGTTGCCCGTTGGTCCTAACATCACTGCTCCTACTCCCGTTCTAGGTCCAACAACTGGGCCTTCTCTCCAGCCCAGTTCCTTTTTGCCGAATCTAGTGGCGTTTTTTGCCCAGCAATAACGGGTTCTATTTCCAGATTTAGGTCAGCAGGCCCATTGCCTGCTGGCCAGCCCGTCACAGGTCCCAAAAATTCCTAAAATTCACCCAATCCTGCCTCGATTCATGGCCCAGTCACCCGAAGTTAACTGAGTATTTTTAAACCAAAAAGACATTTTAATTTAAATTCAAATGTTCTTAAATCACCACTGCCCCGTAATTCCGTGTCTGTTTTAAATGACCCGAATTGGAAAATTGTTATGTCTGATGAATATAATGCTCTTATTGATAATAAGACGTGGGAGTTGGTGCCCCGTTCATCTGGTGTTAATATTATTCTGTCTATGTGAATTTTTGCTCATAAGGACAATTCTGACGGTTCATTTGCAAAAAGCTCGTCTTGTAGGTGATGGTAAGACTCAACATGTTGTGTTGATTGTGGTGATACATTTAGTCCAGTGGTCAAACCGGCTACCATTCGCATTGTGTTCAGCTTGACTCTTTCGAAAGCATGACTCATTCATCAGCTAGACGTGAAGAATGATTTCCTACATAGTGATCTCAAGGAGACATTATATATGCATCAGCCCTTGGGGTTTAGGGATACTCAATATCATCATCATGTCTGTTTGTTGAAGAAGTCCTTGTATGGGCTTAAGCAGTCTCCATGAGCTTGGTATAAGAGGTTTGCTGACTATGTTTCGACTATTGGGTTCTCGCACAACATGTATGATAATTCATTATTCATATATCGTCAGGGTTCTTCCATGGCTTATATACTATTATATATGAATGAAATTATCTTAACTGCATCTTCTGATGCATTACACCAGTCTATTATGACAATGTTCAGTTCTGAGTTTACCATGAAAGACTTGGAGTCATTGAGTTATTTTTTGGGGATTGTTGTCACTCGTCATGCAGGAAGACTGTTCTTATCACAGAGAAAGCATGCAGCTGGGATCATTGAGAGGGCTGGAATGTCATCCTGTAAATCCATTTTTACTCTAGTTGATACTAAATCCAAGTTGGGTGCTGCAGTTGGCTCCCCCTATGAGGATCCGACCCGCTATTGTAGTCTTGAATGAGCCCTTCAGTATCTTACGTTCACGCGACCTGATATTACTTATGTCGTACAACAGGTGTGTTTGTTTATGTATGACCCAAAGATTGAACATATGAATGCACTAAAACGCATTCTTAGGTACATTTAGGAAACACTTGAGTATGACTTGCATTTGTATCCTTCGTCGATGTATACGACATCTCCTGCTACGATGTTGATTGGGGGTTGTCGACACCGCACGTTCTACGTCCGCTATCAGGTGTTTCTTGGAAATAACTTGGTCTCATGGTCTGCCAAACGTCAATCCACGCTTTCATGTTTGAGTTTAGAGGCCGAGTATCGAGAGGTAGCTAGTGTGGTTTCTGAATCATGTTGGTTATGTAATCTTTTTTTAGAGCTTCATTGTCTTATTCAGAAAGCTACATTGGTGTATTGTGATAATATTAGTGCCATCTACCTTTCTGGTAATCTGGTTCAGCATCAGCGCACTAAACATATAGAGATGGACATTCACTTTGTTCGAGAAAAGGTAGCTCGAAGACAAGTACGTGTCTGTCATGTCCCTTCCAGATATCAAATTACAGACATCTTTACAAAGGGTCTTCCCTCGATCCTTTTTGAAGATTTTAGAGACACGCTCAGCGTACGACAACCGTCCGCTATGACTGCGGGGGTGTGTTAGATATACATGCAATATACACATGATATACATGTATATTGTATGTATATTTAATATATTTCCAAGGTAAAGTCGAGTGGGCCAACATCGTCTAGCCCAGCCCAATGGGCATCTCGGCCAGCAGGCCAGCAACCTTATTCATGTTGTATATTTGGTATATATTAGAATTAGTCTTGTACCTTAATTAGTATTGTAATATTATCATAATTGTATAGTTAGTCTCCAAATAGAATAAAATTGTAGATGTTGAATAGGAAAAGGATTTTCCTATGTAACTTGTATATATATGTCTTTCATCAATAAGAATAATCAAATGGATTATTTCTTTCAGATTTCTTCCACTTGCTCTAAGCGTGGAGGAGAAGAGCCGGAAAGGACGAAACCTCTCTTTTCAAAAGAAAGTGACCCGCCAAAAATATTGCAATCGAGAACTCTTTAGCGGAAATGGTTTCCTGGCCTATTGAAACTCTTTCAGCCAATTCGCGACAACACATTAATTCAGGATAAATTCTTGTTCAAATTAATGTTTTCCACATTTTGAAAATAAAATAAAAATATTCAAACGGGTTTTATATTTTAAAAAGGGTTAAATGGTCTATGTCTAAAAATAGATTGTTTTACTTTTTAAAAAATGTGAACATAGTTTGATATTGTCCAAAAAAAATTAAAGTTACTTTTTGTATGTAATTTAAATTTATTGATGCGACAAACACATGCAACGCAGGTATACCAAAATTAGTTAAAAAATAAAAAGAATACGACAGTTGTTTGTTTGATATGAATGGTATTTGATATAACGTAGTTTCTTGACATGACTTATGAACTAGAGTTATGTGAAAAAATGTAATCCATCTGATCCAATTTATGTGACAGCGTTTCCTTTTTGATCTGTCCTAAAAAGAATATCATTTTTTTATATTTAGAAACAATTTAACTTTATGAGATAATTTACAGTCACACATTTATATAAGACTTATTTTGGATCACACATTTCAAAACTTTTTTTTTTTCTTAAACTTCGTGTCAAGTCAAGTGGTGTCAGATAAATTGGGGCGTAGAGGGTAACATTTTATAGGACAAATTTATGCCCGCTTAAATGAGACTCTATTAGAAATTACATTGATTGAATGTCATTTCTATTTGCTTTGGTAGATGGATGGATTGACGCGAAATATCTAAGGTAAGGTGTCATGGTGTATGTTATCCATGGATGACATAGTTCTGATTGACGAGACTCACAATGAAATTAACACTAAGCTGAAGGTTTGGAGATAAACCATCCAGTCTAAAGGGTTCAGGTTGAGTACTTGGAGTTCAAGTTCAATGTCGTAACACATGGGCTAGCGTGAAGGTGAGATTTGGTGCCCAGGCCATCTAAAAGAAAGGAAGTTTCAAGTATCTTGAGTCTATTATCCAAGGAAATGGAGAGATTAACGATGATATCACACAATGTATTGGTGCAGGGTGGATAAAATAGAGGCTCGCATCAGGAGTCATGTATGCTAAGAAGGTGCCACCAAAACTTAAAGGCGAGTTCTAAAGAGTGGTGGTTATACCAACTATGTTGTATGGGGCAGAGTGTTAGCCAGTCAAGAACTCTCATGTTTAAAAGATAAAAGTTGCGGAAATGAGAATGTTGCGATGGATGTGTGGGCATACTAGGAGAGATAGAATTAGAAATGAAGATATCTGAGACAAAGTGGTAGTGGCCTCGGTGGAGAACAAGATACGGGAAGCGAGATTGAAATGGTTTGGGCATGTGAGAAGGAGAGACACAAATGCCCCAGTGTGGAGGTGTGAGAAGCTGGCTATGGACGATTTCAGGAGAGATAAATGTAGGTTGAAGAAGTATTGGGAGAGGTAATTAGATATACATTATGTAGTTCGAGCTTACCGAGGACATGACATTAGACAAGAGGTTATGGAGGACACGGAGGGGTAGAAGGGTAAAAAGTTAGTCGATAGCTAAGTGTTGTCCCGCTTATCCTTTATAATAGTAGTCGTACTATTACTCTTGTAGTTTTTTGTCCTTCAATTTTTGCTATTACTATTTTTCATTTCTTGTACTTCAATTATCGTACTAATTTGTGGTTGTTACTACTTTTATGTGGTTGTTACTGCTTTATCATGCTTTTGTAATATTTT
The DNA here is from genome assembly GCA_029844215.1 of Przewalskia tangutica. Lineage (NCBI taxonomy): Eukaryota > Viridiplantae > Streptophyta > Magnoliopsida > Solanales > Solanaceae > Przewalskia > Przewalskia tangutica. Next base: position 21,249,278 of record CM056736.1, read on the forward strand.
GCCATGGCTTATTCGTTTTTTTTATTTCTTTTTTGTACTGCTTTGAATTACTTATCCTTATGACAAGGGTCTACCGAAAACAATTTCGCAACCTTCCAATGTAGGGGTAAGGTCTGCCTATACTCTACCCTCCATATACCTCACTTTATGGAATTCCACTTATGTATATGAGCCTCTTCAAATCGGGCTTATTGTTATTGATTCGATGATCTCTATAGGGCGTGGTCAGCGAGAATTAATTATTGGGGACATACATACCAGTAAATAGCAGTAGCCACATATACGATTCTCGATCAACAAGGTCAAAATGTAATATGTGTTTATGTAATTATTGGGCAAAAAACATCTTCTGTTGCCCATGTAGTAACTACTTTACAGGGGACCGATGGAATACATTATTGTGATAGCTGAAACGACAGATTCCCTTGCTATATAACAATACTTTGTCTCATGGTAGCCTGCTCCAGTCCCCTTACGACACTTTCGTTATTGGGTTAGCCATACACTTCACATGTTTCTATTGATTCACATGGCATCATCAAATGATACAAGTCTTGGATAAAAATCTACAACGCACTAGAACGCCCTTGTTGATGATCTTTTACTCCGACGGCATCTAGGGTTCTTCGAACAATGTGACACGAAAGAGTAATGATTCTTGATCCTATTTGTTAAAATTTCCTAGTCTTGATTTCGATTTTTCCAGATGTATCAGAAATTGTTTACCTTACCTAAACCCCTTTACGTATAATATACGAAGTGGTGGACAAAAAAAAAAACAAAAAAAAGAGAGAAATTTTTATTAATTAAATAAAACTTTTTCAATCAATTATCTTATACAAAATTTAATGATGAAATATGAGTATGTTATTGTTGAATACCATGGTCTTGTTTCAAATCGAGACAATGGTCATATTCATATTTAACACTAGATTATTTTCTATTTAATTTTATAGGCTTAACATGTTTAGTAATTAAAAGTTTTACACAAGGAATGAAGGATGTATCACTATATGATTGAAACATAATTCGAGAGTTCAGCCCAAGATTTGGATGAAAGGAATATTATTGGAGAAACAAAGAACACTATTCCAGATAAGTAACTTGCTTTGCGAAGCAATATTAGAGCACTGAGGAGACAAAATCCATTGAAAGAAAAGTTGGTGCGTTTGGGCTAAGATTCCAATGCCTAATTTGGTGGCTTCCCACCTTACAAATTCCATGCAAAAAAGGACTACAGAAGCACTCAATTTATAATTAAACATCATAAAATAATTTTCGTGGATTCAATTACTTTGCCATGAAGAGATAAATACATATATGTGGTTGAAAATTTTCATCACCCAACTTCTTTTCCCTTTTCCTTTTAAATATATAATCGTTTGTTCTCCTTTTCTTGATCTCTTTGATTATTTTATTGTCTTTGCATGCAGACTCATATTCCAATCATTGGTTTCCAAGTGGATCTTTCAATTATTTCAGTTTAGTTCTACTAGCAGATGTTGAAGTTATTAGTAGTATCATTAAGTAATTGTAGGTGTTATTGTAATTCTCCTTAGTACGTAAAGGGTATAATGGTCTTTTCCTATTAGGGGTATTTTGGTCTTTTGCTATTTGTCTTTCTTCCAGTGCTATTTGTAATGCTCTGTTATGCTTGGATTCATTTTGAGACTTGTGAATAGAGAACACACGAAAAGGCTCCCACATCTTGTTGTTCTTCCTTCCCCTTCTCCATACAATACTTAATTCTCAGATTTAACATGGTATCAAAGCCAGCGGACGATTGCTGTTGAAAATCGAAGCAGGCAAGAACGCTGTTGGACAAATCGGATATCAATTCGATTCTGAAAGTTCGATTCTGGAATAATTGAAAACAGTGAAGTTTGAGATTCGCTCGCAACTCAGTTTGAGAGGAATCCGACACATGCAACGCAGTTTGCAGCACAACTACTATAATCGATCGGTGAAAGCCAGTTTGCTGATTCGCTATTGTTCATCTTGTTGATATTGGGATTCTGAAGGTCGATTGGTTGGTTGTAGATCTCACTAGTATCGATTTTGTGTATATCGACTCTGCTGTGTATTAATCTGGTGATAATCGATTTTCAATGGAAGACACTTCACGAAATGCACCAGTCGTCACTGATGAGATTTCGAACATGAGTTCAAACATAGTGGACCATAACAATCCACTATTCCTGAGTCCATCTGATGCTCCCGGAGCTGTGCATGTGGAAATACAATTGACAGGAACGGAGAATTATACATTATGGAGTCGTGCGATGAGGTTAAATTTGTTGACGAAAAATAAGCTGGGATTCATTGATGGTACAGTGCGAAGGGATATGTATGAAGGTAATTTGGTGAAGCAATGGGATCGTTGCAATGCAATGGTGATGTCGTGGATTATGAAAAATGTTAGCCGTGATCTATTGAGTGGAATTTTGTATCGATCGACTGCTCTAGCTGTCTGGAGGGATTTAAAGGAGCGATTCGACAAAATAAATTTGTCGCGTGTGTATCAATTGAAGAAGGAACTCAGTACATTGCAGCAAGGAGTGTCTCCAGTATCCAGCTATTACTCACGAATGAAGGATCTATGGGACGAAATCGATTCTATTATTCCTCCACCTACATGTGAATGCGATAGTCCTCGGGCTTATGCTGATCACCTGGCCAATCAGCGACTGTTAGAATTTCTGATGGGACTAAATGACGGCTATAATCAAGCGCGAAGTCACATTTTATTGTTATCACCCACTCCTAGTGTCAATCAAGCATATGCTATGATTGCGCAAGATGAAAGTCAAAAGTGCATTACTGGAAGATTTAGTAGCAGTGATTCAAATGAATCTTTAGCACTATATGGCAAGTCGACACAATATAATCAGAGGAAGCCAAATCAGTATGCCTTCTGTGACTATTGTCAAATGAAGGGGCATACTAGAGAGAATTGTCGCAAACTTTTGTTGTTCTGTGATCATTGCAAGAAGCAGGGTCATGTCGCAGGGAAGTGCTATAGATTGGTTGGCCATCCAGCAGATTCTAAGGAAAAAAGGAAGGTGAATGTTGCAGCAATGGGATTTCAGGTGGATCCAGCTACTGACCATGAACACAGTAGAAACAAGATGCACTTGTCCAAGGAACAGCAGGAATTTCTGCAACATGTGCTTGATCAGCAGGAAGGGAATAATGATAAGGCAGCAGTAGCCAAAGTTCACATGGCAGGTAACATTATGTGCCATGAACATAGAGGTACCAGTTCTTCAGACTGGATTGTGGATACAGGGGCAACTAACCATATGGTTAGCAATAAAAATATGATAGACAGAGGAGATAAGGACAGTGAAGGACATGTACAACTTCCCACAGGTGATATAGCTAAAATTACTCAATCAGGCAGTTGTAGATTGAAGAATGGTGATGTCATTGAGAATGTGTTATGTGTTCCTGCTTTTAAATTCAACCTGTTATCAGTGTCGAAGTTGACCAGGGAATTAAACTGTTGCGCCAGATTCTTTCCTGACTTCTTTGTCCTGCAGGATCTGTTTACTGGGAGGGTCAAGGAGATTGGTAAAGAAGTTGGTGGCTTGTACTTGCTGGACTCAGGCAGGAACTACAAGGAAGCAATAAAGGCACATGCTCATGCGTCAACTGTAATCACTAAGGAGGAACTGGAAGCAGAACTGTGGCACAAAAGAATGGGTCATGTACCATTTAGTATGCTAAGGAAGATTACTGACTTTGGAATTAAGTCGAATTTTTCAATAGATCATTGTGATGTTTGTCCATTAGCTAGGCAGACACGAAAGGCTTTCCCTGACAGTCTTAGCAGGACTAATATTCCTTTTCAACTTTTGCATCTTGATGTATGGGGACCATACAAAGTACCATCTTATAATAACATGCGATATTTCCTCACTGTGGTGGATGACTGTACTAGGTGGACATGGATTTTCTTGATGCATCTTAAGTCTGATGTGATAACTGTTCTTAAAAATCTGCTCACACAGATCAAAACTCAGTTTAGTATGGTTGTTAAAAGTGTCAGGACAGACAATGGGTCAGAATTTACAAATTCTGCCTGTTCAGACCTCTTTGATAAACTAGGGATTATACATCAAAAGTCTTGCCCCTATACTCCACAGCAAAATGGAGTAGTTGAAAGAAAGCATAGGCATATATTGGAAATTGCTAGAGCAATCAAGTTACAGGGTTGTTTACCAACTAAGTTCTGGAGTGAGTGTGTTGAAGCAGCTGTTTATCTCATTAACAGAATTCCTTCTGTTGTATTACAGAACATTTCCCCCTATGAGAAGTTATTCAAAAGGATACCATCACTCTCACACTTGAGGGTGATAGGATGTCTTTGTTATGCATCCAATTTGGTGAGAAAGGACAAGTTCGAACCTAGAGCTATCAAGGCCATATTGCTGGGATATGCTGTCAACAGGAAAGGTTACAAGCTGCTGAATCTGTCTACTGAGACAGTGTTTGTTAGTCGAGATGTGACTTTCCATGAAAACATATTTCCCTACCAGCATTTCAAGGAGAGTGAAGACTCAACCTTGTCTTCACACTTTGAAAATAATCTGTTTGTTGATGATATACAGGTTCCTTCCCAACATGTCCCATTGGAGAATATGAGGGCTGTGTCTCCTGCACCACTTCCTGAAGATGTGACAGATAACACAGATGGTGTGACTGCAGTGTTGCCTTCACCTGATGCCACTAGTGCTGATGACTACATGGATAATCTGGATGCTGGGGTAACCAATATGGACATTTTGGATAATGAGGAAGTTGCTGAGGAGGTCAGAAGGTCTACTAGGATACGGAGAACACCAATTTGGTTGAATGATTTCTTACATCCAGGGGCAGATTCAGTGACAACAAACTGTGCTTATCAAATGTCAAAGCGATGACTACTGCGGGTGTCGACCGATGTCGCGATTTCTTGGCAAACATCTCGTGAGCATACGAGCCTGATCGTTTCATGAGGCAACCAAGGATCCAAGGTGGGTCGAGGCTATGAATTCTGAAATTCAGGCCCTTGAAGACAATAAAACTTGGGAAGTTGTTGACTTGCCTCATAACAAAAGGGCTGTGGGTTGTAAGTGGGTATTTAAGATTAAGTATAAGGCAACTGGAGAGGTGGAGAGATTCAAAGCCAGACTTGTAGCCAAGGGGTACAACCAGAGAGAAGGAGTCGACTATCAAGAGACCTTTTCTCCAGTGGTGAAGATGGTCACTGTTAGGAGTGTACTCTCCATTGCAGTTTCTAAAGGCTGGGCCATTCAACAAATGGATGTGTTCAATGCATTTCTACAAGGGGATCTAGAAGAGGAAGTGTATATGACATTGCCACAAGGGACAGAACACAGGCAGGGACAAGTTTGTCGATTGCTTAAGTCACTATATGGACTCAAGCAAGCCTCCCGACAGTGGAATATCAAGTTGACTTCAGCCCTTGTCTCATCTGGTTTTGTCCAGAGTCACCTTGACTATTCCTTACTTATCAAGAAAGATGGAAATAAGATAGCCATAGTGTTGGTATATGTGGATGATTTACTTCTCACTGGAAATGATCAGGGGATGATAGATGCGACAAAGTCGATTCTGCAGCATCATTTCAAAATCAAGGACCTTGGTGAGCTTAGGTACTTCCTAGGCTTTGAATTTGCAAGGAACAAGGAGGGAATGGTGATGCACCAATGAAAATACTCCTTGGAGCTAATTGAGGATATGGGATTAACTGGCTGCAAGCCAGCTACTTCACCAATGGAGGCCAATGTGAGACTTACATCTGTTGCGTATGATGAACAAATACAGAATCTGGAAACATCAAAGACACTGGAGACAAAGGGCAGAAATGAACTTGTAGGTGCTGATGCTCTTCTGCAAAATCCAACAGCATATCAAAGGCTGGTTGGACGATTACTTTATTTGACTAATACGAGGCCGGACATATCTTTCGCAGTTCAATGTCTGAGTCAGTTTATGCAAGCTCCTAAACAGTCGCACATGCTCGCAGCAGAAAGGGTGATAAGGTATGTGAAGCAAGCTCCAGGGCTGGGAGTATTAATTGCAGCAGGAGGGAGCAATGTGCTGTCGGCTTACTGTGACGCAGACTGGGCTTCATGCCCTGTTACGTAAAGTCGATTTGAGCTACGGTATATTTTGGATCAACTCTCATTTCTTGGAAGTCGAAGCGGCCTGATGTCTCAAGCTCGTGAGAATATGAGTCTGAGCTCTAGCATCGGTAATGCAGCGACCGTCCGGATCAAAGGATTATATTCAGCACTCGATGTGACTTTGCAACTCCCCATCTCAACTCATTGCGACAGCAAGTCTGCAATCCAGATTGCCACTAATCCGGTTTTTCACGAACGCACCAAACACATCGAGATCGACTGTCATTTCATCAGGGAGAAAGTGCAGTCGGGTCTGGTTTCGCTTAAGTATATCTTGACTGATAATCAACCAGCGGATATCCTCACCAAGGCTGTTCTACCGGGACATCACACTCATCTTCTTTCCAAGCTAGGATTGAAGAATTTGTTCTTAACCCCTAGCTTGAGGGGGGTGTTGAAGTTATTAGTAGTATCATTAAGTAATTGTAGGTGTTATTGTAATTCTCCTTAGTACGTAAAGGGTATAATGGTCTTTTCCTATTAGGGGTATTTTGGTCTTTTGCTATTTGTCTTTCTTCCAGTGCTATTTGTAATGCTTTGTTATGCTTGGATTCATTTTGAGACTTGTGAATAGAGAACACACGAAAAGGCTCTCACATCTTGTTGTTCTTCCTTCCCCTTCTCCATACAATACTTAATTCTCAGATTTAACAGCAGAAACAAATGTTTTTTTCCATCCATCAAGACGTTTTCTATACTTTTAAGTAGGGCTGGCCAGTGGGCCGGGCCGGGCCCACCGGGGTCGGGTTTGGCGGGAGCGGGACGGGGTCGAGTTGGGGCGGGCCTGGAGGGGTCGGGTCGGGCGGGATCATACCGTGTCCCGTCCGGTCGATCCGCTGGGTAGAAGTCGGGGCCTGGTCGGGTCGGGACGGGACGGGTTGGCGGGTTTTGTGTGTTTTTTTTTTTAAATTTTTTCACTAAATTAAAAATACTAAATTACTAAGTACCAACAAAGTAACATTAACATATACTTGTCATATATTCATAATGTCATATACATAGTCATATACTATAATATTATAGACTTATAGTATTATAATTTATAATTATAGTATTATAGTATTATACTCATATATATAATATATTTATAAACTAATAACGTATATCGTATAAACTATAAAGTATAAAGTTATAAACTAAATAATTAAACAAAGACAATAATAGTGTAAAAAAAACATCCCAAGGCTGTTTTTGTGCCTCTTATATTATTAATTTCATTGAAATATCAAATATACAAGATTCAAAATTACATTGTAGTGTCTTGTTGTTGAAAAAATTGCAAAAGAGTGAAAGACATAGAAAAATTTAAAAATTGCAATGAAATAAATTACCAATTTGAAAATATTTTTCTAATTTCTTTATAATTTCTTGTGGTTCTTGGTTGGAATTGGTATATCTTGATCAAATTGTTCCACGCCGCTACTCATGCCTTCAGATAAAATGTCGTTGTAGTTGTCGTCTTCTTCTTCGTTAATCTCTGGTTGATCGCACCTCGCCCGCTCGCTCGTATCCAATCTCTCGAATAGTACCGCCATCTCCAAGTGTCTCGGCTAATGAGTGTCGTGCTCTCTATTTGAAATCTGCTGCAGAAAAAGCGCTTCGAAGCGATTGATGACGCAGAATGTTCAAAATATCTCGGGCCATCATTGAAAGTGTCGGAAATGTCTTCTCATTCTGGCTCCAATATTTCAGCAAGTCTTCATTTCCTTCTTCATTGATAACTGCTTGGTAAGGTAAATTACCCTGCAAAACAAAAACATCGAACTCACTAATTTGGTTAGCACTGCTACCACCGCACATTCTATTTCTGAGGCTTTCAATAGAATTAATACTAGGCCTAGCCACAGAAACTGCTTGTCTTTTTTTAGGTTGTGTTGAAGAAGAAGAAGATGGTACAAAAGTCGGTTGGTTACTAGCACTTTCTTGCTGGTAATGCCGATATACTTTTTTGCATTCATCTTCTACGCTATTCAACACTTCTTCTAGCGTTAGTTCAATAGGTGGCTCAACATTTAAATTTTTGGGAGTTGGAGGTGGTAGTACGTCCATACAGGTATAAATATTTTGAATAAGACTTTTACAACCCTCTACTTTAATAGTCGGGTTTAATACAGCACCAATAATATAAATAGGGGGAATAGGAATAAAATATTTCTTTAATTTCATAAACATTTTTTTAATAGCTGCAGTATAAGCAAGTTTTTCCATATATTCTTTAAGAAGTAAAAATATTATAGCTATATAAAACAACATAGTTGAAATAGTAGGATAATATAAAGTAGAAAATTCTTTTGTTGCTCGTTGAAAATTTTCTAAAAATACAATAAGTTCTCTAATTTTCTCCCAATCAGTATCCACAATCATATCATTTGGATTTTGATTATGGGCGTTAAAAATAAAGTAATAGGTTTTCTATAGTCATAAGCAACAACTAGTTGGTCATATAAAGAATTCCACCTAGTTGGTACTTCTTCGGGAATTTTTCTGTAAGATAGTCCACAATCGTGGCAAGTTTTTTTATATTCTTTTCTCTGTTGAATTCTATTATTTTTAAAAATAAAGTGTATAGCAAATTGTATTTTTTCAAGAATATATTGAAAAAGTGAAAGACCATCCTTTACAAATAAGTTATAAATATGACACGCACATTTGATATGAAAATGTTTTGGAAAAGACGGAGTTAAAACATCTCTTAAAATACTAATAGCAGAATTGTTAGAAGATGCATTATCTAATGTAATACTCATAACTTTATCGGTTATTCCGTAATAATCACAATTTGAATAAATATTTTACGAAATAAACTCATCGATTGCCTACTATCTATATATCTATATGCTAAAATACGTTTTGCATAGACCATTTATAATCTATCCAATGACAGGTTACCGTTAAATAATCATGGTCGTTAGTACTACGACCTATATCAGAAGTTAAAGCGACTTTGCAATTTAAATGATATAATGCATAACGTAAATACTGTTGATATTCATGTGCAAATTTAAATACATCTCTTTTAACAGTTGATCTAGGAAAACATTTATAAGCAGGATTATACATATCTCTAATATAATGAATAAAACCAGGAGATTCAGGAAATGAAAAGGCAAACCCTCCACAAAGACTAATTTTGCTAGTCTTCTCTATCTTTATGTTTATCGTATTTAGTGGCTCTGACTCCCCGTCATAGGGTTAATTTGACCCTGTACTTTCTCCGGGACAGTAGTATGTGAACCTTGTCCCGATTGAGAGGACGTCTTCTCACCTTCTTTTTCAATCATGTATTGAGCATGCAAGACTTTGTGTTTTTGCAATAGGTGTCTTCCTAAACCCCCCGTCCCACCATGACCTTGTCTAGTTTTAAAAGAATAAACATTTTTACAAGTTTTACATACAGCTACTTGATTAGCTACGTCCCTGTCAAAATATTTCCATACAACTGATTTTAATGGTAGTTTTGTCGGACCTCGTCTCATAGTAGGGGGGATAGGAGGCATTTCACTAGTGGGTGTATCATCATCTTCATTAGTAGGTGTATCATCAACTAGAGTGTCATCTAAATTAAAATCTTCTTCAATTTCAGGATAATCATTTGTGTCAAGATCATATGGTATTTCAGGAAACAATTAAGGATATATAAAATCATCTTGTCTAGGAATAGCTGGAACAGGAATACTAGAAGAAGTACCCTTGCCCTTGTTACCACCCTACTAGAAGAAGCCTGACCCTTACCCTTACCCAACATGCCTCTTAGTCCTTTCATTTTAATTATGCTAATAAATAGTTAAAGATAATGAAATTAAATGTGCTAAATGAAATAAAGACAAAATAATAATTTAATGAGAGAACGAATGTACCAAACGCCGACGTAGAGTCGACGTGTAATCGAGAGTTTGAAAATTGAAACTTTGCTCGATAGATAATCCTCAAGCTAGTTGCCAACTTCACTCCCAATTCTCAAATTAATAAATAGATTGAATATGTAGACAATGTTGTATAGAGATTGATTGAGAGATTAGAGAGTAGAAAGATTTGTGAAAATAATAAGAAGAGGAATGAGGTATTTATAGGGGTTAAAAATAAATATAAAGGGGTAGGGGTTGGGGAGAGGAGGCCTAAAATGGACGTTGTCCAACGGCCAAAATGTAAAATGGTCGTTGGACAACGGCTATTTTCTGCAAAGGGTCGAACTGGGGCGGGGTCGGGGCGGGGTCGGGGCGGGATCGGGGCCTGGCGGGGTCGGGTCAGGCGGGACCATACCCTGTCCCGCCCCGGTTCGAGCCCCGGTCCCGTTTTTTTTTTAACTGCGGTGTCGTGTCGGGTCGAATTGGTCGGGGGGGCCTGGTCGGGACGCAGTCGGTCGGGGCGAGATCGGGTCGGCCAGGGCCACACTTTAAGGCGACCACTATGCGAGAAAAAAAAGGAGGTCATTTTTTATTCACATAAAAAATTAAAATTAACTAATTAATCAATATTTAAAAATTATTGATCAAAACATCAAATTGAGACATGGAATTGGGGCCCAAATTTGTTTTGGGCGGGAGCTGAACTTTGACCCAATTTAATTCTTGTGTTTTAAAAAAAAACTTTTGCTGTTCATTGGATTCGAACACGCAACCTCTCACTTGATAAAATTTTTTGAAGGAAACCTTCAACTGCTAAGATACAATTCCCATTGATAAGATTGGAGGCATGTTTAATACATATCTTAATATTTTAAACCACTAAAAAAAACTGGAGAAAGCCGCGGAGGCCCCGGCCGGACGTCTGGATAATACCACTGAAGTAGTCAGACGCAAGCCTAGAAACCTGGACTATCAAAAAAAAATATGCATACACTCTACCCTCCCAGACCCACTTATAAAAATATATTGGGTACGTTGCTGTTGTAGTTATTGTTGTTGTAGGCTTGTAGCAATATAATTAAAAAAAAAGTTAAATTCTTCAATGGGGTATATAAATACATTGTATAGCCTTAAAAAGTTTTCAGTTTACTATTTATTTATATATTTTTCCTATATTTTGTTTACATATTAATATTGTATACTCGAACCTTTTTACAGTATTTTAATATTTTCAAAATAAAGATATTAATTAGTGTATGACTATCTCTTTATATTTTCTTTTACTACTCTCTTTATATGACCACATTAACTTTTTTCTCTTTATGGAGAAGGTGTGCAGAAAGATCTTAAATACTACTATTTACATATTTTGTGAGGGGTAAGCTTATTTTATATTCATAACTGAAATGGTATGACAAAATATGTTATTTCAAGCCCCCAAAGTTTGAAAGTTATTGCTTTGGTCCCTAAATTCCCGATTCCATTAATTTCGTAGGGTATATTCTCATTCTTGAAATTCAGATAATATTCATCAGACATTATCTTAGTTTGTTTCAGACCTTTCAGAAAACAAATCTTAGGAACCAACCTTAAAACATTTGAGTTGAAAGAATATAAGTTGTGAAAGGAATTGTACTTTTAGGTATTCTTGTGCTTACTTTATGTCATTCATCTTGGATATATATTGGGCCTCTTTTTCTTTTTGGTTGTTTGATTGTGTGAGAGAAGCTACAATGTTCTGATTCAGCATATCGTATCCTAAATGCTACAAAGCAACTGCATTTTTGTTCTGATGGATAATAATAATATACTTGACCATGGCCATGCATTGCACTATTGCACGGCACTTGGCGCACCCTACTTTACTAAAAAAAAAAAAAGGGACGAAGACAAAAAATGGTCATTCTGGTGAAACTATTGATACTGGATGGCCCAAGAAGCTTAATAGACATTTTTAGCCTTTTAAGACTAATTCCATTTTGTAGCCATTTTAAAATTAATTCCAGCATATGTATAGAAAATGTATTATTATTGAACAGAATATGTATCACTACTATATATGAAAAATATATCATGCATATAGAAACTGTATTATTATTGTATAGAATATGTATCCCTACATTATACAACAACAACATACCCAGTATAATTCCATAAAGTGGAGTCTGGAGAGGATAAAATGTACGCAGACCTTACCCCTACCTTTGTGGGGGTAAAGAGATTGTTCCGATAGACTCTCAGTTCGGAAAAAAATATTTGAAGCAAGATAACAAGTAAAAATATGATATCCAACACCAAGTTACATGTAAACGAAGACCACAAATACTAATACCCATATAGGAAAAGAAACTAAGCGATTATTATCCAGATACTACTAATAAGGAGAACCCTCGGCTATCAACTAGCCTTCTAGCCTAATGATCGACCTCCACACCTTTTGTTGACACCCAATTTTGACCCTCTCGTCCAGTCATTAGCTATAAAATTACACTAATTTCGCAAATAATTTTTTATGATTTTAAATAATAAAATGCAGCGATAAAATATTAAATACAGGCATAAATAAGAAATTTAATAATGGCACCGCGTCTTACGTAGAATATTAAGCACTTAGAGTCTCGCGCCCACATTTATTAATTTTAAGCCCTGTCATAATTCTTAAATGAATATTAATAATAAATATGTAAATAAATAAATAATTTAACAATGACGTCGTGTTAAATAGCATAGTCACGTTTATTAATACGCAAAGCAATATTAAGATAATTTAATCTTAACTTAAATAATAAATAAAATACGCATAATAAATAAGTTTTAATAACAGCATCGCATTATAAATATTAAGCACTAATTAAATAGCACGCCCGTCTTTATTTTTTTAAATCTCAAACTTAGACTAACAAAACACCTTAAATAAGCTAATCATAATTTAAATAACTTACCACTAATTAAATACCTACTACCTAAAATTAACTCCTAAAACTAATACCCTAATTAATTGAAACCAGCCCACTAGCAGAGGCCCAGCTCCCGCGGCCCAACACCCCTTTTCCCTTATCACCGCAAGCCCAGCACATCCCCCCTCTCAGCCCTTTACCATAGCCCTTCCCTGTCGACTAAACCCCAAAAAGAGAAAAACAGGAGCCCTAAGAGAAACTAAGAACCCGTCGCCGCCATGCCCGGATTTCTCGCCGGAGAATCCGGGGTTTCCCTTTACCCACACACACCCAGCCAGCTCTTCTTACCATAACTAAACTAAATCCTTCAAATCGTTTACCTTACCATAACCTGTTCGAATCGCACAAAATCAGTACTGAATCACTTACGAATCAAGCACAAATCTCGTCCAGAATCAGCCAAAATCGCACCTTGATTACTTACCAACATTAGAACCCAAACCATGGCCATATAAAGCACATGCAAAGGCAGAACGAAGAGGAGCAGAGCTCAGTCGGGGATAGCAGTCGGGTAGCAATCGTTTTTACGTGCAAGCGTGAGCATCTTGGATCGAGGAGAACCCAGCAGATTCACATAAGGCAGGGGAGTAACAATCAGTTAATGGCCGCACTCAAGTAAGCACACCCTCAAACACTAGTGTCGCACAGCCTCCAACCTTTAAGAAAACACTAGAATAGACGGATCGAAAATCAATTGAAAACCGAATAGGCATTTAGAAATCAGAACCATCGGAAACCCGCAAGAAACAACAATTGCTCTTGAAGCCTCACTTTTCCTTCCACCGCATTAGCCAGCCCTCCGAGTGGGTCGACGACTTGATACGCTGCCCCGATTCGCTGCCCGGAGAAGGTAAATCCAAGTTCCCCTTAGTTCATTTTTCGTATTGTCGTATTCGTGTGTCATAACTGTGTCGATTAGCTCGTGCAGATTATTGGGTTCAGTGATGTATAAATGTGATGTCGGTTACTGTTTAACTGTCTGTAGCCTATCTATTTGACTGTCAATACTCAAATCTGCTGGGCTGGGTTCATCTTAGCATAATGTGATTGGTACGCTGGTTTAGTACTTGTTTAGCGACGACCATGATATGAGTAATGGGTCTGGGATTCGATCATGATATTAATTTTATGTATCTCATATTCAGTATTAAGCAGAGACAGATTTAAATTCCTCCATAACTTATATAATTGTTGTGTCCTATTTTATGTGTTATAACGAGTTTGCGCATCTGTGTTTCCCTGTTAGCGTAGTGATAAACTCATTATTTGCAAGTTCAGGATAAGAAGATGACGATTTTAGAATGTTCGTGTGAGTCTAATTTTATGCCTTAATAGTCTGTCCATGCTATATTTACACTTAAGGACGATATGGAAATATATGGGCACTTGTTGAGTGTTTTTGAGTTCGACCCAACAGGTCTTAAAATGTTACTGACTATGCATATTTGCACATTTATGTATTTGAGACAGAGTCCCTCATAAGGCTAACCAATCGTATTTGATTTACTTTCGCTGACTTGTATCAATTGTGCACTTATTTGTCTGCCCATAATAAGAATGCCGCCATGTTAATATATAAGCTATCTGGCTCCTGTTGCGTAGGAAGGATACCTAGCTTGGTTTATATAACCCACAAGTTTGCACAATGTCACATCCAAATGGATTAAATCTTATGCAAAGAGGTTCATTAATTTGATTTATTGATCTGTGTATGTCCTGAATAAGATTACTGGCGCTCTGTCTTATATATCCCTTTCTATCTGTCATTGCCACCGACATATCACTGTTTGTGATTCTGCCTTGCTGCATCTATCCACACTGATCACCTTCATATAGGCCTGCACTTAGGACATTCATACCCAGCTGTTTTAATTACCCGAATTGCCTGCCAAGATGTATATGTTTGTCTTACTTGGATTTCTAAAACTGCATACCTAGAAAGTCTCATAAGCCATAGAAGTAGTTGGTTAGCATTAGTGTTGCTATTACTGTTCTGTTGGCATTATTGTTACTGTTGCCGCTGTTTTGGTATTGTTGTCGTTGCCGTTACTTGTGTTATTGTTACTGTTAAGTTCGTCCCGCCCTCGAACTTGCCTTTTGTTTATTTCTTACTTGCTGATCTTGGAATTTATTCCTCCTTTCCTGCATACTGCCCGGCACCCTGTCCCATATGTATGTACATCTGGGGCTCGGCCTCCCTTGGATTTGCTTCTCGCCTATTTCGCTACCTGCAGATCCCGCAATTCAATCATGCATACATGTTTAAGTATAAATCATATGTGCTAATTCTCATACCTAGTACTTGTTTATTATTATTTGGGCTCGTACTAATTCTTATCTTTCTTATATTCTTACATGAAATGCATTTGAGCAAAAATGAAGAGTCTCATGGCGAGACTCATCACGAGCTACTTCAAATGGCAACCCGCATCTACATCCATCGAGTTCCCTCTTCGGCAATTCCTAGAAAAACAAATAGGACGGAGTCATCCGCTTCAATCCCTTACTCTCTTAATCTCCTTATCTCATTTTTATTTGTTATTGTAATTTTATTATATAACTTTGTAATTAATAGGAAACCAAGAGAAATTAGCCTTTGAACATATAAGGGGAAAGGTAATTTAAAATTAGAAATGCACTTCTACTTTATGTGTCTTTTTTAGGATTGTCATGCATGTCTAAATTTTACCAAAGTATTCTAAATAATTTAACTTGCATCATAAAACCAACGTTTTGTTTCTTATTAAATCCATAACAAATTTTCTCCTAAACTCTTAAGAATCATCTTAAGTACCTTTTATATAAAATACGAAGGTTAAGCAAGATTAATTTAGCTAGCAGTACACATAATTAGTCCATAAATAACCTTTGCATCATGTACATTTTTGGCCTTAGTCTTATATCAACATGCCTCTTTTTATAAAATTTTTTGAAGCATCTTTTATATTTTCAAAACATGCATTCTTAGTAATAATAATTTCCTAGGTTTGAACGGACAACCGCAAGTTAGCGGATCCTTTAGGGTGTCTGACCCCTTCCCTTTAGGATAATAAAGAACTCTTGCCCAGAATCTCATTAAGTTTAGCAGACCATTTAAATGGAGTTAATGTTTACTTTAAACTAGTTAACATTTAGGTGTTCTAATTCACCCAAATTAATTAGGTGGCGACTCCGCGAATCCCTTAGCACTTTTAGCACCCTTTTTAGCACTTTTAATATGCTAGCACCTTTTAAGCACCCCTTAACATTTTAGCACCTTTTAGCATTCTTTTGAACTTTAGCATATAGCACCTTTTTCACTTTTAGCATTTTAACACCTTTTAAGCACTTTTAAACATTTAGCATTTTATTATTTATTTTCTAACCTTTTTCTAAGCAGGAGCTTTTATTTTAAAGTCGCGGCCGAAAAAGGGCGTGACAGAAATGGCGACTCCGCTGGGGATTTTAGGTTCTTAACCACAACAGACCTAGGGTTATTATTTGGCATTACTTTTTGCATTTAATTTTGTGTGCTGTATTTTGTTTTATTTATTTTAATTGCTACCTGCTTTACTGCTTTCCTTAAACTGACATTCTGCTCATATTTCTTCCACTCTGGAAAATTCACACAATCACACACTGCATGCGAGGTGAGCTTGGTGCATCAACAAAATTCTTTCTTCAAAACCCAAATTTAGGAGAGTTGGTAACATACGTGGAGTGTCCGGTCTAACCGGTGGCCGCGTAGCCTTCTCACTCGAGTTGTTCGCTCGGGAACCTTGCGTCTAGTAAAGCCAAATCTTAGCAACTCAGGATAGAGCTATACCACCCTTTACTTTAAGGCATGCATGCATTTACCTTAGGTGGGTCGGTCCTTGGCATCGACACCACAATTAGGAAGACACCAAACTTGTCGACGGGTTTCTCAACCCAACGACCAACCAGCATATTATGTGTATCGTGGCAATGATAGACAAATCTAAACCTAATCATGTCATGCTGAAATTGGGAAAAGTGCACCGTCATTTGGTCGCCATTTCCTACAAAAGCATTACAGTTGGACGGCTTGGACAAATCCATCATGACCTCGCATATGTGACGTTTAGGCCTACCTATGGCATAAAAGGGTCCCCATGCATGTTAGGACTCGCTTGCAATGCGATAATTTATGTGCAGCATGTACTTGCTAAATGTTTTTTTCACTTTTGCAAAATCACGTGCTTTACACTAACGCAGTTTGCTACATGTTGTCTAAAGGATTTATCATCTCCCCCAAAGGTCGATTTGTATTTGACTAAGCAATGACAGAGCATCGATATTTCACAAGATCAAAGGCACGGTCCAGCGACATGACCGATTCAAGGGCATTTGAGCAGAACGAG
The DNA here is from genome assembly GCA_029844215.1 of Przewalskia tangutica. Classification (NCBI taxonomy): domain Eukaryota; kingdom Viridiplantae; phylum Streptophyta; class Magnoliopsida; order Solanales; family Solanaceae; genus Przewalskia; species Przewalskia tangutica. The sequence continues at coordinate 21,266,635 of CM056736.1, forward strand.
TCGGAACCCATCTTGGTTCCTATAGGCAAAGCAGGGGTCTCAGAAAAGAAAAACAGCATAGATACGATCGAGAACCTCGCCCAGTTACCACAGCAAATGGCAACCCTGCAGACTGAAATTAAAAGGCTCTGAAACCTCACCAGAGCACTCGTCACTGCAAATAACCAAAACAATCAAAACCCTCCAAATTATTACCAATACCCGCTTACTACATATCCCATTTATCACACTCAGCCAATATACAATGCACCCATATATCCCACACAAAACCAAATGCCTAATATACTCCAGCTAAACACAAACCAAAGGACACCACAAACCTACTTTCGCAATACATACGGCAGCCCTTTGCGATACCCACACGTGTATACGCCACAGCCAAAAGCCCGTCCGCTAAACATCTTCACACCCCGCCTAAATGCCACAGAAAGGCCACCCAGAATATACACCCATTTAGCCGAGCCTTTGTCGCAGTTGTACGAGAGGTTGAGAGTTGCAGGGATACTCCAGCCTATTCCAAAGAATGTGCCCAATCCCAAGTCCAAAGCTCATGATGGGAACAAAAGTTGTGCATACCATTCTGGAGCCATCAGACACGACATGGGAAAGTGTTATGCACTCGGAGACAAAATAAGAGAGTTGATCAAGGAAGGAGTCATTCAGGTGGAGGATGCCTACCCCAATGAGTACAATGAACCCCAAAGGAAGAGAGGTGTTCCCTGGCCAGAACCCGCTCCGCCTGAATCAGTCATTTATCCGAGCATGCACCACGCAGAAGCCAAAAGAAGGAGATACTGATAGCAGAGCATGAAGACCCAGCCAGCCATGATGCAGAGCAAGAAGGCGTATTGGTTGGATTTGCACCCTTGTTCTGGTCCGCCTAGAGCCCGGATAAGAAAGAGCAATTTAGCTTAGCAGATTAATAAAAAGAAAAACTCGTATTTAAGCTTTAATAATGTTTTCTTTTGTTTTGCTTGCATTGGAACTACGTTCGACCTGATTCCCTTGGTGGATACGTAGGCGGCCACATCGGCCTCGGTCCCACCTTTAGAATTTTACCCAATATTCGCTTGTAATGAACTACGTCATGACCTGATTCCCTCATGGGGATACGTAGGCGGCCTAAATCGGCTTCGGTCACACCATTAGGAAACTTTTCCTTCGTTCTGAAAATAACGAGAATACACACAACATACAAGCAACTACATTGAGACCCACTTTAGGCCAAACGCCCTTTGCATATTCAAAACTGGGACAAGGTAGGAAACCAGACAGGGGTTGCAGGTCCAAGCAGGCCAGGCACGCAGATGTCAAGGAACAAGGCGGCGAAGTCAAATACGAATCGACCCCCCAAAAAAAAACTCACAAATTTTCTTTGGTGTTTTTCATATTAATGTAAGAAAGTGCAATAGCCGAAGCAGAAAATACGGCAAAAAGTTTCTTCTCAGAAGCAGAAAGAAGCAGCAGAGGCAGATGAGATGACAACAATCCAAAATGCAAAGTCTGCATTAGAAGCAACAGAAGCAGAAAAGGGCATCGACAATCAACAGTCAAAATTCTGAATTCCGCAACAAAGGCTAGCGCATCAGCTCGGGCATAAAGTCAAATTTGCAACCCACGCATCGCACACAACAAAGGCATCATGGCAATTCGTCAGTTGCAGCGTTTAGCATGTCCGTGCAAGGACAACACCTCAGTATCCATCTGGCGTATCAGGGACGACATCTTTGCCCATATAATTGCACGTCTCATATGTATTTATCATTTCATTTCAACAGGTATACACTAATTTTTCTCAAACTTAGCTTGCAGGAGCACTTATTCTACAGGAGCCGCAGCAACACGTCCAGGCAACGACGTTATCAGCACAACAAGTCCGAAAACGACATCATCAGCAACACGTCCAGACAACGACGTGATCATCATTATGTCTACGCAACGACGCCAAAGAAGAACACGCCCGCATAATGACGTGATCACTTTATGTTCACGCAACGACGCCAAAGAAGAACACGCCCCAAGAACGACGTTATCAAGACAAAGAAGTCCGAATGACGCCAACAAAGAACACGCCCGCATAACGACGTGATCGCGATTATGTCTACGCAACGACGCCAAGAAGAACACGCCCGTGCAACGACGCCATCGACAACAAGTCCGAAAATGACGCCAAAGAAGAACACGCCCGCATAACGACGTGATCGGATCATGTTCACGCAACGACGCCAAGAAGAACACGCCAGTAACGACGCGTATCAAGACAAAGAAGTCCAAAACGACGCCAAGAAGAATACGCCCGCATAACGACGCCATTGGCTTTACACAACGACGCCAGCAGCAACACGTCCAGGCAACGACGTTATCAACACAGCAAGTCCGAAAATGATGCCAACAGCAATACGTCCAGACAACGACGTCATCAGCATTACGTCTACACAAGGACGCCGGCAGCAACACGTCCAGGCAACGACGTTATCAACACAACAAGTCCGAAAACGACGCCATGACGCAAGTCTGAAAATGACGCTATCATCAGCATATCACATCTACGCAAGGACAATTTCTATACTCTCAAACTGCATTTCTTATTCATGCTTTATTGTTCTGTCTTAGCAGTTATGCACTAACTCTTCCGTGAGCTTTAGTCTACAGGGGCAGCTGCAGAAAGGACAACATATTCGCATTCACAATCGCAACACGTCTGTGCAAGGGTGAAATCACAGCATTTGCAGCAGACATCACATTTTTGCAGGATAGCATTGTCTACTCACACAATTACACTATCAATAAAATCATGCAACATCATTTTTCCTTAACAGTTATGCACTAACCGTTTGTTTAAGTCTTAGCATGCAGGAGCAGGAGCACAGCGTGAATTTTCTCTTACAGCGAACCGGAGCAATTTGTTGGGGGGCCAACCTTCCCAATGAATGGCAGAAGCGGCTTCAAGCGTCGGTCCACTCGTTCCACATCACCATAAAACCCAGCATCGTAAGTCGATAACGGTACACCCCAGGTTCAAGTCAGTTACTTTATTTTTTATTTTTAGCACCACAGTCCAGTGTCATCATAACTCGACACTGGGACAAATTTTGAGTTCGCGTTAGCCCGCCTTGGCGTTTTGACCATGGTAGTCCAGTGTCGTCATAACTCGACACTGGAACAAATTTTGAGTCCGCGTTAGCCCGCCTTGGTGTTTTGACCATGGTTAGCCCAGTGTCGTCATAACTCGACACTGGGACAGTTTTGAGTCCGCATTAGCCCGCCTGGGTGTTTGACCATGGTAGCCCAATGTCGTCATAACTCGACACTGGGACAGTTTTGAGTCCGCGTCAGCCTTGTCTTAATTGCCCAACATTTTTGCAATTCTGAGGATCGAGACAAAATTGGCTATGAGTCAACGTCTTTGTCCGAAGATTCTTCCATCATCTCCATACAAAGAGGGACAAGTTGTTGACACCCAATTTTGACCCTCTCGTCCAGTCATTAGCTATAAAATTACACTAATTTCGCAAATAATTTTTTATGATTTTAAATAATAAAATGCAGCGATAAAATATTAAATACATGCATAAATAAGCAATTTAATAATGGCACCGCGTTTTACGTAGAATATTAAGCACTTAGAGTCTCGCGCCCGCATTTATTAATTTTAAGCCCTGTCATAATTCTTAAATGAATATTAATAATAAATATGTAAATAAATAAATAATTTAACAATGATGTCGTGTTAAATAGCATAGTCACGTTTATTAATACGCAAAGCAATATTAAGATAATTTAATCTTAACTTAAATAATAAATAAAATACGCATAATAAATAAGTTTTAATAACAGCATCGCATTATAAATATTAAGCACTAATTAAATAGCACGCCCGTCTTTATTTTTTTAAATCTCAAACTTAGACTAACAAAGCACCTTAAATAATCTAATCATAATTTAAATAACTTACCACTAATTAAATACCTACTACCTAAAATTAACTCCTAAAACTAATACCCTAATTAATTGAAACCAGCCCACTACCAGAGGCCCAGCTCCCGCGGCCCAACACTCATTTTCCCTTATCACCGCAAGCCCAGCACATCCCCCCCTCTCAGCCCTTTACCATAGCCCTTCCCTGTCGACTAAACCCCAAAAAGAGAAAAACAGGAGCCCTAAGAGAAACTAAGAACCCGTCGCCGCCATGCCCGGATTTCTCGCCGGAGAATCCGGGGTTTCCCTTTACCCACGCACACCCAGCCAGCTCTTCTTACCATAACTAAACCAAATCCTTCAAATCGTTTACCTTACCATAACCTGTTCGAATCGCACAAAATCAGTACTGAATCACTTACGAATCAAGCACAAATCTCGTCCAGAATCAGCCAAAATCGCACCTTGATTACTTACCAACATTAGAACCCAAACCATGGCCATATAAAGCACATGCAAAGGAAGAACGAAGAGGAGCAGAGCTCAGTCGGGGATAGCAGTCGGGTAGCAATCGTTTTTACACATGCAAGCAGAGCAGCAGAGCATCTTGGATCGAGGAGAACCCAGCAGATTCACATAAGGCAGGGGAGTAACAATCAGTTAATGGCCGCACTCAAGTAAGCACACCCTCAAACACTAGTGTCGCACAGCCTCCAACCTTTAAGAAAACACTAGAATAGACGGATCGAAAATCAATTGAAAACCGAATAGGCATTTAGAAATCAGAACCATCGGAAACCCGCAAGAAACAACAATTGCTCTTGAAGCCTCACTTTTCCTTCCACCGTATTAGCCAGCCCTCCGAGTGGGTCGACGACTTGATACGCTGCCCCGATTCGCTGCCCGGAGAAGGTAAATCCAAGTTCCCCTTAGTTCATTTTTCGTATTGTCGTATTCGTGTGTCATAACTGTGTCGATTAGCTCGTGCAGATTATTGGGTTCAGTGATGTATAAATGTGATGCTTGCCATCGCTTAATCTGTAGCCTATCTATTTGACTGTCAATACTCAAATCTGCTGGGCTGGGTTCATCTTAGCATAATGTGATTGGCACGCTGGTTTAGTACTTGTTTAGCGACGACCATGATATGAGTAATGGGTCTGGGATTCGGTCATGATATTAATTTTATGTATCTCATATTCAGTATTAAGCAGAGACAGATTTAAATTCCTCCATAACTTATATAATTATTGTGTCCTATTTTATGTGTTATAACGAGTTTGCGCATCTGTGTTTCCCTGTTAGCGTAGTGATAAACTCATTATTTGCAAGTTCAGGATAAGAAGATGACGATTTTAGAATGTTCGTGTGAGTCTAATTTTATGCCTTAATAGTCTGTCCATGCTCTATTTACACTTAAGAACGATATGGAAACATATGGGCACTTGTTGAGTGTTTTTGAGTTCGGCCCAACAGGTCTTAAAATGTTACTGACTATGCATATCTGCACATTTATGTATTTGAGACAGAGTCCCTCATAAGGCTAACCAATCGTATTTGATTTACTTTCGCTGACTTGTATCAATTGTGCACTTGTTTGTCTGCCCATAATAAGAATGCCGCCATGTTAATATATAAGCTATCTGGCTCCTGTTGCGTAGGAAGGATACCTAGCTTGGTTTATATAACCCACAAGTTTGCACAATGTCACATCCAAATGGATTAAATCTTATGCAAAGAGGTTCATTAATTTGATTTATTGATCTGTGTATGTCCTGAATAAGATTACTGGCGCTCTGTCTTATATATCCCTTTCTATCTGTCATTGCCACCGACATATCATCGCTTGTGATTACGCCACTGCATCTATCCACACTGATCACCTTCATATAGGCCTGCACTTAGGACATTCATACCCAGCTGTTTTAATTACCCGAATTGCCTGCCAAGATGTATATGTTTGTCTTACTTGGATTTCTAAAACTGCATACCTAGAAAGTCTCATAAGCCATAGAAGTAGTTGGTTAGCATTAGTGTTGCTATTACTGTTCTGTTGGCATTATTGTTACTGTTGCCGCTGTTGTGGTATTGTTGTCGTTGCCGTTACTTGTGTTATTGTTACTGTTAAGTTCGTCCCGCCCTCGAACTTGCCTTTTGTTTATTTCTTACTTGCTGATCTTGGAATTTATTCCTCCTTTCCTGCATACTGCCCGACACCCTGTCCCATATGTATGTACATCTGGGGCTCGGCCTCCCTTGGATTTGCTTCTCGCCTATTTCGCTACCTGCAGATCCCGCAATTCAATCATGCATACATGTTTAAGTATAAATCATATGTGCTAATTCTCATACCTAGTACTTGTTTATTATTATTTGGGCTCGTACTAATCCTTATCTTTCTTATATTCTTACATGAAATGCATTTGAGCAAAAATGAAGAGTCTCATGACGAGACTCATCACGAGCTACTTCAAATGGCAACCCGCATCTACATCCATCGAGTTCCCTCTTCGGCAATTCCTAGAAAAACAAATAGGACGGAGTCATCCGCTTCAATCCCTTACTCTCTTAATCTCCTTATCTCATTTTTATTTGTAATTGTAATTTTATTATATAACTTTGTAATTAATAGGAAACCAAGAGCAATTAGCCTTTGAACATATAAGGGGAAAGGTAATTTAAAATTAGAAATGCACTTCTACTTTATGTGTCTTTTTTAGGATTGTCATGCATGTCTAAATTTTACCAAAGTAATCTAAATAATTTAACTTGCATCATAAAACCAACGTTTTGTTTCTTATTAAATCCATAACAAATTTTCTCCTAAACTCTTAAGAATCATCTTAAGTACCTTTTATATAAAATACGAAGGTTAAGCAAGATTAATTTAGCTAGCAGTACACATAATTAGTCCATAAATAACCTTTGCTTCATGTACATTTTTGGCCTTAGTCTTATATCAACATGCCTCCTTTTATAAAATATTTTGAAGCATCTTTTATATTTTCAAAACATGCATTCTTAGTAATAATAATTTCCTAGGTTTGAACGGACAACCGCAAGTTAGCGGATCCTTTAGGGTGTCTCAATTTCTTCCTTTAGGATAATAAAGAACCCTTGCCCAGAATCTCATTAAGTTTAGCAGACCATTTAAATGGAGTTAATGTTTACTTTAAACTAGTTAACATTTAGGTGTCCTAATTCACCCAAATTAATTAGGTGGCGACTCCGCGAATCCCTTAGCACTTTTAGCACCCTTTTTAGCACTTTTAATATGCTAGCACCTTTTAAGCACCCCTTAACATTTTAGCACCTTTTAGCATTCTTTTGAACTTTAGCATATAGCACCTTTTGCACTTTTAGCATTTTAACACCTTTTAAGCACTTTTAAACATTTAGCATTTTATTATTTATTTTCTAACCTTTTTCTAAGCAGGAGCTTTTATTTTAAAGTCGCGGCCGAAAAAGGGCGTGACACCTTTCTATATAGGGTCATGTCCTCAACACCTCCCCCCAATTATTCATTGTCCTACCTCTATCCCTCCTAACTCATAGTATCGCTAACCTCTCACACTTCTTTACTGGTGCATCCATACATCTCCTCTTCACATTCTCAAACCATCTCAATCTCGATTTCTTCAGCTTATCTGCCACGGGTGCCACTTCCACGTTACCCCATATAACTTCATTCCTTATCATATCTCTCCTAGTATGCCCACACATACATTTAAGCCTCATCGTCTCCACTACATTCATCTCCTGAACGTGGGCATTCTTGACTGAATGACTGGTCAGCACTTTCCTCACGCCCCGAACCATGGCCTGCGCATAACACAACTCGGTTCCTGACTGCATGTGACCGAGCGAACCACATGGTTTGCTGGATCAATATGAGAGGATCTAATATCATGAAATGTTTATTTAAAAGATAGAAATTCGATGCTGAAAATATATTATTTGAAAACATAATAGCGGAAGTAATTTAAAAACATAATTAGTCTGAATATCGGATATGACATGATGAACAAGTCTATGAAACCTCTAAACATGAGTCTGACTGCTAAAACTATTTTACTGAGACAAGGCCCCTGACATAGCTTTTCTGCAAAACATGACATAAAATAAAGAAAAGATAACACCCCGAATGAAATGGGGCTCACCAATAACTGATACATAAGAATCCTAGTGAACTGATCTGTCGTTCTGAAACTCCGTACCAACATCATGAAATGCAGGCCTTGGGCAAAAAGGGAGGTAAGTGTATTTGAATTGTACTTAACTTGTATGTAAAGCAACTAAATGAATAAGTGATGATATGAATAATAGGAACTGAAACATAAATTGTAACCTGAGTATGAATATGTATAATATCTGACATGATTATAATAAAATATGGTAAATCATTTTAAATAGGAAAGTTTTAGTATAACTGATATGAAACAACCATGTAAGAATGTGTCGTCTGATCTCTATCAGATCAGTTGAGCCATCTTATACCTTACCGGGGTACGAGACATGAATGGATCCAATAACCCACAACGGGTAACATGAAAGAATCGTGCTAACTGGACGAAGTGATCCTTACCCTACGTTGGCATACGTAATTTCAGGTATTGAGTATTTTCGATATTTTGTGCAACTCCCATAACATGAACATGAATATAATTGGCCTGTAACTCATGCATTTCATAATCAAAACTTGTAAACATGATTTTGGATATAGCATAGCATGTGTAATTATAACATAACGTTGCAAAAGGTCTGAAAAACATGTAAAGTTTATACAATAGAATGATATTGGTTCATGACATGTATTTAGGAACCCATGACATTTAATTTATGGGAGTTCATGCATGACAAACAGATTCATGATAGTCAAAATGAAATATCAAGAATACAATTAGCGAATTCGTAATGTAATCATGTTATACAATGGTACATATAATTAGGGTCATCATGAACTAAAACAAGAACTCTAAGCCTGTGAAAATTTGTATTTCATGGATGAACATAGTATGGGGAAGAACAATGATGTTTCCACACGTGGATATAAGTCATACATATCTTTGGCATTCCTAAACTTTTAGTAAGGTCTGAATCTTGAAGGAGAACCCCAAAAGCTTAAACCTTGAACCTTGAGATGTGTTTTCTTGAAAACCATAGGTTAGAAATAAATGATTTCACTTATAATATGTGTATAATCATTAATGAATGTATTGGAATACATATGAATGACTTAACTTGAGCTATGCAGATGAGGAGAGGAGAAGAACTTCGTGCTAGGGCTTGAGGGGATGATGGATGGCTTAAAAAGACAGAAAAATGTGACTTTAAAGAAACTTGAATGTGATCTGCGGTTTAATTTATGTCGCATATTGCATTATGTTGCAGCAGATGTTAAGGCATATTGAAACAAAATGATGGCAGCTTCAGGACTGAATTTTGATTAAAATGCGGAGCAAAATGCACCGCAGATGTTTGTTCTGTGGAATGCTCTGTGACTCTTCAGTAAAATGGTAATAACTATTTTTACATATGTCCATTTGGGTTTTACTATAAATAGATATAACTGTATTTCAAAGAGCTACAACTTTCATATTCATATTTTTTCAAATTCACAAATTATAATAGTGTTATGCTCACTTGAAGTGAGACCTCATAAAAACTCACTTGAAAACATGTTTTGTAGGGTAGTTTCCAACTATACTTTATCCAAAGACTCTTCTTATACATTGATTAGTTTTCAAAACACTTCCAATAATCCTTATCTTGATTCCAGTATCTTTCAATCATATGGCTCAAACTTTTTCCTGAAGGTACGAGTGTTACAATATCTCTCCCTTGAGATTATTTATCCTCGAATGATGGGTCATAGTTAGGAATGTTATTAACTCAAGAACTTATGGACATGGAATGAGTACATAAGCGTGAAGAAATATGACATATAACCTAGGGACTGAAATGACATGATAACATGAATGTCGGGACATTAGACATGAGTTGTGGATACATGAATGTGAAATATGTGACATGAATACATATGGGGACATGGCATGGATACAAAGGGTATTTACCTTAAACGCTTTCTGCTTGCTCCCCAAAAAAGTATGGATATCTGGATTTCATGTCTTCTTCGGCTTCCCATGTAGCCTCTTCGACATTCAGACTCATCCATAACACTTTTACTGAGGCAACTTCCTCAGTCCTCAACTTGCAGACATGACGATCAAGAATAGCCACAGGGACCTCTTCATAGGCTAGGTCATCTTTTTTTTTTTTGATAATTCAGGTCTCGGGGTGGCCTTAGTACCCCATATCGCTAGTACCTGCACAAGTACTGGTACTATGCTCCTGGAGGCGAATGGAACCCGTTCTTAGCCGCCACCGCCAGGTAAATCGCGGGATGTGCGCCCCGCATTCAGTGTCTGATCGCCACCAACGGATCAATGCTACAAGGTCCGACCCCCCAACAGGGATTGTCTGAGGGAGTATCAAACTCACACTGCAACATGCCCGCGCGGTTAAGCTACCAGACTTTAATACGAGGCATATGCCCCGGAGAACGTATCCGCCGAGAATCGAACTTGTGACCCTAAGGCCACAAATTTGACTAATGGCCACTGGGCCACTATCTTTGGATTAGGTCATCCTTAACTATGATAATTTTAGTAGTAACAACCAACGACAGGTCTCCCACACACTTCCTCAATATGGATACATGAAATACTAGGTGTACGGAAATCAAATCTGGCGGAAACTCAAGCTCATAAGCTACTTGGCCAATTCTTTACAGGATCCTGTCCCGATATATATAGGACTGAGGTTTTCTTTCCTTCCAAATCTCGTAACACCTTTTATATGTTAAACTTTTAGGAATATTCAATCGTCAACCTAAAACTCCAAGTCTCTACGCCTCACATCTGAATAGAACTTTTGGCGACTCTAGGCCATTTTAAAATGCTCCTGGATCAACTTGACTTTCTTCTTATCTTGGTGGACAAAATTCTAGCCCTATCAACTCTGTTTCGCCAACTTTGAACTAACCAATTGATGACCTACACTTTCGCCCATACAGAGCTTCGAACGGTGCCATCTTGATACTAGTATATTAATTATTATTATAAGAAAATTCAATGAGAGAAAAAAGATCAACTCAATTACCTTTGAAAGCAAGGGCACACACCATTAACATATCCTCTAGTGTGAGGAGAAGAATTAACCAAAACTATATAAAAAAGCTTGTTGTTGATAATGGAAGGATCCTACAGCATATACAGGAGTTTGAATAAGAGATTATAGGGTTCTATATGAGTTTGATTGGCTCCTGCACCTGAACTGCCTGGTATTCAGCCTGATGTCATCAATAATTGGCCTCTTCTGAAGAGAGATCAACAACTGATGCTTATGGCACCTGTGACAAAGCAGGAAATCCAAGATGCCTCGAAGGAAATGTCAGACCTGAAAGCTCCTGGCTGTGATGGCTTTAATGTTGTCTTCTTTAAGAAATCATGGGAGATTATATGAGATGAAGTGGTAGCTGCTGTAACCAATATAATGCACACAAAGAGGATGTTCAGAGCTATAAACTGCACCACAGTGACATTGATCCCAAAGGTACAAAATCCTTCTTATGTCAAAGAAATTAGACCCATTTTATGTTGCACAATGTTGTTTAAATTGATCTTTAATCAAAATATTTCAAGGGGTAATGGACAATATAATAGATAGTAGTGGAGATATACTAGGTTGAAGATAGGGTCTTGGAATATTGGAACTTTAACGGGGAAGTCTATAGAGCTAGTTAAGATTCTTAAGAAAACGAGGATTAATATAGCCTCTGTCCATGAGACCAATTGGGTAGGACCCAAGACTAAGGATGTAGACGGGTATGATTTATGGTTCTTGGGTAGGTCGAAGTATAGGAATAAGGTAGGCATTTTGGTAGACAACGAGCTAAGGGATCAGGAAGTTGGGAGGGTCAATGATAAGATAATGTCGATTAAGTTGGTAGTTGGAGGGTGTACTATGAACATTATTAGTGCGTAGCACCGCAGGCTGACTTGACCGAGGAGAAAATGCATTTTTGGGAAGATTTAGATGAAGTGGTAGGAGGTATACCACCTATTGAGAAGCAATTTGTAAGAGGGGATTTTAATTGCCATATCGGGGCACTTCCGGGGAGTTACGACGACGTGCATGAAGGTTTTGGCCTTGGGGACATGAATGGGGGAGGCGTATCACTTTTGGAGTTTGGTAGAGCTTTTGGAATGGTGATAGCCAATTTGAGGTTCCTGAAGGAAGAGCATTTGGTGACTTTCCGTAGTTGTGGCTAAGACTCAGATAGACTTTTTGCTCCTTAGGAAGGTTGACAACGGTCTTTATAAATACTTCAAGGTTATTTCTAGAGAGTATCTTACAAACCGACATAAGCTTTTTGTGATGAATTTGGAAATCAAGATGAAGAAGAAGATGATGGTTGTGGATGACAGGTTAAGAATCAAATTGGGGAGTTTGACCATGTCTAGTGCAAAGGAAATGGGGGAGAACTTGATGACCAAGAGGGCTTGGGGAAGTACTGGAGATGCGACTGGTATGTGGGACAGGACGGCCAGTTGCATTCGGGAGGTTGCTAGAGAAGTGATAGGGGTAATGGTAAAATTCAAAAGAAGGTGGAAGCAAAAGAAACGGCGTATGCGAATTTGGTAGAAAGCAAGGATGGGGTGGAGAAGTGGACGAATAGAAAATTGTATAAGATGGCAAGAAATGAGACAAAGCTAGCGAAAATGGCGGCTTTTGAACGTCTGTATGTAGAATTAGAAGAAAAATACGGGGATAAGAAGTTGTATAGACTAGCCAAGGTGGGGGAGAAGAGGGTCTGAGACTTGGATCACGTGAGGTGCATCAAGGAGAGGATGACAAAGTACGGGTGGATGACGCGCATATTAGGCGGAGGTGACAGTCTTACTTCCATAAACTCTTGTACGAAAAAAAGATAGAGATATTGTGTTGGGAGATCTGGAGCACTCTAGTAGGTACCGGAATTTTGGGTATTGTGAAAACATTAAGATTGAGGAGGTTCAGGGTGTTGTTCGCAGGATGCGCATGAGCAAGCGACCGGGCCTGATGAGATCCTGATTGATTTTTGGAAGAGCGCAGGTAGAGCATATTTGGAGTGGTTGACAGAGTTGTTTAACGTCATTTTTAAGACGACGAGGATGCCTGAAGAATGGAGGTGGAGTACAATGATTCCTTTGTACAAGAATAAATGTGATATCCAGAGTTGCAACAACTATAGGGGTATCAAGCTGCTAAGACACACTATGAACGTTTGGGAAAGAGTCCTGGAGATGAGGGTGAGAAGAGGCGTGTCTATCTCCGAGAATCAATTTTGATTCATGTCGGGGCGTTCGATCACAGAGGAAGAAAAACTTACATATGATTTTTATCGACCTCGAGAAGACATACGATAAAGTCCCTAGGGAGGTTCTATGGAGATATTTGGAGGTTAGAGGTGTACCTGTGGCGTACACTAGGGTGATCAAGGATATGTATGATGGAGTCAAGACCAGGTTACAGACAGTAGGAGGAGACTCAGAGTTCTTTCAATGGAGTTGCACCAGGGATCAGCTTTTAGCTCATTTCGATTTGTATTGGTGATGGATGGACTGACGCGACAATTCTAAGAGGATGTGCCATAGTGTATGTTATTCTCAGACGACATAGTACTGATTGATGAGACTCGCAGTGTAGTAAACACTAAGCTTGAGGTTTGGAGACAGACTCTGGAGTTTAAAAGGTTCAGGCTGAGTAGGACCAAAACAGAATACTTAGAGTGCAAGTTCAGTAACGGGAGCGATCTTGAGACATGCGTAGATGTGAGGCTTGGTACTCAAGTCATTCCAAAGAAATATAGCTTCAAGTACCCCGGATCTATTATCCAAGGGAATTGAGAGATTAATGACGATGTCACACATCATATTGGGGAAGGGTGGATGAAATTGAGGCTCGCATCTGGAGTCTTGTGCGATAAAAAAGTGCCACCAAAACTTAAAGACAAGTTCTATAGGGTAGTGGTTAGACCGACTATGTTGTATGTGGTAGTGTTGGCCGGTTAAGACTTCACACACCCAAAAGATGAAAATTGCGGAGATGAGGATGCTAAGATGGATGTGTGGGGATACAAGGAGACATAGAATTAGAAATGATGATATCCGGGACAGAGTGGAAGTGGCCTCGGTGGAGGATAAGATGCGGGAAGCGAGACTGAGATGGTTCGGACACGTGCAGAGGAAAGACACAAATGCCTCAGTGCGGAGGTGTGAGAGGTTGGCTATGGACGAGTACATGATGGGTAGAGATATGCCGAGGAAGTATTGGGGAGAAGTGATTAGACGGGACATTGCGCAAGTGCGAACATGAACTTAGATAGGGGGTTATGGAGGACACATATTAGGTAGCCTAGCGTAGTCATGCCTACGCTTACAAACTGGTAGTTGTAATATTATTATTGTAGGCTCGATTAGTCTATCATACTAGTAGGCACATTATTACCTTATAGTCCATTGTCGTTTGATCTATGATGCTATGTTTATTTTGTTTGTCTTATTTACTTGCATTATTTACTGTCTCAGATTCGCTATCATGACTTACTCAATTTGTTTGTTGCTTAGGCTTGTGCTTAGACTTAAGCCGATAGTCTCTCGGAAAAGGTCTGGGAGGTGATAATATATTACTCAGCCATGAACTAGTGAAAGGTTATTCTAGGAAAGGAGTGTAATCCAGATGCATGCTCACAATTGGCATGCAAAAGGCTTATGATTCCTCGGAATGGGGCTTTCTTGAACAAGTTCTGGTAGCTTTGAATTCTCCCAGTACATTTGTGTAGTGGATGATGATGTGTGTTAAATCTGTCTCCTATTATATTCTTATAAATGGTGAACCTACTTCTCCCTTTGATACTAAAAAAGGCCTGAGGCAGGGGATCCTCTCTCCCCCTTCCTTTTGGTAATGGCTATGGAATATTTTAGTAGGCTACTTAAGCAATTGGGGCAAAATTCACAGTGCCATTTCACCCAAGTGTATTAGGTTGAAACGTGTACAGCTTGGGTTTGCAGATGATCTACTTTTATTTTGTAGAGGGGGGGGGGGGGGGGTGTGGGATATGTTGAACTTTTATTTGAAAAATTCAATCTATTCTCTAGAACTTCAAGACTAATTGCCAATTTGAGTAAAAGCTCAGGAAAATTTTGGGTGTGTGAAAGATAGTGTGCAACAGAAAATAGTTGACCTCTTTGGGATAAGTAAGGGTTCAATGCCTTTTAGGTACCTAGATGTCCCTTTAAGTACCAAAAGAGTCTTTGTTCAATGTCAGCCTTGCTTGATAAAATGCTAGGTAGGATCACATCATGGACCACTAAGTTCCTCTCTTATGCTGGAAGAACTCAGCTGATAAAGTCTTTCTTGTTCTCAATAATCCAAGTCTTCTGGGCACAAGTGTTTGTTTTGCCAAAGAAAATCATCCAGGCCATTGAAGCCTCTTGCAGAACTTTCTTGTGGACTGGGTAGAGAATAATTTGTCTAAAAAAGCACTTTTAGCATGGAAAAGGATCCGCTATCCAAAGTCAGCTGGAGGTCTTAATATTCTTGATGTGGAACTGTGAAACAAAGATGCTATATGTAAGCTTTTATGAAATATATGTGCCAAGTAGGATAAACTATGGGTGAGATGGGTACATAGTTATTATGGAAGGAATAGAGACATGATTGTTGATGTCCCAAAGCAGGCCTCTTTGATTGTTCAGAAAATTATGGAGGCAACAAAGTATTTCACTCAAGCTGGTTATACTATGAATGAAGTTCAACAGATGCAGAAGTTCTCAACTAAGCAGATCTACACCAAGCTCAGGGGGAAGTTCCAAAAAGTTACATGGAAAAAGTTAGTGTGCAATAACAGTGGTATGCCAAGATGAATATTTATGTTGGGTCTAGCTGCTCATAGAAGGCTCTCAACAAGAGATAGGCTATTCAAATGGGGTATAACAAATAAAACATTATGTCCTCTATGTGAATGAGCATGGAACACTTATTCTTCTTATGTGATTTCTCATCTCAAATATGGGGTAAACTTCTCACTTGGATGGACATCAACAGGGCTGCAAGGGGGTAGACTGAGGAACTGTGCTGGCCAGAATTGAATGCTAGGGCGAAAACTCCTCAAGCTGAAGTATATCGCATGCTTTTACGTGCTGCAGTTTATTATGTATGGAGAGAAAAGGAACCAAAGAATCTTCCAACATAAAAGGCAAAATCACAACTTGATTATCAAGCTGATCATTCAGGAGGTGTACCAGAGAACTAACACCAAACCAAAGTTAACAAAGTGGTTATCAAATTTTAATCTCGTGGCTATGCATCATCGGTGCAAAATATATTAATTTGCAGAATTTTGTATGCTGAGAATGAAGGAGCACAAATTCAATAATAGATAAAATATTCGTTTCTATACATTCCATTAAAAACCTACTGTTTTGGTTTATGTATTTTCGAAAAGAAAATATTTGACGAGTGTCATTCCCGCTCAATATGAAAATACAATAGCATAAATAGAAAATGTACATAATATAAATAGCAAACTTTGTTAAGGTTAGGATTGATGTTATGACATTTTTCTTAACATATCGTTTTTCAGAAAATGTCAGAACAAATGTCTTGATATTTGAGCTGACATTCTGATAACAGTTTTGCCTATATTCTTGGACATTTTTTCAGGAAATTGTAATCTTTGGGTCACATGACAATTGACTTAGCAAGGAGTCTTCAATGCAGATTTAGGATCGATGAAGACCAAGTCCAAGAGGTTGCATAACTTGAGGAGCAAGACGTGGAAGAAACAGTCCACACATTTGGAGATTTTTCAGCCTTAAGCTACTGCCCACGTGCTCATATTTAGCTCAACCTACACAACTAATCAAAGAGTCTTTCAAGGGAACTCTCCACTATAAATAGAGAGGTCACTTCAAGGATTCGATATTCAAATCACAAGAGAAAAGATCGAGAGAGCTCTCCAGATTTTAAGATCGAAAACTGGATCAACAAGTGTTGCCTGTATTTGTGACGACATTCTGTACGACATTACAAGTGCTGCTTAGATTCTAGATTTGTTATTTCATTGAAGCAATTGTAATGGGGTGTTGATCACTTCTATTTTAGATAGATTTTTCAGGCATAAGTCATCTGCGACTTAACTTTTTTATTCATTTTGTATCTTCTTGTAACATTGTAAAGAAGGAATATTTCAATTGTACATATATATATATATATATATATATATATACAATACCTTTGGTCATTGACCATCATGGTTATATTAATATATAACCTATGAAAATTAAACATTTGTGTTCATTATTTTATTTCGCTGCATTTTAAACTCTTTCAAAAAAATTCTTAAGTTTTATCTTAGTGTCTCCACTTGTGTCAGACGACATTTCTGCTGACATTCGACACTGTTTCAGCATACTGTTTTTATCTGTTTTGCTGTTTGGTTAATTTAATCCATAGTGTAATCCACGGGACCCAACAAGTGGTATCAGAGCCGACACTTAACATAATAAGTGTTAAGGTCCTTTTACTTTAACTATGGATCCGGCTAATCCAAATATTTGTGGACTTCCTATTTTAGATGGATCAAATTATCCTTATTGGAAAATTCGCCTACGTTCTCATATCAAATCCATTGATGTGAGAGCATGGAGATCTATTACAAATGGATATGTTGTTCCTATGCTCCCACCGAACGAGGAAGGCGACATATTACCTAAGCATGAGGGCGAATGGAGTGTGGAAGAAACCAATAGTGCACGCTTCAATGAAAAGGCTCTTAATGCTATTTTTGGATGGGTAGATCTTTATATGTTCAAACTTATCTAAAATTGCTCAACTTCCAATGATGCTTGAGATACCCTACAAACCCATTGTGAAGGTAGCTCAAGTGTTCGTAGAACGAAGCTCTGCATGCTCATGAGTAAGTACGAACGTTTAAGGATGGAAGAGACGGAAGATATCAAAACTTATTTTGAAAAGTTGATCGACATTTCTAATGAATGTCAAGTACCTGGGTCTCCATTGACCAACAATCAACTTGTGGAAAAGGCACTCTGCTCTCTTCCTAAAAAGTTCAATATTAAGATATGTGCGATTGAAGAAGCCCACAACCTTGCTACAATGGAACTCCATACGCTAATGAGCATTCTCAAAACATATGAGATGAATATGGAAAACCAAAGGACATTGTATAGAGGCAAAAATGTTGCAATTCAAGCAAAATCCTTAGATATGCAAGTCAATGAAGAGGACGAAAATCTTGAAGAAATCGGGGATGGTGCTAACGTTGCCCTTCTCACTCAAAAATTCAATACGATGTTAAGAAGGTTCAACGGTGACAATAATAAATCTAAACCCAAAGAGCACCAAAATCAAGGCTTCAATCAACGATTCACTAAAACTCTTCCTACAACATAAAAAGGAAACCAACTTAGGAGAACCAGCTCAGACCGAACCAGGTTTGATCCCAAGCAGCTCGAAAGTGTACAATTTCATGCGTGCTCGGGATGGGGCCATTATGCCAACGAGTGCGAAAACACGTTAAGAAACGCTGGAAAAAGTCTATGGATTTCTTTAAGTGACGATGAAGTTGAAGAGGAAGAGGATCCAGAAATAGAGTCACAAGCTATGTTGGCCACTATTTTCGAACAATCACTGTCAGATGATGAAAATGTTACTGACTGTGTTGTCCCGAATGTCACAATATTTTTGGCAACATCAGCGATGACATCTGCAGATCCAGTAACATCCGACAGGTATGAATTTTTTAACTATTCCGATGTTAACTGCTTTAGTGGTTTTATTTCTAATTGTGAATCTGACCCTGAGACTCAAGTCGATTCGAAGGACGACATGATTAAAAAATTGCAAAAACTTTGCAAGAACTTTGTAAAATCTTTAACTCTTGAGAATGCAGGTTTGAAAGACACAATAACCCGACTAGAGATTACCCTTACCAAAAAGGATCTTGAATTTGGTAAGATCAGTGCGAAATTGGATCTGGCCGAAGCTACCTTCCGAAAGATGAACACCGTTACTTTCAAACTAGATGAAATCCTAAGTATTAGTCAACCACAACATGCAGGTTTGAGCTACAAGAACTTCCTCAATGCGATATGCTCCAACTTATTTGACAAAAATGAGACAATGGGCTTCATAAGAGAAAGGAATTATGTGTGCCATCACTGTAAGAAAGCTGGTCATTTAAAACCTTACTGTTTTAAGTTGCTCAAGTCCAGGAGCAGAATGTAAATCGAGAATCTTTGTCAACATTCCCGACAAAGACTCGATGCGACATTCCAGAATCGAGAAACTGTAAAAAGGTAAAGAAAGTTTGGAGTCTCAGAATAAATGTGTGATGTAATGTTGCTTTAACTGCTTTAAGGACTAACATTTCAGGATCGTGGTACTTCGACAGTGGATATTCTCGACATATGACGGGGACAAAAGAGTGTCTAAAAGACTACGAGACTTTAAATGGAGGTAATGTTACTTATGAAGGAGGTGACAAAAGCAAAATCATAGGCAGAAGAACTTTGAATGTTCCAGGAATTCTGGCCTTGCAGCATGTATTGCACGTCGATGGGTTAATGGCTAACCTTGTTAGCATAAGTCAATTGTGTGATGACAATCTAGAGGTGAAGTTCAATAAGTATGCGTGTACAGTTACAAATGAATCTAACCAATGTGTAATGTCAGTACAAACAAAGCGATAAGCATATCTTGTTGGAGAATAAGAGATTTGCAAGAATGTTAGGACGGATGACACGACCTTATGACATAAAAAATTAGGGCATTTTAACTACTGTAACCTTGAAAGATTAATTTCTTATGAGGCTATACGAGGTATCCCTAAACTCAGTCCTAAAGATAAAACAATGGTTTGTGAAGAATGTCTCAAAGGTAAGCAGACCCGTGTCTCCCATAATGTTGTCCAAAATGACGGACAACATTCAGGTATGTCTCACTATTTTTAACTTTTACATATGGATCTAATGGGTCCAATTGAGGTAGACAGCCTAGGAGGTATGCGATATTCTTATGTGATTGTGGATAACCTTTCCAGGTACTCATGGATATTCTTTTTAAAGGAAAAGTCACAAACATTTGACATGTTTAAAGTACTACACTCTAGAATAAGAAATCTATACCATTCCTCTATTTTTCGGATTAGATCCGACCATGTAAAAGAATTTGAGAATAATCAGTTCTCTACATTTTGTGAGAAAAAAAGAATTTTCCATGAGTTTTCTGCTCCCAAACCCCACAGCAAAATGGTGTAGCAGAGAGGAAGAATAGGACTTTACAAGAGATGGCTAGAGTCTTACTTAGTTCTAAAAAGTTGTCTAAACGTTTTTGGGCAGAAGCTCTAAATACTGCAAATCACATCACCAATAGAGTCTATCTTAGGCCATGAACTAAATTGACACCCTATGAGATACTTAATGGAAAAAAGCCCACTGTGCGCTATTGTCGTACCCATTTTTGACCTCGGGGTCTGAACGGTATCCGCAACGTTGCTCTTTGACGCGGTTCCCTGGATGGAGCAATAATGCTGATTTTAAGGAGTCGCCGCCTAATTAGTTAAGTGAATTAGGACACTTGATTTATTGCAATAAAAAATACTGCAATTAATCTTCATTTATTGGTCTACGAAATTAATGAGATTCTGGATTAGGGTTCTTTATTATCCTAAAGGGAAGGGGTTAGACATCCTTTAAGATCCGCTAACTTGCGGTTATCCGTTCAAACCTAGGTTAATTATTTATGGCCTTTTTATTCTACATATTCTAAGTAGTTTTCATAATTTACAATTACAATGGAATGCAATACAAAATAATAAAGCTAAAATCGAAATAAACTCTGAGACATCTTTTAGCCCTTTTTAGGCCTTCTGCACAAGATAATCTACGGGTACCTGCATAAACACTTAGTAAAAAGTGTTAGTAATAGAATAAATAATTTTAAAGTAATAGCAAGAATTAATAAGTAAAGCAAAGAATAAATCCGTCTTTTGTACAGGGGAGGCCTTGGAAATCAGACGGAGATTCCTTCATCGGCCAATATTGTTAGAAACAATAAAATAAATAAAACCTTCAGATCCGCGCCAAAAAAGTAATAGTTTTAAACACAGAGGGCTCAAATATATAAAAAATAAAGTGGGACATCCTAAACAAGTCCGGCTGCAAAAATTCGCCCCGCCAGCGCATGTTGGTTATCCTGTGTAAGTGGAAGAAATCATCATTGCCCAGAAAGCTTTATTTTATTTTATTTTCCGTCTTTGCAACTGTGGAGGCCTAAAAAATCGACGGATAACTTTTTCATTGGCCAAACTGTAGTATCCGTTCAAAATTAGTTTATTTTCTGAAATATAGATGCTCACCGAAAAAAATCTAAAATAACAATTTTCAACCGAGAAACCAACGGTACTTGGGCTAAAAAAATACGTAGTAGTGAGGCATCAAAGATACTCAAAAATGCAGCGATAAATATGTTTTCAAAAGAGATGTAAAATGACCAAGATTGCTGCGGCTGTTTGCATACACAGAACCACAAACAACTGTCCAAAACAGTCAATATCAGTCTGAGCCCAAATAACATTGCTGAAAAAAATACAAAGATCCGACGGAGTTTACAACTCCGATCAAAAATACCATAATCGTACCAAATCAGCCAGCCAGTAGAGTAAAATGATGAAACCCCAAAAAATATCAGGCGAACAAGACTGCCAGAGTTTTAGCTCCGGCCAGATACCAAAATTAATCAACAATTTAGTCCGACAACCACAGATTCCAAGAAATAAAACCAAATGAACGTCGCCGGAATTTTAAGAAAACTCCGGCCAAAAATCAGATAATCGTGCTAAATTAGTCCAGCAAATTACAACATACACAGTAGTAACAAAATAGAACCAAACATCAGCGTCGCCGGAGTTAATGATATTCTCCAGCGAAATAAATAAAAAATGGCAAAACAGAGGGGCGGGGATTCTGGACCAAACCTCTCCGCCAGTCGTTGGCGGTCAACTCCAGCGAGGCAGAGATGGCGCGCGGTAAAGGGGGGCAATGGGGTGATGGTGTGACAGTGGCTCGCCGGATCTTCGAGCTCCGACGAAGATGGCAGCGACGGGAGAGTGTGAGAGGGTGAGGTCGACGCTGGGTGGTGGTCGATGGTGAGCAGTGGTACGGCGACGGGAACAGTGGGGAGGGTTAGCTGGAGATGGCGGCGGCAGATGAAGAGAGGAGATGGGTTGAAGAAAATGGTGAGGAAAAGTGGTTTAAAGAATGGAAAAGGGGTCATCTCAAAGGTGAAGTGGGCGGCTGATGTTGGTTTTTTGGAGTAAGGAAGATGAAGTTAAGGGGGTGCGGCTGGAGACTTTTAGGATATGGAGGAGTTAGGAGGGGTGCGGCTGAGTGGTCCTGGGGAAAGTGGGGTAGGGTTTTTATTTATAGGGGTATTTAGGTTTAGGGTTTTGAGTATTGGGGGGAAAAGATAAAAGGTGTACTGGGCCTTATTTTTGGGCCTCAGTTTGGGCTTCGGTTTTCGGTGGATTGGACTGATTCAAATTGTGTCTCGGGCTGGACTGATTCGACAAAAATGCACAACGAGTTAATTATTTAAAAGAAAAATTATTTAAAAAGAAACAAAATTATAAAAAATGAAAATGCCGATGCAATTATAATAAAATACAATATTTAAGAAATGTTCAATGCCTAATTAAAAGTAAAAATGGGATGCCAATTAATTATTTAAAGAGATACAAACATTAAAAAAATAAAACGATAGTGTAATAATAATAAAAACATAATATTAACAAAGACATCATGCTTAATTTAAAATAAAAAAGATGTAATGACATTTTGTGAAGAAATAAATATAGAATATTATGTATAACAATGCAAAAAATGATGATTAAAATGCGGTGTCCTAAAAGCTTAAAATTGCAAGAAATGACTAAAAGATGGGTCAAAATTGTGTGTCAACAGCTTGACTCTCTTTGACCGAAGGCGATGAAAGAGTTTTCGGACAAAGACGTTGACTTGTATCCAATTTTGTCCCCACCGTCAGAATTAAAACAAAGATCAAGAAAAAGAATGGGCAAAAGCTGATGCAGATTCAAATTTTGTCCCAGTGTCGAATTATGATGACACTGGGTCGCTGTGATGCCAAAATAAAAGACAAAACTTATGCGGATTTAAAATTTGTCCCAGTGTCGAATTATGAGGACACATGGTTGCTGCGATGCTAAAAAATTAAAGCAGGTAGACTCTGATTTAAAATTGTCCCAGTGTCGAATCATGATGACATTGGGCTGTTGTGATGCTGCAAAATTAAAGACAATGTCGACGCAAATTCAAAATTTGTCCCAGTGTCGAATTATGATTGACACTGGGTTGTAGGTGATGTGGTGCTGAAAAAGACATGGTGTTTGTAGATGCTGATGACGTCATTGCATGGATGCGATATAGATGTTCGTCGTTGCATAGACGAAACACAGATGAAGTCATTGCATAGACTTACACGAAATGACGTCGTTGCATAGACGCGATGCAGATGTTCATCGTTGCATAGACGAAACATAGATGAAGTCGTTGCATGAGCTTACATGAAATGATGTCGTTGCATAGACGCGATGCAGATGCTCGTTGTTGCGTAGACGAAACATAGATGAAGCCGTTGCATAGGCTTACATGAAATGACGTCGTTGCATAGACGCGATGCAGATGTTCGTCGTTGCATGAACGAAACATAGATGAAGTCATTGCATGAGCTTATATGAGATGACGTCGTTGCATAGACACGATGCAGATGTTCATCGTTGCATAGACGAAACATAGATGAAGCCGTTGCATAGGCTTACAAAGAAATGACGTCGTTGCATAAATGCGATGCAGATGCTCGTCGTTGCATAGACGAAACATAGATAAAGTTGTTGCATAGGCTCACAAAGAAATGACGTCGTTGCATAGACGCGATGCAGATGCTCGTCGTTGCATAGAGGGAACATAGATGAAGCCGTTGCATAGGCTCACAATGAAATGACGTCGTTGCATAGACGCGATGCAGATGTTCATCGTTGCATAGACGAAACATAGATGAAGTTGTTGCATACACTTACAATGAAATGACGTCGTTGCATAGACGCGATGCATATGCTCGTTGTTGCATAGACGAAACATAGATGAAGTCGTTGCATAGGCTTAGATGAAAGGGCGTCGTTGCATGGACGTACCTGTTTTGTGACTCACCTGGGTTGAGATAACGTCATTGCATAGACGTTGTGCGTTTGTAACCCGCATGGGCTTATTGTTGTGCTCATGTCTTTGCTGTTATGAAGATCCTGCTTCAAAGAAAACTTGTGAGTTTTAGGAAATGAGTGATTGATTCGCGTCAACTTTGTAGTTTTGGCTCTTGACGCTTGCATGCTCAGACTGGTTTGGACTTAGGGGTGTATCGGTATCGACTTATGATGACGCTGGGCTTGTTGGTGATGCGGGATGAGTGGACCGATACTCTGGGAAGGTTGCCCTCCCCCCCAACAAATTGCCCCGGTTCGCTGTAAGAGAAAATCCACGTTGTGCTCCTGCTCTTGCATGCTAAGACTTAAGCAAAAGGTTAGTGCATAACTGTTAAGGCAAAACTGATAATGCATGAATTTATAAGCAATGTAATTGTATGTGTAAAATGTTATCGTGTAAAACGTGATGGCGGTTGTATTGATGTGATGCTGCAAACACTGAGATTTCGTTCTTGCACGGACGTGTTAAATGTTGTGAATGTTGATGTAGTCTCTGCACGGACTTGATGGATGCTGCGAATGCTTGCTGAATGCTGCGATGGCTGATGTAGTCTCTGCACGGACTTAACTCTGGCGGAAATTGCTCATATCTCTTTTCGAAATAATCAAATGCATTCTGTCGCACGCGAGCCAATGAGAAGATTTTTAATGGTGTGACCGAAGTCGACTTAGGCCGCCTACTTATCCTCATGAGGGAATCAGGTCATGACGTAGTTCGTGATGCAAAAAATAAGGATTTTTATGGGTTTTCAAACAATGTGGACCGAAGCCAATGTGGCCGCCTACGTATCATGTCGAGGGAATCAGGTCAAGACGTAGTTCATGATGCAAAAAATGGTTGTACAATTTTCAAAAATGAAACCAGAGCCAATGTGGCTGCCTACGTATCCCACTGAAGGAATCAAGTCAAGACGTAGTTCGTGATGCAAAAAATGATTGTACAATTTTCAAAATATGAGACTGAAGCCAATGTGGCCGCCTACGTATCCCGCTGAGGGAATCAGGTCAAGACGTAGTTTGTGATGCAAAAAATGATTGTACAATTTCAAAAAATGTGACCGAAGCCAATGTGAGCGCCTACGTATCCCGCTGAGGGAATCAGGTCAAGACGTAGTTCGTGATGCAAAAATGATTGTACAATTTTCAAAAAAATAAGACCGAAGCCAATGTGGCCGCCTACGTATCCCGCTGAGGGAATCAGGTCAAGACGTAGTTCGTGATGCAAAAAATGAGAATTTTATAAATGCATTTTTAATTATTATTTTTTTGAAAAGTGGAAAGACAGCATCACGTTCTGACTTCAGTTGATACCAACAATTAGTATTGTGCTTAGGAATTCTGTTATTCACTTCCAGTTCAACCAAGACTGACTTCTGGGTAATTCCTATAGTTTCAAATGGTACCTCAGACACCTAAGTATCGACACACTTGCTTGCAGCCAAGGTTTCGAACTACACGTAATCTCACGTTTCAAATGCCCTCACTGAAAGAAAGTCTCATTTCTCACATATATTCCAGTATTTTGAATTTTGGGACGTTTAGAAATGCGCTCACACTCAAAAGGATGTTCAATGCATGCAATTGTGATACCATAGGCTTGGCCGTCATGTAAGTATCCACTAATGTGAGAACCCTCAGTATAAGATCATGTAGGGCTTGTCACGGGCTTGTAATGTAGGTTTGGGGAAAGGGATGAATATCATTTGGGTAAAAAGTGACTAATCCTTCCTCGAGCGTTGGACTACGTCCGTGCTTGATATTTGTGTGCTTTAATGCTGATCTGCTTTTTTTTTTGTCTCAGTTTTTCTGTACTGACTTCTTTTTGAATCTTTCGTTTGGAGCCCGTTTTTTCCAAAGTTATTCTCTCATTTTTATTAACTTTTTTTAATGTCGGGGCTTTTGATTTCTTCTTTTTGTGAAGTCGCCCTTTGTGTTTTTCTTTTCCCTTTTGGGACTTTGACAATTTTGTCTTTGCAAACTTCGACACAGAATTTTGTCAGCCACTTGCACATTTCTAAAGCGCTCAAGGAGGTCGGGCCAAGAGAGGGATAGTGCGTACGCACTCAGAAAGGGTATATGTGTAATATGCGGTTGTCAAAAGAATAAGCTTTAGGCTCAAAAGGGGTGTACTACGGATAATTATATTTGGTAGGCTGAAAAGGCTCAAACGGGTCAAAAAAAGCCTACGGTCATTTCCTACACCGAGTGTTACTCAGGATTTCGCCTCAACAAACATTCGGGCCAAGTTCTAGATCACAATACAATGCAATTGAACTTATTCTAAAACTCACCACACAATGCACATGAAACGATGAGGTTGGTTTCGTTCTTACTTTCAAGCAAGACAATGTCATTACAGGTGTGCGTGAGAGGTACCAAAAGAATCTATGGTTTACCACGAAGTCCACCCATATTGATTATCACTCGTTCTTTCCTATGCACACTCCTAACTGTGTTAGTATCAACCAAATCAAACAATGATACTTAAAAGAGCTTTTTTTTATGCTTTTTGAATAAAATATCTTTGTATTTTTTTAATAAATGGTACCGAACCCGATTAGGGCTGCCTACGTATCTCATCTTTGACGAGAATCAGGTGTGCGTAGTTCGTTCAGATATGTTATAAAACGTATGATTTAAAAAGAATTCATTCATGAAAGAAATGTAAAAGTAAAACATGTGCAAAACAAATGATTGTTCAATATAAGACTAATGCAAAGTAAAAGAAATGTAATGAAAAAATGAATGGCTGTGATAGAATGAATGAAATACAATAATGAATGTCCGTGATTGGATAAATGCAATGAATGAGTGAACCAAATATGTCCCTTTTTTTATGTGGTGTCGAACCCTAGATGGGTTGCCTACGTATCACACCGTATGGTGAGAATCAGACACGCGTAGTTTGGGATGATTATGTTGTAAAATGCATGATAAAGAATTATGTAATCAATACTAGACATATCAATTGAATTTGCAAATATGTATAAAGATACAAAATATAGGACCCAGAGCGATACTTCGTTGAATCTGATATAAGTTGACTTCTTTCCGTCAACATAACTCCAGCTCATTCTTGATTTTTTTTAATTTCTTCCGGCCGCCCTCGACTATTTGCGAGGACGGTCTTCCTGCAAAAAATATGACAAATGGGTGAGAGTAGGCAAGCCACAAAAATAATAAAATGTAAGGATGTGATAATATAGTCAAAGACTCCCCTGCTTGGTTCGACAGAACTGGTGGTTGATGCTTCACAAAGTCCAAATCGCGCTGTTCAAGAGCGATTTACGCAGTAGAAGTCTTGATTGCAATGTGACAGCAAAAAGTGCAAAAATGCAAATGCTCGAGCCCGGAGTTACAAAAAGGGTAATTATTGCATTAAATAATATGTACAGAATTGCTAGCGACAACAATAGTAAATAAAAGCATGCAAATCAAGCGCGCGCCATAATATACATGAGACCTCTCTTACGCCAAAGGTCGGCCTAAACACCAGATATGCGAGATTGGGATAGATTGACCAAAGTTGCTAAACATTAATGCTTTTGTTGGAAATGGCGACCAAATGACGGTGCACTTTTTCCAATTTCGGCGTGTCGTGATAAGGCTTGGATCCGTCTATCATCATCACGCTACACATAGTATGCTAATGGGTCGTTGGGTTGTGAAACCCGTCGACAAGTTGGTGGATTTCTACTTGTGGTGTTAATACCAAGGATTAACCCACCTAAGGTTTATGCATGCATGACTTAATATAAAAGGGTGGTATAGCTCCATCTTAAGCTTTCTAAGATTTGGCTTACTAAACGCAAGGTTCCCGAGCGGAAAACTCGAGTAAGAAGGCTACGTGGCTGATCAGACGAACCGATCTAACTCCACGCAGGCGCCAACTCTCCTAAATTTTGGGTATTTTGAAAGAAATTCGCGGGTGCGCGAAGCACACCAATGCGTGTAGTGTGTGACAATGTGAATTTTCCAGAGTGGAAGAAATATGATCGGAATGCCAATTTAAGGAAAGCAGTAAAAACAAATAGTAATTAAAACAGTTAAGCATACAAAATTAAAGCAAGCAATTTTAAGGCATTTAAAACAAATAAAAGCAAATAAAGCCAAGCAATAAAAAACCTAGGTTTGCTATGGTAAAAAACCTGATTATCCCCAGCGGAGTCGCCATGCTGTCGCGCCCGTTTTTAACCTCGGGGTCTGAACGGTATCTGCAACGTTGCTCTTTGGCGCGGTTCCCTGGATAGAGCAATAATGTTGATTTTAAGGAGTCACCACCTAATTAGTTAAGTGAATTATGGCACTTGATTTATTGCAATAAAAAATACTGCAATTAATCTCCATATATTGGTCTGCGAAATTAATGAGATTCTGGATCAGAGTTCTTTATTATCCTAAAGGGAAGGGGTTAGGCATCCTTTAAGATCCGCTAACTTGCGGTTATCCGTTCAAACTTAGGTTAATTATTTATGGCCTTTTTATTCTACATATTCTAAGCAGTTTTCATAATTTACAATTACAATGGAATGCAATACAAAATAATAAAGCTAAAATCAAAATAAACTCCGAGACATCTTTTAGCCCTTTTAAGGCCTTCTGCACAAGATAATCTACGGGTACCTGCATAAACACTTAGTAAAAGCGTTAGTAATAGAATAAATAATTTTAAAGTAATAGCAAGAATTAATAAGTAAAGCAAAGAATAAATTCTGCTTTTGTACAGGGGAGGCCTTGGAAATCAGACGGAGATTCCTTCATCGGCCAATATTGTTAGAAATAATAAAATAAATAAAGCCTTCAGATCCGCGCCAAAACAGTAATAGTTTTAAACACAGAGGGCTCAGATATATAAAAAATAAAGTGGGACATCCTAAACAAGTCCGGCTGCGAAAATTCGCCCCGCCAGCGCATGTTGGTTATCCTGTGTAAGTGGAAGAAATCATCATTTCCCAGAAAGCTTTATTTTATTTTCCGTCTTTGCAACCGTGGAGACCTAAAAAATCGACGGATAACTTTTTCATTGGCCAAACTATAGTATCCGTTCAAAACCAGTTTATTTTCTGAAATATAGATGCTCACCGAAACAAATCTAAAATAACAATTTTCAACCGAGAAACCAACGGTACTTGGGCTAAAACAATACGTAGTAGTGAGGCATCAAAGATACTAAAAAATGCAGCAATAAATATGTTTTCAAAAGAGATGTAAAATGACCAAGATTGCTGCGACTGTTTGCATACACAGAACCACAAGCAACTGTCCAAAACAGTCAATATCAGTCTGAGCCCAAATAACATTGCTGAAAAAAATACAAAGATCCGCCGGAGTTTACAACTCCGATCAAAAATACCATAATCGTACCAAATCAGCCAGCCAGCAGAGTAAAACGATGAAACCCCAAAAAATATCAAGCGAACAAGACTGCCAGAGTTTTATCTCCGGCCAGATACCAAAAGTAATCAACAATTTAGTCCGACAACCACAGATTCCAATAAATAAAACCAAATGAACGTCGCCGGAATTTTAAGAAAACTCCGGCCAAAAATCAAAAAATCGTGTTAAATTAGTCCAGCAAATTACAACATACACAATAGTAACAAAATAGAACCAAACAGCAGCGTCGCCGGAGTTAATGATATTCTCCAGCGAAACAAAAAAAATGGCAAAACAGAGGGGCGGGGATTCTGGACCAAACCTCTCCGCCAGTCGTTGGCGGTCAACTCCAGCGAGGCAGAGATGGCGTGCGGTAAAGGGGGGGGTGATGGTGTGACAGTGGCTCGCCGGATCTTCGAGCTCCGATGAAGATGGCAGCGACGGGAGAGTGTGAGAGGGTGAGGTCGATGGTGAGCAGTGGTACGGCGACGGGAACAGTGGGGAGGGTTCGTCGGAGATGGTGGCGGCGGATGAAGAGAGGAGATGGGTTGAAGAAGATAGTGAAGAAGAGTGGTTTAAACAATGGAAAAGGGGTAATCTCAAAGGTGAAGTGGGCGGCTGGAGGCTTTTAGGATAGGGAGGAGTTAGGAGGGGTGCGGCTGAGTGGTCCTGGGGAAAGTGGGGTAGGGTTTTTATTTATAGGGGTATATAGGTTTAGGATTTTGGGTATTGGGGAGAAAAGATGAAAGGTGTACTGGGCCTTATTTTTGGGCCACATTTTGAGCTTCGGTTTTCGGCGGATTGGATTGATTCAGATTGTGCCTCGGGCTGGACTGATTCGACAAAAATGCACAACGAGTTAATTATTTAAAAGAAAAATTATTTAAAAAGATACAAAATTATAAAAAATGAAAATGTCTATGCAATAATAATAAAATACAATATTTAAGAAATGTTCAATGCCTAATTAAAAGTAAAAATGGGATGCCAATTAATTATTTAAAGAGATGCAAACATTAATAAAATAAAACGACGGTGTAATAATAATAGAAACATAATATTAACAAAGACATCATGCTTAATTTAAAATAAAAAGATGCAATGTCATTTTGTGAAGAAATAAACATAGAATATTATGTAAACAAATGCAAAAAATGATGATTAAAATGCGTTATCCTAAAATGCTTAAAATTGCAAGAAATGACTAAAAGATGGGTCAAAATTGAGTGTCAACAGCTATTTTCATATTTTTGGTTGTGTGTGCTACATCTTGAATGATATAGAACACTTAGCTAAGTTTGACTCCAAAAGTGATAAGGGGATTTTTGTAGGTTATTCACAAAATAGTCATGCTTACCGAGTGTATAATCTTCGAACTAAAATCGTACAAGAGTCTGTTAACATTGTTTTCGATGATTATGCTGATCTTACAGGAAACAATTCTGATAACAATATTATAATTACTGTGGAAGAAGCACAGGATGCAGGAAATTCAGATGTTGCCCCAAATGTCACGACATCTGCAGCAACACCTGAAACAGAACCAGAGAACACTGCAGCTTCAGATGAGGAAACATATGCTAAAATTCACGACCCATTACGCCGGGATCCATCATCCAGGATCAGGAAAAGTCATCCAACTGTCCAAGTAATAAGAGAAGTGTATAAAAGAATGAGAACAAGAAGGTAAGAACCACTGAATTACCGAGACATGATGAGATATGTGTGTATGTCTACCATATATCCTAAGGTAAGTCTTTCTTGTTATATATCTACTTTGGAACCTAAGAATGTCAATGAAGCACTAAAGGATAGTTGGTGGATACAAGCTATGCAAGAATAATTAGAACAGTTCGCTAGAAATGAAGTTTGGGATTTAGTTCCTCGCCCCAACGATACTAATGTTATTGGAACTAAATGGATCTTTAAAAATAAATCTGATGAGTCTGGAACTGTTGTGAGAAATAAGGCTAGACTAGTTGCTCAAGGATACTCTCAAGTGGAAGGGATTGACTATGAGGAAACATTCGCTCCAGTTGCTAGAATTGAGTCAATTAGATTGTTGCTTGCCATAGCTTGTTGTTTGAAGATCACTCTCCATCAAATGGATGTAAAATGTACTTTCTTGAATGAATATATTGATAAGGAAGTTTATGTTGAACAACCTAAAGGATTTGAAGATCCCCACCATCCACAATTTGTATACAAGCTGAAAAAGGCCTTGTATGGATTAAAACAAGCTCCACGTGCATGGTATGGTCGTTTAACTCAATTTTTTCTTGAATTTGGTTTCAAATGTAGTGTAGCTGATTGTACATTGTTTATAAAACACCATGGAGTAGATATGGTCATTTCTCAAATCTATGTAGATGACATAGTTTTTGGTTCGACTTCACAGTCCCATCTTAAGACTTTTGTCGAAGTTATGTCCTCAACATTTGAGATGAGTATGATAGGGGAATTGACCTTTTCTTAGGCTAGCAGATAAAGAAAAATGAGGAGGGAATATTTATCTCCCAAAGCAAGTATGACAAGAATTTGGTCAAGAAGTTTGGATTGGAGAATGCTAAACATATGAAGACTCCAATGGGATCAACACAGACTATGCAAAGATGATGTTGGGGAAAATGTCAACCCAACTTTGTATCGTTCTATGATAGGTAGTCTATTGTATCTTACCGTGAGTCATCCTGATCTAATGCTTAGTGTGTGTGTGTGCTCGATTCCAAGTCTGTCCCAAAATCTCCCACTTAAATGCCGTGAAACATGTCATCAGATATGTCGCTGGCACATATGAGTTGGGAATTTGGTATTCCAAGGACACTAATCCTAATCTAATAGGATATAGTGACTCGGATTGGGCTGGTGATATGGAGGACAGAAAGAGTACTAGTGGAGGATGTTTTTACCTTGGCAATAATTTGGTTTCTTGGTATAGTCGCAAACAAAAATGTGTCTCACTCTCAACTGTTGAATCTGAATATGTAGCAGCTGGGAGTTGTTGTTCTCAATTAATATGGTTAAGACACATGTTAGACGACTATGATTTTTCAAATAATATCTTGGTTTTGTATTGTGATAACATAAGTGCCACTAATATTTCAAAAAATCTAGTTCAGCACTCTCGTACAAAACATATAGATATTAGACATCATTTTCTAAGAGATTTGGTTGAAAAACAGCTAGTGCGAATTGATTATGTTGACACACTTCTTCAACTAGTTGATATCTTTACAAAAGCTTTAGATCATGAGAGATTTTCCAACTTGAAAAGCTCTCTTGGTCTCTGTTCTGTCTAATTTCGGCACTATTGGGCGAATGACGTCTGAAATGTCACTAACATTTTAAGTGACATTTACCCTTGTAATATCATAATCTGATTTTCAGTATATTGTAATGGCAGATTTTTGTTCACACGGGCGTCTTTTTAAGTAAGAACATGGTTTTAATGTGATACCGTTCTCTGCGATGATATTATCATAAAAAGGGAGTATAAAAAATAAGGCAAAGCCTTTGTTCAAGTCTCGGCAATTGAATTTTTTTTTTGGGCAAAGCCCTTGAGAGTTGGTACCGTTCCTATTCTATAGGAGTATCAAAGTGCTTAATCAAAAGATATTATAAGAATGCTAAATAAGTATTTTTTGTATTTTTGGCACGAAAATTATTTTGTATGTATTTTGTGATTAGATTTAGGACTCAATGGAAAAATATTACATTGGTCTGAAGATTAAACTCACAAAATCATGTATGAAGCGTGTCTTTATTTGTTACCGATAGAAATGTGTTCTTAAGAAATAATGATACATGTGTTGTCCAAAATGTTGCCAACATTACTGTTGACATTCTCAGATTATGATATTTTTGGGATGCAGTGTGTAACTGATTTTTGAAAATTCAGTTATTTTTCCCTGTAGATGTGCCGCTGTTTTCTTAAAAAAATTTGTTTTTGTTGATAATTGTAAAATTATGATATTTATCATTTTATCTCTAAAATTTAGAAACAAGTATTTGAATAGAATTCAAATTCCTAAATTCATGGAACAAAATTATTTTGCCAAGTGTATAAATTTATCTTCATTTATTAATTTTTCTAGTCTAAGTTTTTCCTTCCAAAAACAAAAACAAAAAAATTTGGGGGAAATCAGTATCTCGGTTGTTAAAGAAACTGATTGAGTCATTTGATAAGTCTCAAAGCACCCAATACACTCCACTTTCCCAAATTCTCAAAAACCACAATCTCAATCCTCCTTCATCTTCATCACATTTTCTCCAATGGATACATCTTCAATGTCACCAAAAATGTCTCCCAACATTTCAGAACCAACCCCAATGAGCACAAGTCCCCCACAATGCACAGCCATTGTGTTGAGTGAGTTTCAAGAACCACTTGACACTGCCTACCCAGGAGACACCAATAATCCGATTGATCTGGAAAATACTCCAGATGTCACTGTGTTACCGAAAAGAGAAGGCACATCCAAGTTATCCACTCGGAGGTCCACTCGAACTTTTGAAAGAGATTTCGGCAGTGTTGAATCAACTACAAAATGACCAAAGGTCGATACCACTGCCTCTGCCGTATCAAACAATGATTGGAGTGAGTCAGACCTCAATCTGTCCACTGATGATGATGCTGAGAGGACTCCATCAGTCGAACTACCTACAAGAGCCCCAGCATCACCGTCATACTCAAATCTCTTTGTTCCTAATATTGTGGATTCAAGTGAAGAGAAGGAAATCTCAGATGATACACCACTGAAGAGATTTTGCTCCAGAAAAGTAGTGGAAAAACCAGTGACTGCAGAAACCTCAGAAGACACACCAAATATTGTAAAAAATGTCACAACATCTCCTGTGACATCACATCCTATGACTAAAGAGTCAAGTTCTCCAACCTCATCGAGCAAAACTGCAACAGAATCAGAGAATGAGGTAAGTCCTTTCTCAGACAAGTTTCTGACCCAAGAAAAATCTACACATTGGTCTTGGTACAAGAATATGATTATAAGAACTGAAAAAGTGGTGGACATTGCATTTTGTATTGAATATGGCCTGATGGACTTCTTCACCGAAATAAATCTACTAGGCTTTGTTAATAACAAATGTCCATATGTTGAAGAGATTGTGAGGTTGTTTTATGCAAACCTAGAAACTAAAATGGGGAAAATCAAGTCAAAGAAATTTGGCCAGATTTATATGTATAACAAGGTTTACAACTTCACACCTACCATAATAAACCAGTATATGGGTCTGAGTGAAGGTTGTGAGGATAAAGAAGAGAAGGATGTTATAAATAACAGGGATGAAGTGATTGACTGTCTAACTTGTGGTAAGTTGACTAAATGGGTTTCTAGAGTTCCAGCATCGAAGATTACACCATTGTTTGCAATTGTACACAAGATATTTATATATAATTGGCTCCCCTCGATGAACGAGTCGATTGTTACAATAGAGCAAGCAATCCTATTGTATAAAATAGGAAAGGGGCTACGAGTTGATTTAGGAAAATCAATCTTTCAACAGGTGGTGAACTTAGCCGAAAAAGACTTAAGCTTGACCCCACCATTCCCCCCCTTGATCTTTAAAGTTCTTACATCTCAAGGGTTCAAACCAACAAGAAAAGATATGCTAAGAAAAGAACATGAGGTGTATGTTGTCAATAAAACAGTCCTGAGGAGCCTCAACAGAGTAATTGATCTTCCCTGGAAGATGGAAGACAGTAGTAAAGAAAATGTTGACAAAAATATTCCCAACATTTTTAGCAACACTGAATTAGGACAGCCTCCTATGACAACTGATTGGATTGTGAGACAAATTGCTAAAATCAATGAACAGCTGTTTGAAATTGACAATGCGAGACTAGCTCTGATCCAAGCCAGGGATCATTTTCTATCTTTGCTTTCTTCCCAAAAAGGGGGAGATGATGATGGAGCTGAACAAAGGAAAGAAGGAGAGGAAGCAGGGGGAGCTGAAGCTGAAGCTGGACAGACAGAAGAACCAGAAAGCAGCAGAGCAGCTACGCGAAAAAGAAGTTCTCGTCGAAGACCTGGAGTTGGTGCAGGGGGAGCAAGGCAGTGAAGTTGGAAGAAGTAGAAAGAGGCTGGAATCTACTACTTCTATCGAACTTCTGTTGAGGTTCTTCTTAGATGATGTCTTGATCTTTGAGAAGTTCTTGTTGTGATCTTTGAAATGTAGTTCTTTGGAAAAGTGTCCAGTAATGATGGGATAATGTTTTGATGATGGGATAATGTTTTTATATTTTGAATTGGACTCTAAATGACACTAATCTATTTATTTTGCTTGGATGATGATTCTTGTTTATTATATAAGATGGCATATCTGTTGATACTGTATATATTATTTGTATGTCAATTTCACGTTGAGGGGGAGCATTTGTGGAAATTTGCCATTGTTAGATCACTTATACTTAGTTGTTAAGTTTTGTGAATAAAGGTAAAAAGGGGGAGAATGTTAATGTTAGGATTGATGTTATGACAATTTTCTTAACATATCGTTTTCCAGAAAATGTCAGAATAAATGTCTTGACATTTGGGCTAACATTCTGCTAACAGTTTTGCCTATCTTCTTGGACAGTTTTTTCAGGAAATTGTGATCTTTGGGTCACATGGCAAATTGACTTAGCAAGGAGTCTTCAAAGCAGATTTAGGATCGATGAAGACCAAGTCCAAGAGGTTGCATAACTTGAGGAGCAATACGTGGAAGAAACAGTCCTCACAGTTGGAGATTTTTCAGCCTTAAGCTACTGCCCACGTGCTCCATATTTAGCTCAACCTACACAACTAATCAAGGAGTCTTTCAAAGGAACTCTCCACTATAAATAGAGAGGTCACTTCAATGATTCGATATCCAGAAAATCACAAGAGAAACGATCGAGAGAGCTCTCCAGATTTTAAGATCGAAAACTGGATCAACAAGTGTTGCCTGTATTTGTGACGATATTCTGTACGACATTACAAGTGCTGCCTAGATTCTAGATTTGTTCTTTCATTGAAGCAATTGTAATGAGGTGTTGATCACTTCTATTTTAGATAGATTTTTCAGGCATACGTCATCTGCGACTTAACTTTTGTATTCCTTTTGTATCTTCTTGTAACATTGTAAAGAATGAATATGTCAATTGTATATATATATATATATATACAATATATTTGGTCATTGACCATCATGGGTTATATTAATATATAACATATGAAAATTAAACATTTGTGTTCATCATTTTATTCCGCTGCATTTTAAACTCTTTCAAAGTTTTTCTTAAGTTTTATCTTAGTGTCGCCACTTGTGTCAGATGACATTTCTAATGACATTCGACACTGTTTCAGCATACTGTTTTTATCTGTTTTGTTGTTTGATTAACTTAATCCATAGTGTAATCCACGGGACCCAACAAACTTACATAATAATAATCTGAGAACTCCCCTTAAAAAGGGAAAATGTTGTTTTCAAAAGAAAATAAATATTGGAGATATAAGAAAGAGCAAAGCAAAGAATTAGGACATTGTGAACCTGTTTGGCCAACCGGCTAAAAACAACTTATTTTGAGAAGTACTTTTCAAAAAAGTATTTTTGATAATAAGCAGTTTGGTTTGGTTAATTCATTTGAAAAGTGTTTTTTGATAAACAAATTGTATTTGGCTAATCTTCTTTAAAAGTGTCATTACGAAAAAGGACAAATATCAATGAATGTTTACTATTAAGATAATTTTATAGAGAGAGATTATCCTGAATATCTAATGTGAAGGACTTTAATTAAGTTCTTACTTTTATTTAATTAAAACTTAAAAGCACATATTAAAATTTTCAATTAATATAATACAAAGATTAATAAAAACAATATATTAAATATTTATGTTAATATCACCATGAAGGTTTAAATAAAACAGATGATTATTAATTGAAAATTATTGTATTAATAAGGGATATACTTGTTAAATATATATTTATGATAGAGATATTTTTGTCTTAAAAAAAATAAGTTTTTGCGAAATTTTCTGCTTCTCCCAATCGCAAAAAAAAAAGCTTTTGCTTCTATTTTAAAGCAGTTTTACAAATTGATCGAACACTCCAAATATCCAAAAAATGTGTTTTTTCTTAAAAAAAAGAGAGGAATTTTGGCCTTAAAATCACTTAGCCAAACAGGCTCTTAGAATCGATTCGCTGGTAGAACCGTTGAACTAATTGGCTTCTTCATCCCACACCTTTACCCCGGCCCATTCCAAGGATAGGCTACAATTTCAATTTGTTTATAGTTACTATTGTGTATTAAACTTTGGGGAAAGGACACAAATGGCCATCCGGTCCAAACTATTGACAATCGGATGTCCCAAGAAGCTTAAAAGATATTTTTAGCCTTTATAAATTAATTTTATTTTTAGTCCTTTTTAAACTAATTTCAGCATATGTATAAAAATTGTATCTTTGTTGTATAGAAAATCTATCATATGTATAGAAATTATATATTGTTGTATAGAATATGTATTCCTACAGTATGCGGTTAGAAAATGTATCATTAATGTATAGTTTCTATTTAATAAATATATAATCAATGTATACTTACTAATTATACACATATTATACATATTTTGGGATATTTCTTGAAGGCTCAATCGATGTATACTTACTAACTATACACATATTTTTTGGGGGGAATAAGTATACACATATTATACATGTTTTGAGATATTTTTTGAAGGCTACAACAACAACATACCCAGTGAAATCCCACAATGTGGGTCTGGGGAGGGTAGAGTGTACGCAGACCTTACCTCTACATTGGTAGGTAGAGCGGTTATTTTCGAGAGACCCTCAGCTCAAGATAGAGCATAAGCACAATCCAAGCAAAACCAAAGCAAGAGTAAAGCAAGCAAGAGCAACGGTTAGAAAAAATTTAAAGTAGTATCAAAATTGCAGGTATCAAAAGCGAATAAGTCATGGTAGCGCATTCTGAAAAAAGAAACAGTAACTAACGTAGGTAAATAAGACAAATAAAGTACACTAAAGAACACATAGCAGCGAAAATTAAATGACAGGGGACTATAAAGCAATAATGCGTCTACTAGTATGATAGACTACAATAATAACACTACAACTACCTATTTGTAATCGCAAGTAGGACTACACTCAACTACCTACTACCATTCTACCCTAATTCTTGTCCTCCACAACCCTCTATCTAAGGTCATGTCCTCAGTCAGTTGCACCTGCGCCATATCCCGTCTAATCATCTCTCTCCAATACTTCTTCGGTCTACCTCTACCCCTTCTGAACCCGTTCATAGCCAACCTCTCTGTTACACCCCGTAAATTCCAGGACATGTATATAAGAACGTACGTAAGAAAACAGGACTTTAAGACTTGAGACTTGTAGAATTTATCAGAATTATGGAAATGTCGGGATATGAAATATTGTGACGAATGGGAGGGTGACACGTGTCACCCCCCTACATAGGCTTAGTCGAAATATTGACCAAGATTAAGTGGTCTTGTGACCAAGGTTAAGTGGTCAAATGTGGATGATCAAGCTTGAGAGAATTGACCAAGTCAACAAAGTCAAGTGGACACAAGATATTTTAATTTCTTCATCCAAGCCACACAAGTGTTTTAATCTTGGCCCTTGAAAGTAGTATATTACTACACTAGTAGCAAGACTTCTTCCACACTTAGAAAAAAATTCAAGAACTTGTGTGCTTTTTTTTAGAGCTCTCGGCTAAGCTCAAATAGAAGAAGAAATTTTTTTCGTTTGTTGTTCATAATTCACAATAATTAAACCCAAGGTTCCTAGAGGTATTATAAGGATATCTCAACACAAAGATCCCGGAAAAACTACGTTTTTACGTTAGTCGCAAGATGAAAACCTAAGTTGTTTTCATAAGTTTTGGTTGGAAATTAAAGGAAAGTTGTTTATGAACTTCTAAGGGCTTCAAATAGCGGATTGGAGCGTGAAGGAAAGGAGCTAAAATTGCTAAGGATCGATTGTAGGTTTTGGATTGTATTTGGGCTTAACAAGGTAATAATCTTCATCTTACTTATGTAATTAAAGATTACATGTTTTAGTAGTTGATATCTGATCATGTGAATTGTATAATGGAGATTGATAAATGTTATGGAATATTTGGAAGCAAATCCGAAAGTTGCATGATTAGCCATAAGATTGTAATTCAATTTAGTTATTAGTGATAATCGTCGCATGTTATATAAAGAAAGTATCGTAGTTGATTATAATCGATTACGGTTATATAACATGTTAGACTAAACAACTTGGATTGAAAAGGAATTGGATAAGACTTTACATTGTTGTATATTGTAGCCGAGAATGACAAATAATATTGGACTATTTTGATATCAATTGTGGGGCAAAATTTTACACGTCCTGTTAGGCGTGTAATCCCCTTTGGTTAGCTAAATTATTGAGCCTTAAATGTGGCATGTTTGTTTATTGATTTCGGGCCTTGAAAAAGGTGGAAAATTATGTAGAAACAAAGGAAGTGCTGCCCAATTTTCCGTAGAATAGGAAGCTTTACACTTAGAATATTCTACATTAAAAGCTAGAAGTTGATAGCCGTATTATGGTCATTATAGGTTGACATTCTACGTGCGGCATATTCAAGTTAGCAAGTGGATTAAGCCGAAGAGGTATGTGGAACTTTCCCCTATCTCTTGAGCATGATGTATTGTAAATGTATAGTACAATAGACGTACGATCTATTCGGCTTTGTTTTGATGTCATTGCCTTGTCTCGAATTGACCAAAGTTGGTTGAGTAGATAATTAACTCCCTTGAATTTTAAAGGATGAAAATGTCTTATTTTGCCTAAATGCATAAAGAGTTATAACGAATTTATTGGAAGTTAGCTATAACGACTTTATGGAAATTTAATAGAATGGTCTACTTGATTTGAAGGCATAAGTTGCCTAGGTTGTGAAAGTAGAGGTCATTTGGTTTAGAAGCTTTAAAATGTATTTCAAAAGGTGTAGTAGCTTGACTCGAAAAGTAGACTTACCTTGATACTACGGGCGTTAGTATCTTGTGGCTATTTTATGAAATAAGTCCTTTTCAAAGCTTAGAAGTACGTAGTACTTTGGGTTAAATCACCGTATTTCTCGTAAGACGAAAGTACTTTGAGTTTATAAAATGAAATTTATTTTTGGTATGATAATAAAAGTCTAAAGATTTTATGAATTTGCCTATGCTTGCTTGCGATAGCCTTTGAGTGCAAGTATTATATTTTTACGTTGTCGTGACTCTCAGTTGGAGGGCCGACTGTCTTGTTGTGAATTTACTTGGACGTACCTACAGTGATGAAGGATTCCACGGGTATGCTTCCATTGTGATTGTTCCATGGACATGATTATACGATGAGGGATTCCGGGGCATGCAACCATGATGCGGGTTAAACTCCCGGATGCTATTATTATTCCATGACTAGCTCCCCATGAAGACATGAACCCGAGATGAGGGATTCCACGGGCATGTTATATACTACTATTATTCCATAGATTAGCTCTCCATGAAGTCATGTACCCGAGATGAGGGATTCCACGGGCATGAGATATATATATTGCATATGTGCACGCCGACAGTGATGTAGGATTCCACGGGCGTGTTACATATATATATATTTTACACTTGCGGCTGTCGACAGTGATGGAGGATTCCACGGGCACGCTTGATGTTTGCGGGCTTGAGACCCTTACTGGACTGTGTGATGATTTTGAGGGCTTGTGTCCCTAGCCTTGGTGTGACTATTGTTTATGTGACAAAATAGTCTTAAAAGGAAAAAAACTGACTTTCATTACTTTCGTTTCGACAAGGCACGATTGTACTGTTAATTTGATTATCATACTTGTCTCCAGCTTTATATATCTAGACTTTATGATTTAAATTACAGTACTTTTGGTTTCACATACTTGGTACATATTTTGTACTGACCCCCGTCCTCGGGGGCTGCATTCATGCCGCAGGTAGGGGTAAGCAGGTTGCGGATCCTCACTCTTAGGATCACTGATCAA
Source organism: Przewalskia tangutica (assembly GCA_029844215.1). NCBI lineage: Eukaryota > Viridiplantae > Streptophyta > Magnoliopsida > Solanales > Solanaceae > Przewalskia > Przewalskia tangutica. Next base: position 21,308,358 of record CM056736.1, read on the forward strand.
TCGTCAGAAAGCTCCATTTCTCCGGAGGCTTGTCTTTTGGTACGATTTCCCTGATGTTGTATATTTATGTACATTCAGGGGTATGGCGGGGCCTTGTCCCGTCACAGTTGTTATGTCAAAAATTATTAGAGGTCTGTAGTCATATCTTGTGGGTCAGTTTGTAAAAGAAGGGATGTAACTGTTTTTGGTTATATATATGTCCAGGGAGGTGACCTTATCGCCTAGCATGTTATTTATTTGGTTATATATATGTCCAGGTAGGGCACCAGTCGCGGGCCCGGGGTCGGGTCGTGACAAAAGTGTTATCAGAGCAGTTAGTCCTCGGAAAGTGTCTACAGACCGTGTCTAGTAGAGTCTTGGTTATCGGTGTGTTGTGCACCACATCTATAACCAGGAGGCTGCAGGACATTTAGGATTGGTTTCCATTTTTCTCTCTCTGAGATCGTGCAGTAGAGCTGTCTTATTAGGTTGAATCCTCTCTGGCCTATTCTTATGTATCAGTTATGCCTCCACGGAAGACGACCAGGGCCCAGAAGGGCAAGGCAGCAGCATGATCTGCTAGTGGTACACAGAGGGTTACTAGGACTCAGGCCCAGACTATGCCTGAGGTTGTGGCCCAGGCGAGTTGATTCTGGCGGTATTAGAGAGGCCGAGAGCGACCCGCGGCTCAGAGGTTCCGATACCTGAGCCTCCAGTTCCGCAACCAGGGGCGGAGTATAGAGATTATGGGGAGCAGATCAGGTTATTGACTAGCATAGTGGCAGGGCAGCACCGACAGAAGCAGGTAGCTAACCCTACAACCGAAAATTTGAGGATTCGGGATTTTCTGGGTTGTAATCCACCCGAGTTCTATGGTTCGAGATCTGAGGATGATCCTCAGGAGTTCATTAGGCAGATACAACGGACTATGCAGGTACTTAGGGCCTCGGAGACAAAGTCAGTTGTGCTAGCTTCTTACCGGTTACGCGATATTGCGTTGAACTGGTTTGAGTCATGGGAACTGTCTAGAGGTGTGGGTGCTCTTCCAGCTGTTTGGGATGAGTTCACAGAGGCCTTCATTGATTTCTTTTTGCCTCCTGAGATGAGGAGAGCTCGCGTTGATAGGTTCTTGACATTGAGGCAGAATGGTAGGACCATCAAAGAGTACAACCTGGAGTTTGACTCATTGGCCAGGTATGCGCTCACTATTGTGGCTGACATGGCTGATAGAGTTCATCGCTATGTGATGGGGCTAGACCGTTATACGGTTACTGTATGCCTGGGAGTGGCCCTTCAGCCAAGTATGTATATTGTCATGATGCAGGCATACGCACAGGGTATTGAATACAGAGAGAGGGATAGGACCCGACGGATCGAGGCCCGGCCAGAGGGCGGGGCGGCAGGATTTCAAAGATAACTTTAGGCGAGCGGCCTAGCTAGGTCTACATTTCAGCCGACACAGAGTGCCCCTTCCCAGTATTCTGGCAGGAGGTTTGATCGCCGGGGATATTCGGGGCGGTCGGGGCCCAGTGCGAGTTGCGAGATGTCAGGTATTAGCGTGGAAGCCACCTTTGCCTCGGTGTGGTCAATGTGGTAGATTCCATTTTGGGGAGTGTCATACTACTTTGAGAGCTTGTTATGCTTGCGGCCATTAGGGCCATTTGGCGAGATTGTCAGGCGAGCGCGGGTAGTGTGACGCGACTACTGGTCGGTTGCCGGTCTTCATCTTCTGTGATTATGCGCCCAGGAGGGCAGGGTACCCACGAGCCAGCAGGTCGCGGCAGAGGTAGTGGCAGGGGTCCTAGTTATAGCGGTCCACAGAACCGCATATATTCCTTAGCCAGTCGGCAGGACCAGGAGGCTTCACCGGATGTCGTCACAGGTATATTGTTGATTTCATGCTGTGACGTTTATGCTTTGATAGATCCAGGTTCTACCTTGACCTATGTGTCCCCTCTTATTGCTGGTAGAATAGGGATAGAGCCGGTGTCGATAGAGCCTTTTGAGGTAGCTATGTCAGTGGGTGATTCGGTGTTAGCTGAGCGGGTGTATAAAAACTGTTCGGTGTTCATATACAGTCGTCAGACCCTAGCAGACTTGATAGAGTTGGAGATGACAGATTTTGATGTCATTATGGGTAGGGGTGTTCACCGGTCCAGAACCGGACCGGAACCGGAATGGACCGGAATCGGAATCCGAAAATTTTCCGATCCGGTCCCGGTTTTGGATCGGTTGGACCGTTTTTTTTTTGTTAAATACAATTTATAAATTATAAATTTTTAACAATGTGTTCGTTTATCAATCTCATTAAATATGTTTTTTTTCCTTATCCTTCAATATACTTTATTTCATTAATATGACTAACTTAAAGAAAACCACCAAATGTATTTGGTTCGTATACGAACTACTGAACTACTCATTAATTAAAGTTACACACCAGATTTATATTTTCTATTTTCTATTTGGAATTTGGACATTCCTGAAGCATCGACATAAATTATAGGTAGGGAGAAAAGAAAGTAAAGTAGTTGTAAATTGATCAAACTTTATATGATCATAACTTTGCGCTCGGACGTCCATTTCACCTAAAAAAAAAAAATTCGCGTATTTTTTCGATACGGGGGTGGTCAAACTATAGCCAGGCCAATTTTCTGAAAAATGTCTTTTTCCCCGCTGAATTTGAATTTTCCCCCAAATTGTTACGTTTTTTCTATTTTCAAAGCTAAATATCTCGCGATATTCAATAGATTTCAATGTTCAAATTTCGTGGTAATATGTCCAGGAATGTCAATTTCAATATTGGAAATTCAATATTTTTTTTTAAAAATAATAATAATTCCGGCCCATTCCGATTTTTACCCGGACCGGAAAACCGGAATCCACCATTTCGATGGACCGGGGACCGGACCAGAATCCACCGTTCTGGTCCATTCCGGTCCAGTTTTCCAGTCCGATCCTATTTTGTACACCCCTAATTATGGGTATGGACTGGTTGGCTTCTTGTTATGCCAATGTTGACTGTAGAGACAGGTTGGTCCGATTCCAGTTTCCTGGTGAGCCGGTTATTGAGTGGAAAGGCAATACAGCATCACCGAGGGGTAGGTTTATTTTTTACCGCAAGGTTAGGAAGATGGTTCAGAAAGGGTACATATATCATCTGGTTCGGGTATTGTCTAGAGGTGAAGTGCGATTCTTGATCGATTCAGGTGGTTAGAGAGTTTCCGGATGTATTCCCAGATGATCTCCATGGTATTCCTCCAGAGAGGGAGATAAAGTTTTGTATTGATGTGCTGCCAGACACTCGGCCTATATCTATTCCGCCGTACAGGATGGAACCTGCTGAGTTGAGGGAGTTGAAGGACCAGCTGAAAGACTTGCTGGAAAAATGCTTTATTAGGCCTAGTATTTCTCCCTGGGGAGCGCCGGTTTTGTTTGTAAAAAAGAAGGATAGGACGCTGCGTATGTGTGTTGACTACAGGCAACTGAATAAGGTAACCATAAAAAATATATACCCCCTCCCCAGGATTGATGATTTATTTGACCAGTTGCAGGGTGCGAGGTGTTTCTCCAAGATAGACCTGCGGTCCGGTTATCATCAGGTGCGAGTTAGAGAGACAGATATCCCGAAGACTGCATTCAGGACCCAGTATGGGCATTATGAGTTCAGGGTGATGTCTTTCGGTTTGACTAATGCTCCAGCGGTATTTATGGATTTGATAAACCGGGTGTTCAAGCCATTTCTGGATACGTTTGTTATAGTATTCATTGATGACATCCTGGTTTACTCTCGCACAGAGCAGGAGCATGCATATCACTTGAGGACGGTACTTAGGGTCCTCCAGAGCCGACAGTTGTACGCCAAGTTCTCCAAGTGTAAGTTTTGGTTGGCCTCAGTGGCATTCTTGGGGCACATTATCGGGGTTGACGGTGTTCAGGTTGATACGGCAAAGATTTAGGCGGTCAAGACTTGGCCGAGACCTACTACTCCGACGGAGGTGCGCAGCTTCTTCGGGCTGGCGGGTTACTATCGTAGGTTTGTGGAGCAGTTCGCTTCGATATCATCACCTTTGACTAGGCTAACTCAGAAAGCGGCTAAGTTCCAGTGGACGGAAGCTTGTGAGAAGGGCTTCCAGTTATTGAAGGAAAAGTTGACGACGACTCCAGTTCTTACTCTTCCCGAGGGATTAGAGGGTTATGTGATTTATTGTGATGCCTCGGGTATCGGGCTAGGGTGCGTATTGATTCATCATGGCAAGGTTATAACCTATGCTTCCCGGCAGCTACGGAAGCATGAGAGGAATTACCCTACTCACGACTTAGAGTTGGTCGCAGTTATTCATGCCTTGAAGATTTGGAGGCATTATTTATACGGAGTTCATGTGGATATTTATACAGACCACAAGAGCCTCCAGTACATCTTCAGGCAGAGGGAGCTGAACTTGCGACAGAGACGATGGTTGGAGTTGCTGAAGGATTATGATGTTGATATCCTATACCATCTGGGAAAAGCCAACGTGGTTGCAGATGCTCTGAGTCATAGATCTATGGGGAGTCTGTCGGATGTACATCCAGATAGGAAGGATATGGTTCGAGAGATTCATCGGCTAGCGAGCCTTGGGGCTCGGTTGGTTGATACCGAGGATAGCGGGATTCGGGTTCGAGAGGTTGTCGAGTCTTCCATTATTGAGGAGGTGAAGAGGCGATAGTATGATGATCCGGTTCTGACACGGTACCGAGATACGACTCATCGAGAGGAGAAGAGTTTGTTTGAGGTAGCGCCTGATGGGGTGCTAAGGTACGAGGGTAGATTGTGTGTTTCCGATGTTGCAGGACTTCGTCAGCAGGTTCTAGGGGAGGCACACAGTGCTCGTTATTCTATTCATCCGGGGTCGACTGAGATGTATCATGACCTCAGATGTATGTATTGGTGGGATGGACTGAAGAGGGACGTAGCAGAGTTTGTTGCTCAGTGTCCGAATTGTCAGCAGGTCAAGGTTGAGCACTAGAAGCCCGGTGGGCTATTACAGGCGATTGAGATTCCGACATGGAAGTAGGAGGTGATCAACATGGATTTTGTTACAGGGTTATCTCGTACTCAGAGGAAGTGTGATTCCATCTGGGTTATTGTAGACAGGCTGACGAAATCAACCCACTTTCTTCCAGTCAGGACTACGTATTCGGCTGAGGATTATGTTAGACTGTATATCAGGGAGATTGTGAGACTGCACGGAGTTTCTATATCCATTATATCAGACAGAGAAACCCAGCTTACGGCTAAATTCTGGAGGTCTTTCCAGAAGGGGTTAGGGACACAGGTGAGTCTCAGTACCGCATTTCATCCTCAGACCGACGGATAGGCAGAGCGTACTATCCAGACACTTGAAGATATGTTGTGGGCCTGTGTTATTGATTTCAGGGGTAGCTGGGAGGATCATTTGCCTCTTATTGAGTTTGCATATAACAACAGCTACCATTCCAGTATTCAAATGGCGCCATATGAACCTTTGTGTGGGCGGAAGTGTAGATCGCTGATTAGTTGGTTCGATGTGGGCGAGGTTCAGTTAGTTGGCCCAGACTTGATTCAGCAGGCTGTGGATAAGGTGAAGCTTATCCAGGAGAGACTTTTAGCAGCTCAGAGTCGGCAGAAGTCTTAGGAAAATAATCGGCGTCGTCACTTGGAGTTTCAGGTTGACGATTGGGTCTTCTTGAAAGTATCACCCATGAAGAGTGTGATGATGTTCGGGAAGAAGGGAAAGCTTAGCCCAAGGTACATTGTGCCTTATCAGATCATCCGTAGAGTAGGCAAGGTTGCCTATGAGCTGGATCTGCCGTCTGATTTAGAGGCGGTACATCCGATCTTCCATGTCGCTATGTTGCGGAAGTGTATCGGAGATCCATCGAGAGTTTTCCCAGCTAGCGATGTCCAGGTGACAGAGGGATTATCGTATGAGGAGAGTCCCATAGCGATACTCGATCGCCAGGTCAGGCGATTGCGGACTAAGGACGTGGCTTCCGTCAAAGTCTTGTGGCGGAATGATAATAGAGAGGAGATGACTTGGGAAGCAGAGGAGGACATGATGGAGAAGTATCCTCACTTATTCCCTACACCTCCAGGTAATCCTTTGCCCTTACTTGTCAGTTTTAATTGACGTATTTGCTTAAGTGCTATTATGTGGCCATGTGTGGCATATTTTGGTATGTTGGGTGTAGTTGAAGGAGACTATGTCGCTATCTAAATAGATTGACTCCGAAAGAACATTCGGGGACGAATGTTTCTAAAGGGGGAAGAATGTTACACCCCGTAAATTCCAGGACATGTATATAAGAACGTACGTAAGAAAACAGGACTTTAAGACTTGAGACTTGTAGAATTTATCGGAATTATGGAAATGTCGGAAAATGAAATATTGTGACGAATGGGAGGGTGACACGTGTCACCCCCCTACATAGGCTTGGTCGAAATATTGACCAAGATTAAGTGGTCTTGTGACCAAGGTTAAGTGGTCAAATGTGGATAATCAAGCTTGAGAGAATTGACCAAGTCAACTAAGTCAAGTGGACACAAGATATTTTAATTTCTTCATCCAAGCCACACAAGTGTTTTAATCTTGGCCCTTGAAAATAGTATATTACTACACTAGTAGCAAGACTTCTTCCACACTTAGAAAAAAATTCAAGAACTTGTGTGCTTTTTTTAGAGCTCTCGGCTAAGCTCAAATAGAAGAAGAAATTTTTTTCGTTTGTTGTTCATAATTCACAATACTTAAACTCAAGGTTCCTAGAGGTATTATAAGGATATCTCAACACAAAGATCCTGGAAAAGCTACGTTTTTACGTTAGTCGCAAGATGAAAACCTAAGGTGTTTTCATAAGTTTTGGTTGGAAATTAAAGGAAAGTTGTTTATGAACTTCTAAGGGCTTCAAATAGCGGATTGGAGCGTGAAGGAAAGGAGCTAAAGTTGCTAAGGATCGACTTTAGGTTTTGGATTGTATTTGGGCTTAACAAAGTAATAATCTTCATCTTACTTATGTAATTAAAGATTACATGTTTTAGTAGTTGATATTTGATCATGTGAATTGTATAATGGAGATTGATAAATGTTATGGAATATTTGGAAGCAAATCCGAAAGTTGCATGATTAACCATAAGATTGTAATTCAATTTAGTTATTAGTGATAATCGTCGCATGTTATATAAAGAAAGGATTGTAGTTGATTATAATCGATTACGGCTATATAATATGTTAGACTAAACAACTTGGATTGAAAAGGAATTGGATAAGACTTTACATTGTTGTATATTGTAGTCGAGAATGACATATAATATTGGACTATTTTGATATCAATTGTGGGGCAGAATTTTACACATCATGTTAGGCGTGTAATCCCATTTGGTTAGCTAAATTGTTGAGCCTTAAATGTGGCATTTTGGTTATTGATTTCGGGCCTTGAAAAAGGTGGAAAAGTATGTAGAAACAAAGGAAGTGTTGTCCAATTTTCCGTAGAATATGAAGCTTTACACTTAGAATATTCTACATTAAAAGCTAGAAGTTGATAGCCGTATTATGGTCATTATAGGTTGACATTCTACGTGCGGCATATTCAAGTTAGCAAGTGGATTAAGCCGAAGAGGTATGTGGAACTTTCCCCTATCTCTTGAGCATGATGTATTGTAAATGTATAGTACAATAGACGTACGATCTTTAAATGAATTCGGCTTTGTTTTGATGTCATTGCCTTGTCTCGAATTGACCAAAGTTGGTTGAGTAGAGAATTAACTCCCTTGAATTTTAAAGGATGAAAATGTCTTATTTTTCCTAAATGCATAAAGAGTTATAACGGCTTTATGGAAAGTTAGTTATAACGGTTTTATGGAAATTTAAGAGAATGGTCTACTTGATTTGAAGGCATAAGTTGCCTAGGTTGTGAAAGTAGAGGTCATTTGGTTTAGAAGCCTTAAAATGTATTTCTAAAGGTGTAGTGGCTTGAATCGAAAAGTAGACTTACCTTGATACTACGGATGTTAGTATCTTGTGGCTATTTTATGAAATAAGTCATTTTCAAAGCTTAGAAGTACGTAGTACTTTGGGTTAAATCACCATATTACTCGTAAGACGAAAGTGTCTTGAGTTTATAAAATGAAATTTATTTTTGGTATGATAATGAAAGTCTAAAGATTTTATGAATTTGCATATGCTTGCTTGCAATAGCCTTTGAGTGCAAGTATTATATTTTTACGCTGCCGTGACTCTCAGTTGGAGGGTCGGCTATCTTGTTGTGAATTTACTTGGACGTACCGACAGTGATGAAGGATTCCACGGGTATGCTTCCATTGTGATTGTTCCATGGACATGCTTATACGGTGAGGGATTCCGGGGCATGCAACCATGATGCGGATTAAACTCCCGGATGCTATTATTATTCCATGGACTAGCTCCCCATGAAGACATGTACCCGAGATGAGGGATTCCACGGGCATGTTATATGATATTATTATTCCATGGATTAGCTCTCCATGAAGTCATGTACCCGAGATGAGAGATTCCACGGGAATGAGATATATATATTGCATATGTGCACGCCGACAGTGATGTAGGATTCCACGGATGTGTTACATATATATATATTTTACACTTGCGGCTGTCGACAGTGATGGAGGATTCCACGGGAACGCTTGATGTTTGTGGGCTTGAGACCCTTACTGGACTGTGTGATGATTTTGAGGGATTGTGTCCCTAGCCTTGGTGTGACTATTTTTTATGTGACGAAATAGTCTTAAAAGGAAAAAACTGACTTTCATTACTTTCGTTTCGACAAGGCACGGTTGTACTGTTAATTTTATTATCATACTTGTCTCCAGTACATATTTTATCGACCCGTCCTCGAATTTGCGTTCATCTGCGCAGTAGGGTAAGGTGTTACGGATCCTCACTCTTAGGATCTCTGATCAGTCGTCAGAAAGCTCTATTTCTCCGGAGGCTTGTCTTTTGGTACGGTTTCCTTGATGTTGTAGATTTATGTACATTCAGGGGTATGGCGGGGCCCTGTCCCGTCACAGTTGTTATGTCAAAAATTCTTAGAGGTCTGTAGTCATATCTTGTGGGTCAGTTTGTAAAAGAAGGGATGTAACTGCTTTTGGTTATGTATATGTATATATATATATCCAGGGAGGTGGCCTTATCGGCTAGCTTGTTATTTATTTTTCTATTGATGTACGTTATGAGTTTTATGTATGTTCCGCTGATTTTCTCTGATGTATACATGTAAGGGTGCCAGGTAGGGCACCAGTCGCGGGCCCGGGGTCGGGTCGTGACACTCTCACACTTCCGCACTGGGGAATTTGTGTCACTCATCTGCACAAGCCCAAACCATCTCAACCTCGCTTCCCGCATCTTATCCTCTACCGAGGCCACTCCCACTATGTCCCGGATATCATCATATCTAAATTTATCCCTCCTTGTATGCCCGCACATCCATCTCAACATTCTCATCTCTGCAACTTTAATATTTTGGATGTGCGATGTATTGACTGGCCAGCACTCTGCCCCATACAACATAGTCGATCTAACCATCATCCTATAAAACTTGCCTTTATATTTTGGTGGCACCTTTTTATCGCACAAGACTCTAGATACGAGCCCCATTTCATCCACTCTGCCCCAATATGATGCGTGACATCATCATAAATCTCTCAATTCCCTTGGATAATAGACATGAGGTACTTGAAGCTTCATTTCTTTGGAATGACCTGAGTACCAAGCCTCACCTCCATGCTTGTCTCAGGGTCGCTCCCGTTACTGAACTTGCACTCCATGTATTATGTTTTGGTCCTACTCAGCCTAAATCCTTTAGATTCCAGAGTCTGTCTCCAAACCTCCAACTTAATATTCACTCCGCTGCGAGTCTCATAAATCAGGACTATGTCGTCTGCGAATAACATACACCATGGCACCTCTCTTTGTATTTGTTGTGTCAGTCCATCCATTACCAAGGCAAATAGGAATGGGCTAAGAGCTGATCCCTTGTGCAGCCCCGTCATCACTGGGAAGTCCTCGGAGTCTCCTCCTACTATTTGTACCATAGTTTTGGATCCAGCATACATATCTTTGATTGCCCTAGTGTATGTCATAGGTACACCTCTAACCTCCAAACATCTCCATAAAACCTCCTTAAGGACTTTGTTGTATGCCTTCTCGAGGTCGATAAAAACCATATGTAAGTCTATCTTCCTCTCCCTATACTGCTCCACCAACCTCATAATAATATGAATGACTTCTGTGGTCGAACGCCCCAACATAAATCCATACAGGTTCTCAGAAATAGATACGTATCTTCTCACACTCATCTCCACGACCCTCTCCCACACTTTCATAGTGTGGCTTAGCAGCTTGACACCCCTATAGTTGTAACAACTCTGGATATCACATTTATTCTTGTACAAAGGGATTATTGTACTCCAACTCTATTCTTCGGGTATTCTCGTCGTCTTAAAAATGACGTTAAACAATTCAGTCAGCCACTCCAAACCTGCCCTATCTACGTTCATCCAAAATTCGACCAGGATCATCAGGCCCGGTCGCTCGTCCCATATGCATCCTTCTAATAGCACTCTTAATCTCCCCTACTTTAATGCTTCTACAATACCCAAAATCCCAGTACCTACCAGATTGCTCAAGGTCTCCCAGCGCAATGGCTTTATCTCCTTCTTCGTTTAAGAGTTTATGGAAGTAAGACTGCCACCTTCGCCTAATATGCGCATCCTCCACTAGTACTTTGTTGTACTCATCCTTGATACACATCATTTTATCCAAGTCACGGGCCCTCTTCTCCCTTGCCTTGGCTAGTCTGTACAACTTCATATCTACATCTTTCTCCTCTAATTCCACATACATGATGTCACGACCCGACCCCGGGCCCGCGACTGGTGCCCTACCTGGGCACCCCTTACAGGTATACATCAGAGAATAGTAGCGAAACATACATACAACTCAAAAGAAATAAATAACAGGTTAGCCGATAAGGCCACCTTCCAAAAGTATACACATAACCCAAAAAGCAGTTACCTCTTTTTTCTTTACAACCCAATCCACAAGATATGACTACAGACCTCTAAGAATTTTTACATAACAACTGTGACGGGACAGGGCCCCGCCATACCCCTGAATGTACAACAACCGACAATACCAGGGATCTGAACCAAAGATAAGCCTCCGGAGTAATGGAGCTTCTCAACAGCTGAACAGTGATCCTAAGAGTGAGGATCAGCAACCTGTATAACTCTACCTGCGGCATGAACGCAGCCCCCCGAAGGAGGTCAGTACAACAGGTACCAAGTATGTGAAACTGAAAGTACTGTAATGAAATCATAATAGTCTAAAATAAAGCTGGGGACATGTATGATAACCACATTAACAGTACACTATGCCTTACTAACAATGAGAGTGGACAAGAATAAACTTTGTCGGTTTTAAAACAGGAAGCTCATGATTAACCTAGGGCCATCCGCCCGTAGTATCATTCTGCAATCCTACTCCTGGGACTATTTCACCCGCATAGGCCGTATGGACCCGCATGAGGTAATTTCCTCGCATAGACTGTATCCGCCCGCATAGGTCGTATGGACCCGCATGAGGTAATCTCCTCGCATAGGACTGGTCCGCCCCGCATGGGACTATTTCACCCGCATGAGCCCTACGTCGCATGAGGTATTCCTCGCATCGTGGGGAGCAAATCCACGGAATATGCAAATGCAACAAGCCCGGGAAATGACCCTGTAATGAGCAATACATCACTAGCACAATCGGCTATCATACATAACATAAGCACCACCGGCTTATCATACATAACATAAGCACCACCGGCTTACCATAATTATCATAAGCAAGTTAAGACATCCCCTAACTTCTTATTAGCCTTAATTATCATGCACTCTCATTTTAGTTAACTTAAGGCACTAACATGTTATTAGAAATTCGGGAATTTAACCCAAAGTACTACGTACTTCCGTTCCTTTAAAAAAAGAACCCTTTTTATATAAAAATCCCAAGATACTAACACCCGTAGTATCAAGGCTTGTCTACTTTTCAAAACAAGTTACTACACATTCAGAAATTCATTTCAAGGCTTTGACACTAAGTAACTTCTACATTCACAACCTAGGCAACTCATGCCTATAAATTAAGTAGACACTCTCTTAACCTTCCATAAAGCCGTTATAACTAACTTTCCATAAAGCCGTTATAACTTTTTATGTTTTAGACAATTACATTCTTTTTGAAATCAAGAGACTTATACTTTTAAAACCAAGTATCATATACTTTCACATCAAGTTTCATAACTTTCAGAATACTTCAAGTCTCTTAACTTTAGAAATCAAGTTTCTTAACTTTAGAATAGTTCAAGTAATCAATACTTTCCAAACCAAGTATTCTATACATTTTCAAGTCAAGAAATCTTTGTTTACCTTATTAGAATAAACCATTCTTTTAACTTTCCATAAAGTTGTTATACTAACTTTATGCTTTAGAAACCAAGACATTTTTAACCTTTAAAACAAGTGAGTTAATTCTCTAACTCAACCAACTTAGACATTCTTAAACAAGTCAAGGGTACCAAATGAAATTGAATTCATTTAAACCTCGTACGTCCACCGTACTATACATTTATAGCTACTCATGCTCAAGAGATAAGAAAAGTTCCACATACCTCTTCGGTTCAATCCACTTGCTAAGTCCAATATGTCATACGTAGTATGTCAACCTATAATGACCATAATACGTCCATCAACTACTAGCTTTCAACGTAGAATATTCCTAAGTATAAGGACTCTTAATTCTACGGAAAATCGGGCAGCACTTCCTTTGTTTCTACGTACTTTTCCACCTTTTCAAGGCCCGAAAATCAATAACCAAATGTCACATTTAAGGCTCAACAATTCAGAAATTCAAAGGGGATTACACGTCTAACAGGACGTGTAAATTCTGCCCACAATTAATATAAAATTGTCCAACAACTTAAGCCATTCTCGGCTACCATAAATATCAACAACAATGTCAATTTTCGTTCAATTCCTTTTTAATCCAAGTTGTTATTCCAATATGTTATATACATAATAACAATTACAACAACTATAAATCCTTACTTCCTTAACATAAGACGATTGTATCTAACAATTAAATTGAATTACAAACTTAATGGCTAACATGTCCAATTTCAGTTTTCAACATGTCTACATTATCCAAATCTTTTCAAACTTCAATATATATACCACATGCTCATTTAACAACTACTAAACATGTAATCTTCAATCACATTAAGAAGGTGAAGATTTTTACCTCAATAAGCCCTAATAATATCCAAGCATAAAAGTCGATCCTTAGCAACTTTTAGCTCCTCTTTTTACGTTCCAATCCGCTCCAAGCACTCCTTAGAAGCTCATGACCAACTTCTCTTCAATTTTCAACTTCAAAGTTGAAAAACACCTTAGGTTTTCACCTTGCAACTAACGTGAAAACGTAGTTTTCCCGGAATCTTTCTATTGAGATATCCTTACAATACCTCTAGGAACCTTGGGTTTGAATATTGGGAATTATGGAGTAAGATTGCAAAATTTCTCTTCCCTTTTTTCCCCTTAGTCGAGAGCACATAGAACTAGCTCAAAGTTCTTCTTGAATTTTTCTAAGTGTTGAATGAACTAGTCTTGCACTAGTAGTAGTAATATATAATACCCTCCAAGGGCTAGGATCATCACAAATGTGTGGCTAAGATTGGTCAACAATATCAAGCTCAACTTTTCCCTTGACTTGGTCCATTTTTATCAAGCCAATTTGGCTAATATTAACTCATTTGTTTCGCCCAAGATGACCATGTGGAGGGTGACACGTGTCGCCTTCCCATTGGTCCATAACATTCTGTTTCCTGAAATTTCCATAATTGGTCAAAATATCGGAAACCTCGTGGGCCCCACAAAACGTAAAATTTCTCGGGTGGGCCCCACATATCCAACTCTGTAAATAAAATTTCATAATTTCGATAAATTCTAAACGTCTCAAATAGCAAATTCGAGAACCCAATTCTCATTAACAAACACCTCTCTTTTTCGAGGTTCGAAAGATTTTTCCTTCAGAAAATAATTTTTTCTTTCGTTCAAATTTTTAACATCCTGATTCCTTACGTACATTCTTATATATATATCCTGGAATAATGGGGTGTAACATTCTCCCCTCCTTAGAAATATTCATCCCCGAATGTTCCTTCGAGGTTCCATCTAAACGGATATTGGCATAGTCCTTTGACTACACCCAACATAATCACACTTGCCATACATGGCCACATAACAATACTTATACTAAAACGTCAACCTGAACTCCAAGTGCTAACGTCGATTATCTATATAAAGCTCTTATCGATTCTGAGCTTGATAATAATCTTTTCTGGATAAGCTTCGCCTTATCCACAGCCCGCTGAATCAAGTCTGGACCAATTAACTGAACCTCGCCTACGTCGAACCAACCAACCGGCGATCTACACTTCCTTTTATACAAAGCCTCATACAGGGCCATTTGAATACTGGAAGGGTATCTGTTATCGTACGTAACTCAACAAGAGGCAAATAATCCTCCCAACTATCTCTGAAATCAAGAACACAGGCCCGCAACCTATCCTCAAGTGCCTGGATAGTATGCTCTGCCTGTCCGTCGGTCTAAGGGTGAAATGCAACACTGAGACTCACTTGTGTCCCTAATCCCTTCTGGAAAACCTCCAGAAGTTATCCATAAACTGAGCTCATCCGCCTGACATCATAAATGTAGGAACCCCGTGCAGTCTCACAATCTCTCTGCTATACAATCTAGCATAATCCTCAGCCGAGTAAGTGGTCCTGACCGGAAGAACATGGGCTGATTTCGTCAGCCAGTTTACTATGACCCTCAGGGAGTCGCACTTCCTCTGAGTACGATGCAACCCTGTAACAAAATCCACATCCATCACCTCCCATTTCTAAGTCGGGATCTCAATCGCCTGTAATAGCCCACTGGGCTTCTGGTGTTCAACCTTGACCTGCTACTATTCGGACACTAAGCAACAAACTCTGCTACGTCCCTCTTCAGGTCATCTTACCAATACATACATCTGAGGTCAGGATACATCTTAGTCGACCCCGAACCAATAGAGCAATAAGCACTGCGTGCCTCCCAAAACCACGACAAGTCTGCGGCGACGGCACACACAATATATCCTCATATCACAGCACCCCATCCGGTGTTACTCAAACAGGCCCTTCTCCTCTTGGAGAGCCATATCTCAATTCCGCACTAGAACTGGATCCTTATGTTGTCACCTCTTCACCTCCTCAACGAGGGAAGACTCGACATCCTCTCGAATCTGAGCTCTACTATCATGCTCCCATAGCTGCCGGGAAATATAGGTTATTACCTTATCGTGTTGCATCCGCACACAACCCAGCCAAACACTCAAAGTGTTACCATAATAACCTAACCCTCTAGTCCTTCAGGCCTCAGGAGGGGTTAGAACTGTAGTAGTAGCCATCTTATCTTCCAACAACTGGAAGCCTGTCTCATACTTCCGAAATAGTCGGGGACATAATCTCAATTATGATTCCTGTTTCCATTTCTCTGTTGCAACCAAACCTGGTCACTATACTTAGATTCGATTCATTTGCTTGTCTCGTGGCTAAGACTTCGTGCCAATCACAATTTAGGGGGAGATTTCCTTGATCTCGTCAAGTAGTAATCCTATTATTCTCTTCCAGCTCATAGAGCTTATAGCCAGGTGTTCAACCTCAATTCATGGTATTACATAATCCAATGGCTTGCCAATATTTCTTATCGTTCGAGTGTCTACTCGTCTTACCTTTATTTTTCATTTCAAGTTGCCCTGGGGACTCTTACCTCCCCGTATATATACGGTCTGGCCCGTCATTACAGGTTTGCCACCTTTCGTCGAGGTATTCCTAACTGTCCAACATTTTTAATGGTCTTTACACTAGTCTGGGTAATTATGCCTTGGAAAACCTTCATAACTGTAATTGCATTCTCCTTATTATTCTGGTCATAACCCTTCATCATACTAATTACTAACCCAAAATATTTCTACCTCGCTCCTGGGTCATACATTTCCATTTATGCTTATTACCAGCATTTATATCCTTAAGACACATCCTCGACCATTTCCTAATGTCGTTCTCAATTACCCCAACACAATACTTTTCCCACAGTTATCTAAAATTGTAACCTATAGTATGACGAAACTGAAGACTTTACCAGTCTCATATCCATAGCCTAATAATATGGGTACGCATAACCGTCACAGAGAGCTTATCTCCCTTTCACAATCTTTCCTTGAAGTTACAACCCTATTCACATGGTCCTCTTGCGGTCCTGTATACAGCCAATCATCAAGCACCGCCTTAAAAATCGTGTAGATTCTCAAAACCCACCAATGATATCTTCGGTTTTTCGCAGGCAGCACTCGTACTTATCTTATTCTTGCCTTGCGCATTTTCCTGAAATCATTCGGGAAGTCGTGGCCCTGACCGCCACACTAAAACAACTCCAAGTACCTCCAAGGGAACTTAACATGAACTTTTTCAATGACCGTACATTTCCATTTCTATCTCTAAACTCTTCAAATTCAACTATTCCATACTTTCTACATCCATTTATCCCAATGAACAAGTCACACAGACTTACCAATTAATGATGCCAAATAAGGAAGGATAATTCACTTGTTACAATAGCTTCCCTTCTTCTCCTCTCGATCACCGGCTTACCGGAAAACTGGAATCGAACCAATCTCTCTGTAGTCACCATTGGCATACAAGAAGCCAACGAGTCCATACCCATAATGACCTCAAAGTCTGACATGTCCAGCTCTACCAGGTCTGCTAGGGTCTGACGACTTTATCATCACCGGGTAATTTTCACATACCCGCCCAGCTACCACCCAATCACTCACGGTGTAGCTTCCTTGAAAGGTTCTTATGGATTCAAGCTCTATTCTTTTACACTTGGTTGCTCTCTTTCTTACTGGTCGTATTCTTTCCGTACTTCCCAACTTATTCTAACATACGTACATAACCTCCATACTGATTATGGCCTCCAATCTTTGGAGTTACAATATTGAATAATTTAAGGCCATTTTCGGCTCTCACGACCTGGTTCCAGTGGAACGTGTCCACGAACCCGTAAATGATTAACTAGACTTGGGCCTTGCACCCTCGTGACCCTGTCACATAGCGGGACAACCCTTAACTGACCCTGCCTTACTACAGGCTATGGGTCAACCCGTAATAGGTCCAAAACCCGCCTCGGCGTCGCACTTAACTCTTGTTCTTGGTCTGACTTAAATTTTTACTACTCGAGAAGGACTTATATACCCAAGGTCTCGGCGATTATCAAAATCCTTAGGCTCTCAATTTCCATGCCCCAAGCCTACATTATCCTTCCCCGCATACGGGTAAGATGACTTCTCATAAGCTCTTATCGTGTTGTCTTAATCATAACAACCATACTTACTCCATACGGATCTCATCCGTACTATTCTCTTAAACATACTACGTAGCTTAATCTATTAACATAGTCTTCCATTAAGTCCCTTTATTAAGATTTCTTAAGGGTTCATTACCTTCTCAGACAGCTCATCATCTCCTAATTATCTCAAATTAGTACGTAAAACCTTGATGAGAATTCATTAAACTGTTTCATACCTCCCCGGTATCTATTTAGTCATTACCAGTCCTTGGTAATCCAAAATCATTCTAGGCAACACGCGTCTGACCCTCATACATAAATCCGTATAGTCGTATGTCATTATACCAACTACACAACAATTATTACCAACCTGGATACGCAATCCACATAATCCTTCCTGGGTCACTGCTTCATTTCTCATAGTTGCAATCAACATAACTCGTTAGGGAGAAACTACCCTAACAACACAGCTCTATCGCACGATCTCAGAGTGAGAAGAATGGAAACCAATCCTAAATGTCCTGTAGCCTCCTGATTATAGATGTGGTGCACAACACACCGATAATCAAGACTCTACTAGACACAGTCTGTAGACACTTTCCGAGGACTAACTGCTCTGATACAACTTTTGTCACGACCCGGGCCCGCGACTGGTGCCCTACCTGGGCACCCCTTACAGGTATACATCAGAGAATAGTAGCGGAACATACATACAACTCAAAAAGAAATAAATAACAAGTTAGCCGATAAGGCCACCTTCCAAAAGTATACACATAACCCAAAAGTAGTTACATATTTTTTCTTTACAACCCAATCCACAAGATATAACTACAGACCTCTAAGAATTTTTACATAACAACTGTGACGGGACAGGGCCCCGCCAAACCCCTGAATGTACAACAACCGACAATACCAAGGATCTGAACCAAAGATAAGCCTCCGGAGTAATGGAGCTTCTCAACAGCTGAACAGTGATCCTAAGAGTGAGGATCAGCAACCTGTATAACTCTACCTGCGACATGAACGCAGCCCCCCGAAGGAGGTCAGTACAACAGGTACCAAGTATGTGAAACTGAAAGTACTGTAATGAAATCGTAATAGTCTAAAATAAAGCTGGGGACATGTATGATAACCACATTAATAGTACACTATGCCTTACTAACAATGAGAGTGGACAAGAATAAACCTTGCCGGTTTTAAAACAGGAAGCTCATGATTAACCTAGGGTCATCCGCCCGTAGTATCATTCTGCAATCCTACTCCTAGGACTATTTCACCCGCATAGGCCGTATGGACCCGCATGAGGTAATTTCCTTGCGTAGACTGTATCCGCCCGCATAGGTCGTATGGACCCGCATGAGGTTATCTCCTCGCATAGGACTGGTCCGCCCCGCATGAGACTATTTCACCCGCATGAGCCCTACGGACTCGCATGAGGTATTCCTCGCATCGTGGGGAGCAAATCCACGAAATATGCAAATGCAACAAGCCCGGGAAATGACTCCGTAATGAACAATACATCACTAGCACAATCGGCTATCATACATAACATAAGCACCACCGGCTTATCATACATAACATAAGCACCATCGGCTTATCATAATTATCATAAGCAAGTTAAGACATCCCCTAACTTTTTATTAGCCTTAATTATCATGCACTCTCATTTTAGTTAACTTAAGGCACTAACATGTTATTAGAAATCCGGGAATTTAAACCAAAGTACTACGTACTTCCGTTCCTTTAAAAAAAGAACCCTTTTTATATAAAAACCCCAAAATACTAACACCCGTAGTATCAAGGCTTGTCTACTTTTCAAAACAAGTTACTACACCTTTAGAAATTCATTTCAAGTCTTTGACACTAAGTAACTTCTACATTCACAACCTAGGCAACTCATGCCTATAAATCAAGTAGACACTCTCTTAACCTTCCATAAAGCCGTTATAACTAACCTTCCATAAAGCCGTTATAACTCTTTATGTTTTAGACAATTACATTCTTTTTGAAATCAAGAGACTTATACTTTTAAAACCAAGTATCATATACTTTCACATCATGTCACGACCCGACCTCGGGCCCGTAACTGGTGCCTTACCCGGGCACCCTAGTAGGTATACATCAGAGAAACTCAGCGGAACATAAAACTCAACCAAGGAATAAATAAATAATAGGTTAGCCTATCAGACTACCTCCATATATATATAAAATATCTAACCAACAACAATTACCTCATTTGTTTTACAAACCGACCCACAATAGTATGACTACAGACCTCTGAGAGTTTTTGATATTACCACTGTGACGGGACAGGGCCCCGTCATACCTCTGAATGTACAACAAGCTACAATACCAAGGATCTGAACCAAGGACAAGCCTCCGAAATAATGGAGCTTCCTTACCAGCTGAACAGTGATCCTAAGAGTGGGGATCAATTAAGTTATGTACATCAATCTGCGGCATGAACGCAGCCCGAGAAGGTCGATAACAGGTACCAAGTATGTGAAACTGTAAGAACTGTAATGAAATCACATAATCAAATAAACCAGAGACATAATGAATAACCAATCAACAGTACACAGCACCCCAGTACATACGAAAATAACAAAAGGTCACTTGGCCGATCTGAATAGGGAGCCAATGATCAAACTAGGGCCACTCGTCAATAGTATCATTGGTCAACTCCTATCCTGGACTCTCATAAGCCCGCATAGGTCGCGTCGACCCGCATGAGGTACTCCTCGCATCGGGGGTTGCGAACCCGCGGTATTTCATAGGATCTTGTCCCGCATGAGTCCCTTGGACCCGCATGAGTCCCTTGGACCCGCATAGGACCTCGTCCCGCATAAGCCCCTTGGGCCCGCATGAGGTACTCCTCGCATCGGGGGTCGCGAACCCGCGGAGATAACAATGTAACATGGCCAGGGGATTCACCCCATAATATAATACCACACAACCGGCTATTGAACGCAACATAAACAAGTTAAGGGATACTCATAACTTCTTATACCACATGTACACACAATTAGTAACCTCATTCACTACACCTTCATAAAACCATTACAAGTTCTTCAACACAGTTTAGTAAACCATTCTTTTATCTTTTACAAGTCGTTATAACTAACTTCCCATAAAGCTATTATAACACTTATGTTTCAAGAAATTCAACAATCACATTTTTGGAAATCAAGAGGACTTATACTTTCAACTAAAGTTTCACAACTTTCAAAAATACTTTAAGTCTCTTGTCTATAAAATCAAGTCTCTTTAAAACCACTTAATCCATACTTTCAAGTCTCATAACTTTTTAGAAATTCATTTCAAGACTTTGAAAACAAGTGTCAATTTCTTTCCAAATAACAATTCACCACTTCTTTTTAAAATAGCCAAGGCTCTTAAGATTTTGAAGTCAAGTCAAGGACACATAAGATGAAACCAAACTCTTTTAACACACGTACGTCTACCGTACTACATATTTCATAATATCATGCTAAAGAGAATAGGAAGAGTTCACAATACCTCTTCGGCTTAATCCACTCTCCAAGTTGAATACGTCGCGCGTAGAATGTCAACCTATAATGACCACAATACGCCTATCAACTCCTAGATTCCATCGTAGAATATTTCTAAGTATAAGGAATCTTATTCTACGAAAAACCGGGCAGCACTTCCTTTGTTTCTACGTACTTTTCCACCTTTTTCAAGGCCCGTAAATCAGTAACCAATTGCCACATTTAAGGCTCAACAATTCAGCTTAACCAAAGGGGATTACACACCTTAACAGGACGTGTAAAATTCTGTCCCATAATTAATATCCAAATAGTCCAACATTTCAATGCCAAAAGGCTACAATGCAACAACAATGTAAAGTCTTTTTCAATTCCTTTTCCATCCAAGTTATTTAGTCTAACATGTTATATAGCCACAATCGATTATAACAACTACAATCTTCAATTAGATAACATGCGACAATTCTAGTTATCGACCAAATTGTATTTCAATTTCAAATGGCTAATCAATTTCATTTCGGGTTTTAGGCTTCCAATATCCATAACACTTATCAATATTCATAACATATATCACATGCTCATTTCTAACTTATCATAACATGAAATCTTCAATTACAATAGTAAGACGAAGATTATTACCTCATTCAGCCCAAAATATTCCAAGGATCTCGCCCGCTTAAGCTCTTTTCCGCAACTCCTTTTTTTGTCAAAATCATCCACACGAACTCTCTCTAAGCTTGCCAACGTATATTTCCTTCTTGTTGCCTTTCCAAACATTCTCCTAGGCCTTGGCTTTCCTTGAATTTTTAGAGAGAAGGGAGAGGAAATTTTTAGAGTGATTCCTTGAAAAATGACCAAGTCTTCAAGACTTGGTCAATAAATAAGACCTCCTCTTGGTCAAAAGGATGGGAGGGACACTTGTCACCCTCCCGTAAGCCTTTTCAAAAATATCTTCTGAATTTTCCCCCTTTTTCGCGAAAAATCCCGCCTCGGCGCCGCGGCGCTGCAACTTCAGGAAGGTTCTGGTCTTACGGCGTCGCGGCCCTGCATCCGGCGCCGTGGCGCTGCCGCCTGACTGGAATATTTTCCTATTTTTCTGCCAGCTGATCTTGCAACGTCCATAACTTTCTACTCCGATGTCCAATCGACGAGCGGTTTGTTGCGTTGGAAATTATGTTCAACGAACCTCATACTAGGATTTTGAAACACCTATAAGCTCCTAATGAACTAGGAGATATACCACTCCAAAGTTGACTGAAAGTCTGCCTACAACACTTGCCAACTTAACTTTCTAAATTTCAAACCTTATCTCCTTTTGGACGTTCTTACCTTATCCTCTTGAATTTACGGGGTGTAACATTCTTCCCCTCTTAGAAACATTCGTCCCCGAATGTTCTTTCGGAGTCAATCTTATAGATAGCGACACTACCTCCCTTTTACACCCCTACATACCAATAATGCCATACGTGGCCACATAATAATACTTATACCAGAACGCCAATCTGGACCCCAAGTGTCGATGTCGGTATCTGCATAAAGATTTTATCGACTCTGAGCTTGCTAATAATCTTTCCTGGATAAGCTTCGCCTTATTCACAGCCCGCTGAATCAAGTCCGGGCTAATTATCTGAACCTCGCCTACGTTGAACCAACCAATTGGCGAGTCTACACTTTCTTCATACAAAGCCTCATACAGGGCCATCTGGATACTGAAATGGTAGCTTTTGTTATACGCAAACTCAACAAGTGGTAAATAATCCTCCTAGCTACCCCTGAAGACAATAACACAGACCCACAACCTATCCTCAAGTGTCTGGATATCATGCCCTGCCTGTCCGTCGATCTGAGGGTGAAATGCCACACTGAGACTCACCTGTGTCCTTAATACCTTCTGGAAAACCTCCAAAAGTTAGCCGTAAACTGAGCTCATCTGTCTGACATCATAAATGTAGCAACACCGTGGAGTCTCACAATCTCCTTGCTATATAATCTAGCATAAACCTCAGCCGAGTAAGTGGTCCTGACCGGAAAAAAATGGGCTGCTGTCGTCAGCCTGTTTACCATAATCCATAAGGAGTCGCACTTCCTCTGAGTATGATGCAACCCTATAATAAGATCCATATTAATCACCTCCCATTTCTAAGTCGGGATTTTAATCGCCTGTAATAGCCCACTGGGCTTCTGGTGGTCAACCTTGACCTGCTACTAATTTGGACACTAAGCAACAAACTCTGCTACGTCCCTCTTCAAGACATCTTACCAATACATACATCAGAGGTCACGACACAACTTAGTCGACCCCGAAAAAATAGAGCAATAAGCACTGCGTGCCTCCCCTAAAACCTGCTGACAAGTCTGCGCAAAGACGGTACACAATCTATCCTCATATCACAAAGACACCGGTAGGTGCTACTCAAACAGGCTCCTCTCTTCTCGGAGAGTCGTATCTCGATCACATACTAACGCTGAATCCTCATATTGTCGCCTCTTCACCTCCTCGACGAAGGAAGACTCGGAAACCTCTCGGATCCAAACTTCATTCACCTCGGAAACAAATAATCGAACCCCCCCGGCTCAGTAGCTGATGAATCTCACGGATCACGTCCTGTCTATCTGGCTGCTCTTCTGGCAGACTACCCAAAGATCCACAACCAAGAGTATCTGTAACCGTCTCGGCTTTCCCCGGGTGGTATAGGATATCAATAACACAATTCTTGAGTAACTCTAACCACCGTTTCTGTCGCAAATTCAGCTGCCTCTGTCTGAAGATATACCGGAGGATCTTGTGGTCTACACAATTATCCACATGAAGTCTATATATACGGAATGCTTCCAAATCTTCAAGGCATGATTAACTGCCGCCAACTCTAAATCGTGAGTAGCGTAATTCCTTTCATGCTTCTCTAACCGCCGGGAAACATAGGCTCTAACCTTATCGTGTTGCGTCAGCACACAACCTAGCCCAACACCCAAAGTGTTACAATAAAAACCTAACCCTCTAGTCTCTCAGAAGGGGTTAGAACTGTAGTCGTGGTCAACTTAGCTTCCAATAGCTGGAAACCTTTCTCATTCTTGCGAAATATTCGGGCATCCTTAATCTCAATTATGGTTCATGTTTCCCCTTTCTCTGTTGCAACCAAACTTGGTCACTAACTTAGGTTTGATTCCTTTTCTTGCCTCATGGCTAAGACTTCCTGTCAATCGCACTTTAGGGGGGGAGATTTCCTTGCTCTTGTCAAGAAGCAACCCGATTATTTTCTCCCAGCTCGTAGAGCTTATAGTCAGGTGTTCAACCTCAATTCAAGGTATTACATAATCCAATGACCTGTCAAGATTTCTTATCGTTCGAGTGTCTACTCGTCTTTCCTTTATAAGTCATTTCAAGTTGTCCTGGGGTCTCTTACCCCTCCGTATTTTCTTACTATCTTTCTCGTCAGTACAGATGCTACCATTTTTCCTCAAGGTGTTCCTACTGCCCATCATCTACTAATGGTTTTTACACTAGTTTGGGTAATCATATCTCGTGCAATTTACATAACCACTGTTGTATTCTCTTTTATCATTCTGGTCATAACCCTTCCCTATGCTTATTATTAGCAAAAGTATTTCTATCTTGATCCATAATCGTACCGTTTCATACATGTGTACTACCTGTATTTATATCCTTACGATACTTCCTCGACCAATTCGTACGTCGTTCTTAATTACCCCAACACAATACTTTTCCCACGGTTATCTAAAAGTGTAACCTATGGCATGACGATACCGAAGACTTACCCGTCTCCTATCCTTCGTCTAACAATATGGGTACACGTAACCCCATAATACATAAAACTATCCTTTACGTGGGGGAGAGGACTTATCTCCCTTACAAAATCTAAATCATCAAGCGCCCCCTTAATATCGTATAGATTTTCAAAACCTACCAACGATGTCTTATATTTTCCGTAGGCAGCGCTCGTACTTATCTTATTCTTGCTTTGCGCATTTTCCTGAAATTATCCGGAAGGTCGTGGCCCTGACCGCCACACCAACCCAACTCCAAGTACCTCCAAGGGCACTTAGCATAAACTCCTTCAAATTCGAGTATTACTTACTTTCTGCATTAATTCACCTCAAATGAACAAGTCATACAGACTTATTAAAATCAATTTATGACAAGGAAGGAAGGATAATTTACTGGTTACAACCACTCCCCTTCCTTTCCACTCGATAACCGGTTTACTGGAAAACTGGTACCGAACCAATCTCTCTCTGCAGTCAACGTCGGCATAACAAGAGGCCAACTAACCCGTACTCATAATGACCTTAAGGTCGGTCACATCAGCTCTACTAGGTCTGCTAGGGTCCGACGACTGTATTGTCACCGGGCAATTATTATACACCCGCTCAGCTACCACCCATCACTCACGGGTGTAGTTACCTCTAAAGGTTCTCATGGATTCAGACTCTATCTTTTACACTTGGTTGCTCACTTTCTTACCGGTCGTATTCTTCTCCGTACTTCCAAACTTATTCTAGCTTACGTACATAACTTCCATACAAATTTTGGCCTCCCATCCTTGGAGTTACTAAATTAAACAATATATGGTCATTTCCGGCTCTCACAACCTGGTTCCGGTGGAATGTGACCACGAACCCGTAAAACAACTTAACTAGACTTGGGTCTGGCATCTTTATGACCCTGTCACGTAGCGGAACTACCAATTGATCCCACTCCAATTCAGACTATGGGGCGACCTTCAATAGGTCCTCAACCCGACCCACCGTCGTACTTAACTCTTACCCTTAGTCTGAATTAAATCTTATTGCCAAGAAGACCTTACATACCTAAGGTCTCGGCGGTTATCAATATTCTTAGGCTCACAATTTCCATGCTCCAGGCCTACCTTATCAGTCCTCCCGTAAACGGGTACAATAACTTCTCATAAGATCTTAATCGTGTTGTCTTAATCATAATAACCATACTTACTCCATACGAATCTCATCCGTACCATTTTCTTAATCATACCACGTAGCTTATTCTATTAACATAGTCTTCCATTAAGTACCTTAACAGGACTTCTTAAGGGTTCATTTTCCATCTCAGACAGCTCATCATTTCCTAATTTCTCAAATTAGTACGTAAAACCTTGATGAGAATTCATTAAACTGTTTTATACCCTTCCGGCATCTATTTAGTCCTTACCAATTCTTGGTAATCTAAAATCATTCTAGGCAACACGCGTCTGACCCTCATACATAAATCCGTATAGTTGTGTGTCATAATACCAACTATACAATAATTATTACCAACCTGGATACGCAATCCACATAATCCTTCCTAGGTCACTGCTGCCTTTCTCATAACTGCAATCAACATCACTCGTTAGAGAGAGACGACCCTAACAACACAGCTCTATCGCACGATCTCAGAGTGAGAAGAATGGAAACCAATCCTAAATGTCCTGCAGCCTCCTGATTAAAGATGTGGTGCACAACACACCGATAACCAAGACTCTACTAGACACGGTCTGTAGACACTTTCTGAGGATAACCTGGCTCTGATACCACTTTTGTCACGACCCGACCTCGGGCCCGTAACTGGTGCCTTACCCGGGCACCCTAGTAGGTATACATCAGAGAAACTCAACGGAACATAAAACTCAACCAAAGAATAAATAAATAATAGGTTAGCCTATCAGACTACCTCTATATATATATAAAAAATATCTAACCAACAGCAGTTACCTCATTTGTTTTACAAACCGACCCACAATAGTATGACTATAGACCTCTAAGAGTTTTTGACATTACCACTGTGACGGGACAGGGCCCCGCCATACCCCTGAATGTACAACAAGCTACAATACTGTGGATTCGAACGAGGACAAGCCTCCGAAATAATAGAGCTTCCTTACCAGTTGAACAGTGATCCTAAGAGTGGGGATCAATCAAGTTATGTACATCAACCTGCGGCATGAACGCAGCCCCCCGGAGGAGGTCAGTACAACAGGTACCAAGTATGTGAAACTGTAAGAACTGTAATGAAATCACATAATCAAATAAACCAGAGACATAATGAATAACCAATCAACGATACCACGGCGCCAAGATACGAAAATAATATAAGGTCGGTCCCCCGAGTAGGGAGCCAATGATCAAACTAGGGCCACTCTCCAATAGTATCATTGGTCAACTCCTATCCTAGACTCTCATAAGCCCGCATAGGTCGCGTCGACCCGCATGAGGTACTCCTCGCATCGGGGGTTGCGAACCCGCGGTATTTCATAGGATCTTGTCCCGCATGAGTCCCTTGGACCCGCATGAGTCCCTTGGACCCGCATAGGACCTCGTCCCGCATAAGCCCTCGGGCGCATGAGGTACTCCTCGCATCGGGGGTCGCGAACCCGCGGAGATAACAATGTAACATGGCCAGGGGATTCACCCCATACTATAATACCACACAACCGGCTATTGAACGCAACATAAACAAGTTAAGGGATACTCATAACTTCTTATACCACATGTACACACAATTAGTAACCTCAAGTCACTACACCTTCATAAAACCATTACAAGTTCTTCAACACAGTTAGTAAACCATTCTTTTATCTTTTACAAGTCGTTATAACTAACTTCCCATAATGCTATTATAACACTTATGTTTCAAGAAATTCAACAATCAAATTTTTGGAAATCAAGAGGACTTATACTTTCAACTAAAGTTTCACAACTTTCAAAAATACTTTAAGTCTCTTGTCTTTAAAATCAAGTCTCTTTAAAACCACTTAATCCATACTTTCAAGTCTCATAACTTTTTAGAAATTCATTTCAAGACTTTGAAAACAAGTGTCAATTTTTTTCCAAATAACAATTCACCACTTCTTTTTAAAATAGCCAAGGCTCTTAACATTTTGAAGTCAAGTCAAGGACACATAAGATGAAACCAAACTCTTTTAACACACGTACGTCTACCGTACTACATATTTCATAATATCATGCTAAAGAGAATAGGAAGAGTTCACAATACCTCTTCGGCTTAATCCACTCTCCAAGTTGATTACGTCGCGCGTAGAATGTCAACCTATAATGACCACAATACGCCTATCAACTCCTAGATTCCATCGTAGAATATTTCTAAGTATAAGGAATCTTATTCTACGGAAAATCGGGCAGCACTTTCTTTATTTCTACGTACTTTTCCACCTTTTTCAAGGCCCGTAAATCAGTAACCAATTGCCACATTTAAGGATCAACAATTCAGCTTAACCAAAGGGGATTACACGCCTTAACAGGACGTGTAAAATTCTGCCCCACAATTAATGTCTAAATAGTCCAACATTTCAATGCCAAAAGGCTACAATGCAACAACAATGTAAAGTCTTTTCCAATTCCTTTTTCCATCCAAGTTATTTAGTCTAACATGTTATATAGCCACAATCGATTATAACAACTACAATCTTCAATTAGATAACATGCGACGATTCTAGTTATCGACCAAATTGTATTTCAATTTCAAATGGCTAATCAATGTCATATCGGGTTTTAGGCTTCCAATATACATAACACTTATCAATCTTCATAACATATATCACATGCTCATTTCTAACTTATCATAACATGAAATCTTCAATTACAATAGTAAGACGAAGATTATTACCTCATTCAGCCTAAAATATTCCAAGGATCTCGCCCGCTTAAGCTCTTTTCCGCAACTCCTTTTTTTGTCAAAATCATCCACACGAACCCTCTCTAAGCTTGCCAACGTATATTTCCTTCTTGTTGCCTTTCCAAACATTCTCCTAGGCCTTGGCTTTCCTTGAATTTTTAGAGAGAAGGGAGAGGACATTTTTAGAGTGATTCCTTGAAAAATGACCAAGTCTTCAAGACTTGGTCAATAAATAAGACCTCCTCTTGGTCAAAAGGATGGGAGGGACACTTGTCACCCTCCCATAAGCCTTTTCAAAAATATCTTCTGAATTTTCCCCTTTTTTCGCGAAAAATCCCGCCTCGGCGCCGCGATCCTGCAGTCGGCGCCGCGGCGCTGCAACTTCAGGAAGGTTACGGTCTTCTGGCGCTGCCTCCAGATCCGGCCACTTGCCTCACGGCGGAAGATTTTCCTATTTTTCTGCCAGCTGATCTTGCAACGTCCATAACTTTCTACTCTGATGTCCAACCGACGAGCGGTTTGTTGCGTTGGAAACTATGCTCAATGAACCTCATACTAGGCTTTTGAAACACATATAAGCTCCTAATGAATTAGGAGATATACCACTCCAAAGTTGACTGAAAGTCTGCCTACAACACTTGCCAACTTAACTTTCCAAATTTCAAACCTTATCTCCTTTTGGACGTTCTTACCTTATCCTCTTGAATTTACGGGGTGTAACACATCAAGTTTCATAACTTTCAGAATACTTCAAGTCTCTTAACTTTAGAAATCAAGTTTCTTAACTTTAGAATAGTTCAAGTAATCAATACTTTCCAAACCAAGTATTCTATACATTTTCAAGTCAAGAAAGCTTTGTTTACCTTATTAGAATAAACCATTCTTTTAACTTCCCATAAAGTTGTTATACTAACTTTATGCTTTAAAAACCAAGACATATTTAACCTTTAAAACAAGTGAGTTAATTCTCTAACTCAACCAACTTAGACATTCTTAAACAAGTCAAGGGTACCAAATGAAATTGAATTCATTTAAACCTCGTACGTCCACCGTACTATACATTTATAGCTACTCATGCTCAAGAGATAAGAAAAGTTCCACATACCTCTTCGGTTCAATCCACTTGCTAAGTCCAATATGTCGTACGTAGTATGTCAACCTATAATGACCATAATATGTCCATCAACTACTAGTTTTCAACGTAGAATATTCCTAAGTATAAGGACTCTTAATTCTACGGAAAATCGGGCAGCACTTCCTTTGTTTCTACGTACTTTTCCACCTTTTTCAAGGCCCGCAAATCAATAACCAAATGCCACATTTAAGGCTCAACAATTCAGAAATTCAAAGGGGATTACACGCCTAACAGGACGTGTAAAATTCTGCCCCACAATTAATATAAAACTGTCCAACAACTTAAGTCATTCTCGGCTACCATCAATATCAACAACAATGTCAATTTCCGTTCAATTCCTTTTTAATCCAAGTTGTTATTCCAACATGTTATATACATAATAACAATTACAACAACTATAAATCCTTACTTCCTTAACATGCGACGATTGTATCTAACAATTAAATTGAATTACAAACTTAATGGCTAACATGTCCAATTTCGGTTTTCAACATGTCGACATTATCCAAATCTTTTCAAACTTCAATATATATATACCACATGCTCATTTAACAACTACTAAACATGTAATCTTCAATCACATTAAGAAGGTGAAGATTTTTACCTCAATAATCCCTAATAATATCCAAGCGTAAAAGTCGATCCTTAGCAACTTTTAGCTCCTCTTCTTACGTTCCAATCCGCTCCAAGCACTCCTTAGAAGCTCATGACCAACTTCAAAGTTGAAGAACACCTTAGGTTTTCACCTTGCGACTAACGTGAAAACGTAATTTTCCCGGGATCTTTCTATTGAGATATCCTTACAATACCTCTAGGAACCTTGGGTTTGAATATTGGGAATTATGGAGTAAGATTGCAAAATTTCTCTTCCCTTTTTTCCCCTTAGCCGAGAGCACATAGAACTAGCTCAAAGTTCTTCTTGATTCTAAGTGTTGAATGAACTAGTCTTGCACTAGTAGTAGTAATATATAATACCCTCCAAGGGCTAGGATCATCACAAATGTGTGGCTAAGATTGGTCAACAATATCAAGCTCAACTTTTCCCTTGACTTGGTCCATTTTTAACAAGCCAATTTGGCTAATATTAACTCATTTTTTCGCCCAAGATGACCATGTGGAGGGTGACACGTGTCGCCCTCCCATTGGTCCATAACATTCCGTTTCCAGAAATTTTCATAATTGGTCAAAATATCGGAAACCTCGTGGGCCCCACAAAACGTAAAATTTCTCAGTTGGGCCCCACATATCCAACTTTGTAAATAAAATTTCATAATTTCGATAAATTCTAAACGTCTCAAATAGCAAATTCGAGAACCCAATTCTCATTAACAAACACTTCTCTTTTCCGAGGTTCGGAAAACAATTCTTTCTTTCGTTCAAATTTTTAACATCCTGATTCCTTACGTACATTCTTATATATATATCCTGGAATAACGGGGTGTAACACATGCGTTCAAAAGCCATTGTTTTTCCACCGTAACAGTAAGATTTGCCTCTTTCCTCGCCATCTTATATAGTTCCCTATTCCTCCACTTCTCTACCTCATCATTGCATTCTACCAATTTCTCATACGCCACTTTCTTCACTTCCACCTTCTCTTGGACTTTACCATTCCACCACCAGTCCCCTCTATTCCCACCACGGCTACCCCTCGAGACCCCAAGTATTTCACTAGCTACCTCTCGAATGTAACTAGCCATCTTGTCCCACATACCGGTCTCATTCCCACTACACCCACCAAGCCCCATTGGCCAACAACCTGTCCCCTATCTCTTTTGCACTAGCCATGGTCAAACTCCCCCATTTGATTCTTAACCCGTCATCTGCAACCCTCATCTTCTTCTCCATCTTGATTTCCAAATCCATCACCAGAAGCTTATGTTAGGTTGTAAGATCCTCATTCGAAATAACTTTGCAGTTTTTACAAAGATATCTGTCAACCTTCCGAAGGAGTAAAAAATCTATTTGAGTCTTAGCCACCGAACTATGAAAAGTCACCAAGTGTTCCTCCTTCTTCAGGAACCTCGAATTGGTTATAAACATCCCACAAGCTCTAGCAAATTCTAAAAGTGAGACGTCTCCCCCATTTCTATCCCCGAACCCAAAGTCTCTATGCACATCGTTATAACCCCCTAGAAGTGACCCAATATGTCCATTGAAGTCTCCTCCTACATATAACTTCTCAGTGGGTGGTATACCACCCACCACCTTATCTAAATCCTCCCAAAAGTGCCTTTTTTCCTCCCCGTCCAAGCATGCCTGAGACGCGTAAGCACTAATAATGTTCATAGTAAGCCCTCCAACTACCAACTTAATCGTCATCATCTTGTCATTGACCCTCATAACCTCTACCACTTGATCCATTAGCTTGTTGTCTACTAAAATGTCTACCCCATTCATATACCTCGACCTACCTGAGAACCATAACTTATACCCGTCCATAGCCTTAGCCTAAGGTCCTACCCATTTGGTTTCCTGGACACATGTTATATAACCCTCATCTTCTTAAGAATCTTAACTAGTTTTATGGACTTCCCCATTAAGGTCCCAATGTTTCAAGACCCTATTCTCAGCCTAGCATCTGTCTTACCCCACTTACCCTCTCTAACCCTCACCCCCATCTCCGATCGAGAACATGATCCTAGTCTACCATCAGTTACCAAAGTCACTAAAGCAAATATAAAATAATAAACTACTCAAACGTTTACCCTAAAACATGAAGGGATCAAAGTGAAAACACAAGTTAATAAAATTCTAAAGGCAAATAAATCACTACGCCAAGAATGCTATAAATAAAGGCAATAAAGATAAATGCAAGAAGTAAAGTCACAGATCAATGTAGTGAAGTGACAAAATTTAACAACAAGAATAAGGATAAAGAAATAGATACGGGCAACCAGAGGTACTGTTCACCGGGATTCTCACCAAAAATTTAGGTACCTGAAAAATAGCAAAACATTTACAGAGAAATATAGAAGTATTGTCCGACGAAGTCACCTCCGGCCAGATCTGGCAATGGAGAACAAGAACATAGAGGGGCAGTGTCGATGGAAGGAGGTGCTCTAGTCATGGTGTTAGTGGTAGTGGTGTTTCTGTCGGAGTTTACTCCGGGTTCATGGTGGTTGCAAAGCAGTGAGGTGGCAGTGCTCCGACGGAGAGTGGCAAAGAGGGAGAGCAGTGAAAAGGTTGTGTAGTGGTGTAGTTGCGGTGGTTGCCGGAGATGACTTTCCGGAGAAGAGGAGCAATATTTTTAAATGACCTTTAGTGGGACTTTTTGATCTTTTGTGGTGACTTTAGTCGCACAAAAAAATTTGAGTTTTTTTATAGTGAATGGACTATTTGGCTAGACCCTGGAATAGTTTGAGCAAAAAGGCCATATCGGGTATTAAGCCCAAACATGGACCAATCAAATTCCTAATGGCTAGGTATAGTGTCCAGTTCACCTTAAAACTTTTGACTTAAGGTTACAAATATTGTCAATGACGTTCTATAAGTTGTCAAGGGAATTTTGGGAACTGCAAAGACATATTTGAGACAACCAAATTATAATACCTCGAACTGCAAACAAGCCTTAAACACCATTTTGAAAATACAAACAAGCCCAATGGCTAGGGTTGCCTCATCTTAAGCCTTTGTTGTGATGTTTGTTTCAAGTTGTGTTATCCGTTTCATGTCAATGCTTCAACCTTAACTAACTAGCATACTCCTCGCGCATCTCGTATATATTTGAGTTTTGTATATGTGCATTCCCACCTAGGAATGGCTAAGGACACACTCGCTCATGATGGCCACTAAGCATCTGTCAAGCTCACAAACTCCAATTCTCGTACTAGCTTGTCACTTGTCCTCATTCATACCTATATATAGCGAGTGTGGTGTATTCCATGTCTAAGTAGTGCAACACTTTAAGTCCTTCGCCTATGTTATGCATGAAAGTGTTTGATTTCGTGTATCGGCGATCTAATAGTCTGACGGGACATGTAAGACACGTACTTGTCCACGAGCAACCTTTTCATGGACAGAGTGAATATCCATCTCAATATATTTAGTGCGCTGATGTTGAATCAGATTTCCGGAGAGATATACCGCACTTACATTATCACAATAAACCAATGTAGCCTTCTAAATAGAACAATGGAGCTCCAAAAGAAGGTTTCGTAGTAAACAAGACTCAGAAACTACATTGGCAACTCCTCGGTACTCGGCTTCGGCACTGGACCTTAACAAGGTATCCTGTCGTTTTAAGGACCAAGAGATCAAATTGTAACCAAGAAAGACACAATAACCAAACGTGGAGCGTCTGGTATCCGGACATCCACCCCAATCTGCATCCGTGTAAGAAATGAGAGTGGTTGTCGGAGATGGATATAAATGCAAGCCATGATCGAGAGTGCCCTGAATATAGCACACAATATGCTTGAGAGCATGCATGTGATCCTCCATTGGGTTATGCATGAATAAACAAATTTGTTGCACAACATAAGATATGCCGGGTCTCATGAAAGTAAGATATTGCAGGGCTCATTCAAGGCTGTGATAATGTGATGGATCATCATGTGGTGTGCTAGAAGTAGCACTCAACTTCGGTTTAGTATCAATCGGTGTGGAAGAAGGCTTACAAAAGGACATGACAGCCCGTTCAATGATCTCTTCTACATACTTTCTCTGTGACAAAAATAGACCACCCGCATGACATGTTACAGTTATTCCCAAGAAATAACTCAATGGCCCTAGATATTTCATAGAAAATTCTGAGCTAAGAAGAGACATGGTAGACTTGCGAAGAGCATTAGAGGAAGCAATTAAAATAATATCATCCACATATAAAATAATGTAAGTCATATCATTACCGTGATGGTATATGAAGAGAGAATGATCAGACTTGTTGTTAGAAAACCCAATAGTAGAAACATAATATGCAAACCTCTTGTACCATGCCCGAGGAGCTTTCTTGAGCCCATACAAAGATTTCTTCAGTAAGCATACATGATTAGGATAAATGGGGTCTCTGTAACCCATGGGTTGATACATGTACACAATTTCTTTGAGTTCGCCAAGTAAGAATGCATTTTTAATATCAAGCTGATGTAGAAGTCATGCCTTAGAGAGAGCTAGACTTAGTATTGTCACGACCCAGGCAGACGGGCGCGACACAGTGCCCTAATTGACACTTTATCTTGACACATCATTTAATCTGACTAATACCCAAAACCACATAAAAGCCTCGTGAAAATAAGTTGCTGACTTATAACGTATATATATCAAAGGAAACATGCCTCCTGAGGAGTCACAGCAATTCAACATAACAACATAGGCAAGCCGACAAGACTGTCTCTATACATGGGACTATCCAAGATAAACAACAACTGGCACATGTCTTGCGTTACGCATATATAACCCACAATTGTCTACAGACCTCTAAGAGTACGATAATGAAATATGACGGGATAGGGCTCCGTCGTGCCCCTAAATATACATAAGTCAAAAATAAGGTTCTTGTACCAAAACGACTAAGCTCTGAATCAATGGAGCTCTCCAAACAGCTGAACATGAGTCCTAGACTGGAGGATCACCAAACTGAGTACATGTACCTGCAGGCATGAAACGCAGCCCCTCGGAAAAAGGGGGTCAGAACAAAATAATGTACTGAATATGTAAAACATGAAGTACTGTAAATAAGATCATAATTGGCCAAGATATGTCAGAAGACTATCAATACAACTGTGCTTTATGAAGTGAGAGTCAAATGTGCCTTATAAAAATGAGAGTCATATCAAAATCAGGGATGCCTGCCCATGGAATCATCTTGTCTATATGCATTGTCGGCCCTCTAGAGAGGGACTCGGTGAAATCATCATATATATATACATTGTCGGCCCTTTAGTGAGGGAATCAGTGGAATCATCATATCTATATACATTGTCGGCCATTTGGTGAGGGACTTGGTGGAATCATCATATCTATATACATTGTCGGCCCTTTAGTGAGGGACTCGGTGGAATGATATAATCACATCAGCACGAATAGAATATCATGAGTAACTTTATACATATTAAATCATCACTTGACTCTCAGTGGAATAAATGAAAGGCACTATCATAGCATATATCATTTTAAATCAACATTTGGAAAATCAGGGCACTTATCATATCATGTATCATTAGGAGTCAGGATTCAATAGAATTATGTACGTCTGTCGTACTTTCATTTGTATAAATCATGCCAAAAGAAAGAAAGGATAGTTTCACATATCTTTTAGTCGAACTAGCCAACTCAATATCAGAATATGTCTCGTCTAGTACTTTAACCTATAATAATGGTAATACGTTCGTCAATTCTATGATTACTAGCATACTTTATATCGAATGACGACTTCCTATTCTATAAAAATTCGGGCAGCACTTCCCCTATTTATATGCAAATTCACAACTTCCAAACAAAGCTAACAATACTAATAAGAAGATACAACTTCAAGATATAACCAATATAATCCCAAACACTCCATAAAACAGTTTATAATCCAACAACACCGAGAGTGCAATGTAACACCTTCTTATGCTTTAATTCCTTTAAGACACTTAGTAGTATTTACCATATCGCATATATAAGTTCATAACTTATATTTCCATTATTATAACTCTACCAAAACCGCCCTAAAAATGCGACACAACATGTCCAATAATTTCTTAAAATCCAATTAAAGTCTTAAAATCTAATTCACATCCCAACAATTCCATAAGAACAACTACAACCTTAAATATCAAAATTTTCTCTCAACTTTCAACATTCAATTAGCGACGATAATAACAATAACACAATCGAATTTAATATATACAAAAACAGTCCGAAAATCAGCTACAACATCCACAAATCGCATGCATTGTCTTAAGTTCCAAGTTCTCTTTATCAAGAGTTTATCCTTTAACTACAACATCATTTAATCTTTCAAATACTCAATGAAAAGATAAATTTTTACCTTAAAATGAAGTCCAAAACAATCCCAATTTTCGGCCACTGCCCTCCATCGATTTGCACCATTTTTTCTCACTTTTTCAACTCCAAAACGACATGGATGAATCCTACAATGTTAATCCATCATTCCTTATGTTTTTCTTCCTTAAACTTCAACTTAAAATCTGGAAATTCTTTCTCCTAAATTCGCCGTGATGTGACGATTTGCCATTTGTTTGTGGAGTTTTTGGCCTAGAACTTGTAGAGGAACTTTAATCTTGGAAAATATGAAGTTAAAATCTTCAATTTTTGTGTGAGAAAGGGGAGGGGATCGGCTAGAGAGGAGGAGAGAAGAGAGGGAGTGTGTTTGAAAAAGGAAATGTGTGAATATAGAAGATGAAGGGTTAATATGTTTTTAAGCCCAAATCTGAAAATTCTTATTACACTTTGGTCCCTAATTGTATAATTAACTTAATCCCTCAAGTAGTAATTAAATAAATCTTAAACCCCACTTCTTTTAAATTCCAAAAATTTCGTAAGGTCACGTATTCTTAATGTCATAATTCTTATATAATACGTGACTAATCCATAATGGAATATATATAACTATCATAATAAGTTTCCAACGTCACACTCGTAGTAACCAAAATTTTCCGGAATCACGTCCTCTTGTATACTAATTTCCTTATTAGCATATGTAAGTATACTTTATATCCAATATTCGAATCTTACTTTCTTAATGACGTTCTTAATTATCGCCTTAAACTTATGAGGTGTAACATCCTTCCCCCCTTAGAAACATTCATCCTCGAATGTTCATAATAGGTTTCATGCTATAAAAATTTCGGCAGAGTCTCCTTTACAACTATGTCTATCCACCTATATTCAGCACCCAACAGATGTCTCACAAGGCTATAATATAACACACATGCAATTCATCAATTACTATAAGAAAATAAGGGATCAAGTTGAATTACATGTAGGCCTAGGGAACAATTGAGGATACTTCTTCTTCATATCATCTTCTGCTTCCCAAGTCATTTCCTCCATATTGTTGTTCCGCCACAATACCTTGACGGAAGCCACATACTTTGTCCGTAATCTCCTGATCTGGCGATCAAGTATGGCTATGGGACTCTCCTCATACGACAACTCTTCTGTCACATGGACATTATCTATTGGGAAGACTCTAGAAGGATCACCGATACACTTACGTAGCATCGACACATAAAAAACTGGGTGTACCGCTTCCAAATCAGATGGTAGATCCAACTCATAGGCAACCTTTCCTATCCTACGAGTGATCTGGTAAGGTCCAATGTACTTTGGGCTAAGCTTCCCTTTCTTACTAAACCCCATCACACCCTTCATGGGTGATACCTTCAAGAATACCCAATCACCCATCTGAAACTCTAAGTGTCGACATCGATTATCTGCATATGATTTCTGTCGACTCTAGGCTGCCAATAATCTCTCCTGAATAGCTTAACTTATAAGAACTGCTCTTCCTCCATAAGATAACAATCTTCCTTTCCAGTTTTGCAGTTTATTCTTTACCTTCTTGATCAACTCATTGTAGTATATCTTTTTTTTCCTTGAATGAAATGTTGGACATCCCAAATAAGTTAATGGAAACTGTCCTCTTACGAAACCAGTGATGTGTTCTACCTCCTATACCAAATTAAATTCTACCTTATGATACATGTAGAAGGCACTCTTTCTCCTATTAATATGTTGACCAGATATAGCCTCATACTTCTAAAGAATATTCATGATTATTTTTAAAGATTGCTTATCAGCAGAAGCAAAGGTAATTGGGTCATCTGCATAATGCAAGATGATTGATATTATGGCTCCATTTTGGCATCCCATAACCTACATAACTACTTTTTTCAAACACTGCATTTAGAGCTCTAGACAGATCTTCTGCCGCTATGACAAATAAAGCTGGTGACAGGTGATCATCCTGCTTGACTCCTCTGGTTGATTATAGCTTTCCCATTAAACGGTATGGAATACCATTATTGGCAATGAGTCTCCAAATCATGTCAATGAACTTACCCACAAGGCCCATTTTTCAAAAAACTTTAACTAAGTACAACCATGAAACTCTATCATATGCCTTAGACATATCTAATTTAATCACTATATTTGCTAGTTTTCCTCTCTTTCTGGTGTTTGTGGCCATCTCCTGAGTTAAAAGCACATTTTTAATGATGCTCATTTCCTTCACAGATCCTGCTTGGTTAGCAGAAATCAAATCAGAAAAGACTTCTACTAATCTGGCATGTACTACCCTTGAAATCACCTTCTTAATAAAATTGTTCAGAATTATGGGCTCAGTAGCTGCGTAATTCTGCACTAATTATTTCTTAGGTACTAACACAAGATTTTTGTGAGTAATATATTTGGGGAGAGTATGCCCTTGGAAAATGCAGTGACCATATTGAACACATCAGCACCTATGATATTCTAACATGATTGATAAAATGAACATGAAAAACCATCCAGGCATCTCACAAAGAGTTCCATCTCTTCTCTGATTTACCATTACTAGATCATGAGCAACTAACTCTCCACTTCTTGATCAATGTGTAAATTGCTTGATATGAGACTTCACTGCTTCATCCACAATTTGATCCTTATTATCAATCCACTCCCCATCTGAATTTGAATTCTTTTAATCTGTAGTTTTTTTTCTTTCTGCCATTTACTAGCTTATGGAAGAATCTTGTATTCCTGTCACCGTCTATAAATCAGTCTATGCCAGACTTTTGCCTCTAGTATTCTTCTTCAAAGTGCAAATACCTCTTTATCTCAGCCTGAGTTTGATGAAGAAGACATCTATTTATGACAGAAGGTTATTCTTCAAATAAGTCCTCTTAAATTCTCACAATCTCCTCCCTGATGATTAATTGCTTGAAGATGTTGCCATACGTTGTTCCACTCCACTCTAGCATCTGTTTTAGCTTCTTTAATTTATATTTTACATTAACGAAAGGTAATCATTCTCCCAATTGGACCGACTCAGTCTAACAATTTCCTCAAAAAATTCATGTTTAGTCCAAAATTTAAGAAAATTAAATGACATGAAATGTACTTCTGCATCAATCTCAAAGTAATACAGTAAATGGGTATGATCTGAGCCTGTTCTTGCAAGATGTCCAACTTTTATGAGCCCAAACCAGTTCTGCACTTTATCATTCACTAGCATTCAATCCAAAGATACAATCAGCCACACTCTACCATTCCACCTTGTAAATGGACTCCCTTTGAAAGATACTTATTCTAGTTCACAAGAGTTTACAAAAAAAAAATACAAGGTCTTCAATATCTTATGGTTGTATAGGGATACCACCTATTTTCTCTTCTTCATTCATCACCATATTGAAATTCCCTCCTATCAACCAAGTATCTATCATGTTATATGCTAGGTGATAAATACTATTTCACAATTCTATTCTTTCTGTCTTATCACATTTGACATAAACCAATGTAGTAGTCATGTGTTGATTTAGTTCCTGAAAGAATAAACTCAAAGTGACTTGCTGCTCTATATCCATCAATATATCCACCTCAATATTATCTGCTATAAAAGAAAAAACCATATCTTTCCATTATAATTTATGTTGGCATAAGACATGCCCAATATTCTCATATACTACTGCATATGCCTTGACTGCTGAAAAGGCTCTATAAGAGCTATTAAGAAAAACATGTGATGCCTATTTAACATTTTAAGCGTGTGAAAGGCATTTTGTGTCCTGACTGATTTGATGTTCTAAATATCGGACTCCATCATCAGTATTTATTGGATTTTTGCATTAACATTCTTTGGTAACACCCTAGTAGGTTGTTTTTTTTTCAATTGACACGGATTTGCCACCCTTCTTGTGATCTTTATTGTTGGATTTGAACTTAGGAGATACACTTACCTTCTTGACATTCTACGCTAAGGATTTCTCTTTAGCCTCTTCTAAGTTAATATTCTCCTTTCCAATATTCAAATTGACAACACTGTGAGACACCAAATCATGCAGTACTTTGTTAGGTGATCTTCTCTTAACCACAATCCCAGGTTGTGTACTTGAGCTACCGATGACTAAGGCATTATAAGTCATCTATAATTCTTCCCCTAACACATCTCTAACACTATCCATCACCTCCTCATTGTCTTCTGGAATGACATGACTATTATGACCTTCTACCAATAGCTCTTTTTCAATATCAACTATTAGATCATGAATCTGCTCATCCTTCAAAACTTGATCTTCTTCTATAAAATTTTGCCTATCACTCACTGCAGCATCAATATGATCAATATGTAAGAATGGTTCAACACCTTTGTCATAGCCCTCATTTCCTAATGTATCATCACCCACTGTAGCATCTTGATTATCACTCGTAGGTAATTTAATATTACTTGAATTTAGCCCAACTCACACAAAAGTAATGCTATCTTCCAGTTCCCTGATACCTTGAACTTTACAAACCTTATGACCTTCACTTGTCTCAACACTAAGACAATTCTCCTTTGGTGATGATTCCGCATTACTATCTTCTTCTTTTCCCCTTTGAACTACCTCTTGATCTTTGTTAATAACATCTTCCTGCTCTTCTACATCTATTCTATCATCCCATGATTTTGTAGGGGAAACCACAAAAAATTGCAGCTCTCCATAACTAGTAGTTGACCCAACCATCATCAAACTATTACCATAAGTACCCCCATTGACCAATATCTAATTCTAGAGTCTTTACTCAATACTTGTCTATGAAGAACCAACCTTTACCTTATTCACCGAACCAACACATATCCTACTAATCATGTGATTTGTTTCTCTGCCCTTTTGGCCAACTCCAAGGTCATTACACTAGTAATCATAGAGCTTCTCACGTTTTAACCTTTATATACCATGCCTACAAATCTTGCCGACTGGAGTACAATCTCAGGCGTAGACTGGGCACGGGCCCTAGTAATTCTCCGGATCTGACTAGTATCACCTGCTACTTATTTGCCCTTCTGGGCAGCTGTCTCTTTCTTCGGACTGTAAACACAATATTCTGTCAGAGAGGTATTATCCTAATAACATAGCTCTATCGCACGATCTTAGAGTAAGAAGGATAGAAACCAATCCTAAATGTCCGGCAGCCTCCTGCGTATAAGTATGGTGCACAACATATCCATATACAAAACTCTACTAGACAGGGTCTGTAGACATTTCGAGAACGAACTGCTCTGATACCACTTTTGTCACGACCCGGCGCCCTAATTGGACACCCTTATACTGACCTGTCACATTTAATCTGACTAATACCCAAAACCACATATAAGCCTCGTGAAAATAAGTTGCTGACTTATAACGTATATATATCAAAGGAAACCTGCCTCCTGAGGAGTCACAGCAATTCAACATAACAACATAGGCAAGCTGACAAGACTGCCTCTATACATGGGACTATCCAAGATAAATATGAGGAGTCACAGCAATTCAACATAACAACATAGGCAAGCTGACAAGACTGCCTCTATACATGGGACTATCCAAGATAAATAACAACCGACACATGTCTTGCGTTACGCATATATAACCCACAATTGTCTACAGACCTCTAAGAGTACGATAATGAAATATGACGGGACAGGGCCCCGTCGTGCCCCTAAATATACATAAATAAAAAATTCTTGTACCAAAACGACTAAGCTCTGAATCAATGGAGCTCTCCAAACAGCTGAACAAGAGTCCTAGACTGGAGGATCACCAAACTGAGTACATGTACCTGCGGGCATGAAACGCAACCCCCCGGGAAAAAGGGATCATTACGAAATAATGTACTGAGTATGTAAAATATGAGGTACTGTAAATAAGATCATAACTGGCCAAGAGATGTCAGGAGACAAATATCAATACAACTGTGTTTTATGAAGTGAGAGTCAACTATGCCTTATAAAAATGAGAGTCATATCAAAATCAAGGATGCCTGCCCATGGAATCATCTTGTCTATATACATTGTCGGCCCTCTAGAGAGGGACTCGGTGAAATCATCATATCTATATACATTGTCGGCCCTTTAGTGAGGGAATCGGTGGAATCATCATATCTATATACATTGTCGGCTCTTTGGTGAGGGACTCGGTGGAATCATCATATCTATATACATTGTCGGCCCTTTAGTGAGGGACTCAGTGGAATGATATAATCACATCAGCACGAATATAATATCATGAGTAACTTTATACATATTAAATCATCACTTGACTCTCAGTGGAATAAATGAAAGGCACTATCATAGCATATATCATTTTAAATCATCATTTGGAAAATCAAGGCACTTATCATATCATGTATCATTAGGAGTCAGGATTCAATAGAATTATGTACGTATGTCGTACTTTCATTTGTATAAATCATGCCAAAAGAAATAAAGCATAATTTCACATACCTTTTAGTCGAACTAGCCAACTCAATATTAGAATACATCTCGTCTAGTACTTCAACATATAATAATGGTAATACGTTCGTCAATTCTATGATTATTAGCATACTTTATATCAAATGACGACTTCCTATTTTATAAAAATTCGGGCAGCAATTCCCCTATTTATATGCAAATCCACAACTTCCAAACAAAGCTAACAATACCAATAAGAAGAGACAACTTCAAGATATAACCAATATAATCTCAAACACTCCATAAAACATTTTATAATCCAACAACACCGAGAGTGCAATGTAACACCTTCTTATGCTTTAATTCCTTTAAGACACTTAGTAGTATTTACCATATCGCATATATCCAATTAAAGTCTTTAAATCTAATTCACATCCCAACAATTCCATAAGAACAACTACAACCTTAAATATCAAAAATTTCTCTCAACTTTCAACATGCAGTTAGCGACGATAATAGCAATAACACAATCGAATTTAATATATACAAAAACAGTCCGAAAATCGGCTACAACATCCACAAATCGCATGCATTGTCTTAAGTTCCAAGTTCTCTTTATCAAGAGTTTATCCTTTAACTACAACATCCTTTAATCATTCAAATACTCAATGAAAAGACGATTTTTTACCTCAAAATGAAGCCCAAAACAATCCTAATTTTTTGCCACTGCTCTCCATCGATTTGCACTAATTTTTTTCACTTTTTCAACTCCAAAACGACATGCATGAATCCTACAATGTTAATCCATCATTCCTTATGTTTTTCTTCCTTAAACTTCAACTTAAAATCTGGAAATTCTTGCTCCTAAATTCGGCCAGCAGTGGCAACGATTTTCCCACTGTTTTGTGGAGTTTTTGGCCTAGAACTTGTAGAGGAACTTTAATCTTGGAAAAGAGAAGGTTAAAATCTTCATTTTTTGTGTGAGAAATGGGAGGGGATCGGCTAGAGAGGATGAGAGAAGAGAGAGAGTGTTTGAAAAAGGAAATGTGTG
Organism: Przewalskia tangutica; assembly: GCA_029844215.1. Lineage (NCBI taxonomy): Eukaryota > Viridiplantae > Streptophyta > Magnoliopsida > Solanales > Solanaceae > Przewalskia > Przewalskia tangutica. The sequence goes on from CM056736.1 coordinate 21,352,517, forward strand.
AATATAGAAGATGGAGGGTTAATATGTTTTTAAGCCCAAATCTGAAAATTCTTATTACACTTTGGTCCCTAATTATATAATTAACTTAATCCCTCAAGTGGTAATTAAATAAATCTTCAACCCCACTTCTTTTAAATCTTGAAAATTTCGTAAGGTCTTGTATTCTTACTGTCATAATTCTTATATAATACGTGACTAATCCATAATGGGAATATATATAACTATCATAATAAGTTTCCAACGTCACACTCGTAGTAACCAAAATTTTCCGGAATCACGTGCTCTTGTATACTAATTTCATTACTAGCATATGTAAGTATATTTTATATCCAATATTCGAATCTTACTTTCTTAATGACGTTCTTAATTATCGCCTTAAACTTACGAGGTGTAACAAGTATAGTGCAGATAGTTTATGGTTTGACTACCGGATTGAAAGTCTCACCAGAGTGCTCACTAACTTGTTGAGTTTTTCCATTACTGACAAGACGGACTTTATGCCTCTGAAACGCACCATCAGATTTTTCTTTGTGACTAAAAATCTACAGAGATAGGATCACATTAACATCAGGAGGATGAGACACCAAATACCAAGTTTTATTATTAATAAGAGCATTATATTCATCATCCATAACCATTTTTCAATTCGGATCATTAATGGAAGATACATGATTAAGAGGTAGAGATGATTTGGTAACATGGGTGTGAAGACTATATTTTTTGTTTGATTTCAAAATCTAATGTTGACTACTAGTGACTGACCTCTGGGCCAGAATTATAGTTGGTTGGACAGAGGGAGGGTGCAGTGGGATGCCTCGTGATGGGTCTTGAGACATGCGGCCCAACAACAGGGAAATAACTAGATGATGGGTAAGAGTGTAATGGGCTACCCAGGAGTGGGCTTCCATAGGGTGGGCAACTCGGTAGTGGTCTGCCAGGGAGTGGTAGTTGTTTGGCTCAGATAGGAAGGTTGTTACGGTTGAGCTTGGATAGGTAGTGTTTGGGCTGAATTGTTGGGACGTATCGGACTGCCAGGAAGGTAGGCGAGGTGGGCTGATCTTTTGGGCTTGTTTGTGAGGTCATCTGGTGGACCAAATAAGGAGATAAACTATCATCAAGAAATTTGTATGTGTGAGGCAAGGGAGAATACAACTTAGCAAAGGGAAAATTTGATTCATCAAATATGACGTGTAGACTAACGATGATTTTATTAGAGGATAAATCGTAACATTTGTAACCACGGTGGTTTGATGGACATTCTAAAAAACACATGGAGTAGAACGGGCTTGAAGCTTATTTTTGATAATAAAAGGAAAAAGGATAGCATAAGCACCCGAACACCCGGAGATGAGACTAAGATGGGTTCCTTTGGTATAGAATTTTGAGAGAGGATTGATAGGCTAATTGTTTGTTTGAAAGTATGTTGAGAAGATAAGTTGTCATTTGTAATGCATGATGCCAAAGTGATGGTGGTAGAGAAACATGTGCAAGTAAAGTTCTAATAATGTTGTTAATAGTTCGTACTTTTCTTTCCGCTTTTCCATTTAGAGATGAGGTATGTGGACAAGAGAGACGAAAATATAAACCATTAGCTTTGCAAATATCCAAAATGGCCCATTATCGAATTCTCTACCACTATCACATTGAATATTTTTAATTTTCCGTTCAAATTGAGTGAGGATGAATGCTCTAAAAGTGAGAAATGTGAAAAAACTTGTGATTTTTTAAACAAAGGAAATGTCCACAAAAAATTAGAGTAATCATCCAATAAAAGAAGATATTATCGATGGCCCGAAGAACTCAAAACGAGAGATGTCCAAATATCAAGATGGATAATATCAAAAGGCATAAAAGTGCATGAATTAGAAGCAATAAAAGGCAATTAACATGTTTTCCAAGAGGACATGAGTGACAAACATGAGAACTACGAGTTCTAGTACACTCAATAAATTTATTTAGCCTAAGGGAGGCAAAAATAGGTGCTCCCGAATGACTCAAACGTTCATGGCATAAAGAAGGTGCTAAAGCTGCAAAAGTTGATGGTGAGTTGGCTCGATTTGTGGTGGAAGTGGTGATGGGATATAGCTCGCCCCAACTATCACATCTCATTAGGCACATCCCCGTCTAAAAATTCTTCACGGAATGTCGCGCCCGTTGTTGACCTCGGGGTCTGAACGGTATCCGCAACGTTGCTCTTTGGCGCGGTTCCCTGGATGGAGCAATAATGCTAATTTTGAGGAGTCGCCACCTAATTAGTTAAGTGAATTAGGACACTTGATTTATTGCAGTAAAATACTGCAATTAATCTCCATTTAATGGTCTGCGAAATTAATGAGATTCTGGATCAGGGTTCTTTATTATCCTAAAGGGAAGAGATTAGGCATCCTTTAAGATCTGCTAACTTGCGGTTATTCGTTCAAACCTAGGTTAATTATTTATTGCTTTTTTATTCTACCTATTCTAAGCATTTTTTCATAATTTATAATTAAAATAAAGTGCAATACAAAAATAATAAAACTAAAATTAAATGCGACATAAAATAAAACTCCTGGACATCTTTTAGCCCTTTTTAGGCCTTCTGCACAAGATGATCTCCGGGTACCTGCATAAACACTTAGTAAAAGTGTTAGTAATAGAATAAACAATTTTAAAGCAATGACAAGAATTAATAAGTAAAGCCAAAAAATAAATAAATTCGTCTTTTGTACAGAGGAGGCCTTGGAAATCAGACGGAGATTCCTTCATCGGCCAATATTGTTAAAAATAATAAAATAAATAAAACCTTCAGATCCGCGCCAAAACAGTAATAGTTTTAAACACGGAGGGCTCAGATATATATAAAAATAAAGTGGGGACATCCTAAACAAGTGCGGCTTCGAGAATTCGCCCTGCCAGCGTATGTTGGTTATCCTGTGTAAGTAGAAGAAATCATCAACGCCCAGAAAGCTTCATTTATTTTATTTTCCATCTTTGCAACTGTGGAGGCCTCAAAAATCGATGGATAACTTTTTCATTGGCCAATCAAAGTGTAGTATCATGTTCAAAATCAGTGAGACTTTCACCAAGTGTAACATCTGTCCAACCAGTTTAATAAATAAATAAATAAATAAAAGGACAGATTTATCAAAACTCATCCAGAAAATAGCCAAAACAGTAGAAACACGCTGGAAAATATCAGTCCGACAAACAGCCGAAAAACATCAAAACAGTAGCCAACGAAATCGCCGGAAATCTCAGAACATCGCCGGAGTTTTTCAAGAACTCCGGGCGAATGTAAAATCAGCGAAATCAGTCCAGAAATGACTGAAAATCAGTCCATTATATGGCCAAAATCAGTCCAAAATCAGTAGCAAACATGGCCTAAAAAACCAGTCCAGCAAATAGCCGAAAATCAATAACAACAAATGCCAAAAACCAGTCCAACAAAATAGCCAAAATAAAGCGAACAGGTTGCCGGAAACGTCGAACCATAGCCCAACAAGAATACCCAAAATGACAAGAGCAAACATGACCGAGACAGAGGTCGCCGGAATCAGAATGACCCCAACAACCATAGTTCACCAGAAAAGTTCGAATGTCGTCGAAAAATCAGAAATCAGTCCAACAACCGACAACCACTGAAAAATAAAACAGAGCCAAGGTCGCTGATGTTGACAGTCAATTTTGACCCGTTTTTTGCATATTTGTCGCAATTTCATGTGTTTTAGGACACTGCATTTTAATCATCATTTTTTTGCTTTTTTATCGTTATATTTTAAAATTAAGCGTTATGTTATGTTTCTATTATTACTACACCGTCGTTTATTTTAATAATATTTGCGTTTCTTTAAATAATTAATTAACATCCGTCTTTATTTTAATTAGACATTAAACATTTGTCTAAATATTGTATTTTATTATTATTGCATCGACATTTGCATTTTTATAATTTTGCATCTTGTTAAATAATTTTTCTTTTAATTAATTAACTCGCGTCGCATTTTGTCAAACTATCCAAGATTTAACTCAATCCGAATCATTCCAATCCAACACCATTTTTGTTATATCATCCAAACACCCCTTTTATTTTCCCCATTTTAAATTCCAAACACCCTTTTATTTCCCCCCCATTTTTAAATTTCAAACCACTTTTCATTCCCCCCTAAACACCTTACCCCCCCCCCCCTTATTAAAAGAGGAGGGGCAGCCCATACGAAGGGACCCCCAACGAACAACCAACGAGGAGATTTTTAAAAGATCAGCCCACTTTTTCATTTTTTTTAAGGGACCTCAGCTCCTCTCCTCCGCTTTCGCCCGGAGCTCCAAGCTCGCGAACCCCATCGCACACATCACCGGCGAACCCCCACTGTCATACATCACCGACCCACCTCAACTCCTCACCAGCTCTGTCTTCACTGTTGCCGCCGCCGGATTTATCCACCGACGGCAGGCGACGATGAATATCACCACTGGAACGCCACCCTACGTCGGCGAACCCCTATAAACCCCCACTTATGTTTGTCGCACTCCCGTTATCACTGTCGCTGTTGAACAACCACTGGCGGCGTCGCTCCGGTTTTGCATCGTTGAAGTGACGCCGCCGCTGCCCGTTGCCTTTTGTGTTGGTTGAAACCCGCCGGAATATATTGTTTGTCTCTCTTTCGTTATTATTATATTAGTATTGATTTGGTGAATGTTGTTCCATTTTTGGTTAATGTTGTTTAGTATTTCTTGTTGGGGTTATTCAAACTCCGGCGACGTTGGTTGACGTTTTCGTTATTTTGTTGGACGTGTTGACTGTCGGACTGATTTCTGGTTTTGATTACCTTGCCGGAGTTTGTTGAAACTCCGTCGTGACTTGGTCCCTGTTACCGTTGGTCGCTGATATACCTCTCTGATTTCTGACCCACTTTTCGTGACCGCTACTTCTTTGTTCGATTCTTTGCTAAAATTATGTTATATTGTTTTTGGTTGCTGCGTTGATACCACTGTGAGTTGCTGCATTTGTTCTGTGGGCAAATTGATGTATCCGCTGTTGCCTTTTGATACCCATTTTTTTTGTGTCGAAACCTTGATATATTTGAGGATATTGGATGTTTTATCACTGCTTTATTTTAAACTCAATCAAGGTTGGTCTCTCGGCTGAAAACCGTTGCTCTAGGACTGTTTCGGACAGCTCCAATATTGCTGAAAATTTTACTGATTTTGAACAAGTTACTATACTTGGTATTTTTACTGATTTTTGAACAAGTTACTACACTTGGTATTTTACTGATTTTGAATTTGATACTACACTGGCCTACGAAGGATTTATCCGTCGATCTGGAGGCTCCCGTGGTAAGCGAGACGGAATATGTGGGCGAGGAGGAAAGTGAAAAAGATTAGACGAGAATGCATAGTATCGTTCACCAGGAGGCGAGTCGACCGCCGCCGTAGCGATATTGGCTTCTCATGTCTTAGTATCCTTGGCATAACACTAGCTGAGCCCACACTATATAAAAATATATCTTTCACAATATCTTCTATATATATATATATATCTATATATATATGCATACATTGTGTTTGTTTTGTAATTTATTTATTATTTACTAACTCTTCTACTAAGTGTCTTTTGCAGGTACCCGGAGGCGCACCCCAAAGCCAAATCATTCGCATAAAATGAAATAAAAGGGAAAAGTCGCTAATTTCTCTTCATTACATTTTTTTAAGATTGTTTACTTTTATTACTATCTTGTTAAATATATATTTATTTTAAATATTTGCATGCCTAGTTTAAATATCTTTTGATTAGTTTAATAATTAGAATACCCTTTAGAATTGTAAATTGCATGTTAGCACAATAATATTAACCTAAGTTTGAACGGATAACCGCAAGTTAGCGGATCCTTTAGGATGCCTAACCCCTTCCCTTTAGGATAATGAAGAACCCTTACCTAGAATCTCACATAGCTTTCGCAGACCTTAAAAATGGAGATCATTCGTAGTATTTTATGCTACACTTTTAGTGTCCTAATTCACTATAATAATTAGGTGGCGACTCCTTTAAATACACAATTTTAGGAATCCAACCATGCGCAACAGTAATCCCGTTTCCGACTCCGGTCGAAAATAGGGTGTCACAGCATGGCGACTCCACTGGGGATTTTAGGTTCTTAACCACAACAAACATAGGTTAATTTATTTTCTTTATTTTGCTTAAATTGCTTTTTTTTATGTTTTACACTTATTTGCTTTTATTGTTTTGCCTAAATTATTCTGCTTTACATATAAATATTTTGCATATTGTCTTAACTGCTATTTGTTTACTGCTTTCCTTAAACTGGCATTCCGCTCATATTTCCTCCCTTACGGAAAATTAACACTATCACACACTACACGCGAGGTGCGCTTTGCACACCCGCAAATTTCTTTCAAGTACCCAAATTTAGGAGAGTTGGCATTTTACGCGGAGAATCCGGTCCAACCGGTGGCCGCGTAGTCTTCACTCGAGTGTCCGCCGAACCTTGGCCCGATGAAGCCAAAATCTTAGAAAACTTAAGATAGAGCTATACCACCCTTTATTTTAAGTCATGCATGCATTTATCTTAGGTGGGTTGATCCCTGGTATCGACGCCACAATTAGGAAAATACCAAAACTTGTCGACGGGTTTCGCAACCCAACGACCAACCATCATACTATGTGTAGCGTGACAATGATAGACAAATCCAAGCCGAAACATGTCATGCCAAAATTGGAAAAAGTGCACCGTCATTTGGTCGCCATTTTCAACAAAACATTGCAGTTTAACGACTTGGACCTATTTATCATAATCTCGCATATTTGGCGTTTAGGCCCACCTCTGGCATTAAAAGAGGTCCCAAACATGCTAGAACGCGCATTTGATATCTATATAGTCTGCTTGCTATTGTAATGTTTGTTGCTTTCAGCTATGTGCACTTTACTACAGTATTTTGCTACTTCAACTTTGCGCATTCGTTTAGTATTAATTACGAGCTATACTAGCTTGGTTTTCTGGGGCTGTGTTATCCCTTGCATTATCAGCGCGATACGGGGAAAGTCCATATCTCAAACAACGATTTTATCAAATTTTGTCACACATTTGGAACTACGTGTGACCTGATTCCCACGGCGGGATACGTAGGCGGCCATTTCGGTCTCGGTCCCACCTTTTAGAAAAAAATCCTAATTTTTCATCTATTAAGAATCTCCTTATTTTGTCACACATTTGGAACTACGTGTGACCTGATTCCCACGGCGGGATACGTAGGCGGCCATTTCGGTCTCGGTCCCACCTTTTAGAAAAAAATCCTAATTTTTTCATCTATTAAGAATCTCCTTATTTTGTCACACATTTGGAACTACGTGTGACCTGATTCCCACGGCGGGATACGTAGGCGGCCATTTCGGTCTCGGTCCCACCTTTTAGAAAAAATCCTAATTTTTCATCTATTAAGAATCTTCTTATTTTGTCACACATTTGGAACTACGTGTGACCTGATTCCCGCGGCGGGATACGTAGGCTGCCATTTCGGTCTCGGTCCCACCTTTTAGAAAAATCCTAATTTTTCATCTATTAAGAATCTCCTTATTTTGTCACACTTGGAACTACGTGTGACCTGATTCCCACTACGGATACGTGGCGGTCATTTCCTCTGGCCCCACCTTTTAAAAGAAAAATCCTAATTTTTTCATCTCTTAAAAATTACTTTATTCTCCGTCACCGGCAAACTATGGTTTAAACTGGTTCCTTTGGCAAAAATGCATAGGCGGCCATATCAGCTTTGGTCCCATCAAAAAAAAAAAAAAAACTCGAAGTCTATTCGACGAACCCAACTTCAATAGGGCTAGGCTCCTAGACTATGTATCTATTTGATCTCTATGGCGAGACACGTAGGTGACCACATCGGACTCAGTCCAACTCTTTCTAAAGTATTTTGTCTCTACTCTACCGGTTATAAAGCACACTCCATCCAATCTCTGCGATAGGATAGTAAGGGTTTTCCATATCAAAATTCGGTCTCGTCCATTCGACATCCGCTTATGCCAAAACTGGGACATTTTAAGGTTTCACTGCAAGGAGAGGCAGTCAATACCGAATAGCATATTATCGAATACGCTCTCGTAGCCAAATACATAAAGCCAGGAAGTTTCACATAGCAGCTCAACCTGCAAAGCCATAATCGCACGCGTCTATCAAGGCGTCATTTGGCTCACAGGGCCATTCTCATCCGCATTTCTCAATCATTTTACAACTCTAATTATTTTATTCGGTTTATATTATACAAGTAACTTCATCATAGTAGCCTGACCTACCTGGTCGAAATCACTTTATTACATCCGCACAACGACGTCCCTTTTATTATGCCTATGCAACGGCTTCATCAACAGTTCATCTATGCAACGATGATCTCTGCATCACGTCTATGCAACGACGTCCCTTTTATTATGCCTATGCAACGGCTTCATCTGCATTTCGTCCATGCAACGACGAACATCTGCATCGCGTCCATGCAACGGCGCCATCTCATCAAAGCCCATGCAACGGCTTCATCTGCATTTCGTCCATGCAACGACGAACATCCGTGATCGCGTCCATGCAACGGCGCCATCTCATCAAAGCCCATGCAACGGCTTCATCTGCATTTCGTCCATGCAACGACGAACATCTGCATCGCGTCCATGCAACGGCGCCATCTCATCAAAGCCCATGCAACGGCTTCATCTGCATTTCGTCCATGCAACGACGAACATCTGCATCGCGTCCATGCAACGGCGCCATCTCATCAAAGCCTATGCAACGACGAACATCTGCATCGCGTCCATGCAACGGCGCCATCTCATCAAAGCCTATGCAACGGCTTCATCTGCATTTCGTCCATGCAACGACGAACATCTGCATCGCGTCCATGCAACGGCGCCATCTCATCAAAGCCTATGCAACGGCTTCATCTGCATTTCGTCCATGCAACGACGAACATCTGCATCGCGTCCATGCAACGGCGCCATCTCATCAAAGCCTATGCAACGCCATTCGCATTTCGTCCATGCAACGGCGAACATTCGCATCACGCCCATGCAACGGCGTCATCTCATCAAAGCCTGCAACGGCTTTATCGCAGATTTCGTCCATGCAACGATTTAACATTTTCATCGCGTCCATGCAACGGCGCCATCTCATCAAAGCATACGCAACGCCATCAGCATTGCGTCCATGCAACGACGAACATTTGCATTAGCTTTACTTTTTACCTTAGCATCACAACAATCCAGTGTCATCGTAATTCGACACTGAGACATTTTTAAATCTGCGTCAGCTTTACTTTTTACTTTAGCATCGCAACAATCCAGTGTCATCGTAATTAGACACTGGGACATTTTTAAAATCTGCGTCAGCTTTACTTCTATTTTCTAGCATTGCAGCAGCCCAGTGTCATCATGATTCGACACTGGGACATTTTTTAAATCAGCGTCAGTTTTGCTTTTTATTTTTCGCATTACAACGACCCAGTGTTAACATAATTTGACACTGGGACAATTTTGGGTCTGCATCGTCCCCTCTTTTAAGTTCTAGTTTTTAAATAGGACAAAATTGGCTACGAGTCAACATCTTTGTCCGAAGACTCTTCCATCATCTCCGTACAAAGAGGGACATCTTATTGTGATCCAATTTTGACCCGTTTTTTGCATATTTGTCGCAATTTCATGTGTTTTAGGACACTGCATTTTAATCATCATTTTTTTGCTTTTTTATCGTTATATTTTAAAATTAAGCGTTATGTTATGTTTCTATTATTACTACACCGTCGTTTATTTTAATAATATTTGCGTTTCTTTAAATAATTAATTAACATCCGTCTTTATTTTAATTAGACATTAAACATTTGTCTAAATATTGTATTTTATTATTATTGCATCGACATTTGCATTTTTATAATTTTGCATCTTGTTAAATAATTTTTCTTTTAATTAATTAACTCGCGTCGCATTTTGTCAAACCAGTCCAGTACGGAACTCAATCCGAATCATTCCAATCCAACACCATTTTTGTTATATCATCCAAACACCCCCTTTTATTTTCCCCCATTTTAAATTCCAAACACCCTTTTATTTCCCCCCCATTTTTAAATTTCAAACCACTTTTCATTCCCCCCTAAACACCTTACCCCCCCCTTTATTAAAAGAGGAGGCAGCCCATCTGAAGGACCCCAACGAACAACGAGGAGATTTTAAAAGATCACCACTTTTTCATTTTTTAAGGGACCTCGCCTCCTCTCCTCCGCCGCCACGAGCTCCAAGCTCCGGCGAACCCCCACTGTCACACATCACCGGCGAACCCCCACTGTCATACATCACCGACCCACCTCAACTCCTCACTCTGTCTTCATCGCTGCCGCCACGATTTATCCACCGACGGCGGGCGACGATGAATATCGCCACTGGAACGCCACCCTACGTCGGCGAACCCCTATAAACCCCCACTTATGTTTGTCGCACTCCCGTTATCACTGTCGCTGTTGAACAACCACTGGCGGCGTCGCTCCGGTTTTGCATCGTTGAAGTGACGCCGCCACGCCGCCGCTTTTGTGTTGGTTGAAACCCGCCGGAATATATTGTTTGTCTCTCTTTCGTTATTATTATATTAGTCTTGATTTGGTGAATGTTGTTCCATTTTTGGTTAATGTTGTTTAGTATTTCTTGTTGGGGTTTCTCAAACTCCGGCGACGTTGGTTGACGTTTTCGTTATTTTGTTGGACGTGTTATCACGGGTGATTACGGTTTTGATTACCTTGCCGAGTTTGTTGAAACTCCGCCGTGACTTAGTCCTCATACCGTTGGTCGTCGATATACCTCTCGATTTCGACCCACTTTTCGTGACCGCCACTTCTTTGTTACGATTCTCGCTAAAATTATGTTATATTGTTTTCGTTGCCGCGTTGATACCATCGTGAGTTCTTTGTTCTGTGGGCAAATTGATGTATCCGCTGTTGCCTTTTGATACCCATTTTTTTTTGTGTTGAAACCTTGATATATTTGAGGATATTGGATGTTTTATCACTGCTTTATTTTAAACTCAATCAAGGTTGGTCTCTCGGCTGAAAACCGTTGCTCTAGGACTGTTTCGGACAGCTCCAATATTGCTGAAAATTTTACTGATTTTGAACAAGTTACTATACTTGGTATTTTTACTGATTTTTGAACAAGTTACTACACTTGGTATTTTACTGATTTTGAACTTGATACTACACTGGCCTACGAAGGATTTATCCGTCGATCTGGAGGCTCCCGTGGTAAGCGAGACGGAATATGTGGGCGAGGAGGAAAGTGAAAAAGATTAGACGAGAATGCATAGTATCGTTCACCGGGAGGCGAGTCGACCGCCGCCGTAGCGATATTGGCTTCTCATGTCTTAGTATCCTTGGCATAACACTAGCTGAGCCCACACTATATAAAAATATATCTTTCACAATATCTTCTATATATATATATATATATCTATATATATATGCATACATTGTGTTTGTTTTGTAATTTATTTATTATTTGCTAACTCTTCTACTAAGTGTCTTTTGCAGTACTGAGGCGCACTTTAAAGCCAAATCATTCGCATAAAATGAAATAAAAGGGAAAAGTCGCTAATTTCTCTTCATTACATTTTTTTTAAGATTGTTTACTTTTATTACTATCTTGTTAAATATATATTTATTTTAAATATTTGCATGCCTAGTTTAAATATCTTTTGATTAGTTTAATAATTAGAATACCCTTTAGAATTGTAAATTGCATGTTAGCACAATAATATTAACCTAAGTTTGAACGGATAACCGCAAGTTAGCGGATCCTTTAGGATGCCTAACCCCTTCCCTTTAGGATAATGAAGAACTCTTACCTAGAATCTCACATAGCTTTCGCAGACCTTAAAAATGGAGATCATTCGTAGTATTTTATGCTACACTTTTAGTGTCCTAATTCACTATAATAATTAGGTGGCGACTCCTTTAAATACACAATTTTAGGAATCCAACCATGCGCAACAGTAATCCCGTTTCCGACTCCGGTCGAAAATAGGGTGTCACAGCTGAAGTTTTCAAACTCCGGCTAGACGCTAAAGCCACAAAAAATCAGTCTGTATAAACAAAACAACAACAGTAACCACAAATTAATAACAACATAAAAAATGAAACAGCGAGCTCAACAAAAAGCTAGTCGAAACAGTGTTCAACGCCGCCGGTGGTCAAATATGGTGGAACCACGGCAAAACAGATGGAGGAAGCACGGCGTTACTTCGACGGTTTTCACCGGAGCAACGCCGAAGTCTTCTCGACCAGATCTTAAAAACAGAGAGAGCAAAACTGTGTGTAATGATGGTTCACGGTGGTGGTGTTGTGTAGTGATGGCGAGAATGGGGTGAGGGAGATGAGTGGAGAGGGAGATGTGCGGCTGAAGTGGTGGTGGTTGTGTGTGGTTCGCCGGAGGTCCGCGACGGAGAAAGGACCGGGAACGGAGTTTGGGAATGAGAGGGGTGCGACTGAAGTGAAAGAGAAAGGTTGGGGAAGAGTGATGGTGGTTGTGTGGGGGTTCGCCGGAGCTCGAAGCTCCGGCGTTGGAGCGGCGACGGGAGAGGCAGTGAGAGAGGGTGAAGGAGAGGGCAGGGGTGAGAAAGGGGAGTGGGCTGCTGATGTTGGGTCAAGCGAAAAATAAAGAGGGGAAGGGCTTGTGCGGCTGCTGATGTTGGGTCAAGCGAAAAATAAAGAGGGGAATGGCTTGTGCGGCTTCTGATGTTGTTAAAAGGAGGGGGTAATGTTTTATTTATAGGGGTATTTAGGTTTAAGGTTTGGGTTTGGTTTTTTGGGGGAAATTAAAAGTGATATTTGATTTTAGGGGGGGAATAAAAGAGGGTGTTTGGATGAAATTAAAAATGGTGTTGAATTGGAATGATTCGGATTGGGCCTCGGACTGGTTTGACAAAAATACAAAACAGGTTAATTATTTAAAAAGATACAAAATTATCAAAATGAAAATGTCGATGCAATAATAACATACAATATTTAAGAAATGTTTAATGCTTAATTAAAATAAAAACGGGATACAAAACAAGTTAATTACTTAAAGAGATACAAATATTATTAAAATAAACGATGGTGTAATAATAATAGAAACATAATATTAACAAAGACATAATGCTTAATTAAAAAATAAAAAGATAAAAATGTAAAAAATGATGATTAAAATGTGGTGTCCTAAAACGCATAAAATTACAATAAATATACGAAAAACGGGTCAAAATTGACTGTCAACAGCATGTCCCTCTTTGTACGGAGATGATGGAAGAGTCTTCGGACAAATATATTGACTTGTAGCCAATTTTGTCCTGTTTTAATAAATTAGAACTCAAAAGTAGGGCTGATGCAGATTAAAAATTGTCTCAGTGTCGAATTATGATGACACTGGGTCGTTGTGATGCGAAAATAAAAACCAAAGCTGACGCAGATTTAAAAATATCCCAGTGTCGAACTATGAGGACACTGGGTTGTTGCGGTGCTAAAATTATGGACGGACGAATACCGATTCAAAAATATGTCCCAGTGTCTAATCTTGATGACACTGGGTTATAATTGCGATGCGATGCTGAAAAACAAACAGGGTATTATTCTCTGAAATGTCTCTAGGGTGTTTGTTCCCGAGGTCAAAATGCAAAGGAAATGAAAATGGCGTCGTTTCTGGACGCGATGCAGATGTTCGTCGTTATATAGACGAAACATAGATGAAGTTGTTGCATAGACTTTTATGAAATGCGTCGTTACATAGACGCGATGCAGATGCTCGTCGTTGCATAGACGAAACATAGATGAAACTGTTGCATAGGCTCACATGAAATGACGTCGTTGCATAGACGCGATGCAGATGTTCGTCGTTGCACAGACGAAACATGGATGAGGTCGTTGCATAGGCTTAGATGAAATGACGTCGTTGCATAGACGCGATGCAGATGTTCGTCGTTGCATAGACGAAACATGGATGAAGCCGTTGCATAGGCTTAGATGAAAGGGCGTCGTTTTAGGACGCAATGCAGATGCTCGTCGTTGCATAGACGAAACATAGATGAAGTCGTTGCATAGACTTAGATGAAATGGCGTCGTTGCATAGACGCGATGCAAATGCTCGTCATTGCATAGACGTGATATAGATGAAGTCGTTGCACAGGCTTAGATGAAAGGACGTCGTTGCACAGACGTGATGCATATGCTCGTCGTTGCATAGACGAAACATAGATGAAGCTGTTGCATAGGCTTATATGAAATGGCGTCGTTGCATAGACGCGATGCAGATGCTCGTCGTTGCATAGACGAAACATAGATGAAGCTGTTGCATAGGCTTAGATGAAATGACGTCGTTGCATAGACGCGATGCAGATGCTCGTCGTTGCATAGAAGAAACATAGATGAAGTCGTTGCATAGACTTAGATGAAATGGCTTCGTTGCACAGACGCGATGCAGATGTTCGTAGTTGCATAGACGAAATATGGATAAAGTCATTGCATAGGCTTTTATGAAATGCGTCGTTGCATAGACGCGATGCATATGCTCGTCGTTGCATAGACGAGACATAGATGAAGCCGTTGCATAGGCTTAAATGAAATGGCGTCGTTGCATAGACGCGATGCAGATGTTCATCGTTGTATAGACTAAACATAGATGAAGCCGTTACATAGGCTTAGATGAAATGACGTCGTTGCATAGACGCGATGCAGATGTTCGTCGTTGCATAGACGAAACATGGATGAAGCCGTTGCATATGCTTAGATGAAATGACGTCGTTGCATAGACGTGATGCAGATGTTCGTCGTTGCATAGACGAAACATGGATGAAGCCGTTGCATAGACTTTGATGAAATGGCGTCGTTGCATAGACGCGATGCAAATGTTCGTCGTTGCATAGACGAAACAGATATGAAGTCGTTGCATAGGCTTAAATAAAATGGCGTGTTGCATAGACACGATGCAGATGTTCGTCGTTGCATAGACGAAACATAGATGAAGCCGTTGCATAGACTTTTATGAAATGCGTCGTTGCATAGACGCGATGCAGATGTTCGTCGTTGCATAGACGAAACATGGATAAAGCCGTTGCATAGGATTTTATGAAATGCGTCGTTGCATAGACGCGATGCAGATGCTCGTCGTTGCATAGACGAAACATAGATGAATCCGTTGCATAGGCTTTTATGAAATGCATCGGTTTATGGGCGTACCTGCTTTGTGACCCGTCTGGGTTGAGATAGCGTCATTGCATAGACGTTGTGTATTTATAACCCGCATGGGCTTATTGTTGTGCTCCTGTCTTTGCTGATATAAGATCCTGCACTCAAAGAAAACTTAGTGAGTTTTAGGAAATGAGTGGTTGATTAGCGTCGACTTTGTAGCTTTGGCTCTTGACGCTTGCATTCTTGGTTTGGACTGAAGACCTAGTTGGCCTGCTTTTCCTGTCTATTGTCATTTCCTTGCAGTGAATCCTTAAAATGTTCCAGTTTCTGGTAAATGAAGATGTTGAACTTTCAACTGAGTAATGTTGAATCTTGACGCTATCAAGGCGATCAGGTAAGCAATTTTTTTTATCATGAATGAAAACCTAATGCGAGAATATGGACAATGTACAATTGAGTAGATGAGAATGCAACCCTCAAAATATGCTCAGTCATGTGTAGGTAGTCATGAATGCAAAATATATGAGGATGCTAAACTCTCCAATGGACAAAATCGAGTCTTGTGCGAAGCAATGAATAAATATTTCTAATGGTGTGACCGAAGTCGATGTGGCTGTCTACGTATCCCACCGAGGGAATCAGGTCAAGACGTAGTTCATGCTGCAAAAAAAAAAAGATTTTTTATGATTTTAAAATGATGTGGGACCTGAAGCCGATGTGGCCGCCTACGTATCCCGCTGAGGGAATCAGGTCAAGACGTAGTTCGTGATGCAAAAAATAAGAATTTTATGTAATATGCATTTTGTTGTTTTTTTCTGAAAAAATGGAAGACAACATTACGTTCTGACTTCAGTTGATACCAACAATTAGTATTGTGCATAAGAATTTTCTTTTATTGCTTTCAGTCTAACCGAAATTGGCTCCGGTGTAATTCACACAGCTTCAGATAGTACCTCAGACATACCTGAGTGTCGACACACTTGTTTGCATCCAAGGTTTCGAACTACACGTAATCTCACGTTTCAAATGCCCTAACTGAAAGAAAGTCTCATTTCTCACATATATTTCAGTATTTTGAATTTTGGGACGTTTAGAGAAAACACACTCACACTCAGAAAGATGTTCAATGCATGCATTTGTGATACCATAGGCTTGGCCGTCATGTTAGTATCCACTAATGTGAGAACTCTCAGTATAAGATCATGTAGGGCTTGTCACTGACTTGTAATGTAGGCTTGGGAAAGGAATGGATATCATTTGGATAAAAGTGACTAATCATTCCTCGAGAGTTGGACTACGTCCTTGCTTGATATTTGTGCGCTTTAATGCTGACTTGCTTTCTTTTTGTCCCAATTTTTCTATACTGACTTCTTTTGAATCTTTCATTTGGAGCCCCTTTTTTTTCGGGGTTATATATTCCTTTTTTTATTATTATCGGGGCTTTTGATTTCCTCTTTGTGTGAAGTCGTCATTTGTTTTTGTTTTTTTCTTTTTGAGACTTTGACAATTTTTGTCTTTGCAAACTTCAACGCAGAATTTTGTCAGCCACTTGCACATTTCTAAAGCGCTCAAGGAGGTCGGGACAAGAGAGGGATAGTGCGTACGCACTCAGAAAGGGTATAAGTATAATATGCGGTTGTCGAAAGAATAAGTTTTATGCTCAAAAGGGGTGTACTACGGATAATGTTATTTGGTAGGCTGAAAAGGCTCAAACGGGTCAAAGAAAGCCTACGATCATTTCTTACACCGAATGTTACTCAGGATTTCGCCTCAACAAACATTCAAGCCAAGTTCTAGATCACAATGCAGTGCAATTGAACTTATTCTAAAAACTCGCCACACAATGCATATGAAACGATGAGGTCGGTTTCATTCTTATCTTGGAAACATGCAAGACAATGTCATCTACGTGTATGAATAAGAGGTACCAAAAGAATCTATGGTTTACCACAAAGTCAACTCATACTGATTATCACTTTTATTTTATTTTATGCACAATCCTAACTGCGTTGGTATCAACCAAGTCAAACAATGATACTTAAAAAAAATTGTTTTTTTTGAATAACACATTTTTTTTGTATTTTTTTGAATAATTTTTTTTTGTATTTTTCGAATAATTGTTTTTTTGTTTTTGTATTTTTTGAATAAATGGTACCGAACCCGAATAAGGCTGCCTACGTATCCCGCCGAGGGAATCAGGTGCGCGTAGTTCATTCAGATATGTTATAAAAATGTATGCTTAAAAAAAAATCATGCATGAAAGGATAGTAAAAGTAAAAATGTGCAAAATAAGTGATTGTCCATTATGGGACGTGTGCAAAGTAAAAAGTGTGTAAAATAACAAATGAATGTCCATGATAGGATGAATGCAAAGTAAACTAACTGTCACCGGTAGGATGAATGTAATGAACGCATGATTGTCCATGATATAATGAATGTAATAAAATGAATGTTCATGACAGAATGAATGTAATGCAAAATGACAGTTCATTATATGATGAATGAGACGAATGAGTGAGTCATATGCGATCTTTATTATTTTTTCTTATTTTTTTATTTTTTTATTTTATTTTTGTGGTGTCGAACCCAAAATGGATTGCCTACGTATCACATCATGTGGTGAGAATCAGACACGCGTAGTTCGGAATGATTATGATGTAAAATGCATGATATGAAAGAACTATGTAATCAACGCTAAACATATCAATTGAATTTGCAAATATGTATAAAGATACAAAATATAGAAGAACTAAGAGCGATGTCTCGTTGAATATGGTATAGACTGACTTCTATTAGTAAACATAACTCCCGCTCATTCTTGTGATGATTTTTTTTTCTTTTTCCGACCGCCCTCGGCTGTTTGCGAGGACGACCTTCCTGCAAAAAATATGAGAAATGAGTGAGTAGGAAAATGACAAAATAATAAAAATGAAGAGGTGTGACAATATAGTCAAAGACTCCCCTGATTGGTTTGACCGGACTGGTGGTTGAGGCTTCACAAAGTCCAAGTCGCGCTATTCAAGAGTGATTTACGCAGTAGAAGTCCTGATTGCAATGTGACAGCAAAAAGTGCAAAAATACAAATGCTCGAGCCCGGAATCACAAAAGGGTAATTATTGCATTAAATAATATGTACAGAATTGCTAGCGACAATAATAGTAAACAAAAGCATGCAAATCAAGCGCGCGCCCTAATATGCATGAGACCTCTCTTATGCCAGAGGTCGGCCTAAACGCCAGATATGCGAAATTATGATAAATAAGTCCAAGCCGTTAAATTGCAATGTTTTGTTGGAAATGGCGACCAAATTACGGTGCACTTTTTTCCAATTTCGGCGTGTCATGATCATGTTTGGATCCGTCTATCATCATCACGCTACACACATATGCTTATTGGTCGTCGGGTTGTGAAACCCAACGACAATTTGGTGGATTTCCTAATCGTGGAGACGACACCAAGGATCGACCCACCTAGGGTGTATGCATGCATGACTTAAAATAAAGAGGGCGGTATAACTCTATCTTAAATTTTCTAAAATTTGGCTTACTAGATACAGTGGTTCCCGAGCGGACTACTCGAGTGAGAAGGCTACGCGGCCACCGGATCGTCCGGATGCTCCTGCGCCTTTGCCAACTCGCCTATATTTTGGTATATGAAAGAAATTTGCAGGTGCGCCAGCACACCTCGCGTGTAGTGTGTGATAGTGTCAATTTTCCAGAATGGAGGAAATATGAGCGGAATGACAATTTAAGGAAAGCAGTAAAAAAATGTAGCAATTAAAGTAGTTAATTACAAAATAAAAGCAAACAATATAAAACATTTACACCAAGTATAAAAAGCAAAATAAAGCTCAATATTTAATTAACCTGGGTTTGCTATGATCAAAAACCTGATATCCCCAGCGGAGTCGCCATGCTATCGCGCCCGTTTTTTACCTCGGGGTCTGAACGGTATCCGCAACGTTGCTCTTTGGCGCAGTTCCCTGGATGGATCAATAATGCTAATTTTGAGGAGTCGTCACCTAATTATTTAAGTGAATTAGGACACTTGATTTATTGCAGTAAAATACTGCAATTAATCTCCATTTAATGGTCTGCGAAATTAATGAGATTCTGGATCAGGGTTCTTTATTATACTAAAGAGAAGAGATTAGGCATCCTTTAAGATCCGCTAACTTGCGGTTATTCGTTCAAACCTAGGTTAATTATTTATTGCTTTTTTATTCTACCTATTCTAAGCATTTTTTCATAATTTATAATTAAAATAAAGTGCAATACAAAAATAATAAAACTAAAATTAAATGCGACATAAAATAAAACTCCGGGACATCTTTTAGCCCTTTTTAGGCCTTCTTCACAAGATGATCTCCGGGTACCTACATAAACACTTAGTAAAAGTGTTAGTAATAGAATAAACAATTTAAAGCAATGACAAGAATTAATAAGTAAAGTCAAAAAATAAATAAATTCGTCTTTTGTACAGAGGAGGCCTTGGAAATCAGACGGAGATTCCTTCATCGGCCAATATTGTTAAAAACAATAAAATAAATAAAACCTTCAGATCCGCGCCAAAACAGTAATAGTTTTAAACACGGAGGGCTCAGGTATATATAAAAATAAAGTGGGGACATCCTAAACAAGTGCAGCTGCGAGAATTCGCCCTGCCAGCGTATGTTGGTTATCCTGTGTAAGTAGAAGAAATCATCAACGTCCAGAAAGCTTCATTTATTTTATTTTCCGTCTTTGCAACTGCGGAGGCCTCAAAAATCGACGGATAACTTTTTCATTGGCCAATCAAAGTGTAGTATCATGTTCAAATCAGTGAGACTTTCACCAAGTGTAACATCTGTCCAACCAGTTTAATAAATAAATAAAAGGACAGATTTATCAAAACTCATCCAGAAAATAGCCAAAACAGTAGAAACACGCTGGAAAATATCAGTCCGACAAACAGCCGAAAAACATCAAAACAGTAGCCAACGAAATCGCCGGAAATCTCAGAACATCGCCGGAGTTTTTCAAGAACTCCGGGCGAATGTAAAATCAGTGAAATCAGTCCAGAAATGACTGAAAATCAGTCCATTATATGGCCAAAATCAGTAGCAAACATGGCCTAAAAACTACCCAAAGAATAGCCGAAAATCAATAACAACAAATGCCAAAAACCAGTCCAACAAAATAGCCAAAATAAAGCGAACAGGTCGCCGGAAACGTCGAACCATAGCCCAACAAGAATACCCAAAATGACAAGAGCAAACATGACCGAGACAGAGGTCGCTAGAATCAGAATGACCCCAACAACCATAGTTCACCGGAAAAGTTCGAATGTCGTCGAAAAATCAGAAATCAGTCCAACAACCGACAACCACTGAAAAATAAAGCAGAGCCAAGGTCGCCGAAGTTTTCAAACTCCGGCTAGACGCTAAAGCCACAAAAAATCAGTCTGTATAAACAAAACAACAACAGTAACCACAAATTAATAACAACATAAAAAATGAAACAGCAAGCTCAACAAAAAGCTAGTCGAAACAGTGTTCAACGCCGCCGGTGGTCAAATATGGTGGAACCACGGCAAAACAGATGGAGGAAGCACGACGTTACTTCGACGGTTTTCACCGGAGCAACGCCGAAGTCTTCTCGACCAGATCTTAAAAACAGAGAGAGTAAAACCGTGTGTAATGATGGTTCACGATGGTGGTGTTGTGTAGTGATGGCGAGAATGGGGTGAGGGAGATGAGTGGAGAGAGAGATGTGCGGCTGAAGTGGTGGTGGTTGTGTGTGGTTCGCCGGAGGTCCGACGACGGGAGAAGGACTGGGGAACGGGAGTTTGGGAATGAGAGGGGTGCGACTGAAGTGAAAGAGAAAGGTTGGGGGAGAGTGATAGTGGTTGTGTGGGGGTTCGCCGGAGCTCGAAGCTCCGGCGTTGGAGCGGCGACGGGAGAGGCAGGGATATAGGGTGAGGGAGAGGGCAGGGGTGAGAAAGGGGAGTGGGCTGCTGATGTTGGGTCAAGCGAAAAATAAAGAGGGAAAGGGCTTGTGCGGCTGCTGATGTTGGGTCAAGCGAAAAATAAAGAGGGGAAGGGCTTGTGCGGCTGCTGATGTTGTTAAAAGGAGGGGGTAATGTTTTATTTATATAGGTATTTAGGTTTAAGGTTTGGGTTTGGTTTTTGGGGGGAAATTAAAAGTGATATTTGATTTTAGGGGGGGAAATAAAAGAGGGTGTTTGGATGAAATTAAAAATGGTGTTGAATTGGAATGATTCGGATTGGGCCTCGGACTGGTTTGACAAAAATACAAAACAGGTTAATTATTTAAAAAGATACAAAATTATCAAAATGAAAATGCCGATACAATAATAACATACAATATTTAAGAAATGTTTAATGCCTAATTAAAATAAAAACGGGATGCCAATTAATTATTTAAAGAGATACAAATATTATTAAAATAAACGACGGTGTAATAATAATAGAAACATAATATTAACAAAAACATAATGCTTAATTAAAAATAAAAAGATAAAAATGCAAAAAATGATGATTAAAATGCGGTGTCCTAAAACGCATAAAATTGCAATAAATATACGAAAAACGGGTCAAAATTGACTGTCAACACGGAAAACCCAAAAGGATCATATTCAATAGAAATCGAGTTGTCAGTGGTAAATTTTCTAACTAAAACTAAGTTTTTAATCAGTTGAGGAGCATGAAGGACATTCTTTAAGGTTAAATATGGGTTCGGGGGGGACAAGTTTTATGACCATAACCATGAATTGGGATTGAATGACCATTTCCGATGATTACACCACGATTATTGCTCAAATTAAAATATGACGAGAGATTAACTTGTGAGGATGTCATATGTGACGTCGCTCCGATGTCCATATATTAGTTTGCATCGGGTGGAGTGAGTCCCAGAGTGTGCATTGTGTCCTCGATGTCGGTTGGTGTGGTTGTTGCAGAATAGGCCTGCTGATGTTGAGGATGTGGCAAAAAATGTTGGCCTGATGTTGCAGCCTATTTTCCGGACTGGTCCTGGCCCACGGAGCCGAAAGAAAAGGGCACGGTGGGATAGCCCATGGCTATTGCCAAGACCACTGGGCTGACCGCCACCTCACTGGCCATGCGACTGCCTTGTCTGACAAGAGCACTACTGTTGGCCGCCGCCCCTGCCGCCACCACCGCCACTACTGTGCCACCACCCTTGCCACCGCCGTAATTTTTACCACCATTCTTTCGGTTTCGTCCCCTTTGACCAGGATTTGGCGATGTATTTTCATATTGTGAGGAGTTGTCATTGGACTTCTTATATGAAGCAGCGACCATGACAAAATTAGAAACGATAGTGGCCTTCCTAGCATAACATGTTTCTTCTAGTATGAGCATAAAACGGGCTTGGTAAAAGGGTAGAAGAGGGTTTCTTTGGCGGATGAGTGTATCAACACCACTATACGCATCAGTGAGACCAACAACCATCTGTAAAATGAGTCGGTTGTTAGTAACCGGCGCCCCGACATTCTTGAATTGATCCGATAAAACCTTGACAATATGCGGATGCAGTGAAAAAATCTGTTATGTCAGTGGTAGAGAAATTTTGCTCAAGTATTATGGCACGTGAATTTTTATTGTCCTGGAATATATCATGCAATCGGCCTTGTAAATGTGAGATACTGAAGTGTACCTGCAAGGCTCCTATACAGAGTAGGATCGGAGACTGGAGCGCCATCCATAGCACTGAGCTTAGATTTTGAATCAACTGGAGTAGGTGAAACTTTGCAATTCGCCATCTTAGCCATGTACACGATCTCTTCTGCATACTTACGCTGACATAAGAACATGTGGTTGGCAGACCTGGTCACTGATATCTCCCAAAAAATAACTCAGTTTCTCCAAATCAGTCATTGCAAATTCGGACTTAAGCAAGACAATAATCTCATTTTTCAACCCGTCGGAGGAGGCAGTAAAAACAATATCATTCACGTAAAGTAATAAGTAAGCAGTGTTACTACCTCGATGAAAAATGAAGAGTGATGTATCACTCTTGCTGCATACAAACCCAATCTGCAAGATATACCTGGCAAAAGGATCATACCATGCACGGATGGCCTGTTTCAGGCCATATAGCTTACGGAGATGACACACATAGTGAGGAACTGTTGGATGGGTGAACCCTGGCGGCTGATGCATGTAGACTGTCTCTCTCAGATCCCTATGTAAGAATGCATTCTTCACATCAAGTTGATGGATCGTCCAGTGTTTGCTCATGGCAATGCTCAAAATCGTGTGAATGGTAACCGGTTTGACAACCGGGCTGAATGTCTCACAACAATCAATGCCCTCCTACTGATTTGTGCCATTAGCCACAAGTCGTGTCTTATACCTCTCAATATCTTCACTGTCTCTGAATTTGTGATGAAATAACCATATACAACGAATCACATTCACCCCTTCAGGTCTAGGTACTAGATCACATGTGTGCTATTTAGTTAAAGCATTGAATTCCTCAGTCATAGCCACATTCCAATTAGGGTTTTATTTAGCCAATATATGGTTCTTGGGAATTGGAGAAATGGTTTGGGTAGACAATTTAAATTGAACTTTGGGTTTGAAGATTTCATGTTTGGCACGAGTTTCCATTTGGTGAGTGGAGACAGTGGGAGGTTGTGTCGGCTGAGTGGGAAGAGCTGAGACTGAGGGATCAGTTGGATAGGGAGAAGGAGGAGGTGACGGCATCAGACGCTGGAGAAAATCTGCTCGCAGGAGTTTTGGCGATGTGGTGCCAAATCACAGGGCTGCGACACTGTCGACTGGCAGTCCTCTCTGATGTTTGGGCGTCGCGGGCTGACCCTTGGGGCCGCGAAGCTGACGCTGAAGAATAACTACCGGGAAAAAACCTTGATTCTGTAGCAGTGCTGTGATCTAATTGACTGAGAATGATGGGAGAGATGGCAGACTCGTCAAGAAAAGAGTAATCCGGATTTTGGAACTTTTTAAGATTCGAAAACGGGAATGTGGTCTCGTCGAATTTGACGTGATGAGAGATGTGGATCTGACGAGTGGACAAGTCATAGCATAGATAACCCCTATGGTTCGGTGGGAAGCCTAGGTAGACACATAGAGTTGACCGATGAGCTAGTTTGTGAGGGGTAGTAGAGTCAAGGTTAGGATAGCATAGACAACCGAATATCCGAAGATGCTCATAAGATGAGACTCTATGATAGAGGATTTCGGTATGGGTCATATTGTGAAGAGTGCTAGTTGGAAGAATATTGAGAATGTATTCTGACATTTTAGCAGCATAGACTTAGAAGCACGGAGGTAGGGAGACATGAATCAATAGAGTGCGAATCATATTATTAATGGTGCGAATGATTCTTTCAGCTTTACCATTTTGAGGGAAGGTGTGGGGGCAGGAGAAACGAAAGACTATGCTATTATTAGTACAAAAATAGTAAAACATAGAGTTATTGAATTCACGACCATTATCGCACTGAAAAGATTTTATACCTTTTTCAAACTGTGTTTGAATGAAAGTTTGAAACTTAAGAAATTTGGCAAACATTTCCGATTTAAATTTGAGGGGTACAACAAAAAAAAGTGAGAAAAATCATCTAGTAAGATAAGATAGTATTTATGATCGAGAGAACTAGCAACAGGTGATGTCCATAAATCGGCATGTATAATATCAAAAGGTGCAAACGGAAGACGAATATGTTTGCCTAAAGAACAAGAGACACGGTTTTGGGCAAGTTTCCCATTACAAGTAATGAAATTATTGCCTCTAAGAAAATTAAAAATTGGGGCCCCTGGATGACCAAGCCTATTATGCCATGTTGAATAAGAAATGGCCGCTAGAGAGACGGGAGAGCTAGATCTGGCAGCCGTGGGAGTGAATGGATATAGATCCCCCATGCTATTGCATCTCGTAAGAGGTGTCCCCGTATGAAGATCCTTCGCAGTGAAACCAAAAGGGTCAAAATCAACAGAGACAAAATTATTACGAGTAAATTTGCGGATAGATATGTGATTCTTAATTACATGTGGGGCATATATGGTATTTTTAAGGGGAATGGATTAGGAGGTGGTGTGTATGATGTACCATAACCCTTTACTGGAATGCGGTGGCCACTGTCAACTGTCACAAATTGAGGATGCCTTAAACCAAACAGTTTAGGAATATTACCTGCAGATCGGGTGAGGTGAGAAGTTGCTCCGGAGTCAATGTACAAGTTGTTGTTAGGTTGTTGCATATTGAGACTGCTGAAGGCCTGACCCAACTCAGTGGGTGTCATGCTGGGTGAGGGCTGCTGGAACTGGTCGTGCATGAAGTGGACTTGCTGCGGGTACTGGACTTGCCGAGGGGCTGGAGCAGGACCCAACAACCCGTGGTGGGAGAACTGGTTGAAGGGTTGCTGGTACTGGAACGACGGCGGCGCGGCGGCGCTGTACGAATACTGTTGGGGTGCCGCGGCGCTGAACTAATTATGCGGGCCCTGTTGTTGCTGCTGATTCTGTTGTCCGCGGCCCTTGCCACGACCATGACCTCCTCTGCCGCGGCCCTTGCCACCGCGGCCCTGCTGCGGTTGAGAGTTTTCTGGCGGCATTAGGTCTTGAGGGTGCGTTTCGACAACTAACGCCTTCTGATTGTGCTCATCCTGATTAGCACGTCGAGTCTCTTCGAGCAACAACTGCGAGCGAGCTTTGTTAAAATTGGGAAGCGGATCTGCCTGTTGAATCATGGTGGCTAATGTATCATAGCCGTCTTTGGGAAAGCCTGCAATCAATTGCAACACCATTTTAGTGTCCGAGACAGGCGTGTCGACATTGGAGAGTTGATCCGCCAGGAGTTTCAACTGTCTGCTGTACTCAGTCATGTTGGAGAAGTTTTCAAGGCGCGTATTGTTAAATTGTTTATCCAAATACACCGCACGAGTGTGCTTGTTATCTTGAAAGATTTCCTCCAAGCGGTTCCATAAATCAAGGGATGTGGCGCCGTCAGAAGAAGGTCTTGAGAAATACTACCATAAATCCACAGTTTGACGCCGGCGTCTAGACGACGCCAAGTAGAATCATCAACCTCCGGAGGGCGCGGAATAGTGTCATCGATGTGATCAAGCACATTATAGAGAAATTACGAAATAATTCAACCCAAGGAGAATACTGATTGTTTTCTTGATCAAGAAAGATGGGAATATAATTCTTGATGTTGGTAACAGTTAGGGCGGGATGAAAAGAGGATGACAACGTGGTGGTGGGATTTGTGGAGGTAGAAGCGTCAGAAGGTGTGAAAGAATCAGGGATAGCCATTTAGAGGAGAGAGGAATGAAGAAGAAAACCTAGAAATTTGGGCGGCGCCGTGGTGAAGAAGGGGTAGAGACCGGCGGCGGCTTGGAAGAAAAGTTTCTAGGGTTTTGGTTTACTTGGCTCTTGATATCATGTAAGATGATATTAATCTCCCTTAGGGAGTACTCTCATTAATATCAAAGTATATATAGAGTACAATATTCATCCCTTATACAATAGGAATCATAAGTCTATACAAAAGAGGAATCCTAGTCTTATCATAATTATATTTACACAATATATGAAATATATTCTAATTATGGGATAGGGATGACAAAGAACTATATACACGTTTACATTAGTAAAATCATAAACCAGGAAACTGGATATAAAAAAAAATCAAAAGACACGAGAGAAGATTCCACGTGTCATTAAGAACGAACACTTGTCTTTGTCGTAGAATTTTATTTTCCTTTTCATTCTTTTTAAGTGGAGTTGCTTTAGTAAATTTAGTAGTATGAGCTCGTTTACTCCTTGCCAAATTTGGTCTTATTTATTTTTACATGACTTATCTATTATAATATAATTTAGAGTTCAATTTAATTTAATTGATTAATGTGGATGGGAATTGAGAGGCCAAAGCATAATTGAACGAAGTTTTGGAAAATATAACCGTTTAAAATAAAAATTGAAAGTTGGACATAATCTAGAAAAGTGGTCATCTCATTATCGTGACAAGTAAGACAGAAAGCTTGACATATGGTGATTTATGCACTATACCTTTTTAGGTCATTGTTTAGATGTTTCATGACCCAAATTATTAATGAAGTCGTGCCGACACCTACCCAAAATTCTGAAAGCGGATCTAAATCGATTTACAAATATTCAAATCAATTATTAAGAGAGTAAAAATAAGACTAACACATAAGTTAAAAAAGTGTCTCAATACTCAATTATACGGAAACTAAGTCATACACATCTCAAAACCTAGAGTCATAAGTACAAGAGATACTAATACATGAATAATTTTGAAAGTCTACAAAGTTGTCCGAAATATAAAGACAGAAAGTAAAATAGAGATGGATTTTGGTACAGCGGAACAACCAGCAGCTCACCCTAACAACTCCAAAAGCACTCCTCAACGATCGGCTGTAACTCATCCACTACTAGTACTCGGGTTAGAAACTGCACACAAAAAATGCAGATACGGGAAATCAACGTGTACTCAACAGTATCGTCGACCGACCTTAAACTAAAATGGTGATGAGGGTTGGTCTTCCGAATGCTTACTCCCACATTTATTCTCTGTTACTTCAAAGGCATAGTTGCATCGTAGCAAGTAAGGATAAGAAAAGCCTAAGCTCACTTCAACAAATATCTAAGTAGTCCATCGAATGAGACAATTACATTTTAATAAGTCTACAAGTAGATCCAACAATAAATCATCAATGATATGAAATGACATGGAAATGCAATGCAAAGGTCATCAATCACCGATATACACACGCTCCGTAATATAACTCACAGGGGACTCATGAGGTCTATACACTACCCAAAATTATTTTCCATTGGGTTCTTAGCCATTTAGGCTTTTAATCTCAACACTTAACCAAATGGGCGTTCGATCTCAACACTTAGCTCATATTCGGCTGTCATTCACATCACTCCATTTGGAATCATTTCCATCGGACATCACATATGTATCCTCAAGTGTAATATGCATGAGATACCATATGAAAACATGAATCTGACATGCACACATGATAATCAACAAGGCTATAAGGTAAAAGTTCCTCTTAATTCTATTTTATCACTAGACGAGCATTACATAGTGATAAGAACACACAATCAATAAGTAAGAGATTGACATATCACATAAGTAAATAAATAAGGGAATTATATCCCGGATGACAATCAATTAGTCATTATCAACTACCAGTTAACGCCCACATGCTTTAGACACAAACATAATGACCCAAATATGATACACGTTTCTAAATTATAGCACTGGTACACGTACAAGTGTTCGTCATCTCACAAGTACGAGACCCACTTATTCCCCAATACATCCTCCTTGTTAATTAATTGTATCAATCATGCATTTTAAATAGAGTCAAATAAGGTCTCAACTTGCCTTATTTCAAAGCCCAACAAGCACAATAAAGCCTTGCCCTTTCGTAGAACTTCCGAATGATTCCAATATGTTCAAATATGAAATATATGTAAGCATGTCCGTAGACACCATATTGCTATATTATAATTTTGAATTCAAAAAGGCAGTCTCAAGCTCTGGAGGGCAAAATTATAATTTCACGATAAAATATGTTTACCCATAGCCCATAAGAGTCTAAATTCCAAAAATGACTCAAATCCGACTTTAATTCGACATTCAATTTTAAAAATTTCTTATTTCCAACTTAGCACTTTAAAATCCCAATTATATAACTCAAGTCGTGACTTAAATAATGAATTTCGTAAGAATCTAAGATAGAATGGTAAAATTGAGGTTATAATCTTACCCCATGATAAATCTTGAAAAAAAACCTTTGAAAATCTTCCAAATTTGATGTCTCTAGCTCAAAATATGAAATGAAATGTCAAATCCCATATTTAGGGATTAAACCCACTGGAACAGTCCCTTCTTCGCGATCGCGGGACCTTTCCCGTGACTGCGTAGAGCAAAAACTGACTCGATCCACAGATGGCCTTCACGATTGTGATCTGGCCCACCGCGATCATGATTCTTGACTACACAACTCATCGCGATCATAACATGTGCCTCGTGTTCGCATAAAAGGAAATTAACAATTGAACACTATATCTTTTGGTATTCTCTAAACTTGAAATCGGTGCTCGAAACTCATCTGGGATCCCCTGCCCTGAATATAAATAAAATATGCATTCTCGTGTACTCAAAACATCTAAAAGAGGTCATCTTGACCCGATGTTGATTTTGTTGTCAACTCCATTTTCTCACTTTAACTAGTTTCTCCGCCAAGGGTCCAAAACACACCCGAGCCATTCAAGATTCGTCCCTACTATCCAACTAAGTCAAAAATCACATTTCGGACCTAATGAAACTGTTCAAATTTGCATATGAGTTCATTATCCCCTGATGTTGACTTTGGTAAACCATTTTCATTTCTTAATTTAAGGATTTTCAAAATTACCTTTTCTTCTCTGTTACTCACCCATTTGCCTTAGAAATTACGCCACCCATCCCCGCAAGTTAAAATATCATTTTAAAGCTACGAAAATGGTCATTAGGAAAAAGGGACCTAAAACTTAAAATGACCTAACAGGTTGTTACATCATCGACCACCCAAATACATGTTCGTCCTCGAACATAAATAAAAAAAGTACCTGAACTATTGAAAAGTTGGGATATATACTCTGCATGTCCATCTGAGTCTCCCAAATAGCCTCCTCAACTGAACAATGCCTCCATTGAAATTTTACTAAGGCTATCTCTTTGCACCTTAACTTACAGATCTATATCCAGAATGACTACCTCCTCTTCCTCAAAAGTCAAATTATGATCAAGCACTACTGAATCCCATTAAATCTCATGAGCACTGTCGAATGGTACTTCTTGAGCATTAAAATATGAAACATGAGGTGAACACCCGATAAATCAGGTGGTAAAGACAACTCATAAGCTACATCACCAACACGCTGAACAATATCAAACAGACCAATATACCTCGAGCTCGACTTTCTCTTTTTTCCAAATCTCATCACACCCTTCATGGGTAAAACCTTCAATAGAACTAGATCGCCAACCATGAATTCTAAACCGCAAAATTTTCGATATGCATAACATTTTTGTCTATTCTGAGTTGCCAAGAGTCTCTCCTGAATCAATTTGACATTGTCTAAAAAATCCCTTAACATGTATGTACCCCAAGGCCTAATCTCAAATGCATCAAACCAACAAATCGGAGAATGATATCTCCTACCAGCTAATGCCTCAACTGGTGTCATATTAATGCTTGAATGTTAACCATTATTGTACACAAACTCCGCCAAAGGCAAGAATGGTCCCAATGACCACCAAATTAAAGTCAATAACATATGCCCACAACATATCCTCAAGGAACTGAATAGTCCGCTCGAACTGACATCAATATGGGTGAAAAGCTATACTAAGATCCACCTGGATACATAACTCATTCTACATAGACCTCCAGAAATGATAGGTAATCTGCGTGCCCTAATCCGAAATGATAAAAATGGATACCCCATGCAAACGAACTCTTTCGGATGTAGATTCTAGCTAACTTTTTTATATTTAAGGTAGTCTGAACCAGTATAAAATGACTCGACTTGGTAAATCTATCTACAATGACTCAAATAGCATTAAACTTTTCCAAAATCTGTGACAACCCTACCACGAAGTCCATAGCAATTCGCTCACACTTTCACTCAGGTATGAGAGTAATACCAACAGGCTTCAAGTGTTCGTACTTCACCTGTTGATAATTCAAATACCGACACATATATTTCACTATGTCCATCTTCATCCGACATCACCAATAATATTATTTCAAATCTCCATACATCATTGTAGCCCTTGGTCGGATAGAGTACCTCGAACTATGAGCCTCCTCCATAATCAATTGAGTCAAATCACTTGTTTGAGAAACATAAATGTGACCTTGGATCCTCAAAAACTCACTCGTCATCTAACATCTCCTTCTTGGCCTCTCCTTGTAGAATTTGCTTCTTACTTCGTGGATGAACCAAAAGATGTACCTGAAATGACATTTACACAAAATTTCCAGCCCCTTATCCATCACCTATCACAAGTTTCTACAATAATAAGGTGAAGAGAAAAAGAGATTGAAGGGATTGAATGTGAAGAGAAGAAGAGATACAAGTAATCAGACACATTATGAACTTGCTTTAATAGATTCCCAAAATCGGTCTTTTTCTTCTTCCTGAACCAACCGCCAATCATCATGAAGGGATACATCCAACGAATAAAAACAGGCCCACATTGTCTCACCTCACTTACCAAGTGCACAGTTAAATGAACCATTATATCGAAGAAAGATGGAGGAAAATATTTTTCTAACAAACACAAAGTTACTACAAGATCCTTCTGTAACTGATCTAATGTGACATCAACAACTTTTGCAATAAAGCATTAAAAAAATATAACCTCATGACTGATTTTTTAACAATTCTTCAAACTCCTTAATGAAATCGACAAAAGTTGTTACATTAAAACATGAGAGTCATGGGACTTTAGTCCTTGAAGTTTCAATTGCTTCATACAAACTAGGCTCCGAATGTTGGAAGAATATCCTTTCGGAACTTTAATGTTTTTTTAAACATTTACAAAAGATCATTTTCTCTTCCTTTGTCAATGTGTAACATGCTGGAGGAAGCCAAGTCTTATTTTTTTTCTTAACTTGCGGTGCTAACTTCCCCCTAATTTTCAAAGAA
Organism: Przewalskia tangutica; assembly: GCA_029844215.1. NCBI lineage: Eukaryota > Viridiplantae > Streptophyta > Magnoliopsida > Solanales > Solanaceae > Przewalskia > Przewalskia tangutica. The sequence continues at coordinate 21,384,435 of CM056736.1, forward strand.
ACTAGGTCCATCCTCGACTTCAAGCCATCTTTAGACTTACCCGGAATATGAAGCAAAGTCCCATATACACTCACACACACATTCTTTTCAATGTGCATAATATCTAATTGGTGTCTCACAAGTAAGTGCTTCCAATACTCTAAATTGTAGAATATTGTTTTCTTCTTCCACCATAATATCTCATCAGAATCATCCCCATATTTTCGTTTCTTCCCCCATGTATTGTCAACACATTCAATTAAGTGTAATATTTCCTCACCATTCAACTATACAGGGGCATTTTGCTCTTCTATTTCATTGTCAAAGGCAGATTTTTGCCATCTGTATTTATATCCTTCTAGAAGCCAACGACGATGACCAAGATACACATTTTTCTTGCTATATCGAAGTCTACATCGGGGAGTATCAACACCATAATATGGACATACGTAATAACCCTTAATGGTATAGCCCGCTAAATTCTCATATACAGGAAAGTCATTTATAGTCCACATCAAGACAACCCGTAAATTGAATACCTCTTTCATGAAAGAATCAAAACACTCAACCCCATCTTCCCATAAGATATGTAAATCATCTACTAAAGGTGCTAAGTAGACATCAATGTCATTCCCCGGTTGTTGTGGACCAGATATTAAGAGAGATACCATCAAGAATTTCCTTTTCGTACAAAACCATGTGGAAGGTTGTAGGTTGTAAGAACAATTGGCCAACAATTATATGTACTACTAAGGAAGCTATGTAGGTTGATTCCATCTGCTGATAAAGCTAGACGAAGGTTCCTAGGTCTTTTGCAAACTTAGGCCACTTCTCATCTATTAACTCCCAAGCTTTTGAATCCGCTGGATGTCGAAGCTTCCCATCTCGGATCCTCTCTTTTGCATGCCAAGTTAAGTCTTTGACTGTTTGAGAGCACTGAAACATTCGACGAAACCTAGGGATAATAGGGAAGTACCATAAAACCTTAGAAGGTATCCCTACACTATCTTTTTCACTCCCATTTTTTTCCATCTTGAAACAGAACATGTAGGGCATTTTCCAGTTTTTCATACTGTTTTCTATAAAGTATGCAATCATTAGGGCATACATAAATTTTAATATACTCTAACCCTAAAGCAGTCATTGTTTCTTAGCATCATAAAAAGACACATGCAATTCATTTCCCTCAGGCAAAATTTGAGATATAAGATTCAATATCTCAGAAAATCTTTTGTCAGATAAACCAAACTTACCCTTGATATTAAAAAGTTTAACTAGAGCACCAAACTTAGTGAAATTTGTGCATCCTGGATATAAAGATTTCTCTTCGTCTTCAAGAACCTCTCTAAAAGCTTTATTATCGACACATTTATTAAAAGCATCAGTAACCATATTTACAGTGTCCCCATCATTGTAGTTAGACTTAAACTGGTCACCTATTCTAGAGTCAATGTTTCCAGACCTTTTCCCATGCCAAAACCAGATTTTATATTCACTATCTATCCCATGAAAGAACAAATGTTCAGATACGACTTTCACTTAATGAAAAGACAAATTCCCACATTGAGTGCAAAGACACCTAATCACACTACTGTCTACAACATTGGCTACATCAAATTGCAAAAATTTCTTAACGCCTTGCTCATATTCATGTGATAATCGAGAACATGACATTCAAGACTTATCCATCAACGAACAGTTATAAAAATAACACCTGACACACAACAAAAGGCATGCACACATATCATTCAACCACATTTAAAAAAAATACCAATGCAAATTTTTTAATTTAATATACCTGTAGCTCAGCAACGAAACCAATAATTTTAGGGCACACAATGATTTTTCTTAGCTTAGAACAATTTTAGGGCTCACATTTCAGTTTGCATGTGCTCAGATTTCGGTTTGCACTAAGTTTCCCGAATTAGACGATTTTAGTGAGAATTTTAGGGCTCAAATTTAGGGTTAAGAACAAAAGAACCAAGGAAGAAAGTAAAATTTAGGGCTAAGAACTCAGATTTTGATTTTAGGAAATAAAACATGAAATTTTTTGGTGATGAAAATGGTTCGTGGGAAAACTGAGAGCGTTTTTTTGGTTGATGAAATGAAGATGAATGTGCTGAATGTTAAGAAAAATATGTTAGATGGGCCTGGGCCTTTTTTCGACCTAAATGGTTTATTTAGATGAGCTGAATTTTAAGGGTTGGGTCGACTCCAAAAATAATGGTCCAACGCAAAAAAATCAACACACAATATGTAACGGTTTAAATAATTGTCATATTCCTGTCATAAATTTATAACAGTTTATATAACTGTCACACTTATGTCATAAGTGTGTGTTGATCGAGAAGTCAACGGAAAAACTGTCATACTATGTGACATTTTCAAAAACTATCACACTATTATTGTCATCGTAGATCATTTTTTTTGTAGTGTACAACGATAATTTTTTTTAAATGGGGGATCGGAACAGGCGTGCCGGGTAGCGGGACTAGCCGGATCGGGCGACCCGCTGTACACCCTTATTCAAAACTAATTTATTAGATTAAAGCTACGGGATGAAGTGGTTAAGAATATTCATTAAATCATTATATTATTAAGCTAATATACCTCTCATAATTGAGTTTCAAGCTTTGTATTGATAAATTATTCAGAAAGTTGTCTAAAGAGGGAGGAAAGAGACAATTGTGAGGTTTTTGTTAAGCCGTATACACTCCCTTAAGATTACTGTAATCTCCAAGACTTGAAACAGTTCAAAGTGTGTGTATTTTTTGTTGGCAAATAGGGTTAGTAGAAAAGATGGCGAAGCAAGGGATAGAATTAGCAAATATTGAGACAGCTTTGCGCTCTCGTCTTCAACATTTCAAAGATAATGCTGAGTATGTGCTCCTCCTCATCATTTTTTTTCTAGTTTCCATTGAATTATTACTTTGATTTATGTTTTTACACTACTTTTGATTGAAGTGCTTGTTTGATATGGGTGAGGGTAAGGGGGTAGGAACTGAAAAAAAAACATTATGGGTCAATTGGGATTTTTCTGTCTAGTGTTTATTGTGGAGCAATGGAGGTGCCAGGGCCGTTGTGTTTTCTGGCCCGGATCCGGGTCTGGGTTAAGTGTTGGTGTTCTCTCAGCTAGTGTTGCCAAAGGGTGCCCATTTCTGTCAGTTGAGTGAAAAACGGAGAATGTTCTTATTGAAGACGGGGAAAAATCGTTGCACCCGAGGGTGTCACAGTGAAGTGAGTTGAGAACCATGTCAGGTTTAAATCTCAACAGAGACAAAAAGACTAGGTGATTTCTTCCCATCTCTCCTAGCTTTGGTTGATAGAATTACCTGGTTCTGCTGGTGGGAGGTGGCAGGTATCCCATGGAATTAGTTGAGGTGCGCGCAAGCTGGCTCGGACACCATGGTTATTAAAAAAAAGGGGAAAAAATTTCTGAGTGTTAAAAGTTCTCTGAGTGTTGCAGCAGGGAACACGTTCTTCCGCTGAAGCTTTGGGAGAGGAGGAGGAGAGTTAATCTGAAGTTATTTTGGCCTGCATGTGTTTTATGTGAGCATTGGTACATCCTGCATGTTCCCCATATATGATATTATATACATCTTTTTAGTATAAGTACATTATACTATACATCTTGTCCTTGCATAGTTGGAAGTATTTTAAGATGTGATCCAGTAAATGCCGCAAAGGCATGAATCTTATGCCTGTATTTATGTGTGAAACCCATCTGTGTCTTACCCTTTCAGTACATATCCAGTAATTGTCATATGATATGAAGATGTACATAATTTTCTCGGGTTCCAGTTGGGTGATGGTGTTGGAATTGATATATGAGATGAATGACAAATTAATTTTGAAGGCTTTGAGTTTACTTTTTCATTTTCTAGTATAGTATTGCGGTCTTTGTAGTACAACGATAAGTTGATTGCACATACACTATATTATTCAAATGGAATTTGTTGCATATCTTTAGATTGGTTCTTAGTGGTATGGTATCTGAACTTTATTTTTTAACTAGGTTTTGCATCATTGTTCAGTTTTTTTTTGGGTAGAAAAGGGTCAACTTTGTCCTTGTACTATCTTAAATTGAACAACATTGCGTTATGTTAAACTTTTAGTCCAATATTACCCCCGATGTTCTTGTTTTTGTCCTTGAACCCCTAATGGAGTTCCAACCTGAGGATAACTTTAACTCATAGTTAAAAGTTGAGGGGTAAATTTGGTCCTTTTTTTTCAAGGCAAGGGAAAATGTGGGATGATTTGCTAACAACAAGGGTAAGAATGGACCAAAAGTGTAATGGATGGCAACTTTGTTATTATTTCATTTTTTAATTCAAAATAACAATTTTGATATGCAAGATATACACTGAATCTTTTTTGATAACTATGATATTCGGACCATCTTACGCACATCTCTACTAATTATACGGAGTACCTGTACCTCCCACAACATAGGTACCGGGTAATGCCGTCCACCAATGCTAGGACAGGTGGGAAGAAATCACCAAATGTTTTTGCCTCAGTTGGGATTTGAACCTGAGACCTCATGGTTCTCAACTCACTTCATTAACCAAGAGACCACACCCTTCAGTGCCACAAGAGATGTACTGAATTAACTACAATGTTTTCATATAATTTGGTATCTGTTGTTGAACTGAAATAAATGAGAAATCTGATCAATACTCGGCAAAGAAATTCAATAATATCTTTATGACCAAGAGCTACTTGTGAAAAAGAGAGAGTAAACAGTTTTATAACCCTTCTATCTAAAATTGGGGGCTGTAAAGCTGATGATGTTAGGATAATTCAGGGTGAGGAGCAACAAATGTTGTACATGCATGATCTTCTACTCGAAGGGCTCTTGTTTTCTTCAAAAGGAGCATGAACAACCTTAAAGAACTGTTCCATGTTTCAGAGGCCTTCGAGCCTTGGCATTTCAGGTCCTGTTTCAATGGTACAGTTAAAGTGTGTTGAAACAAGAACATACATTAAATGCTTTTTTTATGGATGCTTTATTTTATCAATTTTTTTTATAGTTCTAATGTATTGTTGGGTGGCTTTGAATTTGTGGTGCAGCTCCTTCACTTTGGAGAGGGTGCGTAGACTGATAGAGGAAGACTTGGAGCTTGAAAAGTATGCTCTTGATGTGCATAAAAGATTCATTAAGCAGTTCTTGGAGAAGGTAATCTTATTGGTTTGTTAGTTTATAAATGGTACATTTTGTGTATTCTGGTTTCCACACCGTCTTGCTGTTTATTGTATTTCATAATGTATTGAATTTTCACATTTTACGTACTCTAAGTTGTTTAATGTTCACATTTTGTGTATCCTATTTTCCGCATCGTCTTGCTATTTATTGTATGTCATAATCTATGTTGCTCGGACTCTTCAAAAATGCGGTGTGTGTCACATCCTCCAAAAGTATTTCATTTTTGAGAGCCTGAGCAACATAGGTCATAATGTATTGAAACTGTTACTGAATTTCTCATTTTACGTACTCTAAGTTGTTTAGAGCAGTGTTCTAAAAAACGGCCTAGGCGCCCCTAGGCCGTCCCGATTTTTCCCTAGGCGTCCCCAATCCGATTTTTTTTAATGGGGGTAAAATCGTACCCAATTTTGCCCTAGGCTTTCGTACACGCCTACCTAGCAGAAAGGTGATGGCTTTCACCTTTTGGCGATAGCTGTAAGTCCTCTCACTAGATTGTCTTTTTCCTTTGCTATCTGTTTTTTCTGGGCTAGCGTGCTACTGACCGTCATTTATTGTCAACGTTCTTATATATATATATATTATATCTTTTCTGGGCTAGCGTGTGTTTGTCTCTTTGCTTCTCCTGCGAACGTTGGTATGTGGAAACAGCAGTCTGTGCTTTTGCAGTGATAGCTGTCTCCACCTCTATCTACATTGGTTTCAGAGAGAAATCATTTGGAGGATGAATTAAAGCGTGCATGAGACCTCAACGTGCGATAGCCTATGGAGTTTGGGTCATTCATATCCTTATCGTCAACAAATTGTTTGGTATTTTCCTTGACCCTAATGGTGCTCCAATTTAAATAAAGTATATTGGAGAGTAATTCTAAATTATAAATGAGAAGTAATTAAAGGTGAATTTGAACATTTTCCTCAAAAAATTTAGACACTTAAGTGAAGATCAATTAAAGTCAAGGACTAACCCACAAACAATTTGTGAATAGTACCCGATCGTTTGATTTGAGTTTTAGATGAGCTAATACTCACATAAAAATTTGCATAAGCTTATATAGTGTAAGGTTGAGATTTGCGGAGACCTAATCTCCATATAAGAATAAGCATTAATTAATACCACAATGTTTGGTTGCCGTAAAGAATAAATTTTAGGCCTAACTCAACTCCAAAAGTTAGCTTGTAGAGTGAGGATTGTCCAAGTTCATATAAGAAGTCCATGTTCTCATTTCATATCCGATGTGGGACTCTTAACAGTTGCTCCATTTTATTATCCTTATAAATAATAGGAGTACCAACATATATTATGCTCGGAAATTCGAATTATTCTGGACTGTTTCTGGCCTTGAAAATGGATCTACTAGATGAATTATGTTCACAATGGTAATGAACCCATGTATAGTACACTGATGTCATGGACACTGTTGACATGGTTGAAAATTTAGAACTATTAGGGGTCATTTGGTTCGGAACGAATTATCCTGGGTTAATTATACCGAAATTAATTATTCTGAAATTAGTTCTGTACTTGCTTTTCAGATTTATGTTCCCAACGCTTTGTCTACAGCTAAGTTATATGTATATTCATCTTTTCATATATATATATATATTACATATATATATATATATTATATTCTATATAATCGTATTCATATACTTATATATATTATATTTTATCTTATATATATATATTGTCTCTCTCTTCTAATATATTTTACCATTACTATCTATTTCCCACTGTCCGAGGCACTGTGTAATACAGACGTGCTAGTGCAGAAAGATGTCCTGTTTCGTGACTAGTCTATGTTCAATTTAATGCAAGATTGATGAATAAGATTTATATATTTTATGCATATATGATATATATACAAATACAATTGATGTAAAATATTAAAAAATTTAAAAAAATACATCCGCCTAGGCCCCGCCTAGGAATCCGTCTAGGCGCTAGGAGGCCAGGCTCCGCCAAGCCCCTCCGCCTAGCGTCTTTTAGAACATTGGTTTAGAGAAACATTATTAATTAGTAGATATATCTTAATTTTGTATTAGTGTTTAGCTTCTTGATCTTCTGGTGTATTCCTTATTTTATTAAAATTTTGATTGCATACTAGAGCCATGAATCAATATTCTGGGGAATACTCATGTTGGCACGAACTTATCAAAATAAAAATAGGGAAAAAGGAACTCTCTGTCTTATGAATATGATTCTCAACTCCCTCAAATGCTCCTGTTCCTTTTAACTACCCAGAGTAGCTCAAAAGTCCCCTTTTTCAGTCTCTGGTCTTCTCTAACATGCTGGATGTTCAACCTTACTAAATGAGATCTGGTATCAGCTGGCGTAACCCAACAGACCCCGAAAAAAGTCGAAGATACGCCACATGTCTAAAGCAATGTCACAGCAGAGCTTAGGTGATCTTTTGCAACTTATCAATCATAGAAACTGCACTATGAACTGCACACCATGCAAAGAGAGAAACAGATTGGGGGGCGGGGGGAGCCGAAACCTTAGAGCAGCAAATAAACATTCAATGATCCTCGAAAGGCGTAAAAAGTACCAAGATCTATTAGTGCTTTAAGCGCAAAGTGTAATTGAAATGAAGTTTTAATTAGAAAGGTACACCAAATTAAGGGGAAACAAGTCTTTTATTACAATAAGAATAATGGGTTCCCTATACGAGGTTCAAACCATCTAATTTTTCATCACAATTTGGACATTCCTTGAATTTGCTATGTAAAAAATGCTCAAGTCATAATTTTGCTACAAAATAATTATAATGTATTGAAAATATTATATTAAAAATTTCAACATTTTCAGTCTACTAACTAATTTTGGCATCGTCATTCTCACCATAAGGAAAAAGAAAAAAACTTTGGCTTCATTGCTCCTGGCTGGATAACCATTCTTGTAAGTTTTTGGATCAGACTTTGAAAATTTATATTCAAATATCTGTTTGGCCATAGATTTTGGAGCAGATTTGAATCTGTCTAAAAAAAAAATCAAGTTCCAAAAACTGGTGTAAACCAGTTTTGGATTTTTGGGACTTCCACTCACAAAACTTCAAAAAATTCAAAGTAAAATACATGTCCAAACAAAATTTCAAGTTCCAAAAATCACAACTTCAAAAACTCAAATTTCAACTTCGAAATCTTTGGCCAAACGGGAGCGTGTAATCACCTCAGATCTCCTTTGCTTCTTCTGAAAGACAATGTAGTTCCTTTCCTGCCATGCATGGTAAACCGCTGGCAAGGGTCATTCTAAAAACTTCAGTTGCTGCATTCTGCCCTTTTACATGAGCCTCAATCCATTCCAATTCTGCAGACCAGTCCATTGCCTGTCTGTGCACACTTTGCCAGTGTAACAGTTTGGTCCATATGTTAGCAGCCAGTTTACATTTGAAGAGAAGATTGTCAATATTCTCATTTTCCTCTTAACATAATGGACTTAGCAAATTATCAATCAACCCCCATTTAACCAGCCTATCTTTAGTATCAACCCCCATTTAACCAGCCTATCTTTAGTATCAACCCCCATTTAACCAGCCTATCTTTATTAAGTAATCTCCCATGGATTGCCATGACCAACATGAATATCCATTTAGGGGCCATGGTTATTACAAATCAGCCTTCGCCAAGGTACTTTTTGGAAATTTAGTGATTTACGATGTACGAGACAGACTTCTTATGTAGGATTCCTAAACCAGGTACACCATGGTAAGCAACTGTTCTTTGCGACTATCAAGGTAAGTAATTATGTAAAATTTAAATATGGAATATTCTAAGATATCTGATGTTCTGATTGAACATCGTAGATTATTGTCAAATATTTCATGCTCAGTTTCAATGAACCTAGACATTTTCCACCTAGACATATTCTAACAGGTAACTACATTAAGTTTCTTGATTTCAACAGAATCAATAGACGATTAGGCACATGCCTTAGCACCTTTCTTCCTGCATGGAATGATGGAAGTGTTGCCCGAGTGAGAGGAAGTGCTCAACTTGCATTGCACCTTTAGGGCTTAAGCATAATTCAAATAAATCTTTAATGGCACTTGTTTGTTTCGTGTTATCAAAGGCGAAAGTAGAGAAAATCACTAAGATCTAGTGGTCTTTAAGAAAAGAACTCAAGACACGTGTTTTACTGGGAAATGCTTAAACAAGCACCCAAGGGTGTGGCCTAGTGGTCAATGAAGTCAGTTGAGCACCATGAGGTCTTAGGTTCAATTCCCATCAGAGACAAAACACTATGTGATTTCTCTGTTCTAGCCTTGGTGGACAGAGTTACCTTGTACCTGTTGCTGGTGCGAGGTGGAAGGTATCCCGTGGAATTAGTCGAGGTGCGCACAAGCTGGCCCGGACCACAGTTATAAAAAAATGCACAAACAAAGAAGAGGGTAAAAATTTATATGTAATGCAAGAAAATTAACTAAATTATATGAAGTAAATAATCATGTCATTTAGGTTAAAAGTCGTTTAAATTTTGTAATGGAACTAACTTTCTCTTTTGTATCTACTGTATCTTCTTGATGCCTTGGTGAAGCTACTTACTTTATCAAAAATAAAAAAGTTGTCTCAAATTTCTAGATGAGATGCAAAATATTTTAGTCAATGTTGACTAGTTTTTAGTACGAAATATCTTTTTTTTTCTCACCCACTGTCAGGTACCAGCATTGGAGCACGACTATATCCGAATTCGTGCCGCGTAGGGCCCATTCGGGGGAAGCGCTCCCTACTAAAATTTTTTCCATTCCCAAGGCTCGAACCCGAGACCTCTGGTTAAGGGAGGAGCAACACCATCCGTTGCGCCACATCATCTGGTGGTAGTACGAAATATCAAATTCCTATTCCTAATCATTAACATATTCATTCATAGTCTTTCTTTTAACAATTAACATACAGTTTGTCTACTATATTTATTGTTTAGTGCCACCTTTTCAAGATAGAGCTCATGTAGGCCCATTGCCTTGGTACCTGGGTGTGCCTAGCTTTAGGGATTAAGAGCACCTCAAGCAAGCCTTAAAATGACACCCTCTTTATTAGAAAATATTCTTATGGTTGTTTCTAGTAAGACTTCTCGGTAGTTGTTTAGTCAGTTCATAGCGATGTTCTCCGTTTATGATTAATTAAATGAGAGTTATGCTTCGAATTGCAATGCTTTCAGTAGCTATTTCCTGCAACCTCTTCTTCTTTTTGTCATTTTTTGCACTTTTGGCATGTAACATTATATACCCTCGCAGGAAAAGTAGAGATCTTTTACAGTTGCTAATTATTTTTTTTGTTTGACATGCTAGCTGATGGAAAATGCTGATGATGATGGTGTCCCTAAGAATTCACAGGAAAATTTGGAAATAGACACTTCTTCGACTAAACAAGAAAAAGAGGTTCTTGAGTCTCCTAAAAAGGAAGTGATAAAGAAAGATATCAAAGAGCCACTTGATGAAGCAGAAATGGATGATTCTCCTATCATGGGTGTTATGAGCTCCAAGTCAGAGTCAGTGGATGCTCAAGGTGTAAAGGCAAGTGAGAGCTCAATAAAGAAGGCCATCTGGGAGAGAGCTGCTCACTTCAGAGCTAATTCCGAGTACGTATCTTTCATTCCTAGCTGGGTCACCATTCTATCTATCTTTTACAACTATGACTCTGTGCCTGCCGGTTCTCCCAACAACCGCTTGGGGCCTTAAAAAACCAAAGAATGAGGAAAAAGAGGATTTATGTTGCCTACAGTTGCTTGAAGTTACTTTTATTTGTTTGCTCCCTCCCCCCTTTTTTCCTTATTTTTGTCAAGAGTAAAACATTTTATGAGCGAAGTATTTATGCTCCCCTTATTCTCAATATATATCGGATCTCGCCTTCCATTGTTAAACAATATCACCTGTCACACTGATTTGCAATCCCTTTAGTCATGCTTGTTCATAGCTTTAGCTCCTCTTCTTTCATTTCCAAGTAATTTACATCTGTTCCCTAGAATGACTTGCCATGACTTTGCCCTTGGCCAGTGGTAGATTCTTCCCAAGATTCTTGTTGCTTTAATCAGCAAGCAGAGTTGCTTGAAATTTGTATGAGGCAGTTATGCAGGGCATAACCCCTGCTGCTCAAAAGTTGCTGGGAGAAAAGGAAAGAGATAAAGATATTAGTGAAATTATTTTTGAACGTCTACTGTTTCCTTTCATCCTGTGGTGCCACCTCCCCTTTGAACCATTACTTCCTTGAATGACAAGAATGCTAGAACACCACTTCTCTCCCCTTTTATCTCACCTGTATATCCTAAATAAGGACATTCGTAATAGCTCCTTGCAGTTATACACGATAACGGAAATATAAACTAAAGCTCAATCCTGAATCTCTTATAAAAAGAATACAACAACAAATAACTACGAGTCTCAAATAAGTTGGGGTTGACTATATGAATCCTCACCATACCATTTAAGCTCAATTTATGTCATCATCACACCAAATGAAAGTAGAAATAATTATGTAACTATAACTATAATAATAATAATAATAATATCATAAGTCCTCCAACATGATTAAAACCTATCCGCAACTAGTAGGTATTTACCTATATGGATCTTTTTCCTCTATTGTGTCATATCTTTAGCTAAGTCTCCCTTGATTCCAAGAGATTGTAGCTCTTTTGAAACAACTTCCTTCTATGTGATTTTAGATTTGTTGTCCCCTTTTTAATACCTCCAGTCACCATATTTTCACATATATGAACTGTATGCATTTGTAGATCGATGCAAAGACATGATCAAACCATCTTAAGCGGCCTTCTCTCATTTTATCCTCAATGTGTGCTACTTGCACCATCTGGCGAATTAGTATGATCGCACATCCATCTTAGCAACACTCATCTTATGGATATGTTGGACTGAAGCGGTCCAACATTTACTACCATATAACATAGTCGATCTTATAAATGTTCTGTAGAACTTACCTTTGACTTTGGTAGGCATCCTTCTATCACATAACACCCTGGTAGCATTTTTTCATTTCAACCATCCGATTTTTATTCTGAGTAACATCTTCATTTGTCATTCTCTTCTCTTGAAACAACAAGCCTAGATGCCTAATTTGCGTACGTTGTGGGACCACAATCCCGTTTAATCTAACCTCATCTTCGCTATTCTCATACTGACTAAACTTGTAATGCATGAATCCATTTTTACTTCTACTTATCTTAAAACCTTATTGTCTAAAGTGCTTTTTCATAGTTCAAGTGTTTGGTTGACACCCTCACTAGTCTCGTCAATCAACACTATATTGTCAGCAAATAGTGTACTCAATGAGACCTCATCTTATATCTTGTTGGTTAGCTCATCCATAACTAGGGTAAACAAGTGTATAAACCCACTGTTATGTAAAACTTTTTTGTATCTCTTACTACTTTTCTCACTCTATTGATGCCTCTTTCATACATGTCCTTTATGGCGTTTGTATTTTTTATTTGAGAAAGTAACATTTATGGTGTTACTTTATCATATTCTTTATGTAGGTCAATGAACACCATGTGTCGATCTTTCCTCCTTTGGCTATAAATTTCCATCAATATTCTTACTAAGATTATAGCTTCCGTTGTAGATCGGACGGGCATAAATCCAATATGGTTCTCTGTCACTCGTCTCTATTACTTTTTCCCACAGTTTCACTGTATGACTCATGAGCTTAATGCCACGATAGGTCGCACAACTTTGAATATCTCTTTGTTGTTATAAATTGTGGGATACTCTTCACTCGTCAGACATAGTACCACTTCTTAGTATAGCATTGAATAGCTTGGTGAGTCATTCTACTTCAATCTCTTACCTCTCCATTACGCTTCCAAACCTCCATGGGAATATTGTCTGGACTACACTTTTCTATTCTCATATTTTTCATGGCATCCTTTACATCTGTCGGCTTAATTCTACGAGTGTAGCTAAAGTTTCTATCCATTGGGTGGAAACATAGAGGCTTCTTTTTTTTTCCTCGGGCAAGGCCGGGGGGCTCAATCCTTTTGATGAACTTCATTATTGGGTTACCTTTTGTTACCTTCCATGGTGCTTTTTGGTGCGTAAGTAAAGTGGGAATTTTGTCTATGATAGAAATGATGCTCAATGGCTTTGGTGTCGTGAAGTAAGGGTGTCAAACGTGCTTCTTTTAGAAACTCTGAAGTCAATAAACACATGAAGCAATTTTGTCGTAATTTACTTGCAAGGTGGCAAATGGGTTTTTGGTTGGTAAAAGGGTACGCTAAAACTAGGGATGTCAATGGGGCGGGGCGGGGGCGGGGGAAGGGTATCACATACCCGTACCCACCACCTAAAACACATCCCCACCCCCGCCCCACCACCCATCACGGGTAGTAATTCTTCCACCCGCCCCCGCCCCACTTACTTCACGCGGATACCCACTTACCCGGCGGGTACCCATTAATAAAATTCTCAAATAATGTCTAGCAATTGTTTTAGTCACCAAATGAAAGTTATATAAGAAAAAGGGAAAAAAAAGAACCTTTCCACTATGGTGTATCGAATATCAAGTCTAAAACCTTATCAAAATATTATGAATATTAAAAAACAGTAAAGATGAAAATATTTAACAAAAAAAATGAGAACAAAGAGAATAAGAAAAAGAAACGTGGTGCATCACGGTGCGGGTTAGCTCAAGTCACATTTTAAATCAAGAAAGGGCCAAATAAATTCGTAAATAGCCTAATTAAACTAATAGATGATACGAATATGGCGCGCGATGCAGTCGGTGTGGATGCGGTGCGGGTAGCGGGGCGGGCGGAGTGCGGGCGGTCTTATATGAAATCCACCCCCGCCCCACTACCCATGACGGGTAGCACTTTTGATACCCATACCCGCCCCACCACCCACCAAACCATCCCCATACCCGCCCCAATTGGAGCGGGTGCGTGGCGGTACCCGCATTTACCCGCCCCACTGACATCCCTAGCTAAAACTATTGGTTATTTGTTGATTATACAACAACATATCTAGTGTAATCCCACAAGTGGGGTCTGGGGAGGATAAAGCGTACTGTTAGGCGTATTTTGTATACGCTTTTTGAATCATTTTTAGTTAGTATTTTTTCCATTTTCGTTTAAATAAGTGTAGTGTTAGGGTCGTTTTCCTTTCTTTTGAGTCACAGCGGTTCAAAAAGGCAAAATGGCGAAAAAAAGCGAAAAGTGGGAATAAAAGGAGAGTCCCGAGGCAAAAAGATGAAAAATTGAAGATTCGGACGAAGCCAAGCGAGCAATGCAGGGTCGCGCGCGAACATCCGAGAACCCACAGAGTCAGCCGCGGCCACGGATTCAGGCGCGCGCCGAGGCGGAAAATCCAATTTCCAAAGTTAAATTGGCCAAGGGCAGAATGGTCCAGGTTGGACGAAATTTCAGCATACTTAAGCCCTAGAGATTATTCTATTGGAGGGGCGACGACATTCCATTCTATCACACAACACAGGGCAATTTTGGAGGCTACAACTGGAGACCTAGTTCTACGTAATTTTTCTTCTAGTTTTCAATTCAGTTTATGTTGGTATTTGTATTAGTTCTTAGCATATCTATGGCTAGGAGCTAAACACTTTATTAGGACTTTCATATTAAATCGCTTGAAACTCTATTTCATGAATTAATGCATTAGTTTGATTTCTTCTTCACTTGATTAAGATTTATTCAATATTGGTATGAATGTTTGATAGTTAATTGATCACTAATTATCATAATCTATATGATTTCGAATCAAGAACCGAGAGGAGAGATTTGGATATGCTGTAATTGAATAGACATAGGTTAAAATCGCGGACGAAAGTACCCCGATACTTGTGTAGCATTATATGTTATTGTTCTTAATCCTCATATGTGGTAAATCCTATCATAGAAATATAGAAGAGTTCTGCACTGGGGTTGAGCGATTATATATCCTAACCGGAATATAAGACAGTCTAGTTAACCGCTATCTTAACGTAGAAAAAGAAGTCATTCTAGTTGCATTAAGGATTGAAAGGAGTGGATAATTGAGGATATTGGAAGCCCTAATTCCTTCATAACTGATTAAACCTCAAAAATTTAGTTTACTTCTTGCAATTATTCTCGTAGTTAGATAAAAACCCAAATCAATTATCGTTTGCCAAATAGATAACCTAGAATAGATGTTCGGTAATTAGAAACCAGTCTCCGTGGACGATAAAATCGGTCTTACAAGACTATATTACTTGTAACGATACTTACACTTGCGTGAGCACGTGGAAATCGTCCTAACACGTACGCAGACCTTACTCTTACCTTGAGAGGTAGAAAAGCTATTTCTGATAGATCCTCGGCTCAAAATAAAGCAATAACAAAGTAGGTCAAATAGGAAAAAGGAAACAGTAACTATAAGATAACAATATGCTAAGCAAAGATCAAAAGACAATAAATAATAACAGAAATCGAAGGATAAGAAACTACATGGAAAATACTACGACTCCTAGTAAGGAAGGATAAGCGAGACGACATGCTACTACCTACTAACCTTCTACCCTAATCTGTGTCCTTCACAACCTCCTATTTAAGATTATGTCTTCGGTAAGCTGCAACTGCGCATGTCCTATTTAATCAACTCTCCCCAATACTTTTTCGGCCTACCTATGCCTCTCTTGAAGTCATCCATAGCCAACCTCTCACACCTCCGCACCGTAGCATCCGGGCATCTCCTCTTCACATGTTCAAACCATCTCAGCCTCGCTTCCCGCCTAAGTTGCGCAGACTCCGTTTTTGGTGTCGTTCCCATCTTGATACATGCAGATACGGGTGTGTGAGCGGGTGTGGGAGCGAGATACGTCCGGGATACGGTCAACCTACTTCAGATACTTTGAACGGAGTACATTGATAAATTTGGGGGAAAATTGAGATTTTATTTCTCAAAATTAAAGATAAAACGAATTTAAGATAAGGAAAATGACATACTTTCAATATTATAGTACTTTGTCTCATTTTTGCTGATTCGTGCTTAAGAGAAACAAAGAATTCAAGGTCGGTAGACAGTAGCAGCTTGCTGGAAGGCCTTGAATGACTTTATTTTTCTCTTTTGAAGGAAGAACGAACACGTGAACGAAGCTGAATGGCGATCTGTAAGATCTTGAAAGAAAGAAGTTGGGGAATTTTGAGGAAGACGACCTAGAAAAAGAAAGAAGTTGGGGAATTTTGAGGAAGACGACCTAGAAAAAGAAAGAAGTTGGGGAATTTTGAGGAAGACGACCTAGAAAAGTCGTGAACGAAGCAAAGAATTGCAGTTCCTTCCTAAAGGACTCTTAATCGTATAAACATAATAAAATGACCAATTTATTCTCGATTATATGCTACTTGTCCCCTTCATTTTCCTTTTTGAATTTTCTTAACCGAATTCCCGCACTCGTATCCATACCCGGATACGCATTCCCGAATCTTAAAATTTAGATTTTGCCGAATCCGACATTTGGATTTGTACCCGTATCACCCGCACTGAGTCCGAGCAACTTAGCTTCCCGCATCTTGTCCTCTATCGAGGTCACTCTCGCCTTGTCCCAGATATCTTTATTTCTTTTCTTAAAAATGTTTTCCACCATACCGAACACACCCTTAGAGTAACTATCTCTCCTAGTCACCATCCTTATTTGTTGACTATAATGAATGATAAATGAGTGTTTGGAACTGGAGTTAGCGGCCTAATGTTACTCTAAGGGTGTGTTCAGTATGGTGGAAAACATTTTTGTTTTCCAATTTCCCATGTTCAGTTGGTTAAAAAAATTTGAAAAACATTTTCTCGAGGAAAACAAGTTCCTTGAAATGAGAAAAATTACTTCCCTTGTGGAAGTAGGGAAAACAAGTTCCACAAGTGGTATTCCACATTGATTGTGTCCTCACCGCTCTCCAACACACCTTATCTTCACCCTACCTTTGTAGCCCCTATCCCAAACTACCCCTAACCCCTATCCCCACCCCCACCTCCAATAGTATTTGTCTAGATTATATATAAATGCGTTTAGAATGTTTTTTGCTTACGTACCGAACATAAGAAAATAAGAAAATAAGAAACTCACTTATTTTCCTGAAAAATATTTTCCAACAACATACTACCACATGTGGGGGGTCTGGGAAGGGTAGAGTGTATGTAGACCTTACCCTTACCTTGTAGAGGTAGAGAGGTTATTTCTGAAAGAAGCTCGGCTCAAGTAACGCATATAAAAGCAGTTCAAAAAAGAAAGTCTAGCAGTTAAAACATAGCAAATAGTAAGGAAAAATAGCCATAACAATAATAACCGGAGCACAGAAAACAACAGGTATTAACAGAAATTCTAGCACAAGAAACTACGTGAATACGTTTAATACTACTAGTATGAAAGGAGAGGTAAAGTGCACCAAAATACCACACTATCACCACGCCTATCACGGATGAAAGCGAAACAATGCTCAACTATATACTAACCTTTTACCATAATCTGCGACCTTCATACCCTCCGATCTAAGGTCACGTTCTTAGTAAGTTGAAGATGTGTCAAATCCTGTCTAATTACCTCTCTCCAACACTTCTTCGGCCTACCTCTACCTCTCTTTAAACCTACCATAGCCAACTTCTCACACCTCCTCACACCTCCTCACTGGGCATCTACCATCTCCTTTCCACAGCCCGAGTCATCTCAGCCTTGCTTCTCTCATCTTGTCCACCACGGAACCCACGTTGTCTGAGATATCTTCGTTCCTAATCTTATCTCTCCTAGTATGCCCACACATCCACCTCAACATCCTCATTTCCGCAGCTCTTATCTCCTGAACATGAGAGTCTTAACTGGCTAACACTTTGCCTCATACAACATAGTCGTCCTAACCACCACTCTGCAGAACTTACCTTTAAGTTTTAGTGTATCACACAAGACTCCGGAGGTTAGCCTCCATTTCGTCCACCCCACACCAGGAAAACATTTTCCTTCATATCGAACACACCCTAAGTGTTGCATTCGCACTGACTACACATTTTTAGATAATTGTTTTTTGGGCCCTTTATCATTGATGAGTTTAAGGATGTCCATCCATGATAGAGTATGACGTGTGGTAGGCTAAGTCTCTTCAAGTAGTGGTACACGAAGGTTCTTGTTTTGTCTCTTTTTTTTCCTTCCGCTTCTCTTTTTCTTTACTTTCTTTGGGGCCCCTTATTGTTGTTGAGATCCATAAGAATATCTTCACAAGCAGTACTCAAGAGGATGACTGAGTGGTTGAAGCTTAGGAGCAGCAATATGAAGATCCAAGTTCGGATTCTACCTGCACAGTGTAAGTTCCAAGTTCGGATTCTACCTGCACAGTGTAAGACTGTCTAGTCTAACCTTTATGAGCAGGCTTACCCAATACCTCCGTTTGTGGACTATAGCAAGTTACCCAGTGTATTAGTTGAGGTGCGCGAGGTGGCTCCTACACATGCCTTGATAATAAATAAAAAAACCAGAAAACAAAGTATTCCTGAGTAATTGTGTTGTTATATACTTCACAATGTGGCAAAATGGGTTAATCACTGGTGACTTTGTGCAATCAACCTATAATGGGTTATAAATAAGATGGCAGTAAATGGGTGATAATAGATTTAAGACATCAAAGTTTTGATTACAATTCCTTTTAGTTTTAGTTAATCCATTTTATTACCCATGGGGTATTTCTTCTATCCATTTTACCACCTGTAGTATTTAAAGAACAAAAATTCGTTCATGGCATTCAAAGATCTTTTTAGGATAATTGAATGGCTGAAAGGTTAAGGGTCATTTGTATCGGCCTTATTTTGGTTGTTTCCTTATTTCTTGTTTGACAATGTTTGATATTTAAATTAATACATTCCGTTGATCTTGGAAAACATTTCTTTTACTCTTTCCAAAAAATTTACAGAAAGCAAGAGTTCAGTAGCTTGCTTTTGTTACAAACTCAGATGTGGGAGGCTTATTCACTTTAATGAGGTCAGTGATTTTTCCCGAGTGTAAACTGCTGAAATATAATTTGATGGTTCACTTTTATCATGCCCTTAATAATCAACTGACTGATGCCTTTGGAAACTGATATGGAAAAGTAGAAGTCCAAGAAGTTCTTCATTGGTTAGGAAAACTCCCCTTACATAATACAAATCATACCCACGCGCATATTTGGTGCATTCGAATGGAAGAAATAGAAGGGCATATCAAGGAGTTGTCCTTTGATGGGTTTATAATTTATCGACAACATAGTTCTTTTTCATTTTTATTTTTGCTGCAAAGAAACTTACGCGTCATAACATGAGGAGATCATAAGCTTTTTGGTAGAGCTAAATTTGTATAGCTGACTGACTGAGTTGACTTATTTGTCTTAATTGTGATTTTTGAAGAAACTAGTGTCTCTTCCTGCAAGGAGTGTAATTCTGTTGCCTTCTACACCCGCTGCACCCGCTCAATGCCCTGCTAATGAAAACTCTTTACTGTTACTTTTCAAAGAAAAAAACGAATACATTACTCAAGAAAGAAACTAGGCGGTAGAAATAGGATGCACTTTGTGCTTTATTTCTTTTAGATTAGACAACGTTAAGGCCCGTTTCGGATCATTGGTTTCAGGAGTCTTTTGAATTGGTGCAATGTGTTGAAAATTGTTTTTGGATGTGCTTTAGGGGACAGATTTGTTTCCAAATTGGAGTATGTGATATGTGTTTTTGGAATATTGTAATAGTTCAATATTTCTCTGCCCCACAAAGGTGGTTCGTACATGCTACCCTCCCCAGACCCCACTTTGTGGGATTATATTGGGCATGTTGTGTTGTTGTTGTTGTATAATGGAAGCTTCAAAACAGTGAGAATGTAGAGTTAGATTGAACCAATTTCTTCTTAGGCTATGTTTGGATTGGCGGTGGGCAGAAGTGTTTCTGGCGGAAGTGATTTTGTCATTCTGACAAAAGTGATTTATGTTTGGATAGTTTTGATCAAAATTGCTTTTGAATGTAGAATTACCAAAATGGACATACATATAAATAAAAATTACTATACATATAAATAGATGGAAGTATGTAAATAAAAATTACAAATAGATAATAGAATTTAAAGTGCAATATAGTACTTAAATATTAGTAGAATATTATTACAATACTAATTTAAAGTGCAAATAGTATTTAAATATTATTACAATACTAATTTAAATATTATTACAATAAAAAATTTCGATACTTCAACTTGGGTATATTTATTTCTTGTTTGTTCAAAATATAATATATTATAGTAATAATATTCGGAGTTTAAAGTTCCAATCTGCAGTTACACATGAACAAATGTCAACTTTAGTAGTATATTTGATTTTTTTTAATTAAAACCGAACATGAGTAGTATATTTGATTTTTTTTAGTAATTATTTTTAGATATTTAAAGAGGGTAATGAAAGTTGTATATTTGGATTGTTTTTAGTAATTATTTCTAGATATTTAAAGAGGGTAATGAAAATTGTATATTTGAATTTTTTTAGTAATTATTTCTAGATATTTAAAGAGGGTAATGAAGGTGGATAGAGTTGTTGATGAAAATTAAAGAGGGTAATAAAGAAAATGGTAAAATTCAAATTGAAATAAATGATAGAAGTGCTTCTGGACGTGCTTCTGAAAAACCAAACCAAACATGTCAATTTTGCCATTTTCACGAAAGTGGGTACCCAGAAGCCAATCCAAACATGCACTTAATTGTATGATGTTGCACGAGTATGTGTCTAAATAGAGAAGAGATGAAAAGCTGATAAACAGCAGTGAAGGAAATAGTTGTTGGTGACAATCCACATTAATACTAGAAAGATATCAAACAAAATGTTCTTTTTCTTTTAAAGAAAGAAGACAAATATTGGTTTTCAATCAAGAGACATTGAACAAGACACTAGTCAAATAGGCCCTTGATTATCAGGTGAGTACTGATTGTTGACTCCTTCCACTTTCTCTAACATTTTACTTTTAAAAGAAGAGAAGCTCTTTTGAGCTGGTTTTATGTATTACTAGTGAATACACCTGAACACTTCTTTAATAGTTTGATCAATTTCAACATCACCTCTTCTCTCAAACGTTTTATTTATGTAAATGTTGGCCTTTTATTTTCTTCTTCTTGTTCTTTTCTTTGTGTTTTAACAGTTTCAAGTGAACGTTCTATCTCAGGTCAATAACGCTTGCTGGTGTTCGTCGACTTCTGGAAGAAGATCTTGGTCTTGAGAAAAATACTCTTGATGCCTTTAAGAAGTTTATTCAGAACCAAATAGATGAGGTGGTATTTTGTTTCAAAAACCTCTTTACTTCCAAGAGGGGTATGTTTGTTAATCATTTTCAGGAAAAAATGTTAACAGGTGTTATCTTCTGAAGCTCCTAAATCTAGCAGTGTTGATAAAAGCCTTGAAAAAAGAAGTAAAACAGCAAAGAAGAGTGGTGAAACCTCTGATTCGTTTAGCAGCCGAAGTAAAAAAATAACAGAGAAAGTAGAATCAGGAAAGAGATCTGCTGCAAAAGAAAGAGTTGAGAAATCTGAAGGACTGAAGAAACGAAAAAAAACTAATTCAGAGGATAATGTCCCTGCCAAAAAGCAGAAAGAAGTTTCTAAGAAGCTGTCAGATGAAAATAGTGATGGAGACGCCGATAAGAATGATTCTGAAGATGGTCAATCTGGATCATCTGCTGATGAAATACCTGCCAAGGTTAGGTTATTATGATAATATCCGTATAATGTTAATTGTTAAAATCCTCCCCATCTTCTGATTCATTAAACCTACCTAAATGCAGAAGAAAGTTGTGAAGGGAGCATCAGCTAATGCTGGATATGGAAAACGTGTGGAACATCTGAAATCAATATTCAAAGCTTGTGGGATGAGGTTTGTCTTTTCGTAAGATTTTTAATTACCTGTATTAACTGATGCTCGGACCCACGTTCTAATTGAAATGTTCAACGTTCTGTGATCATCCTAAAAACCAGTGTTGCGCCTTCTATTTACAAGAGAGTCAAGCAGGTATCTGACGACAAGCGTGAGGGCTTCCTGATAAAGGAGTTGGAAAAAATACTTTCTGCAGAAGGGCTATCAACGAACCCCAGCGAGAAAGGTAAATTATGACTATTTAAAAGCTTCTAAAGGAGTGTTAAGGTGTTGTAACTATGGTACCTAACAATTTTTCAGTTGAAATGATATATAGCTTCTTCACTTCCGGTTTACTTCACTGCTACTTTAAATTGCTTGCTGCTTTTAGCCACTCCTTTTTGGTTGAACCAATTCTCTTGTCGAGTTGGAAAGTGTTAAAGTGTAGCTTTATAGGTGCATGTATGGGGGAGTTTTATTGTGTAACTTTATGCTGATGCCACTTCTAATTTCCCAGAAATCAAAGAAGTCAAAAAGAGAAAGGAAAGAGTGAAAGAATTAGAAGGCATTGACTTAAGCAACATTGTTTCAAATACACGAAGGAGATCAACGACTAGCTTTGTGCCTCCTCCGAGACCCAAATCACCTCCTAAAAATGATAAGAATGATGTCAAAGACCATGATAGCAACGACGATGATGTAAGTGACGACGACAAAGACGATGATGGCAATGAAGATGATGAGAGCAGTGAGAGTGAGGAGTTCAATGAAGGTATATTTGCTAGCATATACATTCTACAGTGGTACTGATTTGAGATAGTTTTACCTTCTTGTTCAATTGGGTTTCCCTGCACTTTCCATTTTGCCTCACCATTGGCCTCCTAACTGCTCTAGTGAATGACATGTATTTGTTCTGCAGTAACAGCAATTTTCCTCCTCTTTGGTTGAAGTTTCATAACTACAATATTCCTTATTCTCCTTGTCAGCATATGTTAGGGTTACACAGGGATTGGAACAAAGACACATTTCACATTTGGTTGTGAATTCTCATGTGGCAGGCATATATCAACACCGACCAATCATTAGTTCAAGTCACACACTCATAATCCATTCTCTTCACAAAATTCCCTTCAATCCCCCCTCCCCCCTTTAGTTGGCATGAATAGTTAAAGGGGGGAAATATCCAAATCCATGTCTTATTATTTTCAATAATCTATACTTGTAGCAATGAAATACTATATATTTCTCCACCAAGCGATAAAAGATTGATTACAAATAGTCTCCTATTAGGTAGTACTAGTTCTTTTGCTCATTGGCCTAAAAGTTAAATCACTTCAAAATTTTACGTGTAACAAGAATAAGATGAAGTATAATCTTGTGGAAACAAAACTATTTTAGTGTACTAATTTTTTTTGCACCTGTTCTCCACCTGATTGTCATTCATTTGCATAAATTCATCGTACAAGTGTTTCTCGTTTCTAAAACACCCTTTTCCGTGGCAGATGATAACGAGGACAGTGAATGAAGCTCTCAGATGAGTGAAGATTATAAGTTATAGACCGGGGATGATCTTTCCAATGTATCAATAGTTTCAGTTGCTCAACTTAGATTTGGGAGCTGTTAAATTAGCGTTCATGGATATTAGATACCATAGTTGTTAGTTATCGAGCGATTTTGTACATGAAGCATTTTTTGGTTGTGCATTGTAGGAGGTGATAATCTTCATGTTTGTGCTGGTATCAGTTCTTTAAAAGGCTTCTTGGCGCAAGGTGCATTTCGATGGTAGCAGTGTTTTAAAAGGTTTGGGGCTCGCCTCAAAGTACATTGAATGCCATTATCTCATCAGCTTTTACGGCAGTGTGTACAATTTCTTCAATAGTCTTATTGACCCTCTGATTCTTCAATTAACCTTGACTTCTCGAAGTTGTCTTAGTCTTTTTCAAGTATGAAGTTCGAGATTATTTCAACCTTAAAGTCACATATTCTATGATTGAGAAGTTAGTGAGGGTGAGATTCACCTTAACCTGCCTTTTGGGAATTGTCAAACTTCATGTTTTCATTTGCTAATGGTTCTAGATCTTAGTTATATATTTTTAGTAGTTAGTTTTTTTCTTAATTATTTTTCATTTGAAACAAATTATCCTCTGTGTTCATTGGTGAATACACCCTAGTTATTTATCTGTCAAGTTCTAATGACTTAAGGACTTCCAAATTGTTATTGACATAATACTCATTTTAGTGAATAGTCTTGACGATTGGATCTCTCTAAATGGAAATATGTCGGTAGTCTCTTAGCTAAGGAATGAGATAAAATCCATGTACTTGGCTACTTTTCTTTACCTCTTTGATTGTAATTTCCCATGTAACCATACTGCTAAAGAAAACAAATAAGAATCAAGCTAGGTTACTCCTCTTTCCTTTTTGAATTAATTTGTCCTCGCAAGTGAGTGACTATCACTCTTTTGCACGGGCAAGATCTGAAGACTCTTGCATAAAAAGATGGGTGGGTTATGAATTCGGATTAGCTATTGTCAAAGTGGCCAGAAACAAACTTCTGTTTTATGTAAAGAAAAAAACTCTTCCTTTCTCTATCAACATATTTAGAGTGATCAAGTGAAACCTCCTTCTCATAAGATGACCGACCCTTTTGTAAACTTGGTGAAATCTTATCGCGATGAATGAAACTCTACTCCATGCCCCGCTTCTTGTCAATCACATCAGAAAGTCATCGGGTCGACAGTTACCTTTTTCGGTAAAGAATTATAACTAGTTGATAATAGATGGCGAGACAGTGAGTAATGAACATGTAGATGTGACACTACGGTTAAGAAGAGTCGTCGTCCCGAATATTGGGTGAACCCAAGCATTAAATAGTGTCATTTAGTGGCGTGCATGAAGTAGTCGTCTTATTGCTGATAGGTAAGACTATATAAGTTACAATAATATATCGCGGTAAAACAAGAATGATTTCTCGATTTATTTACTTGCCGGGAGAATAATAATAATATTGTATAGTATGTGCAAGTTGCTTCTTTAATACAAATATTCGTCTTTTTTTATGTTTCTAGTTGTGCCAAAACTAGAAATACTACAAAAGTTATTAATTATTTGTTTATTAGGAGGTACAATGTGTACTTTAAATCTTTTTCGATTGTTATGGTGGTTGATTTGATTGTATTTCATAATAACCTCTCTAGTATTGTATTTTTTTGTATCTCATAATTACTTTTACAATATAGAAATTTGTAGTACGTAAAATTTTCCTTTTTTGAAACTTCGACAATTGTTTTTTAACTTTTTAAAAATTGTTTTATTTTTTAATGTGTTTTATTTCTTGTATTTTTATACAATATAATTCATTAAATAATAAAGTTTAAAGCTTTGAAATGCTTACACCGCATGTCATGAGACTTATGCCTCGACCTAGTTATTTCATTTTATGCGTGTACAAAAGCCACTTGGAGAACCGCTATTTAAACATCTGAAATTACAAATATTAATAGAGGATTGGTGCAGTGAACTTATGTCATAATAGAGGATTGGTTTAAATTATTCGTTCCCAATCATTCATTAGAAAGGCATTTCTGTTTGTTTAAATTACTTGCTTGTTATGCATCTATAAATCCTTATTCTAGTGGAGTACATAGGTTACAAGTTTTCGTTGCACTAAACATGGTAGAGAAACGTCCTCCGGGGCATAGTCCAGTGGCAAAGTTTGGGCGCTATAAGGCGCTCTGCCATGCACAACGTGGGTTCGATTTTCCGCAAACACGAAGAAATTCTGCATATGGGGAATTGGACCTTGTCTCATTGATCAGTTGTACGCTTTCAGAAACTTGGCCACAGGAGCACATCTCGCGATTTACCTGGTGATAGTGTTGAAGGACCGGTGCAATTACCGCCAGGACGTCTGAATAATACCAGTAAAGTAGTCAAACGCAAGCCTGAAAACCTGGGTTATCAAAAAAAACATTGTAGAGAAACAATCAATTTGTTGCCTGCAACTTTCTGTAAATGTATAGGATGCAATTAGCAGAAGAATCCACGTTTTCGCATGGACACATTACCCTTTTTGCAATATCCCAGGGATAGCTAATATTAAAGGAATATGTTCCTTCCTTTTATTGATAAATACTTTTTAATATATATAAAATTATAAAAATATTTACTTTGATACAAACTAGGTAACTAATTAACCTAATTACAAAGGATTATAATTCTACCTACAATAGGAGATATACAGTTAATGAGAATATTAGAAAATAGTTTATTACACCCCCCGCAGTCGAAACGGGAGGTTCTCGAACACTGAGACTAGCTCGAAAGTCATCAAATAGTATGCGCGAAAGTTCTTTGGTGAAGATGTCGGTAATCTGATATCTGGAAGGAACATGAGGACACGAACTTGATCACGAGCCACTTTTTCGCGAACGAAATGAATGTCCATCTCAATGTGTTTAGTGCGCTGATGTTGGAAGGGATTGCCAGAAAGATATATCGCACTAATATTATCACAGTAGACCAGTGTTGTCTTTTGAATTGGGTAGTGAAGCTCAAGTAGAAGGTTACAGATCCAACAAGACTCAGAGGCGACGTTGGCAACACCTCTGTATTCTGCTTCTGCACTTGATCGGGATAGTGTAGGTTGCCTTTTGGAAGACCAAGACAATAGGTTATCTCCGAGGAAAATGCAATAACAAGACGTGGAGCGTCGGGTGTCAGGACATCCATCCCAGTCAGCATCAGAATAAGTAGTGAGACCAGTGAACGATGACCTATATAGATGTAATTCGAAGTGAAGTGTACCTTGGAGGTATCGTAAAATACGTTTGAGGGCATGCATGTGTGCTTCTGTCGGACTTTGCATGTGCAAGCATATTTGTTGCACGACATAGGATATGTCTGATCTCGTGAATGTGAGGTACTGCAGGGCCCCAACCAAGCTACGATAGTGAGTCGGGTCTGAATATGAAGGGCCAAAATTAGCGTTGAGCTTGAAATTGGTGTCTATAGGCATGTGGAATGGTTTTCAAGATGTCATGCATGTTGATCGGTGTATTTTATATACACCTTTTGAGTCAGTTTTAGTTAGTCTTTTGTCCCATTTTGCACATATAAGTGTCGTATTAGGATAGTTTTTCTTTCTTTTGAGTCAAAGTGGTTAAAATGGCCAAATGGCGGAAAAGGAGCAAAAAGAGGGCAAAAGAGGAGATGCCAGAGCTGAAAACAGAGAAAGTGGCGAACGAGGCTAAAATCCAGACCAGCGCCGCGGCGCCTCCTGCAGGCAAAAGCAGGGCCGCGGCGCCCACCATTCAGAGAGGCTGCAGAAGACTCAGCGCCGCGGCGCCCTCAGAGACCAGATGCAGGGCCGCGGCGCCTAAACATCCGAGAAGCCACAGGAGTTGCAGCGCCGCGGCGCCAAAAGCAGGGCCGCGGCGCCAAAACACCCGACGGATTGCAGAACTTCCGGCGCCGCGGCGCCTGTCTGCAGGGCCGCGGCGCCGACGCGAAAAAAATAGGTTTTTAGACGGATTTTGGGCCTGGCCTGCAGGGAAAAGTTGAGGCGGTTTTCAGCCTATAAAAGGAGAACCCTAGGCAGTTTTGAGGTTCCCTTCGCACAACACAAGACTTTTAGCTTGGAGATTGGACACCATTAGTTTAGTAATTTCTTGTCCCTTTCTTGTTCTTTATTTCAGTTTTGCATGATGAACATGGAATTAGTTCTTGTCATCTTTATGGCTAGGAACTAATTCTCTTATAGGGCTTTCTATGTTGAATTTCTTGAAACTTATGTTATAAATTAATGCATGCTTATGGTTATTTTTCTTATTGAGAGATCTATCCAATAATTGAGTTGAATTCTTGGTAATTAATTGACAACTAATTATCACTATATGATTTCTAATCGATTCGAAAAGGGGATTGTGAATATCTGTAAGTTGGGTAGACATTCTTGGATCGGGGATGAAAATACCTCAATTATTTATGTAAGCGTTGATGAGAGGCTTAACAACCCTAATTTTGCGCATCAGGCGTGATCAACTAGGTTTTTGTTCTTAATCCTCCTATAAAGTTATCCTTATCAGCGAAAGTTAGGTAAGGTGCGATACTGGGGTTGAGTGTTTATATAACCCTAACGGGAGTATAAAACGATTTCGTAAACCTGCTTTCTCCTAAAGAAAAATACCATGAGTTAATGCATTAGTAAGTAGCATAAGCGGATAGTAAGGATACATAGAAGCCCTATTCTCATCACAACTGAAGTAAACCTTTATAGTTAAATAGTTTTTATAATTCGTAGTTATAAACAACCAATCAATCATAAATTCACCAAATAGATACTAGAAAATAGATAGTTGGTAATTGGACCCTAATCCCAGAGGACGATATTCGGTCTTATCAAAGACTATACTACTTGTCACGATAACGTGCACTTGCGTTTAAAGTGTGTGCATCTTACCGCGCATCAAGTTTTTGGCGCCGTTGCCGGGGATTAGGCATAGTTCAATATCAAAGTTGTCTATTTTTAATTTCTAATTTGGCTTTTATTTTGATTTTTAATTTTTTACGTTTTTCTTTTGAAAAATTCGAGGTGCCGTGATTTGTTGTCTGTTTTTGATCTATTTCAGGAAGTCAGTTTATGCGAAGGAGAAGAGGAGCAGACACTCTTGTTCCCTTCAATCCAGAAATTGAGAAAACTCGCAAACGAGTAAAGAATCAGCGGAGCGCAACCTTGTTAGAGATGAACGGCGTTCAGAACAACAACGGAATGGGATAAGGGTTAGGAGAGAATCAACCCCACCCAGGAATGCCTAGGCAAGCGCCAATAGACGTGGAAGAGAGAGTCCAAGTCCAGCCAGAACGAAGTTTGGGAGACTATGTGCTATCAAGAGTGAATGGAGCACAGACATGCATTAGGCTCCCTGCAATAGGAGCCAACAACTTCGAGATAAAACCAGCGATTCTGAGCATGGTACAACACATGGCAATTCGAGGATCGCCATCGAGGATTCACATATGCACATAGCTAATTTCTTGGAGCTATGTGCAACTTTTATATATATAGGCGTTACTGATGATGCCGTCAGATTGATGCTCTTTAACTTCTCACTCAGGGATATAGCAAAAGTATGGTTGAATTCCCTGCCGGCCGATTCGATTTTCACATGGCACGAGCTGACACAAAAATTCTTAGCCAAGTTCTTTCCTCCGTGTAAAGCAGCAAAACTAAGAGGGGAGTTGAACAACTTCTACCAAGCAGATGGAGAGTCCTTATATGAAGCTTGGGAAAGGTTCAAAGATCTACAGAGAAAGTGCCCACACCATTGCATTGAGTTGTGAAACTTGGTCCACATCTTCTACAACGGGCTGAGCAGTACTACCAGAACTATCATAGATGCAGCAGCAGGTGGAGCATTCATGAGGAAAACAGCCCACGACGCTCATGAGTTATTAGAAGACATGGCCACTAACAACCATGTCACGGAAGAGAGGTCGACGAATGGGAGAAGAACAGTGGGAGTCCATGAAATAGACGCTTATCGCCGCCTCAATGCCCAGTGGCCCTTCTAGCTAAACAGTTGCAGCAACATACAGTGTCAGTGAATGCGGTACAGATGCCTAAAAGCTGCGAGATATGTGGTGGCCCACATACATTTAATAGGTGTCCTTCAGCGGACCCCAACAATATACCAATGGAGCAGGCGGAGTGTCAGGCCATAGGTAACTATCAAAGGCAACAGAACAACCCCTACTCTAACACTTATAACCCAGGATGGAGGAATCACCCAAATTTCTCATGGAAAGGAGACCAGGGGCAGCAGAATCGCACTCAAGGGCGCAGACCGCATAATGGGCAACAGAACCACTATCGTGGCAGCAGAATCCAATACAGGCGCATCGTAACCAAGGCAGAACGAATCAGCAACCCTTCATTCAAGCCCCACAACATCAACAGTTCAATGCACCAGTTCAGAAAGAAAAGCCAGATGAGATGAAAGCAGCTGTGACAAAGACTTGCAATGCCTGCACCAGTTCATGACAGAAGCTAGATCCTCATTCAGAAACTTGGAGACACAGGTAGGGCAGCTAGCTAAGCAGGCAAACATCAGGCCACAGGGGACATTGCCAAGCAATACAGAGGTAAATCCGAGGGAGCAGTGTCAGGCAGTGCAGTTGAGAAGTGGAAGACAGTTGGAGCAGCAGCCACCTCAGCCAGTAGTTGAGAAGAAATCAGAGTTAGAAAAAGAGAAGGTGATTGAGCCTAGCCCAGTGATAGAGAAAACTCCAGAGAAGGAGTATACAGAAAAGATCCCTTTCCCCCAGAGATTACAGAGGAAGGCGGTCGATAAACAATTTTCCAAATTTTTGGAAGTATTCAGGAAGCTGCATATCAACATACCTTTTATAGAGGCTTTGGAGCAGATGCCTTCCTATTTCAAGTTCATGAAAGAAATCTTGGGGAAAAAGAAGAAGCTGGCGGAATATGAGATAGTAGCACTAACAGAAGAGTGTAGTGCTATCTGAAAAGTTGCCACCCAAGCTAAAGGATCCTGGCAGCTTTACACTACCTTGCACAGTGGGCAGGGTGACTTGCAACAGAGCTCTATGCGATTTAGGGGCAAGTATAAACCTGATGCCCTTATCAGTTTTTAAAAGATTGGAGTTGGGAGAGGCCAAACCAACCACTGTGAGTCTGCAACTAGCTGACAGGACAGTGGTTCATCCACGAGGAAAAATTGAGGACGTGATTGTGAAAGTAGGAAAATTCTTCTTTCCTGCAGACTTCCTCATTCTTGACATGGAAGAAGACGCGGAAATCCCTATCATATTGGGGAGGCCATTCCTAGCAACGGGAAGAGCTTTGATTGATGTTGAAAGAGGAGAATTAACACTAAGGGTGGAGTCCGAAGAAATGATGTTTACAGTTTTTAAACACGTCATTGAGCCACCAACAATGAGTGGGTGCTTTGCAATCAGCACCATCAAACCATGCGAGCCGATACAAGTCAACCAAAGAGCGATGAGCCCAAGAAAGCAGGCATGGTTTGCTGAAATGCCACTAAGGGAGGTAAGTTTTCCTGAACTCCCTATTACTGATAATGCCAAGAAGAAAAGAAGAAAACGCCAAATGTGGAGGAAATGGATAGGTTGGGGGCTTAATCCACCCCAGGGTTATTAAGGCTAAGGAACTTGCGTCCGGCTAAAAGACGTTAAAGACAGCGCTTGTTGGGAGGCAACCCAATATTTTTAATTATGTTATTTTAATTTCTGTCTTTATTTTATTTTATTTTATTTTGTCTTGAACAGTCTCACGGTCTAGGGTTCTTGTTTTATGTTGTTGGATGACAGGTGGACTAAAAGCTAAAACCGAGGAAAAAGGAGCAAAAACGCTGAAAAAAGGAAAAAGCGATCGTCGGCGCTGAGAATCGAGGCAGCGCTGTAATTTCGAAGAGCCACAAGTACTAGCAGCCGCATGGCCGAATCTCGGGCGCGCGCCCGAACTTCAAAGAGCCATATTTCCGTGCAAATTCCAGAATTTTTCCTCCTAAACCTCCGTTATGACCGCTGTGTTGTGTCAGTAAGTTGTCCTTTTTCTTTTATTTTCTTTGAGTCTTGCACACATTGGGGACAATGTGTGATTTAAGTTTGGGGGTGTTTTATTTGTGTCTTGTTATGTTTCAATTAAGTCTTTTTATTTTTTTTATTTTTTGTGTTTATTTTTGAGTCACATTTTTTCCCCCCATCTTTTTAAGGCATAATTGCCTGTCAAAGATCATGGATGCTGTAGTTGCTAGAAACACCTAGTGAAGGAAGGTAGAATAATGTAACGGAATTGAAGAAAATATCTAAACACTTAGGTTAGATATGCCAAAAACTCACAAAATCTGTCTATTTGGAGTTTCTTACTTAAATTATGCATGCTAAATGATAAATACTTATGTGTTAGAATTGCTTTCTATTTGAGGCGAAATAGTTAGGATATGCATGTTAGGGAGATGACTCAGGCATTTCTTTGATAGCCAATTCTTACCATTCTTTTCTATCCTGTACTTTAAAAAATATCCCTAGTCAGCCCCATTGAGCCTAAATTTGAAACTTCTTCTTTGACACCCTATATTCCCACAAATTGTACCATAAGTGAAAATATGAAATAGTGGAATACACTGTGTTAAAAAAAAGAGATAAAAAGAGTGAATAAGTCTGTGCACCCCAATACAAAAGTAATAAGAAATAGGCAAAAGCCTAAGTTTGGGGGTGCTTGTCATTATTATATACTTCACTCTCCCAAAACAAAAGAGGGAAAAGATAGAATCGAAGTGAAGGAAAGAACAAAAAGAAAAAAGGAAATATTGAAAAGCTAAAGAGCTTATGGTACACGAAATGAGCCTAAATTGCCCATTTTTACCTACCTATACGGCTATACCTAAGCCTACATTACAACCCTTAAAGTCCTGAAGATCTCTTTTATGCATATTCAGAATTAGTGGAGAATAGCAAGTAAGCATGCCATAGGAATTCTTGAATTTATATGCATGATTTAGTATATTGACTTCCATTAAGCATGATGAATATGAGTTTGCGAAATATTTAGCTTCATGTGTTTAGTGTGCTGAAAATTTCATGCTATATGTTCCTGCATATTATTCTGCTAACCTTCATGTTTTTCTAGATAACACTAATGCAGCAAAAGTGATCAATGTCATTGAGTCTTTTTTTCGTTTTCCTTGAGTCTGTATTTCTTTCTTTTGATCTTTGCTCGAGGGCGAGCAAAGGTTAAGTTTGGGGGTATTTGATCGGTGTATTTTATATACACCTTTTGAGTCAGTTTTAGTTAGTCTTTTGTCCCATTTTGCACATATAAGTGTCGTATTAGGATAGTTTTCTTTCTTTTGAGTCAAAGTGGTTAAAATGGCCAAATGGCGGAAAAGGAGCAAAAAGAGGGCAAAAGAGGAGATGCGGAGTGAAACAGAAAGTGGCGAACGAGGCTAAAATCCAGACCAGCGCGCGGCCTCCTGCAGTAATGCGGGGCGCGCCACGCCCATTCGCAGAGGCTGCGAAGACTCAGCGCCAGGCGCACTCGAAGACCGATGCAGGTCGCGGCGCTAAATATCCGAAGCCACAGAGTTGCAGCGCGGCGCTCGAAGCAGATATCGAGGCGCGGCGCCAAAACACCCGACGGATTGCGAACTTAGCGCCACGGCGCGCCGGCGAAAAAAATAGGTTTTTAGACGGAGTTTGGGCCTGGCCTGCAGGGAAAAGTTGAGGCGGTTTTCAGCCTATAAAAGGAGAACCCTAGGCAGTTTTGAGGGTTCCCCTTCTTGCACAACACAAGACTTTTTGCTTGGAGATTGGACACCATTAGTTTAGTAATTTCTTTTCCCTTTCTTGTTCTTTATTTCAGTTTTGCATGATGAACATGGAATTAGTTCTTGTCATCTTTATGGCTAGGAACTAATTCTCTTATAGGGCTTTCTATGTTGAATTTCTTGAAACTTATGTTATAAATTAATGCATGCTTATGGTTATTTTTCTTATTGAGAGATCTATCCAATAATTGAGTTGAATTCTTGGTAATTAATTGACAACTAATTATCACTATATGATTTCTAATCAGATTCTGAAAAGGGGGGATTGTGAATATGCTGTAAGTTGGGTAGACATTCTTGGATTGGGGATGAAAATACCTCAATTATTTATGTAGCGTTGATGAGAGGCTTAACAACCCTAATTTTGCGCATTGTGCGTGACGGTCAACTAGGTTTTTGTTCTTAATCCTCCTATAAAGTTATCCTTATCAGCGAAAGTTAGGTAAGGTGCGATACTGGGGTTGAGTGTTTATATAACCCTAACGGGAGTATAAAACGATTTCGTAAACCTGCTTTCTCCTAAAGAAGAATACCATGAGTTAATGCATTAGTAAGTAGCATAAGCGGATAGTAAGGATATATGGAAGCCCTATTCTCATCACAACTGAAGTAAACCTTTATAGTTAAATAACTTTTATAATTCGTAGTTATAAACAACCAATCAATCATAAATTCACCAAATAGATACTAGAAAATAGATAGTTGGTAATTGGACCCTAATCTCAGAGGACGATATTCGGTCTTATCAAAGACTATACTATTTGTCACGATAACGTGCACTTGCGTTTAAAGTGTGTGCATCTTACCGCGCATCACATGTACAATCAATGATCTCTTCGGTATACTTCTTCTAACATAGATATAGGCCGCCAGAATGTCGAATGACATAGATGCCCAAGAAATAACTCAGGGCCCCCAGATCTTTCATAGCAAACTCAGAGGAAATGAGAGACATAATAGACCGGCGGAGAGGATCAGATGATGTGGTGAGGATGATTGTTGACACCCAATTTTGACCCTCCCGTCCAGTCATTAACTATAAAATTAGACTAATTTTGTAAAATAATTTTTATGATTTTTTATAATAAAATGCAGCGATAAAACATTAAATACAGGCATAAATAAATAATTTAATAATGGCATCGCGTCTTACGTAAAGTCTTAAGCATTTAGAGTCCCGCGCCCGCACTTATTAACTTTAAGCTTTGTCGTAATTCTTAAATAATTAATAAATGCATAAAATAAATAATTTAGCGATAACGTCGTGTCAGGTAGCATAGCCGCATTTATTAGTAATCATTTGTAATTTAAAATCAATTTTAATCTGATATATGCATTTAATAGCACCGCATTTATAAAGCTTTAAACGATTCTTAAATATCGTACTTGCATTCAGCATTTAAGTAATTTAATATAAACTCAATGCAATTTTAATTTAACTTCGCAATAATGCATAACAATAAGATTTTAAATAATAGCGTCGCATTCTAAAGTATTAAGCATTAATTAAATAACGCGCCCGCATTTAGCACCTAAATAATTAGACTAATTTAGCACCTAAATAATTAGACTAATGTAGCACCTAGATAATTATAATAAAGCACCTAATTAATTTAATCACATTTGTTAATTAGTTAATAATACACTTACCTAGAATTAACTAGCTAATTAATTAATTAACTCCTAATTAAAACTACCAAACTAATACCCTAAATAACCCAACCCAAAACGCAAATTTCAAAGAAATTTCACAATCATGCCCAAACCCGCAAGTGCCCAAACCCTCAAACTTTCATCTTTATACTCACCCTTCCATCGTCTCTTCCAAAAAAGAAAACAAAACGCAGACCTAAACCTAGAAACTTAGGAGAGCCGCCGCTCACCTCAAGTCGCCCGAGATTCTACTCGAGAATCGTGAGACACCTGCCAAATGTTAGCCAGCTTTCCCTTACCATATCCCTACCCAAATCTCGTCAACAAATGGTAAGAATCAATACGAAATCAGTAGCAAATCAATACGAATCAAGCACGAAATCTCAGCCTAGAGAATCAGCCCTAATCGCCTACCTAACTTGGAACCCAAATGGGGGCTATAAGAAGCACATGCAATAGGCATAAGTGGGGACAGAGGTCAGAGTCAGGGGAATCGTTTTCTTTAGCATCGATTAAGGGCTCAGGGAGTGGAGAGCATCGACTCAGAGGAGGTAGAGCAGAGACAGGACACCCCTAGCAGCAGTCAGCACCCAGACCATTAGCATAAGCACCGATAGGTAGTTCAAATCTCCTTCTTTCAATTCAAGCCAAGAATCAGCAAACAAACCTTGCCTTTCATTCGCGTCGCAAACCCAAAACCCGTCGAGCGGACCGACGACTTGATACGCTGCCCCGGGTCGCTGTCCGGAGAAGGTAAACCCGTTCCTTTTCAGTTTTATTATGCAATTTACACTTCGCAATCTGTTTGAGTAACATGCTCTGTCAATAATGTCAATGCTTTTAATCGTTGCTGTGCGTGGTCGAAATTGCTGGTTTAATGTCGATGCTGTTTCACTTAACTGTTAGCTTATCTGTTTCGTCTCTGATTTACGACAGTGGGAGGCTCACCATGTTAACCTATTTAAATGCCTCCCTGATCAAACGAAGATTATAAAGATTTGGCTGCCAATACCCATGAATCTGTTCAGAACAATCATTTGTGTATAAGGAATTATGGGAGTATTGCGCTATTGTGTTTGCCCTGTGGAGAGTGTCTATACCTGCTTCGTGTGTGGTTAGAGAGGAATCCACCTCTTAGCTTCTGTCCGTTTTGTCTCTGTCTATTGCTTAGTGTTTCTTATTCATGGCTTAAATTGGATACTTAGTTCTAATTAGCATATTTTCGACTGCCTCCATGTCAAGAAATAAGATATGTGTGTCACTGGAATTAGATTGAAACATGCCCATCTATCTCATTATTTGCATTACCCTTTGATCATATGTGATGGTCCCCAGCATACTGATGTCGCTTTGCTTCTCGTCTTTTATTAGTTATCTACCTATATTGGTCTGTCTAAGTGCCGAGATATACACCTGCCCGTAAACTGCCTGTTATGGTATAAAGAGCATGTATTCATTTCATTATAGTTCTTAGAAGAGTCTATATAAGCATGACTATTCCCTTTCCGATAGCAAGTTGCATTCTCAACTCGGCTCGTATAATAATCTGTAAGAAATGCACCTCTGACTAATCGATCTCGCTCAAATGAGTTCGGCATCTTGATTACCCTGTATGCCCTCTATATCCATTAGGCTAATTATATGATTTCTTTATATATGAGGGATATGGGGCTGGTGCATAGTATAAAGGTGACTATACCTGCCTAACTTTAACTTAAGTGGTCATGCAAAAATACAATTATTACTGGTGTATGTTCAGCTATACCAACTGTTTGATTGCCTGTGTGTGAAATGCTTCCTTGATAATATGTAACTCCCTCTTCTTGAGCTATTATGTCTGTTTGCTGTTTGCCCAGAAGGGGTCTGAACACATATGAATCATTCATTCGAATTGTCTTGCGCTTTCAGTTAAATCACTCATTTTGTGTTCTTTTTTTTATATTTTAACGTATGTTAACGTATACTCCATTTTCTCCTAAAATTACTGAATATGTAAAATGCTAGTACCCAGTCTTCTTGCCCCCTAACATGCACTACTTGCTGAACCTGCATGCATTTAGTCAATTAGCTATCAATATATATATATATATATATTTATCTAGTATACATACGATATATACAAAGGCCTATGGCAGGTTCTCTCCAGTGTATTGTACACATTTTTACTATGTTTGTATAGTAATTCCTATCTCTGTGTGAATTTGGCTTTAACTAACGACTTACCGAAACCCGCTGTTACAGTCAGGTAAGTTGGTTTGGGTTGTTTTGCTAGAGTCACTGTGATTGGAATTTACTATGCACATAGGTGCATGTTTGACATTTAATGATTTGTATCGAATATTATTTGAGTTGATTCTAATCCTTATCTTTCTTTATTTTTACATGGCACGCATTGGAGCAAAATAAAGAGTCTCACGGCGAGGCTCATCGCAAGCCATTTCAAATGGCGACCCGCATCCGCATTCGCATTACCTCTTCGGCAACTCCTAGAAAAACAAATAGGACGGGGTCATCCGCTTCAATCCCTCATTCTCTCATCTCATCCTTATCTTACTTTATTTGTTATTGTAATTTATAACTTTGTAATTAATAGGATATCTAGAATAATTAGCCTTTAAACATATAAGTGGGGAAGGTAATTTAAAGTTCATCGCTTAATTTACTTGCCTTTTAAGATTGTCATGCATGTCTAATTTTTGCCAAAATGATTTAACTTGCATTATAAAACCAACATTTTGCGTATTAAAATTCATAACAGATTTCTTCCTAAACTCTCAAAAATCATCTTAAAGCATCTCTTATATAATATTGTACGCAGGCTAGGCAAGATTAATTTAGCTAGCAGTATACACATAATTAGTCCATAAAGCGCTCTCTTAGCATTCTTTAGCATTTCTAGCCCTTTTAGCACTTTAAATCACCCCTTGACGTTTAATACCTTTAGCATTTTAGCATTTTTAGCACCTCTTTTAGCATTTTGCACTTTTAGCACCCTTTACTTTTAGCACCCTTTACTTTTTAAAGTTAATCCCTTAGCACCCTTTTAATATTTAAGCACCCTAGCACTACTTTGTTTACACTTAGCACTTTTTAAATTGCTAGCACTTTTGTTAAGCGTCTTTAACCTTTAATATTTTAGCATCTCTTAGCATTCTTTCGCATATAGCACCTTTTGCCCTTTTAGACTTAAGCACCTTTAAACATTTTGACATTTTAACATTTATTTTATCTCCTAACATTTTATTAAGCAAGAGGAACTTTATTTTGCATTTTTCTTAAATATAATAATTACCCTAGGTTTGGCAGGACAACCGCAAGTTAGCGGATCTTAGAGGGTGCCTAACCCCTTCCCTCTAGATTAATAGAGAACCCTTACCCAGAATCTCATTAAGTTTAGCAGACCATTAAAATGGAGTTAATGTTTTACTTCAAACTAGTTAAACATTTAGGTGTCCTAATTCACCCAATTAATTAGGTGGCGACTCCGCGAACCCTTAGCATTCTAGCAACCCTTTAGCATTTTAGCACCCTT
Source organism: Przewalskia tangutica (assembly GCA_029844215.1). Lineage (NCBI taxonomy): Eukaryota > Viridiplantae > Streptophyta > Magnoliopsida > Solanales > Solanaceae > Przewalskia > Przewalskia tangutica. The sequence goes on from CM056736.1 coordinate 21,422,978, forward strand.
TAGCTTTAAAATTAATCCCTTTAAATTTTAGCATCTTTTGCAATTTTAGCATCCTTTTAGCATTTTTAAAACCTTTAAGCCTCTTAAACTATTTAGCATTTTATTATTTATTTTTTAACATTTGCATTTTGAGCAGGGTTCGCTAATAAAAAATGCCGCGGCCGAAAAAGGGCGCGACAGAAATGGCGACTCCACTGGGGATTTTAGGTTCTTAACCACAACAGACCTAGGGCTATTATTCGGCAATCATTTTGCATTTAATTTTTTGTGTATTGTATTTTGTTTATTTTTTGCTACTTGCTTTACTGCTTTCCCTAAACTGGCATTCCGCTCATATTTCTTCCATTCTGGAAATTTCACACAAATCACACACTCGCTATTTGGTGTGCTCGCGCCCGCAAATTTCTTTCAAAAATATCCAAATTTTAGGAGAGTTGGCGCTGTGAGTTAGATCGGTTCGTCGATCAGCGTTGCCTTCTCACTCAGTCGTCCGCGGGAACTCTTGCGTCGAAAAGCCAAATCTTAGAAACTTAAGATAGAGCTATACCACCCTTTATTTTAGGGCATGCATGCATTTACCTTAGGTGGGTTGGTCCTTGGCATCGACACCACAATTAGGAAGACACCAAACTTGTCGACGGGTTTCTCAACCCTACGGCCAACCAGCATATTATGTGTAGCGTGACAATGACAGATAAATCCAAACCCAATCATGACATGCTGAAATTGGGAAAAGTGCACCGTCATTTGGTCGCCATTTCCAACAAAGGCATTATAGTTGGACGACTTGGACAAATCCGTCATAATCTCGCATAAGTGACGTTTAGGCTTCCCTCTGGCATAAAGAGGTCCCCCTTGCATGTTAGGAAACGTTTGAATGTGCTATGTGCAATATATCTGCTACATAACTGCAAATTATGTGTTTTATGCTAACACCGTTTGTTGCATTTTTAGAAAGATTTATCATCTCTCCAAAAGGTCGATTTGTATTTGACTAAGCAATGGCAGAGCATCAATATTTCACAAGATCAAAGGCACGGTCCAGCGACATGACCGATTCAAGGGCATCTGAGCGGAACGAGTCGGAACCTGTCTTGGTTCCTATAGGCAAAGCAGGGGTCTCAGGAAAGAAGAGCAGCATGACACCTTCTCAAAACTGGGACAATGTAGGAAACCAGACAGGGGCTGCAAATCCAAGCAGACCAGGCACGCAGATACAAATCGACCCCCCCTCCCCAAAACTCACAAATTTTCTTTGAGCGCAGGTCTTTTCATATTAACAAAAGCAGCAAATGCAATAGCCGAAGCAGAAAATACGGCAAGAAGTTTCTTCGCAAGAAGAAACAGCAGAGGCAGAAGATATGACAAAAATCCCAAAATTCAAAATCCGCATCAGAAGCAGCAGCAGCAGAAAGGGGCATCAACAATCGGCAATCAAAGTTCAGAGTTCCGCAACAAAACCTAGCGCGTCAACTCGGGCATAAAGTCAAACTTGCAACCCGCGCATCGCACACAACAAAGGCATCATAACAATTCGTCAGTTGCAGTGCAAGGGCAACATCTCAGTATTCGTCAGGCATAATCAGGGACGACATCTCGACCCATAAAATTGCACTTCTTATATACATTTATCATTTCGTTTAAACAGGTATACACTAACGTTTTTTCTCAAGCTTAGCTCGCAGGAGCATTTATTCTACAGGAGCAGCAGCAATACGTCCAGGCAACGACGTTATGAGCATTGTGTCCAGGCAACGACACCATCAGCATTGCGTCTACGCAACGACGCGCCCGGCAAAGAACACGCCCAGCAACGACGTTATCGGCGATTATGTCCAGTAACGACATCATCGGCGTGCGTCTACGCAACGACGCCAAAGAAGAACACGCCCAGTAACGACGACGTTATGAGCATTGTGTCCAGGCAACGACACCATCAGCAGTGCGTCTACGCGACGCCCGGAAGAACACGCCCGTAACGACGCGGCGTCATCAGCATTGCGTCTACCCAACGACGCCAGCCACCTTATGTCCAGGCAACGACATCATCGTGATGTGCGTACGCAACGACGCCCGGAAGAACACGCCCAGTAACGACGTTATGAGCATTCTGTCAAGGCAACGACATCATCAGCATTGCGTCTACCCAACGACGCCAAAAGAACACGCCCAGTAACGCGGCGTCATCGATTGCGTCTACAACGACGCCAAAGAACATTATGTCCAGGCAACGACCTCATCAGCATTGTGTCGAGGCACCGACGTCATCAGCATTGCGTCTAGGCAACGACGCCCGAAGAACATCGCCCAGTAACGGCGTTATCAACATTGTGTCGAGCAACGACACCATCAGCAGTGCGTCTACGCAACGACGCGGCGAAGACGTCCGAAACGGCGTTATCGACGCAAGTCCGAAAACGACGCCATCATCAGCATATCACATCTGCACAGGGACGATTTTCTCTGTTCTCAAAATTGCATTTCCTCTCATTCATGCTTTATTTTGCCTTAGCAGTTATGCACTAACTCTTTCTTGAGCTTTAGTCTACAGGGGCAATTGCAGCAAGGACAACGTATCCGCATTCACAATCGCAACACGTCTGTGCAAGGGCGAAATCACAGCATTTGCAGCATCGCATCAACACAGCAGGCATCATATTTTGCAGGATAACCTTTTCTACTCACAGTTGCATTACTTTAAAATTATGCATCATCATTTTGCCTTAACAGTTATGCACTAACCGTTTGTTCAAGTCTTAGCATGCAGGAGCAGGAGCACAACGTGGATTTTCTCTTACAGCGAACCGGGGCAATCTGTTGGGGGGCCAACCTTCCCAACGATTGGCAGAAGCGGCCTCAAGCGTCGGTCCACTCGCTCCACATCACCATAGAACCCAGCACCACAAGCCATAGCAGTACACCCCAGGTTCAAGCCCGTTTATTCTTTTACTTTTTGCACCATAGCCCAGTGTCATCATAACTCGACACTGGGACAGCTTTAAGTCCGCGTTAGCCCGCCTTGGTGTTTTGACCATGGTAACCCAGTGTCGTCATAACTCGACATCGGGGCGGCTGAGTCCGCGTTAGCCCGCCTTAGTGTTTTGACCATGGTATCCCAGTGTCGTCATAACTCGACACTGGGACAGTTTTTGATTTTTGCGTCAGCCTTGTCTACCTGCCCAGCATTTTTTGCAATTCTGAAGATCGAGACAAAATTGGCTATGAGTCAACGTCTTTGTCCGAAGATTCTTCCATCATCTCCATACAAAGAGGGACAGCTGTTGACACCCAATTTTGACCCTCCCGTCCAGTCATTAACTATAAAATTAGACTAATTTTGTAAAATAATTTTTATGATTTTTTATAATAAAATGCAGCGATAAAACATTAAATACAGGCATAAATAAATAATTTAATAATGACATCGCGTCTTACGTAAAGTCTTAAGCATTTAGAGTCCCGCGCCCGCACTTATTAACTTTAAGCTTTGTCGTAATTCTTAAATAATTAATAAATGCATAAAATAAATAATTTAGCGATAACGTCGTGTCAGGTAGCATAGCCGCATTTATTAGTAATCATTTGTAATTTAAAATCAATTTTAATCTGATATATGCATTTAATAGCACCGCATTTATAAAGCTTTAAACGATTCTTAAATATCGTACTTGCATTCAGCATTTAAGTAATTTAATATAAACTCAATGCAATTTTAATTTAACTTCGCAATAATGCATAACAATAAGATTTTAAATAATAGCGTCGCATTCTAAAGTATTAAGCATTAATTAAATAACGCGCCCGCATTTAGCACCTAAATAATTAGACTAATTTAGCACCTAAATAATTAGACTAATGTAGCACCTAGATAATTATAATAAAGCACCTAATTAATTTAATCACATTTGTTAATTAATTAATAATACACTTACCTAGAATTAACTAGCTAATTAATTAATTAACTCCTAATTAAAACTACCAAACTAATACCCTAAATAACCAAACCCAAAACGCAGCCCCAGCAGCCCACAATCTGCGGCCCAAACCCGCAAGGCCCAAACCCTTCAGCCTTATACTCACCCTTCCATCGTCTCTTCCAAAAAAGAAAACAAAACGCAGACCTAAACCTAGAAACTTAGGAGAGCCGCCCCTTCACCCCTGTCGCCCAGCCGAGATTCTCGCCTGAGAATCCGGCGAGACACCTGCCAAATGTTAGCCAGCTTTCCCTTACCATATCCCTACCCAAATCTCGTCAACAAATGGTAAGAATCAATACGAAATCAGTAGCAAATCAATACGAATCAAGCACGAAATCTCAGCCTAGAGAATCAGCCCTAATCGCCTACCTAACTTGGAACCCAAATGGGGGCTATAAGAAGCACATGCAATAGGCATAAGTGGGGACAGAGGTCAGAGTCAGGGGAATCGTTTTCTTTAGCATCGATTAAGGGCTCAGGGAGTGGAGAGCATCGACTCAGAGGAGGTAGAGCAGAGACAGGACACCCCTAGCAGCAGTCAGCACCCAGACCATTAGCATAAGCACCGATAGGTAGTTCAAATCTCCTTCTTTCAATTCAAGCCAAGAATCAGCAAACAAACCTTGCCTTTCATTCGCGTCGCAAACCCAAAACCCGTCGAGCGGACCGACGACTTGATACGCCGCCGGTCGTCGGAGAAGGTAAACCCGTTCCTTTTCAGTTTTATTATGCAATTTACACTTCGCAATCTGTTTGAGTAACATGCTCTGTCAATAATGTCAATGCTTTTAATCGTTGCTGTGCGTGGTCGAAATTGCTGGTTTAATGTCGATGCTGTTTCACTTAACTGTTAGCTTATCTGTTTCGTCTCTGATTTACGACAGTGGGAGGCTCACCATGTTAACCTATTTAAATGCCTCCCTGATCAAACGAATATTATAAAGATTTGGCTGCCAATACCCATGAATCTGTTCAGAACAATCATTTGTGTATAAGGAATTATGGGAGTATTGCGCTATTGTGTTTGCCCTGTGGAGAGTGTCTATACCTGCTTCGTGTGTGGTTAGAGAGGAATCCACCTCTTAGCTTCTGTCCGTTTTGTCTCGCTCATTGCTTAGTGTTTCTTATTCATGGCTTAAATTGGATACTTAGTTCTAATTAGCATATTTTCGATCATTTCCATGTCAAGAAATAAGATATGTGTGTCACTGGAATTAGATTGAAACATGCCCATCTATCTCATTATTTGCATTACCCTTTGATCATATGTGATGGTCCCCAGCATACTGATGTCGCTTTGCTTCTCGTCTTTTATTAGTTATCTACCTATATTGGTCTGTCTAAGTGCCGAGATATACACCTGCCCGTAAACTGCCTGTTATGGTATAAAGAGCATGTATTCATTTCATTATAGTTCTTAGAAGAGTCTATATAAGCATGACTATTCCCTTTCCGATAGCAAGTTGCATTCTCAACTCGGCTCGTATAATAATCTGTAAGAAATGCACCTCTGACTAATCGATCTCGCTCAAATGAGTCCGACATCTTGATTACCCTGTATGCCCTCTATATCCATTAGGCTAATTATATGATTTCTTTATATATGAGGGATATGGGGCTGGTGCATAGTATAAAGGTGACTATACCTGCCTAACTTTAACTTAAGTGGTCATGCAAAAATACAATTATTACTGGTGTATGTTCAGCTATACCAACTGTTTGATTGCCTGTGTGTGAAATGCTTCCTTGATAATATGTAACTCCCTCTTCTTGAGCTATTATGTCTGTTTGCTGTTTGCCCAGAAGGGGTCTGAACACATATGAATCATTCATTCGAATTGTCTTGCGCTTTCAGTTAAATCACTCATTTTGTGTTTTTTTTTTTTTAATATATTTTAACGTATGTTAACGTATACTCCATTTTCTCCTAAAATTACTGAATATGTAAAATGTTAGTACCCAGTCTTCTTGCCCCCTAACATGCACTACTTTCTGAACCTGCATGCATTTAGTCAATTAGCTATCAATATATATATATATATATTTATCTAGTATACATACGATATATACAAATGCCTATGGCAGGTTCTCTCCAGTGTATTGTACACATTTTTACTATGTTTGTATAGTAATTCCTATCTCTGTGTGAATTTGGCTTTAACTAACGACTTACCGAAACCATTTATACTGATCGGGTAAGTTGGTTTGGGTTGTTTTGCTAGAGTCACTGTGATTGGAATTTACTATGCACATAGGTGCATGTTTGACATTTAATGATTTGTATCGAATATTATTTGAGTTGATTCTAATCCTTATCTTTCTTTATTTTTACATGGCACGCATTGGAGCAAAATAAAGAGTCTCACGGCGAGGCTCATCGCAAGCCATTTCAAATGGCGACCCGCATCCGCATTCGCATTCCCTCTTCGGCAACTCCTAGAAAAACAAATAGGACGGGGTCATCCGCTTCAATCCCTCATTCTCTCATCTCATCCTTATCTTACTTTATTTGTTATTGTAATTTATAACTTTGTAATTAATAGGATATCTAGAATAATTAGCCTTTAAACATATAAGTGGGGAAGGTAATTTAAAGTTCATCGCTTAATTTACTTGCCTTTTAAGATTGTCATGCATGTCTAATTTTTGCCAAAATGATTTAACTTGCATTATAAAACCAACATTTTGCGTATTAAAATTCATAACAGATTTCTTCCTAAACTCTCAAAAATCATCTTAAAGCATCTCTTATATAATATTGTACGCAGGCTAGGCAAGATTAATTTAGCTAGCAGTATACACATAATTAGTCCATAAAGCGCTCTCTTAGCATTCTTTAGCATTTCTAGCCCTTTTAGCACTTTAAATCACCCCTTGACGTTTAATACCTTTAGCATTTTAGCATTTAGCATCCTTTAGCATTTTTAGCACCTCTTTTAGCATTTTGCACTTTTAGCACCCTTTACTTTTAGCACCCTTTACTTTTTAAAGTTAATCCCTTAGCACCCTTTTAATATTTAAGCACCCTAGCACTACTTTGTTTACACTTAGCACTTTTAAATTGCTAGCACTTTTGTTAAGCGTCTTTAACCTTTAATATTTTAGCATCTCTTAGCATTCTTTCGCATATAGCACCTTTTGCCCTTTTAGACTTAAGCACCTTTAAACATTTTGACATTTTAGCATTTATTTTATCTCCTAACATTTTATTAAGCAAGAGGAGCTTTATTTTGCATTTTTCTTAAATATAATAATTACCCTAGGTTTGGCAGGACAACCGCAAGTTAGCGGATCTTAGAGGGTGCCTAACCCCTTCCCTCTAGATTAATAGAGAACCCTTACCCAGAATCTCATTAAGTTTAGCAGACCATTAAAATGGAGTTAATGTTTTACTTCAAACTAGTTAAACATTTAGGTGTCCTAATTCACCCAATTAATTAGGTGGCGACTCCGCGAACCCTTAGCATTCTAGCAACCCTTTAGCATTTTAGCACCCTTTAGCTTTAAAATTAATCCCTTTAAATTTTAGCATCTTTTGCAATTTTAGCATCCTTTTAGCATTTTTAAAACCTTTAAGCCTCTTAAACTATTTAGCATTTTATTATTTATTTTTTAACATTTGCATTTTGAGCAGGGTTCGCTAATAAAAAATGTCGCGGCCGAAAAAGGGCGCGACAATGATGTCATCAACATATAATATAGGTATGCCATGTATGTACCCGTGTTATATATAAATAGGGAATGATCGAATCTGCTGTGTGAAAAACCGATAGAGGAGGCATAATCGGCAAACCGCTGATACCATGCTCGAGGAGCCTGTTTCAGTCCATAGAGCGATTTCTGCAACAAACACACATAATCCAGATGAATAGGATCCCTGAAATCCATAGGATGATGCATATATACCGTTTCATGAAGATCCTCATGTAAGAAAACATTTTTACATCAAGCTGATGAACGGGCCAAGACTTGGCTATGGCAATGCTGAGGACGGTTCGGATGGTTGCGGGCTTTATGATCGGGCTGAACGTTTCATCACAGTCCACTCCCACCTGTTGAGACATGTCATCACCTACAAGACGAGCCTTGTACCTCTCAAAAGAACCATTAGATTTTCTTTTATGTCTAAAAATCCACATAGAATGAATAATGTCAACATTAGGTGGACGGGGTACTAGGTCACACGTCTTATTATCAATAAGAGCATTATATTTGTCAATCATTGCGACTTTCCAATTAGGGTCGGACAAGGCATCCTTCGGGTTACGAGGGACAGGGTAAGGGACAATTGAAACAGAAAGGTTAAACAACCGTTTAGGTTTATAAATTTCGTGTATGGCACGAGTTTCCATGGTCTGAGAGCATGTCTCGAGACACGGGACAAGAGGGAGGTTTGCAGCGGGACTGCCGGAAAGAGGAGGAATGGCAGGGGTGACGGTACTAGCTGGCCGAACCTTTGTTTACCGAGAGGTGGCTTGAGAATCACCTTGAGGCAGGCTGTTCTGGGCCACTGTCGGCAGAGCTGGGTGGGCAGCTAGTCTCAGACTGGCTGAGGTGGTGGGGGGTGCTGGGGTTTGGGATGGCAGACTTTGTAAATGGTGAATTAGAAGAGGGTTTAGGCCATCATCTAGGAAGTCAGAGGAATGTCGAGGTGGCAAGTGTAGAGAGGCAAAAGGGAATTGAGACTTATCAAATAGGATATGATGTGAAATAATAATTTTACGGCTCGACAAGTCATAGCACGAGTAACCACGATGATTGGAAGGGTAACCCAAAAATACACACGGGGAAGACCGGGGTTGGAGTTTGTGAGTGGTCGGATGGAGAGTGTAACAAAGACATCCAAAAATATGCAAGTGTTGGTAGGAGGGGTTCCTACAAAACAGAACTTGGGTGGGTGACCGTTGAGCTAGAGACTTGTTTGAGATTATGTTTAGGAGATAAGTGGTCATGAAGAGTGTGTAATGCCAGAATTGATGGGGAATTGAGGCGTGAGAAAGTAAGGCACGAATGAGGTTGTTTATGGTTTCAGATTTTTAGTCCGGCTTTACCATTTTGGGAGGATATGTGAGGTCAGGAAAAATGAAAGGTAAGACCGTTTCTGGAACAAAACTGTTTGAATTGGTTATTATCGAATTCTCTGTCATTGTCACATTGAAAATATTTAATGCTCATTTCAAATTGTGTTCTTACGAAAACACTAAATGAAGAAAAAATGGGGTAGACCTGAGATTTATTTCCAATTGAAAAAGTCCATAAAAAGTTGAAATAATTGTGCAAAAACAACACATAATATTGATGGTCAGCCGTACTTAAAATAGAGGATGTCCACAAATCACTATGTATGATATCGAAAGCCATAAAGTACAATTTGTGGATGCATAAAATGGTAATTTGACGTGTTTCCCAAAAACGCAAGATTCACATATAGGAATTCTAGAAATACGGTTGCAATTAATAAAATTATTCTTCCTAAGGGAGCGTAAAACAGATTCTCTCGGATGTCCTAATCAAGAATTCCATAAGGAAGACAAAAAAGCAGGAAAGGTTGAGAAAACTGAGGCTGGATTGTTGACGGTGTTTGAAATAAGGTAAAGATCTCCTGTGCTGTCACATCTCATTATTCGTCTCCCTGTCATAAAATCTTTTACGGGTAAAATCAAAAGATCAAAGTCAAGGGAAACTCAATTGTCAATTGTGAAACGCCGCACGGAAATTAGATTCTTAATGAGTTTACGGGTATGAAGGACAATTTTTAAGATTAGTGGTGGATGTGATGGGGATATGGAGGAATGACCATAACCACGGATGGGAATGCATTATCCACTACCAACAATAATATTCATATTTAAATTACTCAAATTGGAATAAGATGAGAGAGTACATTGTGATGCCATCATATGAGATGTGACGCATGTATCCATATACCAATTTTCGTCTGGAGTGTTGAGTGACATTGTTCTCATACTGCCTCAATGTCAGTCAATGCATAAGTCGATGGCGGGGGGCTTGTACTGTGTAGGCTTATTGTGGACGTGGGCCAAGTATGCCAGGTTGGGCCTGTCGGTTCTGAGGTGAAGTCCACGAGGATGTCGTATACTGGCAAGGAGGGGAGGCCCATGACGGTGAAACTGAGTTTTATCAAAGATTTTATCAAAAAATTTACTTGTGAATTCTAAGGACCTTTCTATGGGGTGATTTTACCCTAGGATAAATAATGCCATAGAAATCTTATCTTAGTCTAAAACAGACTCATTTTTTACTTGGAGACTACCAACCCATTTTTTTTAGTGACATAAAAGAAAGTTTTAAGATGTTTGAAATGTTCTTCTATGGAATTTGAGAAGATTAAAACATCATCAATATAAACTATGCAGAATTTGGAATAATCATTGAAGATATCATTCATTATTCATTGGAATTCTGAAGGGGCATTTTTAAGACCAAAAGACATTGCATTCCATTTATATTGTCCAAAGGGTACCGTAAAAGAGGTTTTATAGCGATCTTTTGCAAAAAAATAGATTTGCCAAAAGCCTGATTTTATGTCGAATTTTGAAATGTATTTTTTGTATTAAGTTCTTTTTGCTTGGAATTGGGTATCTAATTCATTTTAGGGATGTATTTAAGGGTTTATAATTTATTACCAATCTAGGAGTTCCTTTTTCTATTTCAGAATTTTTGTTCACATAGAAAGCAGCACAGCTTCAAGGGGATCGAGATTTGGAAATTAGTTTTTTATTTTCATAATCTTGAATTTCTTTTCTGCAATGTGGTTCAAGGTTACTATTCATTTGGAATAGTCCGACCTTTGTTGATATTTGTCTTTCATCAAAATCTTTTTCATAAGGAAGATCTACTATGTGTTGTTTTCTGCTTCAGAAAGCATTTAGAATATCGGAACATACTTCGGCTTCGAAGGAATTTTGGAGTTTAGATATTTTTTTTAACTTCGATATTTCTAATTGTATATTAAATTTTTTAAAAGAAAAATATTTTTTCAGTTCTTGTAGGTGGTATGATTTTCCTTCTATTTTTGCATTTATACTATCTTTGTGTATTGAACATGCTCTTATTAGGTTGAGATTTCTTGTTTTTGGTTTTGTTATAAAATGGAATAATAATTTCTTTTTATTAAATTTAAAAGATACGGAATCGTTATCTATCTTATAAGGGGTGATAAGATTTATAAACGGTGTTCCTAAGATAACGGAATTGTGTATGTCATCTGATAAAACAAATGGTGTTGCTATAGAAACTCTGTCATTTTCAGTTGACGCACTAGTTTTAGAATCAATTTTGATTTTAGTGTTATTAAGAGTCGTTACTCTCTCATGAGTTTTTTCTCTGAACTTTTCTGATACTATGCTTATTTTTATCAGGTTTAAATCTGCTCCTGTGTCAAAAAGTGCATTTGTTTGAATTTTAAAGTTGTTTGAGGATTTAAGGGTTATTTTTATAGGTATCTTTTTGATGTGATTTGTCGTAAGACACTTAGAAAGTCTTCTGGGATTTCTTCTAGGTTTTTTGTTCGGTTTTTCGGCTCTATGAGATTTGCTGAATCAGATTCTTTAGAATTGGAATCAGAGTTTTGTGGTATAATTTTTTAAAGGATTAATTTTAATAATTTATAATCTTTTGTTTTGTGTTTCTTTCAATTCTTTTATCCCTAAATTTACTTGTTTTTATTTCTTTTTGTAATTCTTGAGTTGTTATTATTTTGTTAGCCTTTTTCTTCTTTTCTTGCTCATTAGTTAATACACATATACGTTTTTCTTTTTTAGAGTTTTCAGACGAACTAGTTGTGACCAATTCATCTACTTGAGGGGATTTATTATCTTCTGAAGATAGAAAAAAATAGTCAGGTTCTGTCTTGGTGTTTGAATCGGAGGAATCTATTAGAAGATTGAAGACTTTTTGGGTTTATGTCTCGTTTTGTTACAATAGTAACATGTTATATCTTTGTATTTAGATTCATACCTTTTAGAATTTATTTTATTTTAGAATTGTTTTAAGGTATTATTGTTATCGGAATCATATGTTAAAGTTGTTATTTTATTAGTAGATTGTGGTGTATATGGAACAATAGTTTCTGTATTAGAACTATTGGATGTCCCAATTCTACTTAATTGATCTTGTATAGCCTGAATAAATTCAGACTTATTTTGTTGGATATTTTTAACACTATCTTTGGACACATGAAAGGGTTTATAGATTGGACTTTTTAATTTCATTTTTTAGGCGTTTATGGGGAATCTATAGTTACTATAGGGTGATTTTTTATGTAATTTTCTATTATGTCTAATTGTTTTCCTATGGTATTTAAATTAATATTAGTAAAATTATTTTGTGCGAGGATAGATTTTGTATTTGTTTTTTCATATTTATGTCGGGTTTTTAAAAGGAATTGCGTCTACAGGGCGGTCATGAATGTTAAGCTTAATACCTTGTAGATGAGGGTGGTTGGACCTTCCTAGAATCGGCTAGAGTTTCCCATTCCGGTGTTTTATTTCTAGTTGTAACGGGATTTATCGATTTAGAAAAAGGATAATCTATGAAAATTTTGAGAGGAATATATCTCAAATCAGTAAAAAAATGGAATTTTTATTTTATTTTCTATCACAACTCATAGAATTTTTCTTGTATTGTTTTCTAGTATTTAATTTTTTTAAAGAACCAAATCCTTTTTTCTAAGTTTTGTTTTTCATAAAAATCTTTTTGTAGGATTTTTTTTAATCTATTTGGAGTTCCTTTTCTAAAACTTCAACTTTATTTACAAAATCTCTGTTATCGAGGAAAATGTTGAACTAGTAGGTTCTTGGTCATCTACATTTTTCTTAACAGTAGAATTTACATATACTTGTCTGGGTATTTCATTGGTGTAGTCTACGTTTTTTAGATTGGGTAAATCTGACGTAGAATGTCTAGATTTTATTTTATAAGGGATATTTATTACTGAAGGAATTTATGAGACTCTCCTAAATCCAGTACCGGCCCTGATCCAAAGCAACCAATGCAATGACTTAGGCATCATTTTTTGGAAAAAATTTAGGGCATATTTTTTTGGAAAAAAAATCACTATTAAATACAACAATAACCAAAACTTTAGGGATCAAAATACACATTCCTCACATCTTTTTGGACTCTAAAGAATCTCTAATAAAACCCCTCATATAAACTCAAATAACAAATCATTATTCACTAGGTTTACAAAAGCTTTCTCTCCACCACTCACCCTAGCTAGTTCAGAAATTAAACTTTATGTTTCGTTTCCATCACCTTTGTAGATAAGCTAAGAGTCTCTCCTAACTCTCTTATATCTACCTGTACTTCTGCGCCGATAGGAAGTCAAACAAAATCAAGAATTCAAAATTCTAGGTCCCTAGCACTTTAAAATTTCTCTACCAGGTATAGCTCTAAATCTAAATTATCAGTTGTTTTGTTTTTGCTCTCTATTTAATTTAGATTTTTGCTGTTGGATTTGTTGAAGGTTCATGAGCAGTATATAATTAGATTATTAAGTTTTTTGTTTTTTAATAATAATATGGAATTTTTATAGGTTTTTTATTGTTCAATCATGACCGCAATGATTTAAGTTTTTTGTTGTTCAATCAGGACCGTTATTATGAGAAAACAACCGTCCAGTGCTCAAAATAGACAGAAGAAAAAAATAGGGATGAATTCGCAAAAAAATATGCTAAAGGCGGCGGTCTTTATAGGTTTGTGAATCCAATTAATAATGTTGAGGGCGGAGAAAATACTGAGGGGCAAGACACAAATATAGACCTTGAAAAGTTACTAGAAGAGGTTGAAATAATGACTCATGTTGACACCAATGATGAGAATTTGAGAATGAAATCATTGAAGCAGTAGAAGATCATGTTGACACCAATGATGAGAATGTTGAGAATGAGCCTCCAAACATTAATGATCCTACGAATTGGGATAAGTTTGGAATCAATTTTCGAGACTTCATAGTTGAGAAAGGTCCTATGAGGGAGAATATTGAAGATGACGATTATCCTCGTGATGATAACAATAGACACTTCTCAAACTCCTATTACACTCAGGTATTGGAAAATGGGGAGAAACAAAATCGACAATGGCTCGTATATTCAAAAATCTTGGATAAGATTTTTTGCTTTTGTTGCAAGTTGTTTAATTTTTGTGGCAATAATAGAAATCTTACTTCCGCTGGATTTAATAATTGGACAAATCTTTCTACGAGAATTAAGGAGCACGAAAATGGTCAGGATCACATAAAGTGAATGCGGGATTGGGAATGTCTTATTTCTTGAGTTAAAAGTTCTAAAAGAATGCATACCCGTGGAAATTAAAAAAAGCAATTGAGATGTTGAACTTTTTGAAGAGTATGGAAGGTTTCTACCCGAATGCCACAATTTCTTATAGAATTTTGTTAACTATACCAGTGACAGTCGCTTCCGGAGAAAGAAGTTTTTCAAAACTGAAGTTGATCAAGTCGTATCTTCGTTCGACTATGTCACAAGAAATGTTGAACGAATTAGCTATGATATCAATTGAGAAGGAAATGCTAGTGAATTCTAATTTCGGAAGCTTGATAAATGGTTTTGCTAGAAAAAATGCGAGAAGGATAATGTTTCAATAGCAATGCTCGTATACTCATCAGGTAATATTCTTGTTACTTAGCTATACAATTTTGAATAAGGTTGCCACCTCTATTTTTATTATATTAGGTTAATAATCATGTTAAATTTTTTTTATTCATGTGTTTAAGTAAGTCTAGCTACTGGTTAACTATTTTTGGTGGGAGGGAGGGGCAAAACAATTTGTGATGGCTTAGGGCATCCCAAATCGCAGAGCCGGCCCTGCCTAAATCTAGGGTCTCTATGGAACTTGTATCATCGTATTTACTACTGGTAGATCTTCTTAGGAACGATAGGCTGACTCTACCATCCTGGTATTGAGTTATTTCTTTAAGATGTGTATTTGGTTGGTCAGACTCTAAGTGTTCAGGTTTAACTACACCTTCCAAGATCCGTTCTTCAGGTAGGGTAATATCCTTCCACCTAATAGGTCTTGATATTACGGTGTTAGATCTGGAAAGATCTGTTTGCAAAAGTAGGGTTTCACCTTTTTAACTATGGTACCTAACTTTTGTGGCAAAAGCTAAGAGCATAACTTTATAATGGATTCTAAAGATTATTGCTACAGAAATTGAACCTTCAAGCATTTAGTAGATGTGGGTTTTTATTTGTAAGATAAGAGATTTTTGGATATATTTATTATTTAGAGAAACTGAAAAGTTTTGGTAACAATCAAATGAGATTGGTCCTGTGCAGAGACTAGACTCAACCGAACTTAATAAGGAATCTTAAAGTTTGTGAACCTGGCATCTCTTAAAATTGCAAGGATTGAGGTATTTAATCCTTCCTTTGTTAAGGGTTTTATCCCTACTTGGACTCGCCAATATGAATATATTTATAATTTCTTTCTCTATGTTTTTTCAAGGAATTTTGAGAAAGCAATTGAATTATTTCAAAGGGTTTTGTTAATTGAATATCTCTTTCTTCTGTTTTAATAGTGAAATCCGTTTTGAAACATTTATATTTGGATTTTTTGTAAATTTGATCCCTATTTACTTTCGGTATTTCCCAATTATCTATCGATTTTTCAAAATCTTTTATAACAATTTCTTCTGAATTTATTATCTTCTTTGAATCCATGGAAGATGTTGACCCAAAATCAAATGAAGTAGATTTATTGAAAAATGGATCCATGAATATAAAATTCTATTTTTAAAACTCGGGTTCTTCCAACAACATCAGGTTGTTTACGGGTCTAACTGTATTCCCTTAAGGACTTACCACCCCGTATCTCCCTAGTATATACTAAGTCAGAAGAATCGGAACCTTTAAACAAGAATTTCATCTGATCTGGACCTCATTTCTCTATATCTCTACCCCTTTTAGTTCTGATACCAAAATAGCCCGACGATTTAAAAGGGATATATATATATATATATATGTGTGTGTGTGTATAAGTTTAGCCATACTCTTGGTAATGTAAGTAGTTTTGCTATAACCTACGGGGCTATAGCATTACACACTTCTTGCCTTATGGACTATTCAAATATACTTGTCATCAGGGCTATTCAAATATACTTGCATTCAGGGCTATTCAAATACAATTGCCTTCGGAGCTATTCACATACACTTGCCTTCGGAGCTTTTCAAGCACATTTGCCTTCGGGGCTATAATTGAAATACATTGGATCGGGTTGCACGCACCGTAATAAATATATAATATGTGATATGGGATGAAGCGGGTGTACTGGTTTACAAAGTACTCCCTAGGACGAGTTGGGAGGAGATTTTGTGTGTGAATGGTTATTGGCTTGTACACTGATAGTGCTAAAATATGTTTTCATAACATGCTTATTATGTTCAACTATGATTGTACTTAAAATATTGTGAGGTTACTTTGAATTGCAGGGAGAGGTTATCAGTCAGTCCCGGATTGTAGGGCTGACTCTTTTATCTAACATGTTTCAAAAAGGCGTGATAAAGGGAAAGCTCCGCAACAGGGCTAGCGATCCTCTCGCAGTCTCACTGTTCCACCAATCCATTGCTATGGATTTGGTGATGGTCTTTCTTGATTAAGTAGGGTGAAGAATTAGGTTTCGTTATCTCGTAGAATACCTCACATGAAACTGTTTTTATTTAAGATTCGGATGTTTTTATCTTGTATTTGAACTTCCATCGAGTCTAGGAAATTTATGGATGCTCGAGTATGGGCTCGTGCTGCATTAAAGAAGTACATGTTTCTATTATTTTCGCACTTAGATACATGTTTAATTTAGGAAGAAAAGTGGATAATGGTTCGCCTGGGAATGGATAGTTGCTCAGGTGCCATCGCCCTAAGGAAAGACTTGAGAAGTCGGGGAGTGACAAGTTGGTATCAGAGCTAAGTCAGGTTAGGTGATTCTATGAATTTTTTGTAGTAGGGTGTTTGAACGGTTACTTATTGCGACGGTGTTGCGCCACCTTAGTAATAAGTGAACGGGAAAACATCCTAAACAGTTCACATCATTCATACTCTTCTCGTGTCTATCTTGGGTCTTTTCAAAGACTTGGTTCTCGTACTACCTCCTTCAAAAGATTATGGAAGGGGATTGTGCAACGATAAACTAACAGTTATTTTTGTAGATATGGTTACAATACGAGTTCCAACCAAGAGGGAAGTGCTCATAGAAACGAAAAGGATAATGCAAGCTCAGGAGGAGTTCATGGACTATAGGATGGACCCAGGGATGATTTTGTCACGTATATGGATGACACAATCGCACGTTGTACGGATTTGTTTAGGGCTAGACGAAAGAGGCATTTATTTGACCCGATCTTTTTCAACTATCCGATTGGAGTTATACTACAGATAATAGTCAACTCCATCTCGGGAGATTTCCACTCCTCGTTTAGAAGAGCAAAGATGCTATGTGGAGATAGTAAAGAAGGCTACTTGCTCAAATTTCTACGTCAAGTGAAGAAAATCTGGAAGATGAAGGAAACAATGGACGATAGGGAAAGGGAGGCAAGAAACAAGGTTCACAAGGAGCTGAATGCCAACCTGTGGAATAGGTGAGTCACGCGGTTAAGCCCTTTAACACGTGTGGTAGTAAATGCAAGTTTGAGTTGGAGATCTACAGTGGGTGACGGATAATTGTCTGATAAGATTTAGTATAATGTTATGATGGAATGAAGTATTATGAATGCAAGAATGAAATAATATCGTTATTTTTTTCTTTTTTGTGGTGTTGCATGCTTTTGAAATACAAGAAAATTTTGGGAGTAAAAAATAGATGTCCCGTCTTCTAAAATATGGGCGTGATTGTCTTTACAGAAAATGATAGATTCACAAGGACCGGTGTTTCGGAGGTCAATCAGAACTACCTGTGGAAAACTGAGGGGACAATGTCAACAGGGTCGCGGTGCCGTAACAGGGCCTCGGCACCGAGCCACGACGAGCCAGCATCGCGGCGCCACCTGACCAGGGCCACGGCGCCGGTCGTCCAGTGACTCGAGTTGTTCTCAGCCTATTTGGCACCGCGGCGCCATCAGATTAGGGACGCGGCGCTACGCGTACAGTGAATCCAGAATTCGAAGGATTTTCTGAAAGTGTGAACTCATTTAGAGGCCATGAATCTGCCAACCTTTGGCAGATTCTAGGCACTCTTTGAAGTGTTCAATACATCCCCATTTATGCATTAACATAGCAAGTTAATGGCCATGTTTGCACTATAAATAGAAGCCTCAAATCACTCTTGAAATAGAATCCAAAAATCTGTAAAAAATACTTGAGTGCTTCTTTGATCGGTGTATTTTACATACACCTTTTGAGTCAGTTTTAGTGAGTCTTTTGTCCCATTTTGCACATATAAGTGTCGTATTAGGATAGTTTTTCTTTCTTTTGAGTCAAAGTGGTTAAAATGGCCAAATGTCGGAAAATGAGCAAAAAGAGGGCAAAAGAGGAGAAAGTGGCGAACGAGGCTAAAATCCAGACCAGCGCCGCGGCGCCTCCTGCAGGCAAATGCAGGGCCGCGACGCCCACTATTCAGAGAGGCAGAGACTCGTGCAGCAGATGCGGTCGCGCCTAAACATCCGGAGAGCTACAGAAGATTCAGCATGGCGCCTCGCAGCCAGATAGCGAGCGCCGCGCGCCAAAACACCCGACGGATTGCAGAACTTCCGGCGGCGCCTGTCTGCAGGGTCGCGGCGCCGACGCGGAAAAATTAGGTCTTTTGACGAAATGCAGGCGAGCACGAAGGAAAGAGGAGGCGGTTTGCAGCCTATAAAAGGAGAACCCTAGGCAGTTTTTGAGGGTTCCCTTCTTGCACAACACAAGACTTTTTTCTTGGAGATTGGACACCATTAGTTTAGTAATTTCTTTTCCTTTTCTTTACTTTATTTCAGTTTTGCATGATGAACATGGAATTAGTTCTTGTCATCTTTATGGCTAGGAACTAATTCTCTTATAGGGCTTTCTATGTTGAACTTCTTGAAACTTATGTTATAAATTAATGCATACTTATGGTTATTGTTCTTATTGAGAGATCTATCCAATAATTGAGTTGAATTCTTGGTAATTAATTGACAACTAATTATCACTATATGATTTCTAATCAGATTCTGAAAAGGGGGGATTGTGAATATGCTGTAAGTTGGGTAGACATTCTTGAATTGGGGATGAAAATACCTCAATTAGTATGTAGCGTTGATGAGAGGCTTAACAACCCTAATTTTGCGCATTGTGCGTGACGGTCAACTAGGTTTTTGTTCTTAATCCTCCTATAAAGTTACCCTTATCAGCGAAAGTTAGGTAAGGAACGATACTGGGGTTGAGTGTTTATATAACTCTAACGGAGTATAAAACGATTTCAGAAACTCCGCTTTCTCCAAAAGAAGAATACCATAAGTAATGCATTAGCAAGTAGCATAAGCGGATAGTGAGGATACATAGAAGCCCTATTCTCATCACAACTGAAGTAAACCTTTATAATTGAATAGCTTTTATAATTCGTAGTTATAAACAACCAAATCAATTATCAATTCGCCAAATAGATACTAGAAAATAGATAGTTGGTACTTGAACCCTAATCCCAGAGGACGATATTCGGTCTTATCTAAGACTATACTACTTGATACGATAACGTGCACTTGCGTTTGAGTGTGTGCATCTTAATGCGCATCAAGTTTTTGGCGCCGTTGCCGGGGATTAGGCATAGTTCAATATCAAAGTTGTCTATTTTTAATTTCTAATTTGGGTTTTATGTATAGTTTTTCTAATCTTTTTTGTTTTATGTATTTATTGTGTGAAAACAAGGGTGCCGTGATCCTTTGTTGGTTTTGATGTATCTCAGGGATCCTGAAGATATGGAGTACTACTGTCAATATGATCGAGCTCCAACCGTAGAGGAAGAGAGAGAGAAATTGCGAGAAGTCATACTCAGTCTCACTAAGTCTCAAGCGCAGTTCATAGACGAAATGAGATTGGCCATAAAGAAGCTGGAACTGCAAATAGGAGAACTCGCGATCATATTTGGCAGCGAAATGCAAGAAAATCAATCAGCACATATGGGGGGTGGCAAGCAACTTGAAGGGCCTGAACCACACCCAACTATTGAGGAATCTGACAAGGTAGTTAGTATAGAGAAGGAATAGATTTCAGGGATCCAATTATTGGCCTTCTTGGATTCTGTGGAAATTCTTTTTCCTGCACCTATCACAGAAGAAACACCACTAGCTATCACTAATGACTCCCAAATAGGAATCACATATCATCAAGGGCAACCCCCAGAGTTAAGAGATGTAGAGAATTTCACGGATTCTTACACTATAAAAAGCCTAAAAGACAAATCTATCTTGTGTACTTGGGGGATACTTATATGTTTAAGGCTCTTGTTTGAACAAATGGTGATAGGGAAATTGAGACCTATAGCAATAACTCTGCGGATTGCAAGCAGTTCGCAGAAGGGTCCAATGGGCACTCAAAAAGGTTAATGGCGTCCGGCTAAAAGACGTTAAAGACAGCGCTTGTTGGGAGGCAACCCAATGTTTTCAATTATGTTATTTTAATTTCTGTCTTTAGTTTATTTTATTTTGTCTAGAACAATCTCACGGTCTTGGGTTCTTGTGTTTGAGCTGTGATTGACAGGTACAGGGAAATAAACTGAAGACAAGCCAAGGATACCCAGAAAAATCGCAATAGCGCCGCGGCTCCCCAACGCAGGGCCGCGGCGCCAAATGATCAGAAGACGCCAGAGTTTAGCCGCGCGCCATTTGCGGGCCGCGCCACAATGTAAAAAAACGAATTCTGGAAGACACCCTGATCCGAAGGCCCTATCGCCAAATCAAAACACCAAGAATGCTCCTCCCCTCACGGAATTCAAAGTATTATCCACCATCACCACTACCATTTTAGCCAAAGTATGTAAGTGTCTTTTTCTTTTATTTTCTTTGAGTCTTGCACACATTGGGGACAATGTGTGATTTAAGTTTGGGGGTGTTTTATTTGTGTGTCATGTTATGTTTTATTTAAGTCTTTTTATTTGTTTTATGTTTATTTTGAGTCACCAATTTTTTTTTTCTTTTTGAGTCATAATTGCCTGTTAAAGATCATGTATGCTGTAGTTGCTAGAAACACCTAGTGAAGTAAGGTGGAATAATGTAAAGGAATTGAAGCAACTATCTAAACACTTAGGTTAGATATGCCAAAAACTCACAGATTCTGTCTATTTGGAGTTTCTTGCTTGAGTTATGCATGTTAAATGATAAATGCCTATGTGTTATGATTGCTTGCTATTTGAGGCGAAATAGTTAGGATATGCATGTTAGGGAGATGACTCAGGCATTTCTTTGATAGCCAATTCTTACCATTCGTTTCTATCCTGTACTTTAAAAATGTCCCTAGTCAGCCCCATTGATCCTAAATTTGAAACTTTTTCTTTGACACCCTATATTCCCACAAATTGTACCATAAGTGAAAAATATGAAATAGTGGAGTACATTGTGTTAAAAAGAAGAAACAAAAAGAGTGAACAAGTTTGATGCACCCCAATGGAAAAGTAATAAGAAAGAGGCAAAAGCCTAAGTTTGGGGGTGCCTATTAGTATAATACACTTCACTCTCCCAAAACAAAAGAGGGGAAGGATAGAATTGAAGTGAAGGAAAGAATCAAAAGAAAAAGGGAAAAATTGAAAAGCCAAAAGAGCTTATGGTACAGAAAAATGAGCCTAAATGCCTATCTTTACCAACCCCTACCTAAGCCTACATTACAACCCTTAAAGTCCTGAAGATCTCTTTTATGCATATCTAGAATTAGTGGAGAATAGCAAGTAAGCATGCCATAGGAATTCTTGAATTTATATGCATGATTTAGTATATTGACTTCCATTAAGCATGATGAATATGAGTTTGCGAAATATTTAGCTTCATGTGGTTAGTGTGCTGAAAAATTTCATGCTATATGTTCCTGCATATTATTCTGCTAACCTTCATGTTTTTCTAGTTAACATTTATGCAGCAAAAGTGATCAATGGCAGGGAGTCCTTTTATTTTTCGTTCTTTGAGTCTTTTTTTTATTGTATTTCTTTCTATCTTTGCTCGAGGGCGAGCAAAGGTTAAGTTTGGGGGTATTTGATCGGTGTATTTTACATACACCTTTTGAGTCAGTTTTAGTGAGTCTTTTGTCCCATTTTGCACATATAAGTGTCGTATTAGGATAGTTTAAAATGGCCAAATGGCGGAAAAGGAGCAAAAAGAGGGCAAAAGAGGAGATGCCAGAGCTGAAAACAGAGAAAATGGCGAACGAGGCTAAAATCCAGACCAGCGCCGCGGCCTCCGCAGTAAATGCAGGTCGCGGCGCCACTATTCAGAGCGAAGACTCGGCGCATGGCGCCTCAGCGGCAGATGCACGCGGCGCCTAAACATCCGGCGAGCTAGAAGATCCGCGGCGCCTCGCATGCCAGATAGCGGCCGCGCGCCAACACACCCGCCGGATTGCAGACCTTCCGCGGCGCTGTCTGCAGGCCGCGGCCGACGCGGAAAAATTAGGTCTTTTGACGAAATTCAGGCCAGCTGAAGGAAAAGAGGAGGCGGTTGCACTTTATAAAAGGAGAACCCTAGGCAGTTTTTGAGAGTTCCCTTCTTGCACAACACAAGACTTTTTGCTTGGAGATTGGACACCATTAGTTTAGTAATTTCTTTTCCTTTTCTTTA
This sequence comes from Przewalskia tangutica, assembly GCA_029844215.1. Classification (NCBI taxonomy): domain Eukaryota; kingdom Viridiplantae; phylum Streptophyta; class Magnoliopsida; order Solanales; family Solanaceae; genus Przewalskia; species Przewalskia tangutica. The sequence continues at coordinate 21,445,707 of CM056736.1, forward strand.
CTTTATTTCAGTTTTGCATGATGAACATGGAATTAGTTCTTGTCATCTTTATGGCTAGGAACTAATTCTCTTATAGGGCTTTCTATGTTGAACTTCTTGAAACTTATGTTATAAATTAATGCATGCTTATGGTTATTGTTCTTATTGAGAGATCTATCCAATAATTGAGTTGAATTCTTGGTAATTAATTGACAACTAATTATCACTATATGATTTCTAATCAGATTCTGAAAAGGGGGGATTGTGAATATGCTGTAAGTTGGGTAGACATTCTTGAATTGGGGATGAAAATACCTCAATTAGTATGTAGCGTTGATGAGAGGCTTAACAACCCTAATTTTGCGCATTGTGTGTGACGGTCAACTAGGTTTTTGCTCTTAATCCTCCTATAAAGTTACCCTTATCAGCGAAAGTTAGGTAAGGAACGATACTGGGGTTGAGTGTTTATATAACCCTAACGGGAGTATAAAACGATTTCGTAAACCTGCTTTCTCCAAAAGAAGAATACCATAAGTAATGCATTAGCAAGTAGCATAAGCGGATAGTGAGGATACATAGAAGCCCTATTCTCATCACAACTGAAGTAAACCTTTATAATTGAATAGCTTTTATAATTCGTAGTTATAAACAACCAAATCAATTATCAATTCGCCAAATAGATACTAGAAAATAGATAGTTGGTACTTGAACCCTAATCCCAGAGGACGATATTCGGTCTTATCTAAGACTATACTACTTGATACGATAACGTGCACTTGCGTTTGAGTGTGTGCATCTTAACGCGCATCATTCTTCTTCTAGCAATCTTGAGTTCTTACTTTTTCTAAGGATTCACAAGTGTTGGATTGTACTTGTGAAAATTATTATTGTTTTATCTTGGGAGGCTATTACCCACTATCCGTAAGCCAATATATACGGTAGTAATTTTATCTTAAAGAGAGAGTGTCATCACTCGACTCGGCAAACGTTGCTAACATTATTTTGTCTATCCTTTTCAGTTCTTCCACCCCTTATTCATTAAATTCCCAACAGGCATCAGCCATTGAATGACATTAATACAGAGTGCATTAGAACTAATTATAATAAAGGAATTATGCAATATACTTGTCAACCGGTCCGGGTTAACCGGTAACCGGATCGGTCGACCCGGTAAGGAACCCTGTCCGGGCCTGTAAGCTTTAACGGGTTGGGGGTTGATTTGGACCCAAACCCAACCCGCACGGGTAATAGAAAAATTCGGTAAGGACCGGACCGGTTGGAACCGGTAACGGAAACCGATATCCGGTCCGGTAACGTTAAAAAAATTTAAAAAGGGTTGTTGGGGGGGTCAGGGGCTGGGGTGGGGGGCAAAGGGCAATGGTCATTTGATCGGTTTTGGCCCTTTTATATTTTTATTTTTTGTTTTATTATTTCTTTATTAAATAATAGATTATGATCAGGGGCTGGGGTGGGGGGGGGGGGGGAATTAAATATTTTATAATGAATTTGCTAAGGGCAATGCGTAAATCTAGTTCTAGTTCAAGGGGTAAAAAATCTAAAGGTTCATCATCTAATCAAAATATAAATTATGATCAAATGCAAGAAGATTTTGGAATAGAAGATAATGAATATGATAATGTTCATATAGATAATATTGTTGAAACTGGAACTCCTACACCTACTAGAGTAGTGTGCCTTCTGTCAATGTTAGTACTACTAGTGGTAGACCTCATTTACCAGAAGTACTGATTAAGAGAAAAAGGAGTAAAGTGTGGAAGTTTTATGATAGAATTGGGGACACTGATAGAATTAGATGTAATATTTGTGGGAAAACTTATAAACATAAGAGAGGGGGCGGTGATGGGGGACGGGCACTATAGGTAGGCATTTAACGAAAGATCATCCGATATAGTGGGGTTCTGTCCCTGATTTAGAACCCGGTCAACAACAAACTAATCATTTAACGGGGGGCTTGTTAACTACGATACAAAGAAGGATCGCATTGAATTAGCAAAACAGGTTGTCGGAGGTTGTTTACCTTTTTCTTTTGCTTCTTCTTCATATTTAATTACATATATTCAAAGAGTATATAATCCTTTATTTAAAGGTGCTCCTCGTACTACTTGTAAAGCCGATATTTTTAGAATTTATAATATGTTATTTATTTGCAACATTTGTTCGTTAACCTTTCATGCCTGGTGATAATACTTTATCGTTACACACCCAAGTATAGGTTTGTCTCAAGTAATAAATTTCTCGGAAGTCCGAGTGTCGAACCACATGGATATTTTGAAGAATTAGAATGTCAATCTAGTTGTGAATTTTAAGGTTTTATATAGTGGACTACGTACTAGAGCTCTGGGATTCCACTTAAGTAAAATAATAGAGTTGTTCTTGGCTATATTTGATAACTCAATTTAAATCTAACAATCAAGTGATTTCAATTGGAAGATAAAAACATTAAGCACTTGAAAGTTTATAACTTTTGAAAACTATTTTTCTAGTTCCCTTAAAAGAGTTTACGAAACCAATTGTTGTTATGTAAAACTAAGCATTCATTGTACCAAATATGTCTACAACAAATCAAAGTTTTCACAAAACAAAACCATTGCCATATCTCATTAGACAACTAAAAAGATATAACATTGAAGACCTTTTGAAAAGCCAAGAACAATATTATTATCTTACTTAAGCTTCACCCCTAGCTCTAGTTAAAGGTTTAGCTACTCATACTATAATAAATAAAACTCATATTTCAGAGAAATACTACTAATATATGAGATATATTACAAAGAGAGTGATTCCCCAAATGGCTTGACAAAGGCCCCTTTATATAGGTTCCAAAGTTGAGAAGACTTGCATTATTGTGGACAATTTCGGTCCCACTCATTAATTGCTAAATTGGACAAGCTCCCTATTGAAATATTGAATTTCTTCCTTCATATCAATTGTGGGACGTTGAGTTAGCTTTCCAGATAAGTTTGAATCTATTCCATTAGATTTTTCATGTGAAAGTATGGTCCAATTACTGCTCCTTGGTTAAATGAACATTGACAACTTTGGCAGATTGTTATGATGAGTTTACAAAATTCAAAGATCCACTTTCACATATTCAATGATCTTCAAACTTTTGAGAGTTTTATCAGTAGATCTTATCTACACTTTCCAGTTGTTGGTAGATCAATTGGATTTTTGTGTGAATTATAGTGAATTACATGCCAAATTGTGTCCTGTGGAGTTTGAAATTCAGAGCATTGTCATGATGAATAATTTGATCGTCAATTTGACTCTAGAATCCAATGTTTTCAGCAGTTTGGGCCTGCATAAGAGTGGTAGATACATGAGTTATCTAACCAATACAACTGGAATTGGATCAATAGGATTTGTATAGCTTGAGATATGGGCCAAATACGAAAATGTTTCATGGATCAAAACTCAACCAAAATTTGGACAGAATTGTTGTGTAATCTTAATTGGACTTTCAAATTGCAAAGTTGGTTTTATATACCCACTTATATCTTTAGTACATTATCTTGAGTGTCCAAAAATATTAGTGTCAAGAAAATTGGATGAGTGTAATTTATATTATGGCCTAGACATCAAACAATACACATACTAACCATGTTCAATCATGCTTAAGTATTCCATTACTATAGAAAAATAGATATTTGTGGCTAACCTATGAAATACAAAATTACGTATAAATATGCAACAAATATTATACAATAACAACTAAAATACACATGGAATTATTATAACATATGCATATGTATACACTAATCACACCCCCTAACCAACTTATTACTAGTCCCTAGTGATAAAAACGCGACATAAATTTTAGTTTTAAAGTTTCATTATTACCAACTCCTTCTTCTAATATGTCCATATTAACAAACTATTGTATTCATATATATTCATCATCCAATATTATCTAAGTGAATAGTTTAGTAGTCATATTCTGTTGTGCTCAAGTTAAGTAACAAATAGTTATGGGTCTCATGTCATAAAACTACTATCTCAATGTTTACTGACGCTAACACTTTTTGGTTGGGTTTATAATTTTTTTTTCTCCTGAGTGCGTTTTACGCTCTATCTCAGGAATATACATTTTTCTCTTCTTTTTTTTTCTTCCTCCTGAGTGCGTTTTATGCTCCATCTCAGGAGTATTCATTTTGTTTCTTTTTTTTCTTCTCCTGAGTGCGTTTTACGCTCCATCTCATGAGTATTCATTTTTTTCTTTTTCTTTCTCCTGAGTGCGTTTTACACTCCATATCATGAGTATTCATTTTTATTATTATTATTACTTTTAACCCGATCATTTAGCTGCAACCATTTGTAAAATAAAGAAATTAGTAGAATTATTCAATTTACAACTCACAATCATTTGTCACTGTGTGTGTGAAATAAAGATGACTTATAACCAACTACTAGATAATACAAAATTATAATAGAAATAAAATGTGTCAAGTTTGTTTTATTGCACATATTGAAGTTAAGGAATTCAAGTAAGCATAATCTTTTTAATGCGTCTCAAGGGTCGTTTTTACCCCTTACTCTGCCATTTTACTTCTTTTTTTACAATTAAAGGATGTCTACTAATTCTCTCCACAACCCAATCAACACATTATCCCCAATGTTTTAAAGCTCGAGTTTCAAAAATTAGAAGATATTACCTGATTCCACAGAAAGTTGAAGAAAATAAATCTGAAACACACACACAAACAAAAAAGAAATTTTGCAAACATGATTATTGTTATAGTAGTAGATCTAAATCAACCTTTCTCTTTTTTCCACGGTCACCAAACCAATCTAATTGAGAAGCAATTGAATTATATTTAAACTTAAAGACCTGGAGTTTCTCAATTAACCGTTCACGGTCTGAATCTGATAGGAAGATTTGACGTACTTGCTCTGTCATGAAACCTTGTTGTACTGCATGATCTATAAAAGTTAGTAACCCATCATAAAAATACTTAACATTTAGTAACCCAATAGGCTTTGAATGAATTGTTAGCGTTAACCAATAAGCAATATGAAGGATGTTCTCAAAAGTTCCAAGTCCACCTGACAAAGCTATGAATGCATACGAATGTTCCAATATTTTAGGTACCCTTTCTTGTATGGACGAAACTTATATTACCTTACCCACTGTATTTCCAAAAATCTTTTTAAGAGCAGTCAGGACTATTCCTAAAACTTCGGTTCCTCCAAAGGATGCCGTCAACGCCACATTCCCTGTTAAACCAAGTGTACTACCTTCATATACTAAATTGATTTTTTCTTTGCTAGCACACTTTCAAGTTTATTTGCTGACAGTTGGTATTCATTATTTTTACCAATAGACCCACCAAGCACACAAATAGAAGCTATCTTTGGAGATGATGATGTTGCCATTTTTTTAGCTCTCTCTCAAGACTAAAAATTATATGAGTTGTTTGCGATAAACTATATGATACATTATATACAAAGGGAAAGTAAAAAATGTACATGGTACGACTCTAGATGCACTATTTATTAGGAAAAGAATCAGAATTAAAGGTCGTACTAACAGTAGTTGTGATTGTGGCTCACATCTTCCTCTGGTTTTACGTCCAGAAACGGCTTAAACGTCTTCTATGAGTCGAGGATAAGCTTCCCATCCAATTTTCTTAATAAACGTCAGATTCTCGAGACTAAGTGCATATTCTCTTCTAAATTGCCCCCATAAATCGATAATATGATGTTGCACCATTCCACAAGAATGCGTCTCAAGAGTCAAATGAATATCATCCAAAGACTCCTAACTCAGCCCATTCTTAATGAAACTTATCTTATCATATCGATTGTTGGATGTCATTCCTATACTTCTACAACGAGTGTTACAAGTCCATCTAGCACATTTGCTGCAAACATTCATTCTTTTAGCTCGTCATTTTTTAGAATATGTACTCTTACCCAAACCAGCCAAGCGTGGAACAAATGAGTTTGTGAAAACACCTCCAAACCTGACTTTGCTTCTATCAACCAACGTAAATCAACTGGAAGGCCCTTAATCATTAGTAACCTTAATCTCTCGCATCGGCCATGGTATATTGTAACCAAATCATTCTTATCGTAGAAGGGGAAACGTTTGTTCAAAGAAGCAATAACCACATCCATTTGATCAAATTGCTTAAGAGTTGTATTCAAATATGAGAGCTAAAATAACAGAATCAAAGTTTTATTCGATTTTTACGGCTACTACATTATATATCACATAAAAATGCTATAGCCTAGGAGAAACCTAAAAATTGTGCAGTGAGTGTCATGATTACTATGTATGGTACACAAAATTCTTCTTCTTGATTATAACCAACGATGATCATAAGAGCGAAAATAAGAGTGATGAAGGCAAGAAAATATTTATTCATTTGGTTTTTCGTGGATGAGAGTTTAAGGATAGATGTTTAGAAATGGGAGGAGAATGAGGTATTTATGGTGTAAAATTTGTAAAAATGACCATTGAAGGAGAGGAGGAAAACTGATAAAAATACTATTCATTACCGTTAAAAATAGGAAAGAAAAAAAACATTTTTTTTATAAATTTATGTACAACTCAGTTTTTGCGGGCAACTGAAATTCCGACTTGAGAGTCACGGAGTTCCGAATCCGCCATTTATACCGGAAAAAAGAAAAAAGAAGAAGAAAGAAAGAAATACTAAAAATAATAATAACAAAGACAATTATACTTGAAAATAAACACAAAAAAAAACAAAATCAAATCTTGTAGACAGGGTCAGCCAAAGAAACTGACTTGATGTCTTTTGAAAAACTTTCAAAATACACTTTTAAACGGTGTCCGTTGAATTTGAAAATGTCACCACTTCTTGGATTCTCAATTTCAACAGCTCCATATGAAAAGACCGTTTTTACAGTAAAAGGTCCTGACCATTTTGACCGCAACTTTCCAGGAAACAAGTGTAATCTAGAATTATACAAAAGAACTTTTTGCCCAATTTCAAAAGTTTTTCTAACAATGTGTTTGTCATGAAATACTTTCATTTTCTCTTTGTAAATTCTAGAATTTTCATATGCTTCATTTCTGATTTCTTCTAATTTATTTAGTTGAAGTTTTCTCAATGAACTAGCTTTATCTAAATTGAAATTAAACATTTTGATAGCCCAAAAAGCTTTATGTTCTATTTCAACATGCAAGTGACAAGGTTTTCCAAAAACAAGTCGGTAAGGGGACATACCAAGAGATGTATTGAATGCTGTTCGATATGCCCACAATGCATCAGTCAACCTGAGAGACCAATCTTTTCGAATTGGGCCAACTGTTTTCTCCATGATATATTTGATCTCTCTGTTAGCAAGTTCAGCTTGTCCACTTGTATTCGGATGATAAGGGGTTGACACTTTGTGATTAATTCCATATTTTTTCATTAAGTTCTAAAATGGTCTATTACAAAAATATAAACTTACATCACTTATGATTGCACGAGGCATTCCAAATCTTGAAAAAATATTTTCCTTCAAAAACTTCACAACAATTTTGTGATCATTATTTTTGCAAGGAATTGCCTCAACCTATTTTGAAACATAATCGACTTCAACCAAAATGTATTGATATTCAAAAGATGATGGAAAAGGACCCATAAAATCAATTCCCCAACAGTAAAAAATTTCTACAACTAAAATGGGATTTAATGGCATCATGTTTCTATGAGTTACCCCACATAATCTTAGACACCTATCACAAGATTTGCAAAATCCGTGTGTGTCTTTAAAAAGTGTGGGCTAATAAAATTCGCACTGCAATATTTTTGCAGCGGTTTTCTTTGTGGAAAAGTGACCACCACATGCTTCTGAGTGAGAAAAAGTGATTATACTTTTAATTTCATCATCAGGCACACATCTTCTTACTATTTTATCTGAACAATATTTAAAAAGATATGGGTCATCCCAAAAAATAAAAATCACTTTTCTGAAGAATTTCTTTTTGTCCTGTGCATTCCAATGATTTGGAATTTGCCCTGTAGAAAGAAAATTAGCAATATCTGCAAACCATGGAAAATTAGATACAGAAAAGAGTTGTTCATCAGGAAAAGAGTCATTTATGAGACTTGTCTCAAAAGATTCATCACTTGTATGTCTAGACAAATGATCAGCCACAACATTTTCAACTCCTTTTTTATCTTTAATTGTTATATCAAATTCTTGGAGTAAAAGAATTCACCTAATCAACCTTGGCTTTGCATCTTTCTTTGCTAGTAAATATTTTAAAGCTGCATGATCAGTATACACAATAATGGGCGAGCCAACTAGATAGGATCTAAAATTTTCTAATGCAAATACTACAGCAAGTAGTTCTTTATCAGTAGTGGAATAGTTCATTTGAGCACTATTAAGAGTTTTACTTTTATAGTGGATTACATATGGGTTTTTATCTTTTCTTTGTCCTAAAATAGCTCCTACAACATAATCACTAGCATCACACATTATTTCAAAGGACAAAGTCCAATCAGGGGGTTGCATAATAGGTGCAGAAGTGATCATTTCTTTGAGTTTCACAAAAGCATTTTCACAGGAATCGGTCCATTTGAATGTAGCATCTTTTAATAAAAGATTGCATATTGGTTTAGAAATTGCACTAAAGTTTTTTATGAATCTTCTATAAAATCCAACATGTCCTAAAATGATCTAATATCTTTTACTGATTTTGGTGTTGGTAAATTAGCAATTAGATCAATTTTGGATCTATCAACTTCTATTCCTTTTGTTGAAACAATGTGTCCTAATACAATCCCTTCAGTTATCATAAAATGACATTTTCCCAATTAAGAATGGGATTTTTATCTTCACATCTAGTCAAAACTTTAGCCAAGTTCACTAAGCAGTCATCAAATGAGTTTCCAAAAACAGAGAAATCATCCATGAAAACTTCGAGAAAACGTTCAACCATGTCACTGAAAATATCTATCATACATCTTTGGAATGTGGCTGGGGTAATGGTCATTTGATCGTTTTTGGCCCTTTTATATTTTTATTTTTTGTTTTATTATTTCTTTATTAAATAATAGACTATGATCAGGGGCTGGGGGGGGGGGGGGGAATTAAAAATTTTATAATGAATTTGCTAAGGGAAATGCGTAAATCTAGTTATAGTTCAAGGTGTAAAAAATATAAAGGTTCATCATCTAATCAAAATATATATTATGATCAAATGCAAGAAGATTTTGGAATAGAAGATAATGAATATGATAATGTTCATATAGATAATATTGTTGAAACTGGAACTCCTACACCTACTAGTGTGCCTTCTGTCAATGCTAGTACTACTAGTGGTAGACCTCCTTTACCAGAAGTACCGATTAAGAGAAAAATGAGTAAAGTGTGAAAGTTTTATGACAGAATTGGAGACACTGATAGAATTAGATGTAATATTTGTGGGAAAACTTATAAACATAAGAGAGGGGACGGTGACGGGGGACGGGCACTATAGGTAGGAATTAAACGAAAGACCATCTGATATAGTGGGGTTCTGTCCCTGATTTAGAACCCGGTCAACAACAAATTAATCCTTTAACAGGGGGCTTGTTAACTACGATACAAAGAAGGATCGCATTGAATTAGAAATACATGTTGTCGGAGGCTGTTTACCTTTTTCTTTTGCTTCTTCTTCATATTTAATTACATATATTCAAAGAGTATATAATCCTTTATTTAAAGGTGTTCCTCGTACTACTTGTAGAGCCGATATTTTTAGAATTTATAATATGTTATTTATTTGCAACATTTGTTCGTTAACCTTCCATGCCTGGTGATAATACTTTATCGTTAACACCCAAGTATAGGTTTGTCTCAAGTAATAAATTTGTCGGAAGTCCGAGTGTCGAACCACATGGATATTTTGAAGAATTAGAATGTCAATCTAGTTGTGAATTTTAAGATTTTATATAGTGGACTACGTACTAGAGCTCTGGGATTCCATTTAAGTAAAATAATAGAGTTGTTCTTGGCTATATTTGATAACTCAATTGAAATCTAACAATCAAGTGATTTAAATTGGAAGATAAAAACATTAAGCACTTGAAAGTTTATAACTTTTGAAAACTATCTTTCTAGTTCTCTTAAAAGAGTTTATGAAACCAATTGTTATTATGTAAAACTAAGCATTCATTGTGCTAAATATGTCTACAACAAATCAAAGTTTTCACAAAACAAAACCATTGACATATCTCATTAGACAACTAAAAAGATATAACATTGAAGACCTTTTGAAAAGCCAAGAACAATATTATTATCTTACTTAAGCTTCACCCCTAGCTCTAGTTAAAGGTTTAGCTACTCATACTTTAATAAATAAAACTCATATTTCAGAGAAATACTACTAATATATGAGATATATTACAAAGAGAGTGATTCCCCAAATGGCTTGCCAAAGGCCCCTTTGTATAGGTTTCAAAGTTGAGAAGAATTGCATTATTGTGGACAATTTCGGTCCCACTCATTAATTGCTAAATTGGACAAGCTTTCTATTGAAATATTGAATTTCTTCCTTCATATCAATTGTGGGACGTTGAGTTAGCTTTCCATATCAGTTTGAATCTATTCCATTGGATTTTTCATGTGAAAGTGATGGTCCAATTACAGCTCCTTGGTTAAATGAACATTGACAACTTTGGCAGATTGTTATGATGAGTTTACAAAATTCAAAACTCCACTTTCACACATTCAATGATCTTCAAACTTTTCAGAATTTTATCAGTAGATCTTATCTACACTTTCTAGTTGTTGGTAGATCAATTGGATTTTTGTGTGAATTATAGTGAATTACATGCCAAATTGTGTCCTGTGGAGTTTGAAATTCGGAGCATTGTCATGATGAATACTTTGATCGTCAATTTGACTCTAGAATACAATGTTTTCAGCTGTTTGGGCCTGGATAAGAGTTGTATATACATGAGTTATCTAACCAATACAACTGAAATTTGATTAATAGGATTTGTATAGCTTGAGATATGGGCCAAATACGAAAATGTTTCATGGATCAAAATTCAACCAAAATTTGGACAGAATTGTTGTGTAATCTTAATTGGAATTTCAAATTGCAAAGTTGGTTTTATATACCCACTTATATCTTTAGTACATTGTCTTGAGTGTCCAAAAATATTAGAGTCAAGAAAATTGGATGAGTGTAATTTATATTATGGCCTAGACATCAAGCAATACACATACTAACCATGTTCAATCATGCTTAAGTATTCCATTACTATAGAAAAATAGATATTTGTCGCTAACCTATGAAATACAAAATTACGTATAAATATGCAACAAATAATGTACAATAACAACTAAAATATACATGGAATTGTTATAACATATGCATATTTACACACTAATCACACCCCCTAACCAGCTTATTACTAATCCCTAGTGATAAAAACGCGACATAAATTTTAGTTTTAAAGTTTCATTATTACCAACTCCTTCTTCTAATATGTCCATATTAACAAATTATTGTATTCATATCTATTCATCATCCATTATTATCTAAGTGAGTAGTTTTGTAGTCATCTACTGTTGTGCTCAAGTTAAGTAACATATAGTTATGGGTCTCATGTCATAAAACTACTATCTCAATGTTTAATGACGCTAACACTTTTTGGTTGGGTTTATAATTTTTTTTTCCCTGAGTGTGTTTTACGCTCCATCTCAGGAATATACATTTTTCTCTTCTTCTTTTTCTTCCTCCTGAGTGCGTTTTACGCTCCATCTCAGGAGTATTCATTTTTTTTTCTTCTCCTGAGTGCATTTTACGCTCCATCTCAGGAGTATTCATTTTTTTTCTTTTTCTTTCTCCTGAGTGCGTTTTACGCTCCATCTCATGAGTATTTTTTTTTATTATTATTATTTTTAACCCGATCATTTAGCTGCAACCATTTGTAAAATAAAGAAATTAGTAGAATTATTCAATTTACAACCCACAATCATTTGTCACTGTGTGTGTGGAATAAAAATGACTTATAACCAACTACTAGATAATACAAGATTATAATAGAAATAAAATGTGTCAAGTATGTTTTATTGCACATATTGAAGTTAAGGAATTCAAGTAAGCATAATTTTTTTAATGCGTCTCAAGGGTCGTTTTTACCCCTTACTCTGCCATTTTCCTTTTTTTTTTTACAATAAAAGGGTGTCTACTAATTCTCTCCCCAACCCAATCAACACATTATCCCCAATGTTTTAAAGCTCGAGTTGCAAAAATTAGAAGATATTACCTGATTCCACAGAAAGTTGAAGAAAATAAACCTGAAACACACACACAAACAAAAAAGAAATTTTGCAAACATGATAATTGTTATAGCCGTATATCTAAATCAACCTTTCTCTGTTTTCCACGGTCACCAAACCAATCTAATTGAGAAGCAATTGAATTATATTTAAACTCAAAGACCTGGAGTTTCTCAATTAATCGTTCACGGTCTGAATCTGATAGGAAGATTTGACGTACTTACTCTGTCATGAAACCTTGTTGTACTGCATGATCTAGAAAAGTTAGTAACCCATCATAAAAATACTTAACATTTAGTAACCCAATAGGCTTTGAATGAATTGTTAGCGTTAACCAATAAGCAATATGAAAGATGTTCTCAAAAGTTCAAAGTCCACCTGGCAAAGCTATGAATGCATCCGAAGCTATCTTTTACCAATAGACCCACCAAGCACACAAATGGAAGCTATATTTGGAGATGATGATGTTGCCATTTTTTTTAGCTCTCTCTCAAGGCTAAAAATTATATGAGTTGTTTGCGATAAACTAGATGATAATTATATACAAAGGGAAAGTAAAAAATGTACATGGTACGACTCTAGATGCACTATTTATTAAAAAAAAAATCAGAATTAAAGGTCCCACTAATAGTAGTTGTGATTGTGGCTCACAACTTCCTCTGGTTTTACGTCCAGAAACGGCTTAAACGCTTTCTATGAGACGAGGATAAGCTTTCCATCCAATTTTCTTAATAATTGGCAAACAGGGTCTTTTAACGTCAGATTCCCGAGACTAAGTGCATATTCTCTTCTAAATTTCCCCCATAAATCGATAATATGATGTTGCACCATTCCACAAGAATGTGTCTCAAGAGTCAAATGAATATCATCCAAAGACTCTTTACTCAGCCCATTCTTAATGAAACTTATCTTATCATATCGATTGTTGGATGTCATTCCTATACTTCTACAACGAGTGTTACAATTCCATCTAGCACATTTGCTGCAAACATTCATTCTTTTAGCTCGTCATTTTTTAGAATATGTACTTTTACCCAAACCAGCCAAGCGTGGAACAAATGAGTTTGTGAAAACACCTCCAAACCTGACTTTTGCTTCTATCAACCAACGTAAATCAACTGGAAGGCCCTTAACTAGTAACCTTAATCTCTCGCATCGGCCATGGTAAATTGTAACCAAATCATTCTTATCGTAGAAGGAGAAACGTTTGTTCAAAGAAGCAATAACCACAACCATTTTATCAAATTGCTTAAGAGTTGTATTCAAATATGAGAGCTAAAATAACAGAATCAAAGTTTTATTCGATTTTTACGGCTACTACATTATATATCACATAAAAATGCTATAGCCCAAGCGAAACCTAAAAATTATGCAGTGTGTTTGTCATGAAATACTAACAATGTGTTTGTCATGAAATACTTTCATTTTCTCTACATTCGATTTTTACGGCTACTACATTCGATTTTTCTAACAATGTGTTTGTCATGAAATACTTTCATTTTCTCTTTGTAAATTCTAGAATTTTCATATGCTTCATTTCTGATTTCTTCTAATTCATTTAGTTGAAGTTTTCTCAATGAACTAGCTTTATCTAAATTGAAATTAAACATTTTGATAGCCCAAAAAGCTTTATGTTCTATTTCAACAGGCAAATGTCAAGGTTTTCCAAAAACAAGTCGGTAAGGGGACATACCAAGAGATGTTTTGAATGTTGTTGATATGCCCACAATGCATCAGTCAACCTGAGAGACCAATCTTTTCGAGTTGGGCCAACTGTTTTCTCCAGGATATGTTTGATCTCTCTATTAGCAAGTTCAGCTTGTCCACTTGTATTCGGATGATAAGGGGTTGACACTTTGTGATTAATTCCATATTTTTTCATTAAGTTTTGAAATGGTCTATTACAAAAATATAAACTTACATCACTTATGATTGCACGAGGCATTCCAAATCTTGAAAAAATATTTTCCTTCAAAAAGTTCACAACAATTTTGTGATCATTATTTTTGCAAGGAATTGTCTCAACCTATTTTGAAACATAATCGACTCCAACCAAAATGTATTGATATCCAAAAGATGATGGAAAAGGACCCATAAAATCAATTCCCCAACAGTCAAAAATTTCTACAACTAAAATGGGATTTAATGGCATCATGTTTCTACGAGTTACCCCACATAATCTTAGACACCTATCACAAGATTTGCAAAATCCGTGTGTCTTTAAAAAGTGTGGGCCAATAAAATTCGCACTGCAATATTTTTGCGGCGGTTTTCTTTGAGGAAAAGTGACCACCACATGCTTCTGAGTGAGAAAAAATGATTATACTTTGAATTTCATCATCAGGCACACATCTTCTTACTATTTTATCTGAACAATATTTAAAAAGATATGGGTCATCCCAAAAGAAATTTTCACTTTTCTGAAGAATTTCTTTTTGTCCTGTGCATTCCAATGATTTGGAATTTGCCCTGTAGATAGAAAATTAGCAATATTTGGAAACCATGGAAAATTAGATACATAAAAGAGTTGTTCATCAGGAAAAGAGTCATTTATGAGACTTGTCTCAAAAGATTCATCACTTGTAAGTCTAGACAAATGATCAGCCACAACATTTTCAACTCATTTTTTATCTTTAATTGTTATATCAAATTCTTGGAGTAAAAGAATTCACCTAATCAACCTTGGCTTTGCATCTTTCTTTGCTAGTAAATATTTTAAAGCTGCATGATCAGTATACACAATAATGGGCGAGCCAACTAGATAGGATCTAAAATTTTCTAATGCAAATACTACAGCAAGTAGTTCTTTATCAGTAGTGGAATAGTTCATTTGAGCACTATTAAGAGTTTTACTTTTATAGTGGATTACATGTGGGTTTTTATCTTTTCTTTGTCCTAAAATAGCTCCTACAATATAATCACTAGCATCACACATTATTTCAAAGGACAAAGTCCAATCAGGGGGTTGCATAATAGGTGCAGAAGTGATCATTTCTTTGAGTTTCACAAAAGCATTTTCACAGGAATCGGTCCATTTGAATGTAGCATCTTTTAATAAAAGATTGCATATTGGTTTAGAAATTGCACTAAAGTTTTTTATGAATCTTCTATAAAAGCCAACATGTCCTAAAAATGATCTAATATCGTTTACTGATTTTGGTGTTGGTAAATTAGCAATTAGATCAATTTTGGATCTATCAATTTTTATTCCTTTTGTTGAAACAATGTGTCCTAATACAATCCATTCAGTTATCATAAAATGACATTTTTCCCAATTAAGAACGGGATTTTTATCTTCACATCTAGTCAAAACTTTAGCCAAGTTCATTAAGCAATCATCAAATGAGTTTCCAAAAACAGAGAAATCATCCATGAAAACTTCGAGAAAACGTTCAACCATGTCACTGAAAATACATATCATACATCTTTCGATATGCAAAGGTTCCAAACAGACATGTAAAAATGTTGTTTTCTCCTGGTCCTCAAGTGCAATTGTTATTTGATTATACCCTGAATATCCATCTAGGAAGCAATAAAAAGCATGTCCTGCATTTTTTTCTAAGATTTGATCCATGAAAGGCAAAGGAAAATGATCTTTTCTAGTCATAGAATTTAATTTTCTGTAGTCAATACACATTCTCCAGCCAGTAACAGTTCTAGTGGGAATCAATTCATTATTTTCATTTTTACTCATCATACTCGGACTTTTAGGTACAACTTGAGTAGGACTTACCCATTTACTGTCGGAAATAGGATAAATCATATCATTATCTAGAAGCTTAATGACTTCATTTACACTACTTCTTTCATATTCGGGTTTAGCCTTCGTTGCATTTGCCTAGAGAGTTTAACATTTTCCTCTAAATAAGTGTTATGAGTACAATTTAATGCGCTAATTTCTTTTATGTCAGACAGAGTCCATCCTATTGCATACTTGTGAACTTTTAGTACTTCTAACAATTTATGCTCTTGATCATGGTTCAATTTGAAAGATATTATTACCGGATATGTATCATTATCACCTAAATATGCATACCTCAAACTTGATGGTAAAAGCTTCAATTCCAACACTTATGGTTGAACACTTGATGGAATTGGAGCTTTTTTTTTGATAATTTTTCAAACGTCGGCTTCCATCCATTAACCTCTGGAATCTGTGAAGTCTCTAACATAGAAGAAAACTCCAAATTGTCCTCATTAATCAAATCATTTGTTAATAAATTTTCTAACGGATCAGAAAATGAGGTCATGAAATATTCAAGAGTGTATTTATCACTTACATCAATTTCATATACTTCATCATTATTTGGTGGTTGTTTGGAAATGTTAAAAACATTTAACTCCAAAGTCATATTTTCAAAAGAGATATTCAAAACTCCATTTCTACAATTTATCAAAGCATTAGAGGTTGCAAGAAACGATCTTCCTAAAATGATGGGATGTTGAGATGTTGGATTTGAAACTGCATGTGTGTCCAAAACAATAAAATCTACAGGAAAGTAAAATTTATCAATTTGAACTAATACATCCTCCATTATACCTCTTGGAATTTTTATTGAACGATCTGCCAATTGAAGTGTGATATGAGTCTTCTTTTGTTCTCCCATATCTAGTTGTTTGTACACAGAGAATGGTAATATATTAACACTCGCTCCAAGGTCAAGAAGTGCATGCTCAATTTTAGTATTACCAATTACACAAGATATAGTTGGACAACCATGATCCTTATATTTTGGTGGAGTTTCTTGTTGAATGATTGAACTTATATTCTCTGTCAGAAATGCCTTATTATGAACATTTAATTTCCTTTTCACAGTACACAAATCTTTCAAAAATTTAGCATAAGATGAAATTTGTTTTATTGCATTAAGTAGTGGGATGTTAACTTTTACTTGCTTCAAAATCTCAAAAATTTCAGGATTTTGGTTCAACTTCTTAATAGGATGTAATCTTTGAGGAAAAAGAGCGGGTGATGGTCTTCTACTAGGAGTTAATATATCAGCATTTTTACCGTCATCCTTATCTTCATCATGTGAACTTGAAGTAGAGCCTGATTCTGGATCTTTGAGGTGAATTGTCTTGTCAATTGTTTTTTCACTTCGTAGGGTAGTAACGGAATTGACATTTTTTAGTGATGTTTCGGCAGAGATTTGGCATTGACCAGCAGGGTTTTGTTGAGTTTGAGCCGGAAACTTCCTTTTTTCAGTTATTCTTAAGGAATTTGTCAACGTAGACACTGTTATTTTAATTTCATTGATGGCTTGTGAAGTTTGGTTGTTGATCGTTGTTTGACCCTGCATAAATTCTTGTAATGTTTCTTCAAGGTTTTTTGTTTGTGGTCTAGTGTATGGGGTGAAACTAGAGTTTGAGGTATTTTGGTTGGGTAAAGGTTGAACATTATTAACATTCCTCCAGCTAAAGTTGGGGTGGTTCCTCCAGTTTGGATTATATGTCTCGGAAAAAGTAGATGAGAATGATTTCTTAAAGTTAGACATCGCATTTGCTTGTTCATGACACATCTCTTTGAAGACGGAAATTCTTGGGCATTCATTTGTTAAATGTCCTTCAACAACACAAATATCACACAAGTCTTTGTTTTGCACAAATCCGACTTAGATTTAGTTAACTTCATGCTTTCAACTTTTCTAGTTAGACTGGCAATCCTGGCATTTAGATCATCTTCTTGACTAAGATAATACTTTCCTTTATTAGCATTTTCAAGATTAGATCTAATTGAACCTTTCGAAGTACTTTCATTATACCAAGACTGAGTTTTATCAACTAAATGGTCTAAATATTCAAGTGCATCTTCAGGATTTTTGTCTAAAAATTCACCATTACATATCATTTCCACAAATTGTTTCGTTTCAGAGTTTAAGCCTTCATAAAAGAAACTTACAGTTCTCCAATTTTCAAAACCATGGTGAGGACAAGAATTCAACAAATCTTTAAAACGCTCCCAACATTGAAAATATTGTTCATTAGGCTTTTGGAAAAAGTTTTTGAGCTTCTTCAAAGAATTTGTTTTATGAATTGGAAATAATTTTAAAAAAAAAAACTCGGTTTGCACTTGTTGCCAAAATGTAATTGATCCAGGTCTTAAAGAATTAAGCTATATTTTTGCCTTATCTTTGAGAGAAAACAAAAATAACTTTAACTTAATTGATTCTTGAGTGCATGTTGTATCGTTTAAAGTGGCACATATTTCCTCAAATTCTTTCAAATGCAAATAAGGGTTTTGAGATTCAAGTCCATGAAAATTGGGAAGTATTTGAATCGTATCGGGCTTGAGTTTAAAATTATGAGTATTTTGTGGATAAACAAAGCATGATGGAATAGTATTACGTTGAGGTTCTAAGAAATCTCGCATGGAACGCACTTGTTGATTTCCTATTAATTCATTAGGATTTTCTATATCACTTTAAGCCATATTTTTGAAATTTTTACCCGAATTATCTACTTCACTCCTTATTATTCGACCACTTTTTAAATCACGTAACCAATTATGCATATAAATTATAAACACACAATGAGTAGTTATGCTATCCTAAATACTACTTATTTACATATGCTTACCAAAAACAAAAAGAAATACAAAAGAATAAGAAAGAGATTACCAACCTTTTGGAGTCTTACTTAAAAAAAATACACAAAGAGATGGACCGTTCTCCAAGGGATATCCCTGGCAACGGCGCCAAAACTTGATAACACTTTATCGTTACACACCCAAGTATAGGTTTGTCTCAAGTAATAAATTTCTCAGAAGTCCGAGTGTCGAACCACGGGGATATTTTGAAGAATTAGAATGTCAATCTAGTTGTGAATTTTAAGGTTTTATATAGTAGACTACGTACTAGAGCTCTGGGATTCCACTTAAGTAAAATAATAGAGTTGTTCTTGACAATATTTGATAACTCAATTGAAATCTAACAATCAAGTGATTTCAATTGGAAGATAAAAACATTAAGCACTTGAAAGTTTATAACTTTTGAAAACTATCTTTCTAGTTCCCTTCAAAGAGTTTATGAAACGAATTGTTATTATGTAAAACTAAGAATTCATTGTGCTAAATATGTCTACAACAAATCAAAGTTTTCACAAAACAAAATCATTGACATATATCATTAGACAACTAAAAAGATATAACATTGAAGACCTTTTGAAAAGCCAAGAACAATATTATTATCTTACTTAAGCTTCACCCCTAGTTCTAGCTAAAGGTTTAGCTACTCATACTATAATAAATTAAACTTATATTTCAGAAAAATACTACTAATATAGGAGATATATTACAAAGAGAGTGATGCCCCAAATGGCTTGCCAAAGGCCCCTTTATATAGGTTTCAAAGTTGAGAAGACTTGCATTATTGTGGATATTTTCGGACCCACTCATTAATTGCTAAATTGGATATTGAAATCTTGAATTTATTTCTTCCTATCAATTGTGGGACGTTGAGTTAGCTTTCCCGATCAGTTTGAATATCTTTCATTGGATTTTTCATGTGAAAGTTATGATCAAATTACTTCTCCTTGGTTAAATGAACATTGACAACTTTGGCAGATTGTTATGATGAGTTTACACAATTCAAAGCTCCACTTGAACACATTCAATGATCTTCAAACTTTTCATAATTGTAGCAGTAGATCTTATCTACACTTTCCAGTTGGTGGTAGATCAATTGGAGTTTTATGTGAATTATAGTGAATTAAATGCCAAATTGTGTCCTGTGGAGTTTGAAATCCGGAGCATTGGCATGATGAATACTTTGATCGTCAATTTGACTCTAGAATTCAATGTTTTCAGCAGTTTGTGTCTGGATAAGAGTTGTAGATACATGAGTTATCTAACCAATGCAACTGGAATTGGATCAATAGGATTTGTATAGCTTGAGATATGGGCCAAATACGAAAATGTTTCATGGATCAAAACTCAACCAAAATTTGGACAGAATTGTTGTGTAATCTTAATTGGACTTTCAAATTGCAAAGTTGGTTTTATATACCCACTTATATCTTTAGTACATTGTCTTGAGTGTCCAAAAATATTAGTGTCAAGAAAATTGGATGAGTGTAATTTATATTATGGCCTAGACATCAAACAATACACATACTAACCATGTTCAATCATGCTTAAGTATTCCATTACTATAGAAAAATAGATATTTGTGGCTAACCTATGAAATACAAAATTACGTATAAATATGCAACAAATATTATACAATAACAACTAAAATACACATAGAATTGTTATAACATATGGAGAAACTTTTTTGCCGCATTTTCGCTTTACATTGCACTTTCATACATTAATATGAAAAGACCTGCGCTCAAAGAAAATTTGTGAGTTTTGGGGGGGGGGGGTCGATTTGTATTTGACTTCGCCGCCTTGTCCCTTGACATCTGCGTGCCTGGTTTGTTTGGACTTGCAACCCCTGTCTGGTTTCCTACCTTGTCCCAGTTTTGAATATGCAAAGGCGTTTGACCTAAAGTGGGTCTCAGTAAAGTTGCTTGCATTTATTGATGTTTCTGGGCCTTCTAATTTCGGCCTGTAGGGAGCTGCTCGATCGGATTTATGTGGCTTGCTCTTCTTTTTTTTTTTTTTTTTTTTTTTTTTTTTAAGACCCCTGCTTTGCCTATAGGAATCAAGACAGGTTCCGACTCGTTCCGCTCAGATGCCCTTGAATCGGTCATGTCGCTGGACCATGCCTTTGATCTTGTGAAATATTGATGCTCTGCCATTGCTAAGTCAAATACAAATCGACCTTTGGGGGGAGATGATAAATCTTTCTAAAAATGCAACAAACGGTGTTAGCATAAAGCACATAATTTGCGGGTATGTAGCAGATATATTGCATATAGCACATTCAAACGTTTCCTAACATGCAGGGGGGCCTCTTTATGCCAGAGGTAAGCCTAAACGTCACTTATGCGAGATTATGACGGATTTGTTCAAGTCGTCCAACTATAATGCCTTTGTTGGAAATGACGACCAAATGACGGTGCACTTTTTCCAATTTCAGCATGTCATGATTGGGCTTGGATTTGTCTGTCATTGTCACGCTACACATAATATGCTGGTTGGTCGTTGGGTTGAGAAACCCGTCGACAAGTTTGGTGTCTTCCTAATTGTGGTGTCGATGCCAAGGACCGACCCACCTAAGGTAAATGCATGCATGCCCTAAAATAAGGGTGGTATAGCTCTATCTTAAGTTTCTAAGAATTGGCTTTTCTAGACGCAAGGTTCCCGAGTGGACAACTCGAGTGAGAAGGCTACGCGGCCACCGGTTAGACCGGGCACTCCACGTATATTACCAACTCTCCTAAATTTGGGTTTTGAAGAAAGAATTTTGCTGATGCACCAAGCGCACCTCGCACGTAGTGTGTGATTGTGTGAATTTTCCAGAATGGAAGAAATATGAGCGGAATGCCAGTTTAAGAAAAGCGGTAAAACATGTAGCAATTAAAATAAACAAAATATAGCACACAAAAATTAAATGCAAAACTAATGCCAAATAATAACCCTAGGTTTGTTATGGTTAAGAACCTTAATCCCCAGCGGAGTCGCCATTTCTGTCGCGCCCTTTTTCGGCCGCGGCATTTATTTTCTAAACTCCTGCTTAAAATAAAAAAAGTTAGAAAATAAAAATAAATGCTAATAAAGTTTAAAAGGGTTTTAAGTTTTAAAAATGCTAAAAGGGGTGCTAACATATTAGAAGTGCTAAAAGGATGCTAAAATTGCAAAAGATGCTAAAATTTAAAAGGGTGCTAAAATGCTAAAGGGTTGCTAGAATGCTAAGGGTTCGCGGAGTCGCCACCTAATTAATTTGGGTGAATTAGGACACCTAAATGTTTAACTAGTTTAAAGTAAAACATTAACTCCATTTTATGGTCTGCTAAACTTAGTGAGATTCTGGGTAAGGGTTCTTTATTAATCTAGAGGGAAGGGGTTAGGCACCCTCTAAGATCCGCTAACTTGCGGTTGTCCTGCCAAACCTAGGGTAATTATTATGCTATTGAAAATGCATGTTTGAAAGATATTTTAATAGAAAGTATTTTTTGGCAAAAGATTAATAAGATTAGTGCTATAAAATGCGTGTAAAGTTTAAAGCATGCCTTAAATAATATATAATGCAAAATAGATTAGTTGACTAAATGTACACATTTGCCTTGATTAGTATAACACATGCTAAAGGGGTTTTCTTAATATATAAAAATAAGATTTCTATATGGGTGCTATAGCAAATGGGTTAGAAATCTTGAAAATAATATCATAGCTACATATGATTAATTATGCAAGTTAAGATTATTGGGTGGTTTATTATAAATGCTAAACAATGTATGGCGTGCCTAAAGTAATTAACTTAAGGGAAGCAAAATTAAATTAATTTCTATTTATTGATTCAAGGTTTGACTATTCTAAGTATTCTATTAATTACAAAATTAAATAATTAGGCAACAAATTTCAAACAAATAATATAGAGGGTGGATATGATCGCGGCTTCCAAGATGCGTGGCGACATCGTCTTATCCTATTTTGTCTTAGGAATTTCTGAAGCGGGAATGCAAATGCGGGTGCGGGTTGCCATTTGAAATGACTTGCGATGAGTCTCGCCGTGAGACTCTTTATTTTGCTCCGATGCGTGCCATGTAAAAACAAGAAAGATAAGGATTAGTACACGTTCAAAATTTTATTAAATAATAAGCGAGTATTAGACATATTTGAATCATTTGTTGTTCCAGCGATTTGGAATAACAGTTGGGATCAGTAGGCCAAGCAGACCGTAAATAACGAGAAGCAAGCAAAAATTAACCCAAATAAATAAACATTTAACAAGACATATTCATATCCAGCCCACTGTATCTGTGAACCAACAATGAGGATCAGATCACAATTCCTTTTCAGCATGTATTATGGCAGCAAACAGAAATGCAGATGGCCAAACAGCACACAGTGGACAATTTAGGCAAACAAGGTGGACATTCCTCCAAACAGGAGAATTACAAGTATGCAGAGATTATAGGGTGTGCCCCACCACAGGAAATAAATGTAGAATGATCATGCGTAACTTAAAATATAAATAGAAATGGATGGGAAATCAGGTACCAGGCATGCATATTTCCAACTTATTTGAGACAGTAGATAGACATTTTACTGTTGATGGAATAGAGACATATATGCCCATTCTCATGGTTTAGATTTTCAGCGCAGAAAAGCGTTCACTTAGAAACTAATGGACTGATTTAGTAAGCATGCTAGACCCTTAACAATCAAAGGGATCATTCCAAACAGTATTTAAACAGGCCTAACTGCCAGCGTATAGCACAACCCAACTAGGCTAACACAGATTTCCTTAGAGCAATGGTCACAAGGTTCAAGTCAGGTACATATATTGGCAATATGACTCATGTAGTCTCATAGTAGTGTATAAATCATGCTAGAAAAAAAAACAAACGGAGAAATCCAGCAGGCCCAAGCAACTATCACACCACATATAAAGACTGATTTCCTGACTCGTTTATTTCTTTTAACTCTTAATTTCCTGTCTACAAGTTTGTAAACATGCAAATGATATGGTTATTAAACAGATTTAGTTGAATCATCTCTGTAACACGGTTAGTTGAAAACTGGACATTCGTCCGGATAACAAACTATTGACATCCGAAACCTCGGACACAACACCATTGAGCTAGTCAAACATAAAACCAGTATCCAGGATAAATTTAACACAGTCCAACTGGAACACCTTAGCAGTTAATGCCAAACATCCATTTAGATAATACTTGATTACAAATCTGCCTACCATTATCTTCCCCTTAAAACTAACCAATATGGGAATCAAAGCTAAGGTATACTAATAGCTACACAGACAGGGAACACCCCACACATTCAATAAACATGCTATACGAAGAAAACAAGGTGGCTGACTTTCAATGAGTATTTCAAACAGATTAGCATCGGGATTTAGACACACAAACATATTCCAACATTTACTCAATTTGTCCTTAAACCATCACATTCAAGAACTGGCGGACATACAAATTATATACATAAAGAAACCCAAAACAAGTCCTTATCCGCATGATACAAAATATGGTAGGAATTAAATTGCAATCACATAGTCGATCATGACAATATTCTTTGACTAATTCAAATAGGCCAGCTTGCGCACCTTATAACTTAGTTTAGCAATCGAACTAATCAGGAATTAAACTACATTAAACTAAGAGCATACCATACCAGACAATAACACAAACTATGCAGCAACATAGAAAAAGAAACTAAAAGAGATAGGGTAATGAATTTACCTTCTCCGGACAGCGAACCGGGGCAGCGTATCAAGTCGCCGGTCCACTCGACGGGTTTTGGGTTTGCGATGAGGATAGAAGGGCAAGGTTTGTTTGCTGATTTGTGGCTGGATTTGAAAGAGAAGGGTTCGAACTTCCTATTCTACTATGCTCTATCGGACTGCTGCTGTCTATGCCCTCAATCGATGCTCTGTCTTCTCCAACTGAGCCCTCGACCATCGATGCTCTACTCTGCTGCTCCCTCGATCCTCTGGGTACCCTCTCTAACTGAGCTCTCTATGTTCGACACCTTGCGAGGGTTATTGATCGCTCGTAAGAAAAGCGATTGCTCGACTCATCGTGCTCGCTCTGCCTTTGCTCTCCCTCGATTCTATGCTATGGATATGCTCTTCTTAACTGCTCCTAAGGGTGTCCCTATCGATGCAATGGGTCTCCCTGACTCTAACTGATGCTCTCCTTCGAATGCCTATTGCATGTGCCTTAAATAGCCATTGTTTGGGTTCCCCATTAGGTAAATAGTAAGGGCTGATATTAACGCGATTTGGTGCTGAGATTTCGAAAAGATTTGGGTAGATTCGATGTGGTCTGATAAGGTAACGATTTGTTTGGTTATGGAAAGGTGAATGATTGACACGATTTGGGCAAGATTTTGTGCTGGTTCGTGTTATGGTAAGGGCGAGCTGGCTGGGTGCGAGGGTAAAGGAAGGCTCCCGGATTCTCTGGCGAGAATCTCGGGGCTGCTGGTGTTACGATGGGGAGGTGAAGAGGCGAGGTGCGGCGAACTGGTTTCTAGGGTTCGTTAAGTTTTTAGTGTGTGGGAGAGACGATGGAAGGGTGAGTATAAGGCTGAAGGGTTTGGGCCTGAATAAAGGGAAAGGGCGTTTGGGCGTTGGGCTGACGGGTTTGGGCCGCGGGTTTGAGCTTGCGGGTGCTGGGTCGTGGGGTATTGGGCTGGGTAGAATGTTTTAATTAGGGGTTAATTAATTAGGTATTAGTTATTTAATTAGTTAATTAATTAATTAGCTAGTTAATTCTAGGTAAGTGTATTATTAATTAATTAACAAATGTGATTAAATTAATTAGGTGCTTTATTATAATTATCTAGGTGCTACATTAGTCTAATTATTTAGGTGCTAAATTAGTCTAATTATTTAGGTGCTAAATGCGGGCGCGTTATTTAATTAATGCCTAATACTTTAGAATGCGACGCTATTATTTAAAATCTTATTGTTATGCATTATTGCGAAGTTAAATTAAAAAAGAAGTGAGTCTAGATTAAATTACTTAAATGCTAAATGCGAGTATGATATTTAAGAATCGTTTAAAGCTTTATAAATGCGGTGCTATTAAATGCATATATCAGATTAAAATTGATTTTAAATTACAAATGATTACTAATAAATGCGGCTATGCTACCTGACACGACGTTATCGCTAGATTATTTATTTTATGCATTTATTAATTATTTAAGAATTACGACAAAGCTTAAAGTTAATTAATGCGGGCGCGGGACTCTAAGTGCTTAAAACTCTATGTAAGACGCGATGCCATTATTAAATTATTTATTTATGCCTGTATTTATGTCTATTCGCTGTATTTTATTATAAAAATTATTTCTATTATTTTACAAAATTAGTGTAATTTTATAGTTAATGGCTGGACGGGAGGGTCAAAATTGGGTGTCAACAACATGTCTGTAACGTCTCGTAATTTTGGATAATGATTTAAGCACTTTAACGTAGGCAAGTAGATCCGGACCCCGGAAAGTGTATGTTATATTTACGTATTCTAATAAGAAAATTAGTTTACAAAAGGATGCGACCTCGAAATAATTTTGGACACAACAAGTGTGATGACGAGGATCGAGAATAAATTTGATATGCGTATAAGGAGGTTACGGACTAGTGTCATATTACAAGAATTATGACATTTAGTATATGAGAATTTATAAGTCACCAAGATTTAAGTGAATTGGAATCACGAAATTTATTAATTGTGTATGTAATTGATTAATTACGTGGATGATTGATAAATTATACGGAAACTAGTTGGTATACCAATACGTAGAATTGAAAAGGGGAACAAGAACATTTTTTAGAATGAAATAAATGGTGGGTCATCCCACATGGTCTTCACTGACCATTAAAGGCAAACTATTTTCTCGGAAAGACAAGAATATTGCATGTGGAAGCAATGATGATATTAATTAAAGACATTGATGTGGCATATTTAACTAGTTGTCATTGTTGGATAAGACCCATTTACGTGCATAAAGAAGTGGCAGCAAAAAAAGACATTCGTATACTTGGACATTTAAAAGGAAGAGGTGTCATCAAATTTTGTTAGTGGGCAAACGACGACCCAATAAAAGGCCACGTGTAGAAGGGAAATTATTTTTAAAACTTTCTTCTCATTTTTTTTTTTTTTATAATCGAGATTTCCTGACTTACACCTGACTACTTCACTGGTATTATCCAAACGTCCTCGAGGTGATAGCACCGGTCTTTCAACAACATCACCAGTAAATCGCGGAATGTCTCGTGCTTTTGAGGCGTCTGTGAGATCGATAACGATCAACGGCAGAATTTTTTCCAACACGCATTTTTTCGAATTGAACTCACGCTGTCATGCCAAACACCTTATGGCGTCCAGACTTTATCATTGGACTATGTCTTGGAGAACTTTATCTCATTTCTTATTAAGAATTCAGGGAAGGAGATTGATATAGAAATACTTAGTGTTAGCGTAAAGAGGACAACTACTTTTTCTTCCTAGGACTAGCAGTACGTAAATCTTGCAAGTAATAGCACTGTGAAACCTGCAATGCAACTGGACACAAAACGTGGTGGTTCCAAGTAAGAGTGCCAACGAAAGAAAAAAAAACCAATGGAAATATGTCAGAAAGGATTATTTGTTAAGAGTCCTTCGGGGCATAGTCCAGTGATAAAGTCTTGGCGCTATAAGACGCTATGACATGGATGCGTGGGTTCGATTCCCCGCAGGCGCGAAGAATTCTGCATGTTGGATAATTTGATCTTGTTTCATTGATCAGTTATACGCTTTCAAAAACTAGTCACTGGAGCACATCCCGCGATTTACTGGTGATGTTGTTGAAGGATCGGAGTCATCAACTCGATGTATTCCTGTTGGAAGGAAAGTAGATCTCAAAGCCTATGACACCTATGACAAACTCTCGTCAACCTTTTAGAGGCCTTCTTGCACGTACATCTAGTCGGTGGATTATGCTGGTGCATTATCACTTCAAAGTTCAACAAAACTTACCCAAGGTACCTACTGCTTATCCAAACTTGTACATGAATTGTACTTGTTATGTTCAGTTCTGGAAAATAGCCATGGAGAATCAAGAAGATAATATTAACGATTAAGGTGTGAAAGGGGCTTGATTCGGGGATATAAAATCGAAGTGCTATACGGCGTATACGTTGTATCGGTGAATAATTTGATAAAAGGTTTGTGAAGCTATCTCTTCCTTCTTCTTTTTGGCATGATTTACATAAATGAGTGTACGGCGACGTACATAGTTCCAATGAATCTTAATTCCTAATGATACATGATATGATAGTGTCTTTGAATTTCAGTGATAGTTCATTTTATTTATTCCATTGAGAGTCTAATGATGATTAAATTTGCATATGATTACTCATGATATTCTATTCGTGCTTGATTTGATTATATCATTTCACTGAGTCCCTTGCTAGAGGGCCGGGTACGGTATGTATATATATGATTATTTCAACGAGTCCCACGATGGGTCGGGTACGGTATGTGCGCAGTGAACAGGTATCCACGGATTGATGATATATGTGGACAGACATCCACGGATTGATGATATGTGGACAGACATCCACGGATATGACTTCATTCACCGAGTCCCTCGCTAAAGGGCCGGGTACGGTATATATATGTATATGATTTCATTCACCGAGTCCCAGAATGGGCCAGGTACGTTATTTCTATATGGACATGTTTGACTCTCATCTCATAAGGCACATGTACATTGGTATCTTGATTATTATATTTGTCTCATGTTATCTTTTGGTCGGTTATGATCTTGTTTACAGTATTTCATGCTTTACATACTCAGTACATTATTTAAATCGATCCCCTTTCTCCGGAATTGCGTTTCATGCCGCGTACGCAGATACTCAGTTTGGTGATCCTCCAGTCTAGGATTCTGCTCAGCTATTTGGAGAGCTCCATTGTTCCGTATCCTAGTCATTTTGGTACAAATCCTCTATTATAGATTCATGCATGTTTAGGGGTATGGCGGGACCCTGTTCCGTCATAGTTCATTATCATACTCTTAGGGGTTTGTGGACATGTGTGGGTTGGACACGGTGTGGATTGTAAACGTGTTTCGGTCAGCTATACGAATGTAGTTCATTTTGAATATTTTCGTGTATAGTGACAGACTTGTCGGCTCACCTATTTTGATATGTTAATTAGCTATGACTCTTCAGGAGACAGATATGGTTTACAAATTTCTTCATTATCCTTGGTATCAGTTTGATTATACGTGACAGGTTCCTATACGAGGGTCCAGTTAGGGCACTTAGTCGCGGCCCATCGGCTCGGGTCGTGACACTACCAAACTGTGTTATTGAAGTTATCAGTCAAAGTAAACACGGATGTAGCATAGGTTTGAATCTTGGCCCATTATGACCTTAAAATGATTTTAGGTCTGTATTCTACCTTGAGGTCGTAGAAGTATGCTAAAATAGTGGGAGCTAATTAAAAGGTCATGTTAAATTAGTCTAAAATGAATGTGTATAATAGAGAAATAAATTTTGATTGTAGTTTCCCGCCTATCTAAATTCTTCAAAACGTCAAAATGTCGAGCCTATCATTAAAATGAACAAACTCATCGGACCAAACTATCTAGACTGGCTAAGAAAATCTAAGAATTGTCCTAAAGCAAGAAAAGATAGAATATGTATTGGACAATGTATTCCCCACAGTCTCTGCCGTTGATTCTGCGGAATATGTCTCATTTGATAAGGTAGCCTACCATAAGAATCTAGATGATGCCACTTCAGCATGATGCGTCATAGTGTCTTCCATGTCAGTGGAACTACAGAGACAGCATGCGAACATGGTCCCTAACGAAATGCTCGAACACTTGAAGAGACTCTATGACTATCAATCCCAAACTATAGAATATGAGTTGTTGATAGAAACTCTTCAAGTGTAAGCTAAGTTAAGGGAGCCAAGTACCTTGGTGTCACGACCCGACAAGGCGCGACTAAGCGTCTAATCGACGCCCTGGCGACTGTCACTCTTAATTTATCTAATACAGAGATTTATAGAAATTTCGGCAGCACAACGCTGCTTTTACAACATATCCCTAAAATGGGTGAGCCGACAAGGCTGCCAAAACAACAACAAAACAACAAATCATAATAGGCTAGCCGACTAGGCTGCCACCCACCAACATCATGTGCACAAAGGCATAATCAAAATAAGCAAGCCGGCAAGGCTGCCACTAGATAACAACATTAAAAACCCCAAAAACAAGGTACAAACATCCAGCCCACAACTGTCTACGGACCTCTAAGAGTGCAATACTGACATATGACGGGACAGGACCCCGTCGTGCCCAAAATATGCATAAGTCTGAAAGATAAAGGTCTGTACCAAAATAGCTGGCTCCGGAACAAATGAGCTCTCCAACTGTTGTACAGAAATCCTAGACTGGAGGGTCACCTATCTGAACACCTGAACCTGCGGGCATTTAACGCACTTCAAGGAGAGAAATTCGATGCTGAAATAATGTCTTGAGTATGTAAAACATAAAATCTGGCGAATAACAATCGTACCAAGTAAAGCAGAGAGTCATCAAATTTCATAAAGCGAGAATCATGCGAAAATCATATCATGTATAATGAATCATAAATCCTCATGCTCATGTTCGTATATAAAATCAGATAACATGTCTCGGCCTCATGGAGGACTCGATGGAATCAGTATCTGCGCACGTAACGTGTCTCGGCCCTCTATGGAGGAACTCAATGTAATCTGTATATATATATATATAACGTGTCTCGGCCCTCTAGTGAGGGACTCGATGAATGATGCATGGCTGCGCACGAACATGACCTGGCCCGGGACTCAGTGGAGTGAAATAGTAACACTTAGCACGAGTATATATCATGAGCAACTGTATGCAATTAAAATAATTATGTGACTCTCAATAAAATTATTACCATAAACTCTGTTACTGAAATCATAATCACTAGTAAATAATCATTTTTAAAACTGAACTGGTAGGAGTTAAGTACGTCTGCCGTACTTTCATAAAAAAAATCATGCCAAAAGAAAGAAGGAAAGGTCTCACATACCTCTTAGGCGAACTAATCAACTTGATATTAAGGTATGCCTCGTCTAGTACTTCAACCTATAATAAGGAATAACACGCTCGTCAATTTTGATTTTCTAATGTAAGTTATATGAATAACGGCTCTCTTATTTCTATAAAAAATTGGGCAGCATTTCCTTTGTTTATGTGCGTATCCACAATTTTCCAACAATCCAAATCAGCCAGCAATTCAACTCCAACTAACAATCCAATTCAAACCAACAATCCAACCATTTCAATATGTAATCTAACTAGGCTCTATATACCGCATATACGCCGTCATATAACCCCTTTCTCGTTACTTATGAAAGACAATAATTTAAATCATCAAGGTGATTATCGTACCTATTTACCATATTCATTCAATACTTAAAATGTTACGACTATGTCTAAAAAGATTTCATAATTCCTTTCTTGGTTTCTTAAATCCATTTTGTCTCGCGTCACCTTATATAACTAATTACATCATCAAGTACCAATGCTTCTTTCAATTGTTAACACACAATTAGTGACGATGTCAATAATAGCAACAACAATTATATGGCACCAAAACAGCCTGTAAAGGGTCGCACAATGTCCGAAAGTTATTCATGAGTTTTAGGCCATTTAAGATGCAATCATTTACACTTTCCTTAATAAATAATCCAACTTATTTTCCAAAAACTCCATATAATGAACACATCTTAAATCTTCACAAGTTATTCCATTTTTAACACGCAATTAGTAATGGAATTTACAACACAACATACAAATCCAACGCATGCCCAAAATAGTCCAATTTCGGTTCAACATCCAAATTCCACATGCATTGTCTAAATTCAAGATTTCTTCCTAACACAAGTCCATTACTTCAACTACAACAATATGCAACTTTGATTATAGCATAGAAAGAAGAATTTTCATACCTTAATTTAATCCCCAAAACAGTCCCGATATTTAGCCACTGCTTCGTCAGCTGAACTTGTAACGTCGATA
This sequence comes from Przewalskia tangutica, assembly GCA_029844215.1. Classification (NCBI taxonomy): domain Eukaryota; kingdom Viridiplantae; phylum Streptophyta; class Magnoliopsida; order Solanales; family Solanaceae; genus Przewalskia; species Przewalskia tangutica. The sequence goes on from CM056736.1 coordinate 21,477,601, forward strand.
ACTCTCTACTCCAGTGTCCTATCGACAAGAGGTTTGTTTCGTTGGAAACTAGACTCGGCGAACTTCATTTTAGGCTTTTGAAACACCCAAAAACTCCTAATATGCTAGGATATATTCCCTTCCAAATGTGACTAAAAATCTGTCCAGCAGTCCCGAAAATCTGCTCACTGTCCCAGCGAAAAATGCCACTGTTTTGGTCCTTTTCTTGCCCAATTCTTCATTTATTAACTCCAATTCAACATGTAATCATTCCATAATGTCAATCCATCATTTATACATGTTTTCCTTCAAACATTTCATCCAAAAATTCGAAATTTCTGGGCTACAACTCTTGGCAGTGGCACGTTTTTTTGCCACTGTTTTTGAGTGATTTCTTAAGCTTGTAATTGTAGAGGAATTAGGCTAGGAAGAAGAGAAGTAAGAACCTAATTTGACTACGGGATTGAGGTTAATTTCGGATTTGGATTTGAGAGGAAATAGATGAGAGTTAGTGTTTAAGAATGGAATTGAAATTGAAATGAAAAAGGGTTTGGGGTGTTTTAATTTAAAATCTGAAAATAGCTTTAAAATTTTACACTTTGGCCCTTTTAATGCCCTCTTAGTTAGAAACAACCCCAAGTAGTAAATCTTAATTTAATCTCAACCCTCGTTGCCTTAAATTCTTACCGTCGTATCTCATATACCTTACTAATCCATGACGGGATTCATGCATATATATAACCATTATTATTAAAGAAATTTCCGGCGCCACATACGTTATTACCGAAAATTATTCCGTACCCACACGTAAGAATATACTTAAAATCAAAAATTGAATCTTAATCTTTAATGACGTTCTTAATCCTTGTCTTAAACTTACGAGGTGTAACATTCTTCCCCCCTTAGAAACATTCGTCCTCGAATGTTCATTACAAGTCTTATGCGAGAAAAATTTCGGCAGAGTCTCCTTTATAACTATGTCTATCCACCTGTATCCAGCAAACCAACAGATGTCTCACAGGGCCACAATATAACACACATGCAATTCACCAATTCAAAATAGTCAAGAAACCAAATTACTTGTGAATATTCAACTGAATCTTATGTAATACCTTGAACAAAGTTAAAGAGTCTCTATGCGGTGCTATATTCCTCTATTTTTGAATTTGCCACAATATTTCGGCTGGTACTACCTTGTACATCTGCTTCAATTTATAATGGTATGTAACGTTTTCCCCAAATCTGTATTGCATGCTTAACATGTCGACAATTCATGTGTATACCCGCTGCATTGTTAACATAGCTCCATATAGATTTGACAACTCCCTTGTACGAAACAAGTGATCTCTCATTCCTTAATGTAAGACATTATATCAGCAGCATCTTGATACTATATTAATTCCAATATTATGCAACACTTTATCCACTGGAATTTTAATTTCCACATCGTCCATAGGAAGAAATATATCTTGAATGACACACACCCATTTTTTTTTTACCCGCCTTTACTTATATACATCAAGAGGATATAATTTTTATCTTAACAAATCCCATGCACTTGATACAATAAATTTACTAGAACTTGTCATTATCCACCAAGGATTATGTATATATCAAGTATGTAGTGACATGTGAGACAATGTCATCGGGTAGATACTGTCCTAGCTTTGACAAATCTCATCAATCCCCACGTAGTAGTTCTTGACATCTTCCACCCTTTCATCACTAAGAAACTATGATAGTAGTACATGGTGTAATGTTTCCAATCTGGTCCGATTATCAAACCAAGTGTTAGCGGTCCCACTCTTTGTTTCTCATCATATTTCTTGTTCAATGTTATCATTTACCTCAACAACCATTTTCAAGGCCTGAGAACCGTCTTCCCGTTGCACATATTGAGGGTAATGCTTCAGAGTACATATCCCTAAAAAGTCAACCCATAGAGAGTTGGTGGTCTTAGATTTCCATCATAGCTTTTTACACAATGCATTTAATTTATCAAAAAATGATGTCTGAATCCCAATCCACTATCATCCTTAGGCAAATACATTTTAACCATGTAAACCAATGCTTAGCCTTAACATCATCCTCACTATACACCAGAAGAAAATTACAACTATTTGTATGTATATCTTTGATTACACATTTTGCAAGTCTTATAGCAGACAGTATGCGTATAGGCACACTTGTGACACACTAGTAATCAACACTGTTTTATGCCTCATGGTGACAATAATTTTTCTTCCCAAGCCTGTAACTTGTCTTTAATCTTCTTAATTAATTCAGCATAGTCTATCTTCCTCTTTCTAACATGTAGTACTGGACATCCTAAATACATGAATGAAAATGTTCCATTTGTGAAACCAGCAATACATTTTCCTTGCTGAATCAAGTTACTGGGAGTTTTAACATGCATATAAATAGAACTCTCATTTTATTGATCAAATGGCCAGAAGCTTCTTCATACTCTTTCAAAGTCTGCCTTAACTCCTTGTAAAATCATTTCATTTGCTTCTGTTGGAAATTCTTCAAATAACTCCTCTTTAAATCTAACAATATCCTCCCTAAAACTTAGTTTCTTAAAAAACATCTCCAAAAGTTTCCTTACTCCATAATAATAGGGCAGTCTTGACATTCTTCAGTTTCGGTATAAAAGAAACGAAATCATCTTAATCAACAACAGTGTTCCAATTTTGATTTAGCGCCTAAAAGAATGCTTCATATTCTATCCAACCCAAGCTAAAATAAATGTTTGCCAACATCCTATCGAACCTCTTAAAAGTACAGTCACTATCGGTTCTTTCATTCCACTACTTAAAAGGACTTCCTTTAAATTCAATTTCAAACATTTCACATGAATTAGTTCAAAATGCAAAAATCCTCACGCTCTGCAAGATATATATGAAGATCGCCTATTGTCTCCCTTCCATTTATAATAACATTGAAATACCCACTAACTAGCCAAGGATCCTGCATATTGTCGACAATATAGTATAAACTATCCCAGAGACAACCTTCCCAATGCATCACTCCTTGCATATTCCATAGTATATCTACCTACTTCATGTAACTCCTTCACCAGTTAGTCCTTAAGTTTGTCATGTTAATCATCTCTCATATTATCTCTGATTAAGTTTCTCTGCTGATTACTATATTTAGGATAGACATAGCCGCTTCCACTGCCATATTCTGCTAAACATTGGACATCATTATCCCATCTTCCTTTAATATTACTGCGTTACTATAATTAGAGTTGTTACCATTGGTACACACCTCCTGACTCTTGTCAACATTCCGCTCCTCAATAACTTTTTCTGCTACAAAAGCTCCTTCAACCTGTTCTTTAGTAGTAAGAGTTGCTTTTGATTCTTCTATCAATTGTGGGTCCTTAATGAGCTGTTTTACTTCTACCACCTTACCATCATCATCTTCCTTATTCTATTTATTACCATATTCTTCCCCAGTATCTCCTTGTTCCTCCTTATTTGCATTATTACCGTTTGTCTCATCAAGTGACATTTGTTTTATCCTTTCGTTGGACTTACTAACTCAGTGGTGTCTTTGGCTGCGTCAACATTTGTCACTTTGGCTACATCACACTGAATATCTATTATCACTTCGTTGAATTCATCTATATCTTTGTACCTCTCTTATCTGTTTTCTATCCTTCTATTATGGTCTGTAGAAATTCAGGATTCAACCTTCACCTATTAAAGTATCTGAACTTATACTAAGCCTTTATGCCTACTTCTCATCCAATTAACCCAAGAGAATGTTCATATAGACCTGGTTTCTTGAAAACACCTTAGAAGCATGTAGGTTATCAACTCATTCTTGATTAGTAAGTGTTGCTATACACCTTGCATGCCACTCATTTCACCATAATCTGCTACATACTGCTTAAAACCCCTTATCTCAGTCTTAGCGACATGACACCTCACTCTTCCAATGTCTAACCACAGTTTTCTTTTAAGAGCCACATCATTAAACGCATACACCAAGGTCACATGAAAACTTCTCTTTGTACCCTTATGTGTTACCCCGCAGTATATCAATTATTATGTACAACTTAATATCTACTTCATAGAGATGAGGCTTCCACCATAACCATATTCCTCCATTTGGATGCTCGGTAAGATTAGTACTTAGAAGGTCACCCCCTACACAAATTAAGCGAGGTATTATGAGCTTCTTCTATCTTTTAATTCCACGAGACCAAATAGCCTCATCTTAGCATTCTGCGTGAACTAATGCGTTGAAACTGTGCACAAATACATACCTCGATTACCAATCCTTCAAATAACTTCTTAACTGAAAATATGAACGCCAAAGGTTACAATATTTAAAGTGCTTGACACAACTATACACTAATAAGATGCTCATCATTCCCAAGTTCTAAGTCATTTGCGAAAGAAACTTAATTAATCCATATGTCCAATACTTCCCAACATTCGGTCCAAAATAAGAAAATGCTTTCATTCTTATATTAATCTTATTATTCCGAAAGTAATAGCCTCTTCTTATTCTTACCTGAGAACAATGTTCTTTTGCAGTTTCCTACCTTCACATAGTCCAACAACATGGTATATCATAAAATCGTCACAGATTCTAACAATTAGAGCTCAACATTTAATTAAAGGTATGAAGGAGAAAATAGTAGGTAAGCTTCATTTTCTATCTTTGGAAGGAAAATTCCAATCTCCGTAACTATAGAGCAGATAACGTAGCATAACGGAATACCAATTCGTAAGATAGAGACTACTGTAATTCATTTCACAAGTCGACATCTCATTCATGGTCTGAAAGGGATCTCTTCACTACTCGTAATTGTAAGCAAATCCACTTCTTTTAACACTTATTCACTTATTTCTTACTTGTCGTACTTTTCATAATTTCAACATATTCTAGTATACATATGTAACCTCGGACATTGTCCTAGTCCCAATCCTTGACGATACCATCCCTTATTCAGTATATAGAAGATTCTGAAGAGTTACATTACCTGACGTGGATCTAGTACATCCAAACCTGGTCATCATACTTCTCTTCAAACTCTTTCACTTCCCTTATGGCTTGACGCACCAAGTCAAGTCCGAATAACTCTGATTTTCCCTTCCGAGCCACTGTCGTTGTCTTTCGAGACATAGCTGCAACCACAATAATTATTAGGAAGAGGGGGGTTATCCTAATGACATAGCTCTATTGCACGATCTACGAGATGAAAGAGTAGAAACCAATCCTAAATGTCCGGCAGCCTCCTGCGTATAGGTATGGTGCACAACATACTCATACACAAGACTCTACTAGACACTGCGTAGACATTCAGAGGACTAAGCGCTCCGATACCACTTACAGCGCGGACCGACGAGCCGCAACTAAGCGTCCTAATTGGACGTCTTTGCTGACCTGTCACTCTTAATTTATCTAATACAGAGATTTATAGAAATTTCGGCAGCACAACGCTTCTTTTACAACATATACCTAAAATGGACGAGCCGACAAGGCTGCCAAAACAACAACAAAACAACAAATCATAATAGGCTAGCCGACTAGGCTGCCACCCACCAACATCACGTGCACAAAGGCATAATCAAAATAAGCAAGCCGGCAAGGCTGCCACTAGATAACAACATTAAAAACCCCAAAAACAAGGTACAAACATCCAGCCCACAACTGTCTACGGACCTCTAAGAGTGCAATACTGACATATGATGGGACAGGACCCCGTCGTGCCCAAAATATGCATAAGTCAGAAAGATAAAGGTCTGTACCAAAATAGCTGGCTCCGGAACAAGTGAGCTCTCCAATTGTTGTACAGAAATCCTAGACTGGAGGGTGACCTATCTGAACACCTGAACCTGCGGGCATGAACGACCCAGAGGGGATCGATGCGAAATAATGTCTCGAGTATGTAAAACATAAAATAATTTGGATAACAATCGTACCAAGTAAAGCAGAGTCATCAAATTTCATAAAGCGAGAATCATGCGAAAATCATATCATGTTTAATGAATCATAAATCATCATGCTCATGTCTGTATATAAAACTGTATAACATGTCTCGGCCCTCTATGGAGGGACTCGATGGAATCTGTATCTGCGCGCGTAACGTGTCTCGGCCCTCTATGGAGGAACTCGATGTAATCTGTATATATATATATATATATATATATATATAACGTGTCTCGGCCCTCTAGTGAGGGACTCGATGAATGATGCATGGCTGCGCACGAACATGACCTGGCCCGGGACTCAGTGGAGTGAAATAGTAACACTTAGCACGAGTAGATATCATGAGCAACTGTATGCAATTAAAATAATTATGTGACTCTCAATAAAATTATTACCATAAACTCTATTACTGAAATCATAATCACTAGTAAATAATCATTTTTAAAACTGAACTGGTAGGAGTTAAATAAATGCATCGTACTTTCATAAAAAAAATCATGCCAAAAGAAAGAAGGAAAGGTCTCACATACCTCTTAGGCGAACTAATCAACTTGATATTAAGGTATGCCTCGTCTAGTACTTCAACCTATAATAAGGAATAACACGCTCGTCAATTTTGATTTTCTAATGTAAGTTATATGAATAACGACTCCCTTATTTCTATAAAAATTTGGGCAGCATTTTCTTTGTTTATGTGCGTATCCACAATTTTCCAACAATCCAAATCAGCCAGCAATTCAACTCCAACTAACAATCCAATTCAAACCAACAATCCAACCATTTCAATATGTAATCTAACTAGGCTCCATATACCGCATATACGCCGTCATATAACCCCTTTCTCGTTACTTATGAAAGACAATAATTTAAATCATCAAGGTGATTATCGTACCTATTTACCATATTCATTCAATACTTAAAATGTTACGACAATGTCTAAAAAGATTTCATAATTCCTTTCTTGATTTCTTAAAACCATTTCGTCTCGCGTCACCTTATATAACTAATTACATCATCAAGTATCCATGTTTCTTTCAATTGTTAACACACAATTAGTGACGATGTCAATAATAGCAACAACAATTATATGGCACCAAAACAGCCTGTAAAGGGTCGCACAATGTCCGAAAGTTATTCATGAGTTTTAGGCCATTTAACATGCAATCATTTACTCTTTCCTTAATAAATAATCCAACTTATTTTCCAACAACTCCATATAATGAACACATCTTAAATCTTCACAAGTTATTCCATTTTTAACACACAATTAGTAATGGAATTTACAACACAACATACAAATCCAACGCATGCCCAAAATAGTCCAATTTCGGTTCAACATCCAAATTCCACATGCATTGTCTAAATTCAAGATTTCTTCCTAACACAAGTCCATTACTTCAACTACAACAATATGCAACTTTGATTATAGCATAGAAAGAAGAATTTTCATACCTTAATTTAATCCCCAAAACAGTCCCGATTTTTAGCCACTGCTTCGTCAGCTGAACTTGTAACGTCGATAACTCTCTATTCCAGTGTCCTATCGACAAGAGGTTTGTTTCGTTGGAAACTAGACTCGGAGAACTTAATTTTAGGCTTTTGAAACACCCAAAAACTCCTAATATGCTAGGAGATATTCCCTTCCAAGTGTGACTAAAAATCTGTCCAGCAGTCCTGAAAATCTGCTCACTGTCCCAGCGAAAAATACCACTGTTTTGGTCCTTTTCTTGCCCAATTCTTCATTTTTTTAACTCCAATTCAACATGCAATCATTCCATAATGTCAACCCATCATTTATACATGTTTTCCTTCAAAAATTTCATCCAAAAATTCGAAATTTCTGGGCTACAACTCTCGGCAGTGACACGTTTTTTTGCCACTGTTTTTGGGTGATTTCTTAAGCTTGTAATTGTAGAGGAATTAGGCTAGGAAGAAGAGAAGTAAGAACCTAATTTGACTACGGGATTAAGGTTAATTTCGAATTTGGATTTGAGAGAAAATAGATGAGAGTTAGTGTTTAATAATGAAATTGAAATTGAAATGAAAAAGGGTTTGGGTGTGTTTTAATTTAAAATCTGAAAATAGCTTTAAAATTTTACACTTTGGCCCTTTTAATGTCCTCTTAGTTAGAAACAACCCCAAGTAGTAAATCTTAATTTAATCTCAACCCTCGTTGCCTTAAATTCTTACCGTCGTATCTCATATATCTTACTAATCCATGACGGGATTCATGCATATATATAAACCATTATTATTAAAGAAATTTCCGGCGCCACATACGTTATTACCGAAAATTATTCCGTACCCACACGTAAGAATATACTTAAATTTAAAAATTGAATCTTAATCCTTAATGACGTTCTTAATCCTTGTCTTAAACTTACGAGGTGTAACACTTAGCATGTGATGAAGATGATAAGGCTGATAGAAAGGCTGACCTCAATTGGTATAAGGTTGCAGAATAATGTCGCTTTCACTCTGAACTCTCTCCCTTGTTCGTTCGATAATTTTATTGTATACTACAATATGAACGGAACAAAGGCGAGTCTGTCGGAACTGCATAACATGCTAAAGACATTTGAATCTTCAACTTCCAAGATCAAAGCTGAGCTCCTCTATCCGGCCCAAGCCGAAAGGTAAGGAATGACAGAAGAAGAAGGGCAAGACAATCGTTGCACCCTCAGCTATGAAGCCTAAGGGAAGTGTGAAGAAGAAAAGGTGATTTCGGCCAAGGATGTATGTCTCAACTGTAATAGGAAGTGGCATTGGAATAAAGGAATGCACTGCACTAGGAGGGAAGGCACCAGATGCCTCTACCTCTAGTGGACAAGGTATGTACGATATTGAAATTAGTATAAATTTTCAATGTACAAAACAAACGAGCTAAAATAAGTAATAGAAATTCTACCTACCTTTGGCATTATAGACTTGGTCATATCAATCAAACAAGAATAGAAAGGTTAAGGAAACTTGACTACCTCGAACCATTTGACTTAGAATCTTATGGTAACTGTGAATCCTGTTTGAAAGGTAAGATGACCGATAAGCATCTTTCTGGAAAAAGGATACGAGCCAATGAGGTGCTTGAGTTGGTACATACTGACGTATGTGAACCATTTTCAACTCAAGCTAGAGGAGGTTTCCCTTACTTCATCACTTTTACAGAAGACTTGACAAGATATGGATATGTGTATCTTATGAAACACAAGTCCGAGGCCTTCGAAAAGTTCAGGTAGTACAAGTGTGAAGTGGAGAAACAACTCGCAAAGAGTATCAAGACTCTTCGATCTGATCGAGGAGGTGAGTACTTAAGTAAAGAATTTCTAGATTACTTGAAGCTACTTAGAGTTCATTCTGAATGGACGCCTCCTGGAACACCATAAATGAATGGTGTTTCCGAGAGGAGAAACCGAACCCTACTTGATATGGTTCGATCCATGATGAATTTTTCAGCTTTACCAACATACCTTTGAGGATATGCTATACAAACCTCGATATATGTTTTGAACAGAGTTCCTTCCAAATCAGTTGAAAAGACACCATATGAGATATGGTGTGGCAAGAAGCCAGCTCTTAGACACATGAGGCCCTGGGGGTGCCCTTGCATATGTCAAGAAAATGCTCATTGATAAGTTGGAATCCAAGAGTGAGAAATGTTACTTTGTAGGGTATCTAAGAAACTAAGGGATACTATTTCTATCTTCCTAGCGAACATAATATCATTGTTTCTAGGAACGCAACTTTCCTTGAAGAAGAATATGTCTGCAAGGAAGAGAGCTGCATAGAGATAGAACTTGAAGAAATTCAAGAACAACAAAGTAACATAGAGGTTGAATCCTTGCCGAATGATCAATGCAAGAATTCAGTGGAAGCTTTGTTAGGACCTTGTCCAATTGCTCTCGCAAGTGTACGTATCATTCACAAGTAATATAGTCTGTAAGACCGAGTTTATCGTCCACAGAGACTAGTTTCTAATTACCGTTCATCTATTTTATGTTATCTATTTGACAATCGATAATTGAGTTGGGTTTTTGTTTAACTATTAGAATAATTGCAAGAATTAACTAAACTATTGAAGTTGTAATGGAATTAGGGCTTCCAAAATTCTCGACTATCCACTCTATTCAATCCTTAATGCGACTAGAATGACTTATTCTATGTTAAGATAGCGGTTAACTAGACTGTCTTATATTCCGGTTAGGATATATAATCACTCAACCTCAGTGCAGAACCCTTCTATATTTCTATGATAGGATTTACCACATATGAGGATTAAGAACAGTAACCTATAATGCTACACAAATATCGGGGTAATTTCATCCGCGATTTTAACCTATGTCAATTCAACTACAGCATATCCAAATCTCTCCTCTCGGTTCTTGATTCGAAATCATATAGATTATGATAATTAGTGATCAATTAACTATCAAACATTCATACCAATTATTGAATAAATCTTAATCAAGTGAAGAAAAAATCAAACTACTGCATTAATTCATTAATAAGAGTTTCAAACGATTCATAAGGAAAGCGCTAATAAAGTGTTTAGCTCCTAGCCATAGACATGCTAAGAAATAATACATATACCAACATAAACTGAATTGCAAAGAAAAGAAAGAAAAATATTGTGAACTAAAGTCTCCAATTGTAGCTTCAAATCTGCCCTGAGTTGTGTTGTGTGATAGAATGAACAATCTCCTCTACTAGACTAATCCCTAGGGCTTAAATATGTTGCAAATTTGGTGCCCTATGGACCCTTCTGCCCTTGGCCAATTCTATTTCGGATCTGAAAATTCACACATTGGCACCGCGGTTCTGCAGAGTGGCACCGCGGTGTCGAAAGTCCTGCAGCCTCTCAGTAATTATGGCACCGCGGTGCTGCAGTCTTTTGTCATGAATTGCCAACTTTCGTCTTTTTTGCCTCGGGACTCTCCTTTTATGCTCACTTTTCGCTCTTTTTCGTCATTTTGCTTTTTTGAACCGATGTGACTCAAAAGAAAGGAAAACAACTCAAACAAGACACTTATTTAAACGAAAATGGGAAAAACACTAACTAAAAATGACTCAAAAGTGTATACAAAATACGCCTAACAAATACCCTCAAACTTAACATTTGCTCGCCCTCGGGCAAAGATCAAAACAAAAACAATGAAACAAAATAAAAAAGACTCAAATCAAGCAGCTGCACAAGGTTACTTAGAAAAACATGAACGTCAGTGGGATAATATGTTGGAACATATAGCATGAATATAGCAATCTAGAATTTGAAGCCAGATATTTCGTAAATTCATTTCAATCACACTCAATGGAAATATGAACACTAACTTATGCATGTCAATTTCATTTAGTTCTATGGGCCTGTTTACTTGCTCTTCGCCACTAATTATAGACATACATATTAGAGATCTTCAAGACTTTTCAGGGTTGTAATGTAGGCTTAGGCAGGGGTAGGTAAGAGTAGGCATTTAGGCTCAATTTACGTACCATAAGAGTTTTTTCATTCAACTATTTTTGTCCTTCTTTTGGTATCATTTTTAATTCATACCTATCACTCCCCTTTTCTCTTTTTGAGAGTATGAAACATATTCACATAGGCACCCCCAAACTTAAGCTTTTGCATTATTTTTCATTGGGGTGCATCAAATTTTCACTCTCTTTTCGTATTTCTTTTTCAGACTTCTTCATCCCATATGACACATAAGAGAATCACAGGGTGTCAAAGAAATAACTCATTTTAGGCTCAAAGAGGCTGACTAGGGATACAATTTATTGCATGGTGGGTAATGAAAGGTAAGAAGGGCTAACAAAGAAATGTCTGAGTCATCTCCCTAAACATGTACATTCTAACTATTTCGCCTCAAATAACAAGCAAGCAGACTTCATAGACATTTTTCAATTGACAACACATAAGCTAAGCACAAATATCCCAAATAATTGATTTTCATGAATTTTTGGCATATCTAACTTGAGCACACAGATTTAGCTTCTAATTCCATTACATTATCTCACTTAGTTCACTAGGTGTTTTCAGCACAGCATGCATGATCATAAAAAAAAATTGACTCATATAAACACAATAAAAGACACAAAAAAACTCAATCACAAAGACTAAAAAACATAAGTACAAAAATAAAATAAGTACCCCCCAAACTTAAATGACACATTGTCCCAAATGTGTAAAGACTCAAAAATTAAAAAGGGACGACTTACAGACAATAGTTGTTCAAAATGGAGGTGGTGGCAGTGGATACTGCATTGACAATTGGGTGAACATGGAACTTAAATCATCAACACGCTGGGTCAGGTGTTGATTGCTTTGCATCATTTTCTCTTGGTTTTGCAGCATCCTCTGTTGATTTAGGAGCAGCTGCTCCATCATTGGCATCGGAGGCTCCAAGGACAGGGGAGGTTGGTGGCTACTTTCGCCTGCTTCACCGTGTGCAGCTGCCTCGGGCTCTTCTTCATCCATGGTTGTTGCGTCTGCTTCTCCTGGGCCCCCTCTCCTTGCTTCTGGTCTTGGAGTGGGATCAAGAAAAGAGTGCACTAAACTATAGGTCACATGAGTCTGACTCTTCTCGAGAATATCCGTGGCGAATGTTGGGACTCCATGCCTAGCACATAAGGCAGAAATGAGTGACCCATGTCCCAGTCCGCCAGTAGTAACCAGCCTGCTAATCTCCCCTATGTTCTGCACTATTTCTCTCCCCGCATCAATTGTCTTACCCGACATGATGCCATAGATGAGCTTGATTCTATCTGTAGGCATATTGGTAAAATAAGTTGACGGAATCAAACAAGCACTTACGAAATACAGTTATCCTCTGGCTGTTCTGTTAAATTGGCACCGGGTAAGTCTCTTGGACCCGTTACGAGAAATGTTGAACTGGGCGCCTGGGTAGCATAGAACTGCTGCAACTGTGTCCCACATGATGTGGTTGACATTTATCGACCAACTTCTGAAATATTGCGGGTTATAACCTTAGTCCTCAACATCATAGGTCCTCTGTCCCGACCCAACCTAGGGCCCTGACGAGTGACCGAGCTTAACCTGCCCGATAACCCAACTTAGGTTACCTGTATTCACACATGACATTCAATAGGGTCTTTGTAACTAAGTTTGGAAACTGTAAATAGAATACCAAAGTCTAACTATAACTCAAAATATCTCAAAACATACTTATATATACGTAACATATCACAAGGTAAGCCAATGAGGCTGCCGATACTTCTGTACAACAAAACAATGACCGGCAAGGCCAAACAGTACCCATGACACCCACGTTGTCCGCAGACTACTAGAAGAGTATGACCGTGCATAAGTGATGCGAGGCCCCGTCGGACCAGGGATGTATACAAACAAAATTATACCAAAGCGAGCGATCTCAGAAGCAAGTAGAGTTGTCTGACTCCTAATGCTGACTCATCCTAGGTGGCTGGATCGTGTAACGCATCCACGAACTGCGGGCATGAAGCGCTGACCAGGAAGAAAGGGTCGATGCGAAATATGTACTGAATATGTAAGGTAATACTGAATCATAAAACAAGGAAAAGTGTAACATTAAGCAAGTTTAGAAAGCAACCTGGGAGTAACCTGGAACAGCACTTTGAACCATGTCATATGGTCCCTTACACAAATTCTAGCATACTCAATATAAATATAGAATATCCTACTCGTAGCCGCTTCCGGCTAATAACACAAGAGTTCCTTCGGACGGTCGCTTCCGGCGTAGTCATGATGGCCCCTTTGGGCAGCCGCTTCCGGCTTAGCTAGGATGGCCCCTTCGGGCAGCCGCTTCCGGCTTAAGAATATCATAATCCAGCTGATCAGGTGGAACAATAACAATACACATGATATACAGTATGAATATGTAATGAAGTTACAAAACGTTGCACCCCTTTCTGAGTGGTTTCTATTACAACTCCCTTTGGAGAGATTTTGAGAACAAGTTTTAGAGTTTCCTTCATTTATCATTTGCTTTGTAGTGAACGTGTAAGTATAATGTATCGCAGAAGCTTCCTTCGAATTATCAAAAAGAGTATAACATGAACGAAACAAGACATTGGATATCGACTCCACATCCAACTAAGAATAAAGTACTTATGTTTTACATTCTTTAGGTGTCATATAAAAGGGATCATGCCAAAATATGAAAGAAGGGTTAGCCTTACATATCTTATTTATGCCTCAAGCTAATCCTCGAGTCCCTTCCCGAGCTTAATCAACTAAAATACCATCAACAATATAGGGATTAATACTAGGCCAACAAGATTATTCTAACTAATCATTTATTATGTCGCCTAACGGGATTTGGACAACATCTCCCTTGTAATCCTACCAACCCAACAATTCCAACTTAAGCTAATAACCAACAACAACAACAAATCTAACAATTTACAACAATAATTTGACTAACTCATCTTACAATTCTATCCAAAATAGCCCCTAAACCGCAACGCCTTAATATTCGGTATACGATAATTATAACTATATTTCTAACACTTTAATCCGTTAAATCTCCACGTAATCATCTCAATAACAATGATGAGAAAATAATACATACCTTAGCAGCAGCTCAACCACGAAAATATCATCCCCCAAGTTCAATATTTAGCTTTAAACGACGACGACAATTCGTATTACACTTTATCCTTCACGAGCCTCGGGATTCGGGGCCTCGAACTTGATCTAACCCTTGCTTTATCTCTCTAACTCTCCTCACTCTCTATCTCTCTCTCTCTAAAATATTCTAGATCTTTTGACATGCAATGAGGAAGATAATGGGTTAAAATTTTCCTTAAATAGCCAAGGAAGTGGGCCTGACCCGACTTGGAGTGGGGTTGGACCGAGCCCACTGCCAGTATGACCTTTCCTCCTTAACACATTCATAACTTTTTATCCCTAGGTCTCATGAATGCCCACGACCTATGGTTGGAAAGGTATTTCAATTATCTACAACTGCTATTTTTTGTGTTTTCCGAAATTCTCAACGTATAATGGTGTGTTGTCATCGTAAAGCTAGATCACCCGAAAATGTATTCTTAAATCATTCTTTTGGAGTGCTTATATTCATATTTGGCTTAAGTGTCACTCTTAAGACTTTCTAAACTTCCTATGTGCTATTCATATAACTTGTCATATGCCCTTTATAAAATCCCGACATGTGGGCCCCACCTTAACTTACGGTTACGAGAGTTATTTGTCAAGTAACGTATTAACCAACTTACACCATATGGCCTCCACTGTCGTCTATATTTTATTCTTATACATATATAACAGAATCTTCATCCCTAATCCTTGTATATCTTTACCCTCCCCTGAGCCCATACTAAGTCGTCTGCAGTCTCGGTAACACGAAAAAGTTTCCGGGGTTTAACATCCTCAGTATCGCATTCACTGCTTTGGAACTCACGGACACATATCGCCCTCTAACAAAGCATCTCTCATACTCTTGCTCGGGATAATTAACATAGAATTCCCTCACAAGGCTAGTGTTCTGAAGTGGAATCATCTCTGGATTGGTGAACATTCTCCAACCATTCGCCTCGATCATGCCTCTAATGGGCTCGTAGTCATCATCATCATCAAATGGCATGGTCTAATAGTTCATGCCTCTCTCTGGTATCAATGCTCTAGTGCTTATTTTGTTATATCGATCTTCCGTTTGTTTGTTGGTAAATCAAGTAACATCATATTCTGGAGCTGATGAAGATGAGGAGGCTCTAGCGGTTCGTTTTCTAGAGGTAATCTTGAGGGTTGTTGGAAAATTTTCAGCAGTGTTTTCTTCGTTTCTTTGAGGTCTCCCAACAACTCTTACTCCACATAGCAGCAATACCAAGCAAAATCAGACCACAACAGCAATACACCGAATCAACTCTACACAGCACCCCAAAAACTCAGCAAACATAGCGAACAACCACCCTAACACACTCCCACAACTACACAACCCCCTACCAACATAACCCGTACAACCCCCACACTTGCAAGCTACTTTCCCTACTAGCCTTGAAATTGCAAGAACAATGATGTTACCTTTTTGAAGAGTTGTTCTTCACCAATTTCTTGACCCAAATGGAACGAGTGATGATAGTGTAAGATATGAGGGTTTTTATGGGGTGGTGTGTAGGGATTTTTTTTGAAGAATTTGAGGAAGTTTGTGGATATTTTTGTGTGAGAAAGAGAGGATTTTCGGAATTTTTAGAGAGAGGAAGGGTTTGTGTTTGTGTGGGAAAGAATTTTGGAGTTTAAGGCTTTTTAATTCTGAAATCCCGTCCAGGCACCGCGGTGCCTAAAGTATTGTGGTCTCTCTGAACATTTGGCATCGCGGTCCTGCCGACTGGCACCGCGGTGCCGACCCGATTATGTGTTTTCCATCATTTTCCTCGTGCTCATTCTTCGATTCCCGCACCTGTCATCACATCACAACCAAAAAAATACCACTAAGTGAGACTGTTCAATTTAAGCTAATTGCAGAATTTAAACATTGGGTTGCCTCCCAAGTAGCGTTGTCTTTAACGTCTTGTAGTCGGACGCATGTTCCTTATCAAATCAATTGGGGTAAACTAACCCCACAACCTATCCACTTCAAAATCATTTTCCTTACTCTATTTTTCCTTTCCTTTTCATTGGGTTCAGTAAGATTTACCTGTTTGTCAGCTTTCAGATTAGCCTGTGGGTTCACAGTTGTAGGAATGATCTCCCTAGTTTTGGTTTGTGCTTGCTGAACTGCTGTGTCTGTTGTGCTTACTGCGAAGCACTTGTTGCTGGCCTGGGACTCAATGGTGGATTTGAACAACTTGAATACCATCTCTTCCTCCTAAACTCGTAGTCTCAATTCTCCCTTCTCCACGTCAGTCAAGTGGCTGAAGGCCCCTTTCCCTAAATATCTTGAGAAGCGGAGAGGACAGGTTTGAAACTCATTCGGCAATCTTCTCTTGAAGGGCCGGTCAAAGAAATGTGAATTCTTAGCAATAGGCCCTGAAGGAATTTCCTCGATTTACTTTAAACAGTATATCTACCATCTATTTACTTCGTCCTGCAGGCATCTTCAAACGCGACCAGTCGCCGGCAACGACGCCAAAAACATGTTAGGACCTTTTCCAATTGCTCACGTAAGTGTACGTATCGTTCACAAGTAATATAGTCTGTAAGACTGAGTTTTTCGTCCACAGAGACTAGTTTCTAATTATCGTTCATCTATTTTATGTTATCTATTTGGCAATCGATAATTGAGTTGGGTTTTTGTTTAACTATTAGAATAATTACAAGAATTAACTAAACTATTGAAGTTGTAATCAGTTATGAAGGAATTAGGGCTTCCAAAATTCTCGACTATCCACTCTATTCAATCTTTAATGTGACTAGAATGACTTCTTCTTCTATGTTAAGATAGCGGTTAACTAGACTGTCTTATATTTCGGTTAGGATATATAATCATTCAACCCCAGTGCAGAACTCTTCTATATTTCTATGAAAGGATTTACCACATATGAGGATTAAAAATAGTAACCTATAATGCTACAGAAGTATCGGGGTACTTTCGTCCGCGATTTTAATCTATGTATATTCAATTACAGCATATCCAAATCTCTCATCTCGTTTCTTGATTCGAAATAATATAGATTATGATAATTAGTGATCAATTGACTATCAAACATCATACCAATTATTGAATAAATCTTAATCAAGTGAAGAAGAAATCAAACTACTGCATTAATTCATGAATAAAAGTTTCAAGAAAAATATTGTGAACTAAAGTCTCCAATTGTAGCTTCAAATCTGCCCTGAGTTGTGTTGTGTGATAGAATGAACAACCTCATTTACTAGACTAATTCCTAGGGCTTAAATATGTTGCAAATTTGGTGTCATATGGACCCTTCTGCCCTTGGCCAATTCTATTTCGGATCTGAAAATTCACGTCTCGGCACCGCGGTTCTGCAGAGTGGCACCGCGATGCCAAAAGTCCTGCAGCCTCTCAGTAATTATGGCACCGCGGTGCTGCATTCTTTTGTCCTGAATTGCCAACTTTCGTCTTTTTTTGTCTCGGGACTCTCCTTTTATGCCCACTTTTCGCTCATTTTCGTCATTTTGCCTTTTTGAACCGCTGTGACTCAAATGAAAGGAAAACGACCCTAACAAGACACTTATTTAAACGGAAATGGGAAAAACACTAACTAAAAATGACTCAAAAACGTATACAAAATACGTCTAACAAGCTTTTCGCGAAGATTGGGTACTTAAGATACGCCATTCATCCAGTGGGAGTGTTGCGAGGAATGATGTAGAAATGCAAGACCCTCCTACACAGACCTTGGGAGTAAGTGCAATGGTTGCACTTCCTCTCATTCAGAAAAGACATGAAAATGATATTCCTGAAAGCTCTCATGTTGGTGGATCAACCAACACACAAGAACCTTCTCACAGTCATAACATACCTAGAACTGAACTGCAAAACAATCAACTTCGTAGGTCTGTAAGAACTCATCGTCCTCCAAAAATACTAAATCTACTTGTGGAAACAAATAGTGAGATAGATATTCCAGATGATGATGTATCGACAACCTACAATGAAGAAATGGTGGACATTGGTTCGAAGAGATGGCAAGAAGCCATGAAATCCAAAATGGAATCTATGTACGTCAATCAAGTGTGGAACTTGGTTGATTTGCCAAATGGGGTTAAACCCATAGGATGCAAATGGGTCTTCAAGAAGAAGGTTGATGCATTTGGCAAGGTTCAGACTTATAAAGCTAGACTGGTGGCTAAAGGATATAATCAGCGGTCTGGTGTCGATTATGATGAAACTTTTTCATCTATTTCTAAGATTAAGTCTATTCAGATTTTGCTTGCGATAGCTACACATTATGACTATGACATTTGACAGATGGACGTCAAAACTGTATTCCTCAATGGTAATCTAATTGAGGAAGTGTATATGAAATAACCCGAGGGTTTTTCATCCGAGTCCAAACCAAATGATGTGTGGAAACTACATAAGTCCATTCTAGGAGTTGGAATATTTGCTTTGACAAGGCTATCAAGTCATTTTATTTCGTCAGACGCAAAGAAGATCCTTGTGTTTATAGCAAACACAATGATGAGGGTATTGTCTTTATTGTTATATATGTTGATAACATATTGATAATTGGAGACAATAAGACTCTCATGCAGTTAGTCAAATAGTGGTTGTACAATACCTTCATGATGAAGGACTTTGGTGAAGCCTGCTACATTCTGGGAATTAGGATCTATAGAGATAGACCTAATAGATTGTTGGGGTTGTCACAGTCGGTCTACACAGACAAAGTGCTTAGACGTCTTTCTATGGAGAATTCCAAGAAAGGTGGTCTTCCAATGGGTCAAGGAATCAAGTTATCTAAGAAGGATTGCCCTTCTAGTGTTGTAGAACTTGAGCGCATGAAGAGAGTCCCATATGCTTTGGCTATAGGATCAATCATGTATGTCATGACTTGTACTAGGCCAGATGTGGCATTTGCACTTAGTATTACTTGCAAGTTCCAGCAGAATCCTGGTGATGAACACTGAAAGACAGTCAAAAGTATTCTTAAGTATATCAGACGTACTAAAGATTACTTCTTAGTTTATAGTGGAGCAGTGAGTTGGAAGAGTTCTAAACAAGTTACAACTCCTGATTCGACTACTGAAGCAGAGTACATTGCTGGATCGGAAGTTGGTAAAGAAGTTGTCTCGATTTCTGAGTTTCTGAAGGAACTAGGGCTTGTTCCGAGTGCTAGTTGTCCAATAATCATTTATTGTGACAACACTGGTGCAATTGCACAGGCAAAGGAACCAAGATCAACAAACAGAAATAAACATGTACTAAGGAAGTACCACATACTCAGAGAGATTGTGGAGACTAAAGATCTAAGATTAGATTATGTTCCCATAGACAATAATCTAACAGACTCATTTACTAAACCATTAAGCTTGATTAATCATAATGGTCATTTTGAGAATATGGGTATTAGATATGTTGGTGACTGGCTCTAGGCCAAGTGGGAGATTGAAAGTATATTTATGTCCTAGAGACAATATGTATTATGATAAATGTACTTTATACACATTCATATTTATTATTTATGGAGATTAATATTATGACATTTGCAGTTATTGAATTATTTATTGATTGTCTTTAATATTCTATAATTGCACCCCTAGAGGTTATGTGGTTATTAATAATGTGAGAGATTAATATTATAATGTAACTCTTAAATTGTCTCGACTAATGATGATCGAGAATGAGATATCGATGATATGTGATACGTCGACATGTGGTCTGCATCATATCCTTAGGGATGTAGTATGTCTCACCTGCTACGAGTTATGTCAATGCGTGATGGACACATGGATACTTGTAGAAGTATTGGTATACCCTGCTGATGTACTGTTTGTTATATATGTCTAGAGTGTCATCAGCGTGTGGGAGATAGAAGTCCTTAGACTTGAGGTCGATACACGCCTTGTTTACGGAGTAATGTACTTTGATTATGTCATAAGCTCAAATGTCTTATAGGTTGAGACGTGACTTGTATTGGGTATATTGCGACGTAGATTAAAGGTGGTAGTTGAGCCAAGATTAGAATTCATTCCTCGAATGTATCTTCGAGAGAACACTCAGATTCTTATATGGTATTAGGTTGACTAAGTCATTAGCCAATGCAGTAGACATATCTTTGATATGATCTTGTTGTCAGCTAATATAGATGAAATATAATGATCAAGCCATTTGGATAGACACTTGACAGATCTTAAGCTTGATCGAGTGTGTCATGAATGAAAGGATTTTATCTACCCACATAGAGGTTCAGTTCACAGGTTTAGTGTAATTATACTTCACATATTGAGTTCGTCTTCCGGTGCCGTCTAGGAGTTCCGTGTAGACCCTAATGTTATTAGTGTCGATATGTGAAGGCATGTAGGGTAACACTACGTCAATTGTTCCGTCGATTCTAGGATATAATCACAGAGAATATAGATGTTTGATTTATAATCGAGACATTAGAATAAATAATGATTATTTAAGTAAATCGAGATGATATTTCAGATTTAAATAAAATAGAAACGAGACAGAATTGGACTAGGGTCACGGCTCAAATGACCAAGGGGGCCGCGACGCCTCAGCACCGCGACGCCACCTATTGAGCGTCGCGGCGCCATGTGTCCAGTGGGTCTGAATGACCCACTTTGTTTCGTCTCTGAGTCTGGCCCACGTGGGAAACCCTAGCTGATTTTCAGCTATAAATAGAGGGTTCAATCATTATTTTAATACACCCAATTCACTTGAATTATTTTCTGCTGAAACTCTGTCGGATTTTCTAACTTTTCGAAAGAGTATTACATTGGAGTCTTGACTTGCAAATCAAGGAACGGTTGCGTGCTCATCATCGACTTACATTTGAAGAAGAAGATTCCAGATTTGCAAATTGTAAGTGTTCTTTCGAAGCATTACAGTTTTCCTATGTGTTTCATTATATAATCAACCATCAGTTTGACCGCCCGTCGGGTTTGAAACATAAATTTTTAAATTTCGCTGCGTGTACGAATCCGACAAATCCCTACACTATTCTGCAGCTTTCTGAAGAACAGAAAATCAGCAGGATGGAAATGCCAAGAGGGAAAAAATCACCTTCTTGAAGGATTAAGGAAATGATAATCAGCTTAAACAAAAAAAGGAGAAAAAGAAAAGGCCATACACAGGCAAGTAGGAGGAAATTTCATGCTAATCTTTAGTGTCACTAAAAATAATAAATTGATACATTCTAACATTTTTTGTGAAATTTTTTCACACTATCTTTTCATTCTGTTTGAACTCTTCCAGCGTCAAATTTTAACATAGGCATAAACTTGACAATCAGTTTGAGTGAATTAGGATACCTAAATGTCAACTAAATAAAGTCAACACTAACTCCATTTAATGTTCTGCTAAACTATGTGTGATTCTGGTTAAGAGTTCTTTATTAATCTAGAGGGAAGGGGTTAGGCATCCTCTAAGACCTGCTAACTTGCGGTTGTCCGTTCAAACCTAGGGTAATTATTATGCTAAAGAATAATGCATGTTTTGAAAATGCTGCAAGTATCTTATAAAATGATGCATTTTTTGATAAAAGATTTAGAAGCTTAATGCTATAAAATATACATAAGGTGTTATTTATAAAGTAAATGGTGCAAATTGATGTATTTACTAGAGATATGGATTTCATTTACAAAAAAATTGATTTTGATTAACATATGCATGGTATGATATAAAAGATGTTATTTTTTGCAATTGATAATAAGAAGATAATTTTATTATGAGAATAAATTAGAATGTCATTAAGTGCGTTATGAGAAAATCAATTTCTTTTGTTAACTTCATGATTAGATATGCAAATAAAATTGTTGGCAAAAGTTTAGATATGCATGACAAGCCTAAAAGACAAGAAAGTTAGAAGTGCATTTCTAATTTTAAATTACCTTCTCACCTTATATGTTCACTCTAGGTCTCCTATTAATTACAAAGTTATATAATAAAATTACAATAACAAATAAGATACACTAAAAATATGGCAGGGAGGTTAAGAGAGCAAAGAAATTGGAGTGGATGACAACGTCATTCCATCCTATTTTGTTTAAGGAATGCGGGAATGCGGATGCGGCTCTTCATTTTGCCATGATGAGTCTCGTAACGAAACTCTTCATTTGCCTCTGATGTGTTTCATGTAAAAATAAGAAAGGATAAGGATTAGTACATATCCAACTTTTATCAAAAATAATAAATAAGCATTTGGCATAAACCGGCAGCAAGCTGTTTTAGAGGGCGGGACCCTAGATAACTTTAAAACTATTCTAAACTATCATCCTACTTCAAACAGAACAGCAGAGAAGAGCTGAAGTACTGGCTGCTTAATGATAAAGGCTCAGCAGAGAGATTTCCCCTCTTATTCTTTCATGTTTTAGAATGGATATATATATAGTCAATAGGTACACATTTTAAGTTGGGAAACAAACACGAGAACATAATTTCAATAAAGAGCAAAGATACTTTATCCTTTCTGATCAACTTAAGTAAGCTTTGATATTTAACCCTTGCATATGTTACTGCATTTTGACTCAAAGTAACAGACAAGCAGGCCCCAAGTATTTTTATTTTTTATTTTTATGTTAATGGTATAAGGGACTTAAGTAACTCAACCCAATAGAAATAGGCACAAGAAAAGGATTTAGACAGATAACATGGTTCAAAAGCAGTTGCAAAATTTCATGGGAAGGCAAACTTGTCTGATACACATAAGTCCAAAAAATTCATGATTAAATCTATGTAAATTCCTAAACTGGTATGGTCATGCATAGACTTCAATTAACACAAAATCAGAGCATTCTAAACACCATGTACAGCATATATGATGGCAATAATTGCAAATTTGGACATAAGAAAAAGAGGCATTTATTTGGGAGGTCCATCAATTAATGAATGAAGTGAATATAAGTTCCTATGTTACCATTGCAGTAGTTATTTTCTAGATTGGCTTGTCTAGGTTATCGCCTTTGTTTTATATAATTTAGTCACATTGTTATTAGTGTTTTCTCATTCCGTATCTTACCAATTGCAGAAGAGGGCAAGTAAAATGCAATACAATAGGCTTGGCCTCAAACACACACCAGCAGGAGCATGCGAACAGACAGAAGCAAGGAGGATAGATATTTTAACCAGGTAAAATTTATACTCATTGCATTTTAACTCAGGACAACAGGCAAACAAAAAACAACATGGCTTGAACAAATACTCATTAAAATTGAACCTCCGGATATGTGCAAAGTTCAGTTTCAGATTTTCTATTCAGCAACACTAAGTTGGGCATTCCTAGTATGATGCAAGGTCCTTAACTGATTTTTTAGATAGAGTTTAGCAATTCGAATAGATCCAATATGAAGATTCAGGAATATCCTAACTATTTCAATAATCTCAAATAGATACCAAATAGCATTCAGAATTCCAAACAGGTTAAAACATGGGATTTTCAAGTTATTAACTACTTAGCATCTAGTTACTTATCTTTAGGATAAATTTAAGTCGGATTTGAATCCACTAATCTCGGATTACGTCAAACATAGAAGGCAACTAGAGAGATGGATGACCACAGATTCTTTTATATATCGTGACTACCAGTGTACCATTTTCAGATTGTTATTAACGTTATGACATTCACCAATATAGCCGAAGAAACATGACAGTATTCATAAGTTCATCAAATATATTGTGCGTTAGTCGATCATGCCTAAATAACAAACAACATTATACCAGCATATTTCTCAAACAAAGACATCATACAGATTGTAAGAATGTAAATAAACAGAAAATTGGGGAAAAGTGATGAATATACCTTCTCCGTGCAGCGAACCGAGGCAGCATATCAAGTCGTCGATTCACTCGGAGTGTATTGCGATGCGAATGAACAAGACAGAGCTTCTTTGCTGATTTCTGGACTGATATTGAAAGAAAGGGTTCAAAATTTATGTTCTTGCTCTTAGACTACCAATTTTCGGATCTTGATTGATGCCTACCGATTGTGATTTTTTTCTACTGATGCTAAAGGATAATCGATGCCTACCGGTTTCGGATGCTAAAAGATGCTATTGGGTTTCTACTTATTTTCTCTGGATGCTCTCTTGTCTTGCTGGTTTCGGAATTCTTAACTGATGCTAAAGGATTCTTACTGAGGTTGAAGTGAGAGATATTTTCTGTGGAAAAACTGATGATCGAAAAAATTCCCTTGGATGTGTAAATCGACTGGGTTTATATAGTCCCATTTGGGTTCCAATTTAGTTAATTTGGGGACAGCTGCTTAAAGCTAATATTCAAATTGATTTTGGTCAGATTTTAAGGCTGATTTGGTACGATTTTTTACCGTTTTTGGTACGATTTTTGTGTAAGATTTGATTAAGGTAAGTTTTAATTTCGGGGTGATTATAATGCAATTTGGTTAAAGAAAGGGGTGAGTTGGTTGGAGGCGTGGACAATGGAAGCCCGGATTCTCCGGCGAGAATCTAGGGTCCGTGAAGGAGGAATATTGGCGGCGCTTTGTGGTGTTAGGATTGTTGTGGTGTTTGATTTGGTTTTTTAGGTTTTGTTTTAGTTTCCTGGATTGAAGAGGAAGGGAAATAAAAAAGGCTGAAAGGGGCGTTTGGGCTTGCGGGTCGGGAAATAAAAGGTTGGGCTTGGGCGAAATTAAGGGGCTTGTGGGCTGGTAGTTATTATTTAATTTGGGTAGAGTTATAAGTGTGTTATTTTAATTTTAGCTTGAGTTTAAATTATAAAGAATATTTATAAAATTGCTTTGAATATTAATAAATGTTTATATGTGCATGTATTATTATTCTTATAAAAATCATTAAAAATTATTTTGCGGTGTCATTAAAATGCTAAATGCGGACGCGATATTTAAGGATTATGTAATGCTCTGTATAAGTGCAACGTCATTATAAAAAATGCTTATTTACGCGTGTATTAATATTTTATTATTGCGTATTATTATTATTTCGTGGTGTTAAAAAATTAGTTTAATTTATTGATTATTATTGGGGGAGAGTGTCAAAATTGGGTGTCAACAACCTATACTTTGATTGGGCTAAGACCAGCGAATTATGAGTCTTTACAGTAAATTTTGGTTAATACTACTTAATAAAAATGAAAAACATGGGCCCCTAAAATTTTGTCATTTTTCGGGGGCCCTGTTGGGTAGAAAATCTCGCACGGATCCAAAGACAGTCATGTTCACATTAACATTCGTCTTACAATAGGAAGAAAACCAAAACCAAATCAGACTTTGATCAGACTTTAAAACCTGTCCAAAATCCAAAATTCAGTGGGCGATCGATGGGCCATTGCTTAACAATGGCGTGGCTCTCACGATTTTTAATATTTCTGCACGTTTTAATTTTAATTAAATCCAAAATCCAATTTTGACTTAATTAATTAATTTCAATCAAATAGAAATTATCCCATAATTTATTATTGTTTAAAATATCTCAATTCTAAATTGAATAGTTATCCTCTCTCAATATACTCTTAGACCGAAAAGACAATCGACTTAGTGTGACCCTTTAGGCCTTCTCACATCGACACTTAATCAATTAAGGTTCACACGGAACTCCTAGACTACGCCGGTGACGAACTCAATGTGCGAAGTATGTTTACAAGACTCTTAGTAAACACAACCTCTATGTGGGATGATAAATTTCTTCATTCTCAACACAATCGATCAAACTTAGAATTTGTCAAGTTTATATCCAAATGACTTGATCATTTTATCTCATCTATATTAGTCGACAACTAGATCATATCTTAAATATGTCTCTTACATTGGCCAATGACTTGGTCGATCTAATATCACTGAGAAGCTGAGTGTTCTCTCGAAAATCTAATCGAGGAATGAATCATATTCTTGGCTCAACTACCACCTTAGTCTGTATTGCAATGTACTCAATTCAAGTCATGTCTTATCCTATAACGAATTTAAGCTTAGGACAGGATCAAAGTATATTACTCTACAAACCAGGTGCGTATTGACCTCAAGTCAAAGGAACTCTATCTCTCATATGTTGATAATACTCTAGACATATATAACAAATAGTTTATCAGCAGAGCATGTCAATACCCTCTAAGAGTATCCATGTGTCCATCACTAGTAACTATTACTAGTAGTAAGTGAGACATACTATATTCTCTAAGAATGTGATCCAGACCAAATGTCGACTTATAATATATCATTGATATCTCATTCTCAATGATCATCAGTCTAGGCTACTTTAAGAACTATGTTCTATCATTAATATCTCACACTATCAATGACAACGATTAGTTCAAGGGATGCACATTAGTGAATAATACAAACAATCAAATAATAATTCAGTAATTACAAATGTCATAAATATATTAATCTCATTAATAATACGAATGTGTTCAAGTATTTCTGTCCCTAAAATGATTGTCTCTAGGACATATATACTTTCAATCTCCCACTTGGCCTAGAGCCAATCTCCAACGTATCTAATGCCCATGTTTACGAAATGACCATTATGCTTGACTAAACTTAATGGATTAGTAAATAGGTCTGCTAGATTTTCATCTGTGGGAACATAGTCTAACTTTATTTCTTCAGTTTCCACCATCTCTCTAAGTATGTGGTATTTCTTTGGTACATGTTTATTTTTGTTCGTTGATCTTGGTTCCTTAGCTTGCGCAATCGCACCAGTGTTGTCACAATAAATCGTTATTGGACAAGTGGCACTTGGAACAACCCTTATCTCTTTTAAGAACTCAGATATCGCGCCAACTTTCGATACAATAATGTACTCGGCTTCTGTTGTCAAATCAGCAGTTGTAGCTTGTTTGGAACTTTCCAACTTACTACTCCACCATTTAAAATGAAGGCATATCCAGATTGAGATTTGAAGTCATCAAGATCTGTCTGGAAGTCAGGATCAGTGTACCCAGTAGCTACTAGCTTTTCTTGTCCACCATAGACTAAGAATATTCTTTAGTTCGTCTAAGATACTTAAGAATATTCTTGACTGATTTCCAGTGTTCTTTTCTAGGATTCTGCTGGAATTTGCAAGTCATACTAAGTGCATAGGCTACATCTGGCCTTGTACAGGTCATGTCATATATGATGATCCTATAGCTGAAGCATATGTGATCCTCTTCATGCGTTCAAGTTTTGCAACAGTAGAAGGACTATCCTTCTTTGATAACTTGATGTCTTGACCTAATGGAAGATTTCCTTTCTTAGAGTTCTCCATAGAGAAACGTTTTAGCACTTTGTCTATGTATACGGACTGTGACAGCCCCAACAATCTATTAGGTCTATCTCTATAGATCCTAATTCCAAGAATGTAGCAGGCTTCACCCAAGTCCTTCATCAAGAAGGTGCTGGATAATCATTCCTTGACTGATTGCATGAGAGTCTTATTATCTCTTATTATCAATATGACATCTACATATATGACAATTAAGAGAATACTCTCATCTGTGTATTTACTATAAACGTATGGGTCTTCTTTGATTCTAACAAAGTCAAACGATTTGACTGCTTTGTCAAAGCAAATATTCCAACTCCTTGAGACTTGCTTAAGTCCATAAATGGACTTCTGTAGTATACATATTGCTTTGGGTTGAGTCTTAGATGTAAAACCCTCTGGCTGTATCATATATACCTCATCAATTAGGTTACCATTGAGGAAAACAGTTTTACCATCCATTTGTCAAATATCATAATCATAGTATGCAACTATTGCAAGTAAAATTCGAATGGACTTAATCTTTGCAACAGGTGAAAAGGTGTCATCATAATCGACCCTAGGCCGTTGATTATAATCTTTAGCCACCAATCTTGCTTTATAAGTCCGTACTTTTCCATCTGCATCAAACTTCTTCTTGAAGACTCATTTACATCATATGGGTCTAACCCCTATTGACAAATCAACCAAGTTCCATACTTGATTTATATACATGGATTGCATTTCAGATTTCATGCCATCTCTGTGAATCAATGTCTAACATTGCTTCGCTATAGGTAGTATGCTCATCATCATCAGGAATATCTATCTCATTGTATATTTCAACAAGGAGATTAAGTCTTTCAGGTGCACGATGAGTCCTAGTGGTCCTACGGAGTTGAATATTCTGCGTTTCGGTGTTTGTTGTATTTTGATTAGAAGGTGTTTTTGTGTTGGACAATCCAACACCTTGAGAACTTTCAGGAATATCATTTTGAACAGGATGTTGCACAAACATTGTGTCATCCTCCATTGGTTGTGTATGAGAGTCTTGCATTTATGCATTACCCCTCACTTCACTCCCATTGGCTGAATGTTGTACTCTAAGTACCCAATCATCATCAAATACTCTCACTGAATCCTTGCCTAGGTCATTTGACAAGGGTTCATTCTCTATATTATTTTGTACTTCTTGAATTTCTTCAAGTTCTATCTTGTTGTGACTCTGTTCCTTGTAGACATATTCTTCTTCAAAGAAAGTTGCATTTCTGGAAACAATTACTTTATGTTCACCAGGAAGATAAAAGTAGCATCCTCTTGTTTCCTTAGGATACCCCACAAAATAATACTTCTCACTTTTAGATTTCAATTTGTCAGTAAGCAATTTATTTACATATGCAGGACACCCCCAGGGTCGCATGTGTCTAAGTGTTGGCTTCTTCTCGTTCCATATCGCATATGGAGTCTTCTCTACTGACTTTGATGGAGCTCTGTTCAAAATATAGATTGAGCTTTGTAATGCATATCCCCATACGTATGTTGGTAGAGCTGAGAAGTTCATCATGGATCTAACCATATCTAATGGTCCGATTTCTCCTCTCAGCAACACCATTCATTTGTGGCGTTCCGGGAGGTGTCCATTGTGATTGAACTCTATGAAGCTTTAAGTAATCTAGAAATTGTTTACCTAAGTATTCACATTCTTGATCTGATCGAAGAGTTTTAATACTTATTTCAAGTTGCTTCTCTACTTCTGACTTGTACTCCATGAACTTCTCAAAAGCTTCACACTTATTGTCACGCCCCAAACCCCGGGTCCGCGACTGGTGCCCTACCTGGGCACCCTTCTATTCATACAACACAATAAACCGCGGAAGATAAATAACACTTATTTTTTTTCTTAAATAAAGGCAAAGCCGATAAGGTTGCCATAATATAAGTCACCTGAAAGGGTCTACACTGTTCAACAATGTAAATACAACTCTAGTCAGTCCAGCCCACATATGAATACAGACCTCTAAGATTTTGGACAAATACTATGACGGGACAAGGCCCCGCCGTACCTCTGAATATACCTAGCAATAATGACAAGCTCCGGAACATTGGAGCTTTCCCATAAAGTTGAACAAGGATCCTAAGCTCGCGGATCCACAACTGAGTACCTAGACCTGCGGACATGAACGCAGCCCCCCGGAGAAAGGGGGGTCCGTAAAACAATAATGTACCAAGTATGTGAACATAAGGTACTGTAAATAAACTCATAACATGACAAATATGACAGGGACAAGTATGAAAATCAAATACCAGATCCAACCGTGTCATGTAAAGAGTACCTTTTCAAAACGAGACTTATAACATAATCATGGACGCACTCACATGGTTTCAAATATACTTTTTTTTTCTTCAAACAAGAGTCATGAAATAAGATCTCAACTATCCCACTTTCATAAATAAGAAATTATGGACCTTCTCACATAATCTCAACTATCACATTTTCAAATAAGAAATTATGGACATTCTCACATAATCTCAAGTATCACTTTTTCAAACAATGAATTATGGACATTCTCACATAATCTCAACTATCACATTTTCAAATAATGAATTATGGACATTCTCACATAATCTTAACTATCACATTTTCAAACAATAAATTATGGACATTCTCACATAATCTCAACTATCACATTTTCAAATAATGAATTATGGACATTCTCACATAATCTTAACTATAATTACGATCATGGACTTATCTCACATGATCTAAATACAATCACAATGACAATCATGGACTTATCTCACATGATCTAAATACAATGACAATCACAATCACAATCATGGACTTATCTCACATGATCTAAATACAATGACAATCATGGACTTATCTCACATGATCTCAATACAATCACAATCATGGACTTATCTCACATGATCTAAATACAATCACAAACATGGACTTATCTCACATAATCTCAATACAAGTTGTACGTATATGTATAATATCCATGGGATTAAATCCCAAAAGCACTATTAGGGAATTGCACCCAAAATCAACATTTACAACAACTTCCATTACTTCCTAACGACTCTTACCAACATCCCTCATAAGACTTGGTATAGACATAATTAAGACAAGTATATCTTCATAATAAAGTTACGTATACTCCAATAACAAGGCAAGTATACTTCACATAATCAAGTCACATATGCTTCATATAATCTAGTCTCTTATACTCACGTATACTCCAATAACAAGGCAAATATACTTCACATAATCAAGCCACATATGATTCATATAATCTAGTCTTTTATACTCACGTTACTCCAATAACAAGGCAAATATACTTCACATAATCAAGCCACATATGCTTCATATAATATAGTCTCTTATACTCACGTATACTCCAATAACAAGGCAAGTATACTTTACATAATCAAGTCACATAACTTGGAAAATAAAGTCTCATAATCTTTTAAAGAAATCAAGTTTCATAACTTTAAACAAATCTCTTAACTTTAGAAATCAAGTCCCATAACTTGAAAAATAAAGTCTCATAATCTTTTAAAGAAATCAAGTCTCATAACTTTAAATCAAATCTCTTAACTTTAGAAATCAAGTCTCATAACTTGAAAAATAAAGTCTCATAATCTTTTAAAGAAATCAAGTCTCGTAACTTTAAATCAAATCTCTTAACTTTAGAAATCAAGTCTCATAACTTGAAAAATAAAGTCTCATAATCTTTTAAAGAAATCAAGTCTCATAACTTTAACTCAATTCATTTACTTCAAATAAATCAAGTCACATAGACTCACCAAAATCAAGTCACATAGGCTTTCCAAATAATCATGTCAAAAGAAGGAAGGATAGTTCACATACCTCGTTGGCGACTAACCCAAACGACAAGTAGCAATACGCTCCAATGTACTTCAACCTTATTGGCTATTCCACAAGCCAAGTAGAATGTGCTACACGTAGTACTTCAATCTATAATGACGATAGCACTTCTATCAATATCATACTTACTAGTATAATACTATACCAAATAATGGCCCTCTAATTCTACGGAAATTTGGGCAGCACTTCCTTTATTTCCACGTACTTTTCCACCTTTTCCAAGGCCCGTATTCACCAACCAACAAGCCACATTTAAGGCACAACCAACAGTTAACTAAAGGGGATTACACGCCTTACTTGACATGTAAAATTCTGCCCATAATCACATTAAAATAGTCTATAAAACAGTCCATAATTCTCGGCACAAATCAGTCCACAATTCTACAATATTAAGGGTACAATGTGAAGCCTTTAACACCCTTTTATACCCTTATTCTTTAGGACTTTCATTAGCCATTTTACCACATTAATCATGCATATTAGGGGCTGATTTTCCAGCATATATGCACCCCAAAACAGTCCATAAAACGACATCCCAATGTTTAACAGTTTTGGGCAGTTTTCGTCCAACAATAACTACAACAATCCAAAGTCATTTTCCTTAATTCTTTTTATTCCAATTCCAGTTCCAACATGTTATACAAGTTTTATAATCTATAAAATACAATATTTCCTTCATTATATAACATGTACCAAGTGTAAATAACGACAATAACCAACAAAATCCGAAAACCTCAAAATTAGTCTAGCTCTCGGCCAAGCCTTAAAAAATTGTCCAAACACTTTTTAATCCTCATTCTTTTTAGTACAAGTTCATCCATACATTATAACAATAAGTAATATCCAATTACTTTAAAAAAAGAAGGACTTTTACCTCATTTTGTGCCCAAAAATGCCCCAAAACAGTCCACTCGTCTTTGGCCCACAGTTTTTGTTTCGCTCCACTTATTCAAGATCCAATCACATATATGTATCCCCTACAACCTTAACCAAAAAGTCGACGGAAAACCCTAAAATCTCTAACCCTAGCCACGACCCAAATGGGATTTGAGGTTAATGGTGGTTTATCTTGGCTTAACACTTGGTTAGGGTTCTTAATCTTGTATTATGAACTAAGCTTGGAAGATTTAAGGATCTTGGTCTTCAATAATGGCCCTTGGCCGAAATCTTGAGAGAGAAGAGATAGAACTTGTGTAATGAAAATATTTTCTAAGTGTAGATAAGTCTTACAAACTCTCTTGATATATATAAATATCTACAAGTGTAGCAAGACAAGTGGAGTGGGACCCAAATGTCCACTGTCTTCAAAATATCTAAAGTCCAAGTCTAAGTCTAAGTCAAGTGGAGGGGTGACACGTGTCGCCCTCCGATTGGTCTAAAATATTATAATTTTTCGAAGGTCCCCGCGAAATTGTGAAATTCTCGGCGGACCCCATATTATCAATTCCAATACCTTATAATCCAATACCAAGTCCATAAATTCAATTAGAAGTATTAAACTTCAAGTTAATAATTTTTCCGTCGTCACATTTTTCTGAAATTTTCCTTTAAGAAAATGTAATAATTCTTTCCTTCCAATATTCAAATCTTTTTTCCTTAATCACGTCCTCAAATCAATGTCATGGAATTACGGGGTGTAACACTTATGTTTCATAAGATACACATGCTCAAACCTTGAGAAATCGTCTGTAAAAGTGATGAAGTAAAGAAAACATCCCTTAGCTTGAGTTGAAAACGGCTCACATACATCTGTATGGACTAACTCAAACACCTCTTTGGCACGTACCCCTTTCCCAGAAAGTGATTTAGTTGTCATCTTTTCTCTTAAGCAAGATTCACAATTACCATATGACTCTAAGTCAAATGGTTCTAGGTAGTCTAACTTCTTTAATCTTGTTATCCTTGATTCGTTGATGTGACCAAGTCTGCAGTGCCATAAGTAGGTGGGATTTCTTGGATTACTTATTTTAGCTCTTTTATTTTGAATATTGAAAATTTCATGGCTATAGTTTAAAACATACAATCCATCCACAAGCGGTGCATTTCCACAAATAAAACCATTATAAGATAAAATATAACTTCCATTGGTAATAAATGAGGAAAACCCCTCAATGTCTAACATAGGGACAAAAATAATATTCCTCATTAACGAGGGAACAAAATAACAATTATTAAGTTCTAAAAAAATCCTGAAGGTAAATCTAGTCTATAAGTCCCCACGCGTTCAGCATCAACGTTTGCTCAGTTTCTAACGCGTAGATCTATTTCCCAAGGTCCAACCTTTCTACTGTCAGTCAGCCCCTGCACATTGTTATAAATGTGTGAGCCACGAGCGGTATCTAATACCCAACAGTGAGAATTAGTTATAGACATATTTATTTCAATAACAAACATACCTTGTCCAACAGGGCCTGAAGCACCTTATGCTTTGTCTCCCCCTGGGGTTGTACAATCCTTCTTCCAATGCCCCTTTCTTTTGCAATTGAGGCAAACATCAACAGCTATCTTGGCTTTTTTTTAACAACTCTTCGAGGTTTCACAGCTGTAGGTGTGGCGGCAAACACTTTACCCTTCTTCTTCTGCACATTTTTACCCTTAGGCTTGAATTTGCTGGATGAGCCCACCATAAGCACAACTTTACCTTTAGAGGTGGACGATTCGAAGGTCTTTAACATGTTATGAAGCTCTGGAAGATTCGCTTTGGTTTCATTCATGTTGTAATTCACAATGAAGTTCCCAAATGAAACATGAAGCGAATTCAATATTAGGTTGACAGAAACTGTTACGGGTAGCTTTGTTCCAATCGAAGCCAACCTTTCTATTAACCCAATCATCTTCAAAACATGTTGTGACACCTGACCTCATTCGTTCAGCTTACACTTAAAGAGATCTCTCAACAGTTCTCCATTGTCTGAGACTATGAGTCATAGAGACTCTTCAAGTGTTCTAACATCTCGTTGGGGCTCATATTTTCATGATGTCTCTGTAACTCATGAGTCATAGAAGATAACATGATACATTGTGCCGCAATAGCATCATCAAGATATTTCTGATAGGCCGCCTTGTCAAACAATGCGTATGCTTCAGAATCTTCAGCAGAGACTGTAGGGAGTGTTGTATCCAATACATACTCAATCTTTTCTAATCACAACACCAAACACAAATTTCTTAACCAGACAGAAAAATTGACTTCATTCAGCTTGTTCATTTCAACCAACATTCGACATTGTAACTGAAGATAAGATAGACTTGAAATTAACACTCTAATATTATTTCTGTTGAACACATTCGTTAACTAACTAACATGGTCTTTTATTTAATTAGCTCCTACTATTTTAACATACTTTTTTACCCCATGAAAGAATATGGACTCATATCAAATACGTTCATAATGGGCCAAGATCTAGACTCACGTTGTCTCCGCGTTTGCTGAGGCTGATAACTTCAACAACATGATCTGGTACGTCTCTAAACCAATTACAAACAATTTGTAACTCTTGGTTGATCGCATGTTCTAAACATTACGATCTGCGTCCCTCGGTTGTCCGACACTGGGGCGCCAAGACAGCCTAGCAAGTCAACCTCGTTACGCGACTGCAATTATGTATCTAAGTGGGCTTAGCCTTCATCGAGCAAACACTGGGGTGTAAATACTCACGAAGTATTATCACATACTACAACATTTATATGTATCTATGAAAGAGTCTGTGTCCTCGTAGACTTAGAGCAAATGCTGGAACATAAATACTCATCTCGCCGAAAAGGATTTTGCACCACAAACAATTATAACGGACGACACGTTCATTTTAAATGAGACTTGTATTAAATTTGGGGATCATTTTATTCAGGTTATGACCAAGATCAACTATTACATGTTTCAATCATTACTCAAAGCATTTTAATACGTATTTGGGCGCCGTCTACCCAAGCATGATTGCAGACTCTAAACTAATTTGGACGCCGCCTATCCAAACATGATTGCGAACTCTAAACTAGATTTTGGACGCCGCTTATCCAAGCATGATTGCGGACTCTAAGCTTAGTAATGTAAATGATGATCATTTAGCACGTAAACAGTACACCAACATACTGTATAATAATAATCATGGATTAAACTTCAAAAAACTGAGATTTTAGCATTCTAGAATTCTGGCGCCTCGGTGCTCCACCATGGAGCCGCGGCGCTGATCAGGTAGAAACTTTGGTTTCTGTTTCTGTGAATTAGGGCCGCGGCACTCCACTATGGGGCCGCGACGCTTCAGTTCCAGAGAGTTCCGAATTTTAAATGAAGGTTTTTAATCACGACCCTGAAATTATCGTGACCGGAGCCGCGCGCTCTGACATGGAGCCGCGCGCCGTCGTGAAACCCTAACAGGCGCCTACGTCCTTTTCAGAGCGATTCCGTGCTTGATTTTCTAAAAATCGTCAAACCCCTAAATCTAATTTAGGGTTCAGATTACGGGTCCTTTACAACCACCCACCATTATCAATAACGCACATATCGACCATCATCCATTCCTATACGTTCTTCATCGTGCACCATGTTCGTAATGAACTAGTTTCTGCACAAGGCTCAGTTCGTGCTAGAATGAAATGACTTCCTCGATTTAGTGTAGTTGATAATTTAGGGTGATTTCAAAAAGGTTAATCACTCAGTCAAAGTTTGTCAGATTTCAATAGCCTTGTTTTAATTCAGATCAAAATTAATTTTACGTTTAAACCTTATTATTATATCTTTCAATCGTTACGTAAACATTAAACCAGCCTGGTCTCTGATACCACTGTAGAGTTTTGTTGGGTCTAAAACACACAAGTAAGGCACAACGGAAGTTTACAATTTTATGAACTTACTTGCCCCAACAAAGTAGTCTGGTATGATTATGTTACAATTGAAATATGTAAGAACAGAAGAAAACTTACAGTTTATGTTATCTTAAGTCTCTACAAAAAGGTGTGCACGCGATTGTCTCCTCGGGTGCAAGTCTTCGCTATGGTATACTCCTCTATCAGGAAAGCTAGGAAATCTTGGCAGAGGTTTGAGAGGATTTTAATCTCTGAACTCTAAGTTCAGAAAGTAAGAAAGTGTAACTACTCTCCACACAAATTATGAGGTTAAGTGCTAAATATATAGGGAGAAAACCAAAACCAAATCAGACTTGGATCGGGCTTTAAAACCTATCCAAAGTCCAAAATACAGTGGGCCAGTCGGACTTGGCCCACTGCCGCATCAGCGTCGCGACTCTGCCTCCTAGGCGCCGCGGTGCTTCCCTGTTTTTTAATATTTCTGCATTTTTTAATTTTAATTAAATCCAAAATCCAATTTTGACTTAATTAAATAATTTTCATCAAATAGAAATTATCTCATAATTTATTATTGTTTAAAATATCTCAATTCTAAATTGAATATGTTATCCTCTCTCAACATACCCTTAGACCGAAAAGACAATCGATTTAGTGTGTCCCTTTAGGCATTCTCACATCGACACTTAATCAATTAAGGTTCACACGAAATTCCTAGACTGCATCGGTGACGAACTCAATGTGCGAAGTACGTTTACAAGAATCTTAGTAAACACAACCTCTATGTGGGATGATAAATTCTTTTCATTCTCAACACACTCGATCAAGCTTAGGATTTGTCAAGTGTCTATCCAAATGGTTTGATCACTTTATCTTATCTATATTAGTCGACAACTAGATCATATCTTAAATATGTCTCTTGCATTGGCCAAAAGACAATCGATTTAGTGTGACCCTTTAGGCATTCTCACATCGACACTTAATCAATTAAGGTTCACACAAAATTTCTAGACTGCGTCGGTGACGAACTCAATGTGCGAAGTACGTTTACAAGACTCTTAGTAAACACAACCTCTATGTGGGATGATAAATTCTTTTCATTCTCAACACACTCGATCAAGCTTAGGATTTGTCGTTGTACATCCAAATGGCTTGATCACTTTATCTCATCTATATTAGTCGACAACTAGATCATATCTTAAATATGTCTCTTGCATTGGCCAAAAGACAATCGATTTAGTGTGACCCTTTAGACATTCTCACATCGACACTTAATCAATTAAGGTTCACACGGAATTCCTAGACTGCGTTGGTGACAAACTCAATGTGCGAAGTACGTTTACAAGACTCTTAGTAAACACAACCTCTATGTGGGATGATAAATTCTTTTCATTCTCAACACACTCGATCAAGCTTAGGATTTGTCAAGTGTCTATCCAAATGACTTGATCACTTTATCTCATCTATATTAGTCGACAACTAGATCATATCTTAAATATGTCTCTTGCATTGGCCAATGACTTGGTCGACCTAATATCACTAAGAAGCTGAGTGTTCTCTCGAAAATCTAATCGAGGAATGAATCTTATTCTTGGCTCATCTACCACCTTAGTTTGTATCGCAATGTACCCAATTCAAGCCATATCTTATCATATAAGGAACTTAAGCTTAGGACAGGATCAAAGTAAATTACTCTACAACCCAGGTGCGTATTGACCTCAATTCAAAGGACTTTTATCTCCCACATGCTGATAATACTCTAGACATGTATAACAAATAGTTTATCAGTAGGGCATGCCAATACCCTCTAAGAGTATCCATGTGTCCATCACTAGTAACTATTACTAGTAGTAAGTGAGACATACTACATTCTCTAAGAACGTGATGCAGACCACATGTCGACTTATAATATATCATTGATATCACATTCTCAATGATCATTAGTCTAGGCTACTTTAAGAACTATGTTCTATCATTAATATCTCACACTATCAATGACAACGATTAGTTCAAGGGATGCACATTAGTGAATAATAAAACAATCAAATAATAATTCAGTAATTGCAAATGCCATAAATATATTAATCTCATTAATAATACGAATGTGTTCAAGTATATATGTCCCTAAAATGATTGTTTCTAAGACATATATACTTTCATCATGTTACTTCAGTTAATCAAAATATAGAAGGAAAATATTACATTAAAAAAAATGTAAATCTTCTTAATTATATTATCTATTTAACTATGTCATTTTTGGTAATTCTACGTTCAAAAGCAATTTTGATCTAAATTATCCACACATCATAAATTGATAACAATCATTTTTATATTGTTGCATCCAAACATAAATAAATTCTACCAGAATCAATTCTATCAAAATAAATTCTGACAAAATCAATTCTCCTCAGAATCAATTATGTCCACCACAGAATCAAACACACACTTAATTTGTATTTGGAATCTTGAATGTTATGATATAAAATAATAATAATGCATGGACTAAACACCAAAAGATAAAACTATTCTTTATCTTTCTTCAGATTTATCATTGACACCCTTTTAGTTTACTAAGTTTAAACCATGAATCCATATTTCATACATGTGTAAAAATCGCATAAATGACAACATGGACGTTTGTAGCACCATTTATTTAAAACAAATTCAACTTTTTCAGAAATTATTTAAAGATCAGTTAGTTTTGACAAGTTTTAGAATGAACCTACTTCTTCTTCTTGAAGGTCTGAAGTTGGGTTCTGTTAAGGTACAACTTCATATTCGAAGGTCTAAATTGAAAAGCAAAAATTTGAATCAGACTTTCGAGTACGAACATGAACAATTCGCAAGATTTCCCCTATTTTAGGGTACTCTTTAATTTTTTACCCTTACATTAGTGGTCTTTAATTTTTGTCTTCTAGGATGATTAAAAATATCCTTGAGATTGTGGGTTCGAATTTCAACAGAATTAAAAAGAAAAAAAATTACAAGTAAGATTTCATTAGAAAATATGTATATTCAATCAAAATTGTATAGAAATTATGTCGCATACTTTCTATTTAATTTTGCCTCCGACAATACCCTTGAGGTTGTGAGTTCGAATCTCAGTAGAGTTAAAAAAGAAAAAAATCGCAAAACAAGATTTCATTAGAAATTATGCGTATTCGGCCAAAGTTACATAGAAACTATGACTAATTATGCATGAAGGCAAAATTTCGTTAAAAATTTAGATTATGTCTTGTCTGACTAGTTACATAAAAATTATGCACCTTTGGCCAAATATGCATAATTTTTAATAGAATATTTTCTTGTGATTTGTTTTTCATTTTTTTTGACTCTACTTGGATTAGAACCTAAGATCTTTGATTTAATAGACTAGTGAATAAAGAATAATTTGGTCCATAAACTTTAATTAAATGAAGAATGGGAGCAAACATTAAAGACAAGCCTGTATGAAGGAGGACACACGCAGTTTTTTGTATGAAGATTAAATTGAGACGTAAGGCCCGTTTTGACTCCCCCCAACTTTGCTAAAGCCCAATTTCAAACCTACAAAATGAAGGCAATTTCAGGTGACTAAACTTTAGATACTTTATAAATTTTGGCTCTTCTTTAAACAAGGATCCTAAAATGTCGATTTGTGCACTTTGAAAATGACACAAGGTAATTGTTCGTAGCGATCCTATTTAAAATATATACAATTTTAATAATCATTTAAAATTTAGTCAATTTGGATAAAATTCATATTGAACATGCTATTGTTACTTTTCTTTTTTTTCTTATTCTTGGATGCGATCATACCAGCACTAACGCACCGAATTTCATCAGAACTCTAAAGTAAAGTGTGCTTGAGCTAGAGTAGTGCTAGAATGGGTGACCCTAGAAAATCTTGGTGTTACCTCCCTTATTTTCTCAAATTGTGGGATGTCACTGTGTATATTATTGAATGTATAAAGTTATGATTTGTCAAAGCCTAACTTCATATCGAATGATCTAAAATTTAAATTTTTGATCCTGAAATTAAACTTTTTTAAAGTCTAAATTTAGACAAGTGGTTTGAATCAAACTTCCTTTAAATTTGATACTTGAGGTCTTAAGTTAGGTTGTGATGAAAACTAACTTCAACATTGATAATATGAATTTTCAACTTCTAACTTTCAACTTTAAACTAGTATATTTGAAGTCCGTTTTGTGGAGCATTAAGGGGTGTATTCAATTAGAATTTTAAAAGATTATTTTGGGATAAATAAATCTAGTGAATTTTAAAAGACTATTATGAATGTAATGACTTAACAAATTTTAAAAGATAATTAATTTTTTTTATGTTTGAATTTTAAAAGATTTATCATAAGATTTATAAATATTTGAAAGGACTACATGGATTTTCCATGTCAATTTCTCTAACAAGTATTTCAGCGAACAACTTGCATGCATAGATTTGGAGAAAATGACTCCCCTGGTCTTGTTATG
The DNA here is from genome assembly GCA_029844215.1 of Przewalskia tangutica. Taxonomy (NCBI): domain Eukaryota; kingdom Viridiplantae; phylum Streptophyta; class Magnoliopsida; order Solanales; family Solanaceae; genus Przewalskia; species Przewalskia tangutica. The sequence goes on from CM056736.1 coordinate 21,518,466, forward strand.
AAAACAATATAGAATCAACTCTACACATATAAGCACACTATGTAATTGCATATGGACATTCTTTCTCTAATAGAATCAAGACTTGCAACAACTGCAAATACAAGTGCATTCATGGGGAACTAATCAATGCAGCTGAACAAAGAACCGTGTATAAATTCTAAATATAACTTTAAGGTGTTTCACAATCCAAATCATATTCATGCTTGGGGAGCTAGATATCCTCGCTAAAATGAGATTTTGAATATCAAATTGGCCTGAAATAAGCAAGTTTTTGAATACCAAAAGACTTTTTGTTACTTCGTCATGACCGACGTCGCTTATTATTGCATTTCTAAGCTAAAAACTCAAATTCGTGATTTTTTCCACTTTCGATGGGTATTAGCACACTAATTTTCTAAAATCATGTGGACTATCTCTAATTGGCCTGAAATTCACCAGGTCCATGAAAAACATGTTTGTGATCGAAATCCATTACTTTGTCATGGCTGACGTTGGTTATTTTTGCATTTCTATGCCCAGAAATTCAAATTCGTGATTTTTTGTACTTTCGATGGGTATTAGCACACGAATTTGTATTCTTTTCTACAATGGAGTGAGACTTCTTTAATTAAACACAAATTTTATACTTTTTTCATGCTAGATTTTTAGTGAGAAAATTTTCTCATTTGTCTTGCCATGTGCGTAGATCAATCATATAAAGATGATGTTGTAAGTGGGTATGACTATATTATTTTTCAGTGGATCAACAATCAAGAAAATGAAATAAAACATAATACAAATTTTACTAGTATTAAATAGAAAAAACACACACAGATCTGACATCAGTGTTGAATCCGGATGCCTCTCGTGCCCCACACACACACCCACCCAACAAACCCACAATCTTGCCTTAAAAACTCTTATATCCTAATTCTCTAACATCTGGAAATTGGACCGTGATTGTATATAAAAAATCCCACAGCTTGAAGGAATTTAGGGGATGAGATGAAAATGAAGTGATGGGATAGAAAGAGAAAATGAAAGAATATAAACAAAGACGAGAAAACAATCTTGAGAAAAAAAATCTTGTCCAGAAGGGTTAGATTGTTTAGAGGGGTTACTATTTATATTCCCACTAAAAAGTCTCACAAATTCCATTGAGATTTTTATTTTTTTGAAATCAGCAAGTTTTTGAATATCAAAAGATTTCTTATTACATGTTTAAAATCCTGGTTGAATATCACTACATTTGAACACCCTCTTTAAAAAAATCATATTAGTGTTGATTAAATAACACAAGACTTGTTTAGATTATTTAAAAGTGAAAATTTAATAACACAAGCCTTATTTATCGCAAAAAAATCCTTTAAAATCGTAATTGAATACCCCCTAAACTTTTATAACTTTTCTATTAAGGGTCATTTGTGCGCTTACGCCGCCGCTACTAATAAAAAGGAAGATCCGATTCAGTCGGTGGTCTCCTCCGTCAATGGCGAAGCTGAAGACAGATTCTCCTCTCTCTCGTCGCATAGTCCTCTCCTTCCTCCGCTTTCTTGATTCCGGTAACTTCTGCATATATATATAATTGTGTTGAGATAGATCCATACAGATTTTTTCGCTTCTATACGAGTATTTACAAATTACAATTCTGTACCGATTAAACACAAAATAAGCTTCACAGAGTATGATATTCAGCATTGAGACGTATGGTGCTAAGCTAAATTAGCGATTAACAGTTTATTTTATAAAAGGAAATCAAGTGAAATTATACTGGCTAATTATGGACAGAGATGATGGATTATACTAGTGCACTGCATAAATATAGCCGACGCCCTGACTAATTTTCTCTTTTAGGGGATTAGGATTAGAACCTTGTATTGCAGGTTAGACTGGGACTCACAAGTACTAACACTGCTTGACTGGGCAGTAGTAGTAGAATTGGAAAATACCAAATCTATTTGGGGGAACCTCAATGATTTGAATAAATCATATCAATATTACATTATTTTGTACATGTTGCTTTCTTGTTTCTCTTAATCATGTCTGTTGTTCTGTCAGTTTGGAAGTCTCCTCAAGTCTTAGTGTTAATGCGGAGTATATGAATTTTGTAGTTACTGATAGTGTCTCTTGTTTCATAGTGGAACCTGCTCCAGTGTCAATGCGGTGTATATGAATTTTGTGTTAACTCATAGTGTCTCTCTTGTTTCATAGTGGAACCTGCTCCAGGAGTTGATGATGAAGGACTTGAGGTTACGAAGCAATGTCTATCAGAGGCTTTTAAGATTGATCCTTCATCTTATGCCTCAAGTTCAGATTCATTAGTGGACATATTCAGTTCACGGGAAGCAGTTGACCAAAGCCAAATAAATGTAGATCTTAGGCATGATGCATCTTCGTCAGATGCTTGTACATCTTCAGGGCAGAAGGTAGGAGATGCTAAAGATGCAGATGGATCACATTTTCTGGTTCATCCTCCCATTCTACCCTCTTTTGTTGATGCTTTTTTTTAACGTCGTCTGTTAATCTTCTCATCTTGATACTTTTTGATAGTTTCCACTTACATCATGTATTTTAGGTCCATTTTCTATTCCTTATATCAGCATGTTTGCCTTTTATTTTCTATATGGTGGCCTATCAGTTATAAACCTGTGAGGTTTAAATCCAGTGTGTTGTCTACAACTACATTTGCTCTTATTTTCAATTACTGTACACACGATAATAGCTTTTCCTTCATGGTTGGGCAAAATTGATATATTTGGGGCATGACAATGATCATTAAATCACATTCCGGGGCATCTAATAAGTAGTAAAATTGACATGCACCTTTACGTTTAATATTACTCATATCATTAAATCTTTCTATGTAAATAAAGAGGTCCACAAGATTGTCCTCTGTTGATATCGTGTTCGGGGTGTCTCAACTCTTATACTTATGCTTGACCATGGTACTTAAGCATCAAAATGCTGCCTAAAAAATAGGCATTTTATAAATTTATTATTACGTTGCTGTCATATAATTGAACAATTACGATGTAAGGAAGTTCTATTGATTGGAAACTATGTGGTTGATGCATTTGAATTTTATGGATAAAATTCAAATTCTGGATAGGAAAGGTTACATTCAAATTTACTCATTTGACAATCTTTGCTTGAGAGAAATTTCTATTTAAGGATGGAGTTGCTACAAGCTAGCATGGAAATGATTGTCAAATGCTTACATCTGATGTACTGTGTGCTTGACGGTACAGCCACGACAGGGGACTTACTGTAACATTTTTTTTGCAATAGACATCTTTTGTAATTTATTTAGATCAAACATTAGCTGCTGTTAATCTCGATTTTTCCCACCAATCTGTAAGTGAACTATTGGTATGTGGTAGCTTTTTTACTTTCGACATTTTTGTGCTGTATTTAACTTTAACATATTCTATTTCTTTTATCAGGCCAAAGATGGGACAAAAGAAGCTCACACTTTTGGTAAGGCTGTACTCCAAATTATAGGGTTTCTCATTGAAGGGCTCTATATATTGTCTTCGGATTCTTATTCTGACTTGTATTACCACACTTAACCATCTTACTTTTAATGTATCTTGTCCATATGTTTGTGCTGTCATCGTCAGTGTCATTAATGCTCGCTTGAAGCACACTTACAGTGTGTTTGGTATGCAGGAAAACATTTTCCAGAAAATGTTATCTAATTTTCCATGTTTGGTTGGCTAAAAATTTTGGAAAACATTTTCTCTATGTAAACAAGTTCCTCAAAAATGTGGAAAATGACTTCATTAATGAAAGTAGGGAAAACAAGTTCCATTTGTGGCATTCCAAGTTCATTGTCTCCTCCCAACCCACCCACCCAATGCCCCCAACCTCCACCCTTTGACCAACCCAGCCCCCGTCACCCCCAACCCCCACTCCATCCCACCCCCATAGTGTTTTGCTAGATTACATACAAATGCTCTTGGGATGCTATTTTTGTTCCTCCATGAAAAATATTTTTCTTCATACCAAACCCTTAAACTCTGAAGTTATGTGAAGCCCAAGTTAGATGCACTCCCCCTTGCTTAGGTGGTACTGCAAGCACCAAAACACTTAGACCTACGCCTCATCACCATGGGTTCTGTCTTTAAGAGGACAACACTTGGCAATTAATATAGTTGGCAACTCTTCAAAGTTGTGATTCAAAGAAACAACATATTCGTGTTGGAATCACATTGTTTAGCATTGTTTGAAGTTTGAACTTCTTTAAAGCGCATGAGTGCATGGCTTCACCCATGAAGCGATAATCCCTCGCTTTGCATTACTTCATCACGTTAAGCAACAGAGCTATGACTTTTAATAACATTCCGAATCCCTAATTTGCCATATAAGCAAATCTTTTTAGTATTGAAATAAAATTGATCGAGTAAATTGTTATATTTATAGAAGTTTCATATAGACTATTCTCTGGCTGTTAGGATTGAGGTTTAGTTTATTGATTGTTAGATGTAACAAAATCGTTCTTTTAGGCTACACATGTCTTGTTATTTTCCAGCCTATCTTTAGAATGTGGAAGTGGGGCCTTTAGTTCAAATGGCATACATGTAACCTGTAGCTGACATGGTTGCAAAAAAATAGTAAGTACGGGTCACTTGCTTTTCTTGTAGTCTTTTGTGCTGTTAGTGCTTCTTTTCTAGATGCATCTTCTTGCGCCCTTTCTTCGTTGTACCAAATACGTCATCCAAATGTTTTAAACCTTGTTTTGCCTTCTATATGTTTCCTCTCACAACATATGTTTGTGGAAGTGGCAGGTTGAACTGCCTCTTCCTGTTTGTCCTAATCTCTTGTTTATGCTAATCAGCTCTAACTCTTGATGTTTATCATGCGTTGCAGGTATATCCAAAGATGAGCTCTTTGGGCAGTTTTTTGATGCTCTTGAAAAAGCTCACTATTTCCGAAGCTTGCCAGATGGAGGAGACGATCAGGCTCAGCTGGATAGAGCATCAAGGATATTTCACACTGCTTTGGAGGTACTATATACTGATACATCTATTATTCCGTTCATGGTTCTGCAACTGTGATGCATCAGTATTCCGAATATTAATTTTTTACGGTTCTTGGCCTCAGCCCGAAGATACCAAACCAACTAAAATGTATCTCACCATAACCTCGCGGCTAGACTACAATGTAGAAGTAGATGATCCACATCTTCGCCCACCTCCTTACACATGTAACACCAATTGATGCAAACAACCTTCAGCTTCCTAAGATTTTCAGCTGATCACCCTCTAGCTGCTAACCAAGTGAAGAAACACACCTTCCTCATTACCTTAAGTATCCAGATCGATTTATATGTAAAGGCATCCTACTTCCTAACCAGAGCATTTCATAAAAGGACTTAACGGGGAAAACTATGTTATTTCCCAAACCCCGCCTTCATCGAGGCTATCTATCGGCGTACATTGCTTATGAATCAAAACTAGCAATCTTTGAAACTCAATCACCTCCTAATCATGGAAATCCCTCCTGAATCTCAAATCCCCCAAAATCTCTTCAGCTTGTATCCCCTAAATGTACCAGACTATCTACTCCTTTTGGCATGATAGTTGATACCTTATAAATGCTTGGGAATTTATCTTTCGACAAGTTATGCCCACACCACTTCTGTCTCCAAAAGCTAACTCTCCTCCCATAATATCCCCCCCACAATCTGCTACCATAAGGCATATTAATATCTTTAGTTCTCCACCCTCTTCCTATATGTACGATCACCCCTGTAGATTAAACCTTCTCTCTTTTATATTATCTATTTTATAATCTGGTAGAATAGCGAGGGTAGAAGATATTCTAGTAACCATCTTGATCTCTCCACAAAATTCTCCCATTTTTTAGCTTATTGTCCCGATTGTTATCTCTTTCAACAAACCATATTTCAATTCATTAATTATTTTTTATAAATAGGCACAGGCATTGAGCCTGTCGCAGTTTCTTACTTGCTTGTGTATATCTACTGGCTAGTGTTGTTTCTGTCGTGATTTGTCATAATTGTTGCAGTTATTGTTCCTCTAATATCTTCCTACGTTTATTTTTTGCGGTTTTAGGAGATGCAAAAATCTGGATGTGCTATGTTAGATCGAAACAACCTTGCTGAGATCTTAAAATCGCAAGGTATATTGTAATTACATTTTTTTTCTCAAAAAATAAAGATATTTTATTGATGAAACAACAAAGTGGTGAGATTACCAGTATTGCAAACTATATCTCGATTAACTATGTAACTAGTTAATGAAAAGTAAGAGTATCAAATTATTAGCATTTTGCATTTTCAGCAAAATAGATAAATATTGTAAGGATGTATGACTTCTAGAATTGTAACCATAAAATATGACCCTAACTCATTCTTTCCATCAGAACATCTTCTATTTCTTTCTCTCCATACATGCAGGAAGGCACTGTATTCCAGATTGTTTGCATTCTCTTCCTTATTTTCTGTCCTTCAAAACACTCTATAGCTTGTTTCACAATGTTTGGCATCATCCATGGCACACCAAATCGATTTAGGAATAAACTCCAGTTTTGCCAGCAAACAGGGAAATCCAACAGTAGTCTTTTGCCGTGTCCACTATTTCTTCACACTAGCAATAGCTGCTAAGTTCTCATTGTTAAGCACGTTTCTTTTGCTGCAGTGTATTCAATGTTTAACAGGGCTTTGATTTTCAGATTGCATTTCAGGGCCATATTCTTCTTTCATTAGCAGAACCATCAGTACCTCATAGCAAGATTTTACCTTAAATTTCCATCCTTGATCTCTAAGTCGAAGAATCAGGTTCACTCGATAACTTGTTAGCTTCTTCTAACTAACCAAAGAACTGGGATATGATTTCCATTTGCCAGTCTTGGAATGCCTCCTGAACCTGATGTTCCATTCATTTCTAATTATACAATATTCAATTTAGGCCTCCTTATCTAGTGCCAAACTGTATAGCTCACGAAAGGTTTTGTCCAGTATATTTTGCTGTAGCCGGAAATCTTCCTAAACTTGATTTTCCCTCCATATCCAACTTTCAGCTTTACAAGATTGTTGAGATGTCCATAGTCCCTTTATGTTCAAAATGGACACTTGGCTATATAGACTCGTCAATATTCCACCCAAGATGATGGTCAAAGCGGTCTATGAAGCTGGAATGGAATAAAGACCATAAAGTGAGGGAAATAAAAATTAGGTGATTTGTTCTTATCTTCTCAAGCTTGAGTGGATAGTGCTATCCCATATTTGTGCTGGTGGGAGGATGCAGGTACACAGTCGAATAGTTGAGGTGCGCGCAAATTGGTTAGAGTCTCACTGTTATCACAATATGAATCTTCAAGTCACTTCGCATATTTGGACCCGTTTCATTCCAAGACTCGCCTAGTTTCCACTATATTTAGGAAAAACAAACTAGTTGAATCACGATTAGAACGTGAAACTATCATTACTTCATATTTCTGCAGGATGAAACCTGCAAACAGGCTAAGCTAGTCTTGGTTCACAGTAACCTAATTTCTCTCAGGCCTTAATTCAGCACACGCTCCGTCTTGATTCATACACACAGCTGAATCCTAATTTAGTGGGCCAGAGGATTGAGCTTTGAGCTACCTCAATCACTGGGAAGCGTAATGTTTTCAAGAGATGCGTTTTAATTCTAAAGCAATTGAGGGGCCTTACTTGAATATTCTCACAAACATGTGGTTGAGGTTGACATCTTCTTGCAGAGAGGTTTAGTTTCCTTTCAACGGTATAGGATTGTTCCTGATCCGGAACTTGCAACACAACATAAGTAGAAGCATGCTATGCTAGCATAGAATAGTTGTACAGAGTGAAAAGTGCAGTATAAAGATCTTCTTCGTCGATAACAAGCCTTTCCTTTCTTCATAAAGGAAGAGAACCGGAAATGAAAGAATTTGGGGTGATTAATGAAGAAAATATTGCAGAATCAAAAGCGGCTCTAGTTTACGGTCAGATAAATGAACCGCCGGGAGCTCGTATGAGAGTTGGTTTGAATCCACTTTCTTTTTCAAAAAGATTTTACTCAAAGTTCTCTTTTTTTGTGATTTAAAAATAGGTAATAAAGCAATGCAGTCAAAACTTTACCCTGATGCTATTGAGCTGTATTCTTTTGCAATAGCACTTTGTGAAGAAAATGCGGTTTACTATTGCAACAGGTGCGTCATTATCACATTGATGGAAGAAAGTGAATTTGCATGCAAAAACTACTCCCTCCGTCCCAATTTATGTGATATTGTTTCCTTTTTAGTCAGTCCCAACAAGAAAGAAGAATGAAACCTTTCTATATTTAGTAACAATTTAATTTTAAACTTACCCTTAGTGATATAATTTATAGTCACACATATCTATGGATTATTTTAGACCACAAGTATCAAAAGTCTTTCTTTCATTCTTAAATGTCACCCCAGTAAAAAACCATCACATAATTTGGGATGGAGGGAAGTATCTATTTTGTCTATTTTTTGAAAAATTCTAAGAGCAATGAGTTGAATCATTCTAATCTGTGAATATTTACGCCTATTTTAATATGAAGTATTTGTGATGCATCAGGGCAGCTGCTTTAACCCAGATCCACCAGTATGAACCAGCAGTTCAAGACTGCCTAAAATCTATTGCTATTAACCCAAATTATTGTAAGGCTTATAGTAGATTGGGTTTTGTCTATTATGCTCAAGGGAAGTACCGTGATGCCATAGATAAGGGATTCACAAAAGGTTGGATCAAGAATATCTTTTCTCTTCATTAGTAATTAGTTTGGTTTTTGAATTTTTGAAAGCAGCTTGGTATTTTGGAGTACATTATAGTTTTGAATTTATTGAGAATGGTCATCTTATGCTCCAACATCTTTGACATGTGCCTACTGGTGTGGTTTCTAGTTCTATATTTTAAGTGATGAAATTAACTGTTTCCTCATGTTCTATATTTTGTTTCAGTTAACTTCATCAGTTCAGTATGATATTTTATTTAAAGTTCCTCCCATGATATATAGCAGTTGCAGAAAATACTTGGAATTGCGTTTTGGCAATGAAAGCATAGGCATAGAATTTTCCAGGAAAACTGTATTCAGGTCTTTCTTTTTCCTTTCTATTGATTTTTATGTCCTACAATATTTAGGATTTATTTGCTAATTTTTTAGTAAGTATATTAGATACAGTACACCACCTGTACTATTTTTGTCGGAATTTACAAAATATGAGATAAAGTAATCATTAGGATGTACAAATTTCAATTATCTTAAAGCATGTCGATTATTACCTTGTAATAGTGTGAACAAGGACAATGTAGTAAATGTGCTGACATGTATGAAAGATGAAATGTAGATTTGAAGGATGATTTGACAACCTCCGCTAACATCACTGCAAATGTCTAAAGTCGTGCTTCTTTGGTATTTGTACAGTGCCAGATTTCACTTTTTCATAGGTTTATATCTCCTGTACTTGCAAAGGAAAAGGGAACATGGCAGAAATGTCAAAAAGACAGCTGGATGTCTATGACAGAAAAACAGATCCTCCTTCTTCATTAATGAAAAGTTTGAGAGCACTTTACTGTCATGATTATGTTTGTGGTACCCAGTAAAGCATAACTTCAAAAATCAAATAGAAGCAATTTAGGTGACCTCTTCCCATCTGTCCTAGCCTTGATGGACACAATTACTTGGTACCTGTTGCTGGTAGGAGGTGGCAGATATCCTGTGGAATTAGTCAAAGTGCGCACCATGGTTATAAAAAACAAAAAAAAGGAAAAGACAAGTGGAAGAAATCACTACCTGCCTTTAATGCCCTTCACACTCCTTTCTTTCTTCCTCCTTACCTTTTCCCTCATTAAGAGATGGTAAATAAAGTCTTCCATCAACAACAACAACATACCCAGTGTAATCCCACAGGTGGGGTCAGAGTGTACGCATACCTTACCCCTATCTCGTGGAGGTAGAGAGGTTGTTTCCGAGAGACCCTCGACTCAAGTAACACATATCAAAACAGATTTAAAAGGAGAATACAGAAGTAACGAAGACATCACAAATACTAGGTGAATGAACTCTTCCATCCCCAACCAATAAATGGATTAAAGTAGAATTTCAGTCAGAATCCGAGCTAAAAGCAATGGAACCCGCCTTTCACATGCAAAGGGGGGCATGGACTGATATATGTGGCTATGAGGGATTAGTTTGGGTGAAATGAACTGTGAATTATTATATGTTATATTATGGTGCTTAGTAATGTGTCCTGGCTCCACATCGATCTTGTGAATTGTAAAGAGGTTTGCACTTTATCTCTGTCAGTCATGTTAGAAATTTAGAAGAATATTTGCAGGATACAAATATTTGCATTTTCTTGTGTAGTAATGTGTCTGGCTCCACAGGATACAAATATTTGCATTTTCTTGTCTAGTTAATCCGCAAGAAGAAATCTATTTCTGACATAAAGCCTTGTTTATGAAGCATTGCAGTTGGATCCTAATAATGATTCCATCAAAGAAAATATACGGGTTAGTTACTATTATGATTCTGGTTTTTGAGGTTATTAGCTGGAAGACAGTTTTTGCAGTATTATTCTCTCTCAAAGGAAAACAGTGTTTTTGGTATTAACCCAAGTATGACTCTCGTATTTTAAACTTGGTAGGTAGCAGAGCAAAAGTTAAAAGAAGAGCAACAGAGGAGGGAGAATGATCAGGTACCTGACAATAGTGGCATTACAAAAGAGCTTTACTAGATTTATTAAGTTGATAATTACAAGTTATATAATTAACACCCAAATCAAGTGCTGATCTCAATAGTCAATACCTGTATTTATCTGTGTGTGGTAACACCATCTAGTCGGCATTTTCGTGTGAGAAAACTGCAATGAACATGTATTGATGCTCACTCATAATCTTTCTATTTAAAAGAAAGAATGGTTTCCAATAAATTTAAGAAAAAAGGTAGCATGTATCTGTAGCTCAGCTATCTGACAAAGTGGTAACAAAATTGGCTGCACATATCTAAGTATCAATTCCTTTCCTCAATTGTGAGTATCCATCTAATTTTACAATAGTAAGCAACTAAGCATTTAACAAAAATATCCATTTTCTTTCCTTGGGTCTTTCGCAGAGCTCAACCTCTTCGAGTCATCGACAAGACTCAAATCACCAGCCTGGTGGGGCACCTAGAAGTCATACCATGCCTCCACCATTTGCATCAATGTCATTTGATGGCAATGACATTCCTGATTTGACGAACGTGTTTATGAACATGACAAGAGATGCATTCCAAGGGCAGAATGGTCCAAACGGGCCTGAAGGCAACACTGATTCAACCAACGAGCCCGGAATAAGAACAGACAGGAACATCAATGTTGATTTTGGTGAAGAGATGCCTGTGGAATTGACTGGGGTCTTGAGGTCTGTTATGGAGATGTTTTCAGGAGGACAACCTCCTAGGAACCCTCAGGATAGCATGAATGGGAGGTCAACGCCAAATTGAGGAATTAATGTTAGAGAGCCTCATTCTTGAGTTGATTAATATATCCACCCTTTTACTTATTCCTTTTTGGTGAACTGCACTCTTGCATTTAAATTGACTATTTTCCCCTCTGCTTGATTTGTAAATTAAAGATCTAAAACTCAGGTTTACAGTGAAATCTTAGGTGCTTTGCTGATGCTTTTGTTTTTGCACTCTCTGTAGAGGATTATATTGACAGAAAATATAGTTGTCAAAAAGCTTCAGAGTGGCCTTTTTTGTACTGTTTTTTATAGGAAATGCAAGTATAGTCTATGTTATGCTCTACTAAAACACTCATTACTTTTCTCTAATCTCATGTGTCCCATAAGGCCATGATTGGCTCTTTATGTCGAGATTTTCATTTTATCTTTGTTCAGATTAAAAAAAACGAGTCTCTAATGAAAAAAAGGAGTTTATGTGATGACAAAAAGAAGAAGAAGAAGAGATTCCGTATTGGTTTTCATCTTATCTTTGTTTTGATCCGAGACGGAGATAACAAATTAATTTCTGCTCAAATTAAAAGGGGGGAAAAATCAGTGAATCCAAGAAGATTACTGTATCCTCGCCGATCCCTTCCTCTTTCATTTGCCAAACGTAACAAGTGACTCAAAATTCGTTGTGCCAGAAAATGAGAAAATAAGAATTAATTGCTCATCCTTAGATGGAAAGTGAATAATAATTATGTTTCAGACTTGGGTCTATGTATGAATTTTTACTGATCAACATGTTTTATCATTTAATTTAAATCAAGTCTATATTATACTAAATAAAAATAATAATAATAATATGAAGTACTAGAAATTCTCTATATTTCGCTAGGAATTTCTAATAAAGCTAATATCTATTTTTAACTATTGGCATTGCCGATATAAATATTTTTGTCCATTATGTTTTATTTACTTCTATATTTAACTAAGAATATCTAATAGAGCTAAAATTTATTTTTAACTATTGGCATTGCCGATATAAATATTTTTTGTCCATTATGCTTTATTTTTTGGTAAAGTTGCATTCAATAGATCATAGATCTTTCAAAATAATTCTCTTTCATGTGATTTTAGGTTTACCTCGTCTCTTTTTAACACATACACTCATATCCATGGACCGATATGTCTCGAGGTCAACGTAGGCATGACCAAATCATCTCAAGCGATTTTATCTTACGTTATACTCAATGTATCTTACTTGCACCTTCTAGCGAATGTGATCGTTTTAATCTTGTGTAATTTTGTACAACAACAAATTCATCTAAATCTGTATATCTACGACATTTATTTTATGGATGTGTTGGACTTTAGCAGTCCAACTTTCAATCTAATATAACTTTGATGGTCTTACAACTATTTTCCATACTCCATTTATGAGATTATTTTGGGTATGATAGTTATTGTTTTGTCTTATAACTATTCTACTAATTTTATCTTTTACTTTGATAGGCATCCTCCTTTTACATAACACTAGTAGCTCTTTTCCATTTTAATCATCTATAACAGTTTTCATAATGATTCCACTTTCCTAAAATACTGAGCCTAGATATTTGAATTAGTTACATTTAGGCACCACAAACCTATTTAACCCCAGTTGACTTTCACTACTCAAATATTTTTTTAAACTTGCAATGCATATATCTAGTCTTACTTTTATTTATTCTAACAACTCTTTAGGGTGCTTCTCCATAGTTTAGGCTTTAACCTTTATTGATTTTATCAATTATATTAATATCATCAGCAAATAACAACTATAATGACACCTATTCCTATATTGTGTTAGATTAATTTATCCATAACGAGAGTAAACAAGTACGAGTTCATTATCGATCCTTGTGTTAACCCATGATTATGGAAAAACCCTTTATATCTCCTACTATTGTTCAGTAAAACCTTTCATGAGTTAGATGCTATCACTGCATTGACTGCGCAGGTTGCCACTTTGACAAAGCAGATGCAGCGGAGTATTATGTATGTGAATGTTGTTCAGACACCAGTGAGCTGTGAGATTTGTGGGGGTCCTCACACTTTTGATAAGTGCACAACAGTGGATCCAAACAATGTGCCTCTGGAGCTGGTTCAGGCAGTTGGAAATTTTCAGAGGCCCTACAACAATGCATTCTCCAACACATATAATCAGGGGTGGAGAAATCATCCAAATTTTTCATGGAGGAATGACCAAGGGCAGCAATCTCAATTTCAGGGCCCAAATCAGAACCAACATCCACAGAATCAGGCCTCTTCCTCTCAACAGTTCAGCACACCAGATCCACAAGAGAAGTCAAATGAAGTGAGATAAGCACTGCTGACCTTGGCCAACTCCCAGACTCAATTCATGGCAAAAACTAGGTCCTCACTTTCAACCTTAGCTAACTCCCAGACACAATTTATGGCAGAGACCAAACAATTCATGACCGAGACTAGGTCATCTATTAGGAATTTGAAAACACAAATGGGGCAGTTGGCAGGGAATGAATGACAAACCTTAGGGGACTCTCCCTAGTAACACAGTAATGAACCCAAGGGAGCAGTGTCAAGCAATCATCTTGAGGAGTGGGAAACAGTTAGAGCAGGTTACACCCCAACCAGTGGTTGAAAAAGAGAAGGAGTCGGAGAAGACAACTAAGGCAGAGAAAGAAGGGGTTACTGATGACCGCCCTATTTTAGAGAAAGCTCCACCAGCAGTCATGAGGGAATATACATACAGAATTCAGTACCCTCAAAGACTGCAGAAGAAGTCTCTAGATAAACAGTTTGTGAATTTTTTAGAGGTATTCAAAAAGTTGCATATAAATCTTCCATTCATTGAAGCCTTGGAGAAAATGCCAGCATATGTGAAGTTCATGAAGGATATCCTCTTTAAAAAGAGGAAATTGGCAGACTATGAGACAGTGGTACTGACAGAGGAATGCAGTGCTATTTTGCAAAAGAGACCTCCTCCAAAGTTGAAAGATCCAAGGAGTTTCACCTTACCTTGCACTATAGGGAAGGGGGCATGCAAGCAGGCTTTGTGTTACTTGGGGGCAAGTATCAACCTGATGCCCCTCTCTGTGTTTAAAAGACTTGGTTTAGCGGAAGCAAAATTAACCACAGTCAACTTGCAGTTAGCTGATCGCTTTATAGTGCATCCCCGAGGAATAATTGAAGATGTATTGGTGAAAGTGGGCAAATTTATCTTACCTGTTGATTTCCTCATCCTTGATATAGAGGAAGATGAGAATATGTCAATGATCCTTGTGAGATCATTCCTAGATACAGGGGGGACGCTTATTGATGTCGAGAAGGGAGAGCTAAAGCTAAGAGTTCAAGATGAGGAGATGACCTTCAAAGTTCTCAGACCACCCACTGAACCATAAGTTTATGATAGATGTTTTGCTATTGGGGTAGTTGACAAGGTTATGTCTGAGAAAAGTCTCACAAGTGCTGATGCTCGTGAGGTAACATTAAAACAACATGCAGAACTTGATGGTAAGATTTCTTAACCAGCAAACGATGAAAAAGGGAACTCTTCTGACCTTAGCCCTGTGAAGGAGAAAAGGAGAAGGAGAAAGAGAATGGTGCTAAAATGGATATGCGGAAGGGATACTCTACCCCCTTGATTGATTAAGAAAAATGCGTGCGGCTAAAAGACGTTAAAGATAGCGCAACTTGGGAGGCAACCCAATGTTTTTAATTATGTTATTTTATTTTTGTTTTAGTTTGTTTTATTTTGTCTTGAACAGTCTCACGGTCTTGGTTTTTGTCTTATGTTTTTTTATGGAAGGTGGACTAGGGACTGACCCTGAGTGGAAAAGGATCAAAAACGCTGAAAAAGGGAAAAATTGGCAGCAGCGCCGCGGCGCCAAAAGTTCAGAAAACCTTAGTGCTGTGCAATTTCAAGAATTTCCACCCAGATCTCCGTTATGACCGTTGTTTTGTGTCTGTAAGTTGTCCCTTTATTTTTAGTCTTCACACATTGGAAATGTCTAGAACACCTGTTTGCTTGTTATTTGAGGCGAAATAGTTAAGATGTACATGTTTAGGGAGATGATTCAGGCATTATTTGATAGCCCTTCTTACCGTTCATTATGTATCCTAACATAAATTTTATCACTAGTCGGTCCCTTTGAGTCTAAAATAATATCTTTGTTTTACATCTTATGATTCCTTAGCTGTGCCATAAGTAATAATGGAAAATTATTAGAATGAAAAGTATTGCGAAAGAAATAAAAAGAGAGTGAAAATTTGATGCACCCCAATGAAAAATATGCAAAAGTGTAAGTTTGGGGGTGTTTGTAATTGATAATGTGTCTCATTCTCTCAAAAAGAAAAGAGTGGAGAAAATAGGTATGAGACTAAAAAGAAAATCAGAAAGAAGAAAAAATGAGTTGAATGAAAAATTCTTATGGTACGGAATTTGAGCCTAAATGCCTACTTTTACCTACCCCTGCCTAAGCCTACATTAAAACCCTTGAAAGTCCTGATGATCTCTAAGGTGTATGTTTATGATTAGTGGAGAATAACAAGTAAACAGGTCTATAGAATTTTGGGGAAGATGGAATGGAATTGACATGCATAGGTTAGGTGTTTGTATTTCCAGTGATTATGATCTAATTGAATTTACGAAATATCTAACTTGAAATTCTAGATTGCTAATTATTCATGCTATGTATGTTCTAACATATTATCTCAGTTTTCATCCATGATTTTGAAGAGGCATTGTTATAGCTACTTGATCCATTTCATTCAGTCTTTTTATTTGATTTTGTTTTTATTTTTTTATTTTAGTTTAGTGCTTTACTCGAGGGCGAGTGTTAGGCATATTTTGTACACTTTTTGAGTTATTTTTATTTAGTATTTTTATCATTTTCGTTGAAATTAGTGTCATGTTAGGGTCATTTTTCTTTCTTTTGAGTCACAACGGTCTTAAATGGAGAAACGACAAAAAGAAAAGGAAAATGAGCTTTTGAGATGGAATTGCACACTAAAAAGGCCAAGAAATGAAGCCTAAGAAGTTCCGGGAAGCATAGAAGAAATCTGACGAATTCCGGACGAAAAAGGACACAGAATCAATCCAGGAGCAAATGCTTGCCGTCATTTGCCCGGCAAGCGCTAATTATCCTGAAAATCTATTTTCGTCGCAGGAGTTTCGGCATTGTGGCGCGAGCCTGCACGGCCACGATGCCGACGTGGGATTCCTAATTTTTGGGCCGAATTTCAGAGGATTAAAAGGGTCCGAAGAGCAAGTTTTCTCAAGTATAAAACCCTAAAACCCTACTCATTAAGGGCATCTTGTACATAATTCTACATTCTACTTTGGAGAGGAAAAGGAGGCCACAAGCTACAAGATTAGAGACAACTTTGTTCAAGTTCTTTCCTTTTCTCTTTTATTTATTTCAGTTCATGTTGGATATTGAATTAGTTCTTAACATGTCTATGGCTAGGAGCTAAACTCTTAATTAGGGCTTTCCATTGAGTCGCTTAAAACTCGCTTTCATAAATTGATGCATTAGTTTGATTTCTTCACTTGATTAAGATTTATTCAATATTGGTATGAATGTTTGATAGTTAATTGATCACTAATTATCATAATCTATATGATTTTGAATCAAGAACCGAGAGGAGAGATTTGGATATGCTGTAATTGAATAGACATAGGTTAAAATCGGGGACGAAAGTACCCCGATACTTGTGTAGTATTTTAGATTATTGTTCTTAATCCTCCTATGTGGTAAAACCTATCATAGAAATATAGAAGGTTTCTGCACTGGGGTTGAGCGTTTATATATCCTAACCGGAATATAAGACAAACTAGTTAACCTGTTATCTTAACGTAGAAGAAACCATTATTATTGCATTAAGGATTGAAAAGAGTGGATAGTCGAATATATTGAAAGCCCTAATTCCATCATAACTGATTTACATCACATCATATTTAGTTTAATTCTCGCAATTACTCTAGTAGTTTTAGACAAAAACCTAAATCAAACTATCGTTAGCCAAATATATAACATAGAGTAGATGTTCGGTAATTGAAAACAAGTCTCTGTGGACGATATTCGGTCTTACCAGACTATATTACTTGTAACGATACGTACACTTGCTTGAGCATTTGGAAAATCGCTAACAAGTTTTTGGCGCCGTTGCCGGGGACTGGCGTACTTTCAATATCGAATTATCTATTCTTATTTCTAATTTGGTTTGTATATATTTGGTTATGTTATTTTATTTCTAACTTGGTTACTCCAGGAACAAGTTTCTGCGAGCATCTTTTTATCACATTTTGTTGTTTTTCTTATTTTGTAGGTCTAGTTAGTGGTAAAAAAAACATGGACTACTACTACTATCAGGGGCAGTGGAATCATCAACAACAACCTAACCCATAGACAACCATATTCATGCTCACCAAGGGCCAGACTCAGTTTATGGCTGAGACAAGGGTGTCCCTCAAAAATTCGGAGACACAAATAGGGCCGCTGATGGATATGGTGATCAATGTACCGCAAGAAAATCTGCCTAGCGACACAGTTGTGGGGAGTGATAAGAAGAGTGAGGAACCTTAACCACAACAAGCTGTTGAGAATAATGAGAAATTGAGAGAGATAATTGGTGTAGAAAAAGAAGAGGTTACTGAGATCCAATTTTTCACTTTTTTGGATTTCTTGGAATTTATTTTTCCTATACCCATTGCAGAAAAGACACCACCAACTATCATTGTTGAGTCCCAACCAGAAAGTCCATACCCTCAAGGGCACCCCCAAAAGTTGAGAGATGTAGGGAGTTTCACTGATCCCTACATTATAGAGAGCCTTGAAGACAAGCCTGCCTTGTGTAAATGGGGGACAATCTTAAATCTGAGGCCCTTGTTTGAAAAAATTGTTGTAGGTGAAGTGAGACCCACAACAATAACTGTGCGAATTGCAGGCTGTTCGCAGAAAGATTCACTGGGCACTAGTAAAGATTAACTGTGTCCGGCTAAAAGACGTTAAAGACAACGCTACTTGGGAGGCAACCCAATGGTTTTAATTATGTTATTTCAATTCTTATTTTAGTTATTTTATTTTATCTTGAACAATCTCACGTTCTTGGTTTTTGTCTTATGTTTTGATGGCAGGTGGACTAGGGACTGACCCTGAGTAGAAAAGGATCAAAAACGCTGAAACTTCAGAGAGCCCATATGATGTGCAATTTACAGAATTTCCTCCCAGACCTCTGATGTGCGATTTATACACACGCTAAACGCAAGTGCACATATCGTACAAGTAATATAGTCTGGGTAAGACCGAATATCGTCCTCAGGGACTGGTTTTCAAGTACCGATTATCTATGCTTTAGTTTCTATTTGGTTAACGTTAATTGGTTTAGAATTTTAGACTAATAATGCAGAAAATAACTAATTATAAAAAGGCTTTGATTTAAACTAGTTATGATGGAGAATTAGGGCTTCCAAGATCATCAACTATCCACTATATTCAATCCTTAATACAATTAGACTGACTTTTTCTTCTACGTTAAAATAGCAGGTTAACTAAGTCGTTTTATACTCTTGTTAAGGTAATATAAACACTCAACCCCAATGGAGAACCCTTCTATCTTTCGATGAAAAGATTGACTACAAAGGAGGATTAAGAGCAATAACCTATTAAGCTACACAAATATCGAGGTACTTTCATCCACGATTTAAACCTATGTTTATTCAACTATAGCATATTCACAATCTCCCCTTTCAGATTTCGATTAGAACTCATATAAGTGATGATAACTAGTGCTAAATTAATTATCAAGCAATCAAAGCAATTATTGAATAAATCTTAAGCAAGTGAAGAAGAAATCAACTAATGTATTAATTCATGAATAAGAGTTTCAAGAGAATCACAAGGAAGTCCCTAACAAAGTAATTAGCTCCTAGCCATAGTCACGCTAAGAACTAATACAATCTTCATACATGAACTGAAATAAACAAAGCAAAAGAAAGAAAAGAAAATACTTGAAAAGCCTCCAATCTTAGTCTCCTAAGTTGTGTTGTATGTACAATGAATGGATGAATTCCCCCTCTAGAGAATGATGTAGAGAATATATATATAGCCTAAGAATCCTTTAGGTCAAGGGTTAGGGATTATGTAGGTAGGAAAAGTTATCCCTTTTGGACCCTGAAAACGTGTCAAATTCGGCCCAAAACGTCAAAAATACCGCGTCGGCGCCGGTAGCCTGTGAGCAGGCGCCATGGCGCTGAAAATCGAAGAATTCGGACAACCCGTAGTCGCGCGTTGGTTGAGCTGCCGGCGCATGGCGCCGATAAGCGTTTTCGCGGTTCTTCGCCGTCGTCGATTTTAAATCAGAGCCGTATGATCTTTTCTATACTTCCCGGGACTTCTTAGACTTCATTTATTGGCCCCTTTAAGTGTGCAATTTCATCTCAATTAAGCTCATTTCATCTTTTTTTCGCCATTTTTCCATTTCTGACCGCTGTGACACAAAAGAAAGTAAAACGACCCTAATACTATACTAAACATAAATGAAATGAGTAAAATACTAACTAAAAATGACTCAAAAAGTGTGTATAAAATACACCGATCAAATACCCCCAAACTTAAACTTTGCTCGTCCTCGAGTAAAGCTCAAAAATAGAATGAATGACACGAAAGAAAAGAAAATAAAATGACTCAAAGACACTGATCAATTTGCTGCACAATTGTCACTTAGAAAAGCATGAAGGTTAGTAGGATAATATGCAGGAACATATAGCATGGATTTTTAGCATTCTAAACACTCAAGTTAGATATTTTGCAAATTCAATTCAATCATGCTCAATGGATGTAAAAATACCTAACTATGCATGTCAATTTTAAAATTCTATGGCATGTTCACTTGTTATTCTCCACTAATAATGGATACACATACTAGTGATCTTCAGGACTTTTCAAGGTTGTAATAAAGGCTTAGGCAGGGGTAGGTAAAAATAGGCTTTTAGGCTCAATCTTACGTACCATAAGCTCTTTTGATTTTCAATTCTTCTCTTTTCTTTTTGATTCTCTTTTTAACCTCATACCTATCTTTCCTTTCTTTTGTTTTGAGAGAATGAGGTGTATGATGAATAACATGCACCCCCAAACTTAGGGTTTTTGCCTATTGATTTTTTTTCCATTGGGGTGCATCAAAATTGTTCACTCTCTTTTGTCTCTTTTTCAACACTTTATATTCCAAACATATCAATTTTTCTACTTATGACACAAATATGGAATTATAGGGTGTCAAAGAAAAAATCTTATTTTTGGCTCAAAGGGGCTGACTAGGGATATAATTGTAATGTCAGGGATAGACAAATAATGGTAAGAAAGGGCTAACAAAGAAATGTATGAATCATCTCCCTAATATGCATATCCTAACTATTTTGCCTCAAATAGCAAGCAAACATACACATAGGCTTAATCATTAACAATGCATAAATCAAGCAAGATACCTCAAATAGTTTGATTTCATGAATTCTTGGCATATCTATCATAAGTGTTCAGATTTTCTGCTTCTAATTCCATTACATTATCCCATTTTACTTCATTAGGTGTTTCAAGTAACTACATCATGCATGATCTTAAAAAAAAATTATGACTCAAAAATACTCAAAAACACGCAAAACAAATCACAAAGAATCAAAACAATAAAACAAAATATAAGACACCCTCAAACTTAATCGACACATTGTCCCCAATGTGTGCAGACTAAAAATAGGGACAACTTGCGACAACACGGTCATAATGGAGGTGCAGGAGGAAAAATTACGGAATTTGCACGGAATGCAGGTTCGAACCTTGTGCCACGCCACGAGATTGGCGTCGTGGCGCCCCAAGTAATGTGGCTCTCTGAAATTCCGGCGCTACGACGCTGATTACGGCGTCGTGGCGGCGGCGACTTTTCCTTTTTTTGGCGTTTTGCTCTTTTTCCTCGAGTTAGCTTTGATCCACCTGTCATCCAACAACACAAAACAAGAACCCAAGACCGTGAGACTGTTCAAGACAAAATAAAACAAACTAAAGACAAAAATCAAACTAACATAATTAAAAACATTGGGTTGTCTCCCAACAAGCGATGTCTTTAACGTCTTTTAGCCGGACGCAGTTAACCTTTACTAGTGTCCGACGGCTCCTTCTGCGAACTTCTTGCAATCCGCATCGTTATTGTTGCAGGTCTCACTTCAACTATAATAATTGCTCCAAACAAGGGCCTCAGATATAAGATTATCCCCCAAGTAAACAAGGCATACTTGTCTTCTAGGCTCTCTATAATGTAGGGATCAGTGAAACTCCCTAAATCTCTCAACTTTTGGGGGTGCCCTTGAAGTTATGGACTTTCTGGTTGAGGGTCAGCAATGACCTTTGGTGTAGTCTTTTTCGCAATAGGGTGATCCTCAGTGACCTCTTCTTTATCTACACCAACTATCTCTCCAAATTCTTCAACAGCTTGTTATGGTTCAGGTTCCACAATCTGCTCACCATTCCTCGTAACTGGGTTACTTGGTGGACTTTCTTGAGGTGTAATGGTTACCATGTCCATCAGTTGCCCGATTTGTGGTTCCCAATTCAGAATCTGTTCCATTGGAGTTTCCAAGTTCTGAAGAGGGGGTCTTACTTCCACCATGAATTGAGTTTGGACGGTTGTGAGTGCCAACAATGTTGCTCTCAATTCGTCTGGCTCCTCGGATGGGGCCTGAATCTGTGGCTGTTGAAATTGCCCTTGAGGATTCTGGCACTGGGTGAGCCTGAATAAGGCTTCCTGCAGCTCGTTTCGATCTTCCTATGGAGCCTGTGAGTTAACTTGTTATTGATGATACTGCTGCAATGGATAGTAGTCGTAGTACTGCTGACCCCTGATAGTAGTAGTAGTCCATGTTCCTATTTTTTTTAACCTACAAAATAAGAAAAACAACAAAAAATGATAAATAAATGCTCGCAGAACAAGTTTCTAACTTGTTCTTGGAGCAACCAAATTAGAAATAAGAATAGATAAATCGATATTGAAAGTACGCCAGTCCCCGACAACGGTGCCAAAAACTTGATGTGCGATTTATACACACGCTAAACGCAAGTGCACGTATCGTACAAGTAATATAGTCTGGGTAAGACCAAATATCGTCCTCAGGGAATGGTTTTCAAGTACCGATTATCTATGCTTTAGTTTCTATTTGGTTAACATTAATTGGTTTAGAATTTTAGACTAATAATGCAGAAAATAACTAATTATAAAAAGACTTTGATTTAAATCAGTTATGATGGAGAATTAGGGCTTCCAAGATCATCAACTATCCACTTTATTCAATCCTTAATATAATTAGACTGACTTCTTCTTCTACGTTAAGATAGCAGGTTAACTAAGCCGTTTTATACTCCTGTTAAGGTAATATAAACACTCAACCCCAATGGAGAACCCTTCTATCTTTCGATGACAAGATTGACTACAAAAGAGGATTAAGAGCAATAACCTATTAAGCTACACAAGTATCGGGGTACTTTCGTCCACGATTTAAACCTATGTTTATTCAACTATAGCATATTCACAATCTCCCCTTTCGGATTTCGATTAGAACTCATATAAGTGATGATAACTAGTGTTAAATTAATTGTCAAGCAATCAAAACAATTATTGAATAAATCTTAAGCAAGTGAAGAAGAAATCAACTAATGTATTAATTCATGAATAAGAGTTTCAAGAGAATCACAAGGAAGTCCCTAACAAAGTAATTAGCTCCTAGCCATAGTCACGCTAAGAACTAATACAATCTTCATACATGAACTGAAATAAACAAAGCAAAAGAAAGAAAAGAAAATACTTGAAAAGCCTCCAATCTTAGCCTCCTAAGTTGTGTTTTATGTACAATGAATGGATGAATCCCCCCTCTAGAGAATGATGTAGAGAATATATATAGCCCAAGAATCCTTTAGGTCAAGGGTTAGGGATTATGTAGGTAGGATAAGTTATCCCTTTTGGACCCTGAAAACGTGTCAAATTCGGCCCAAAAGGTCAAAAATATCGCGTCGGCGCCGTGGCCCTGCAGTCAGGAGCCACGGCGCCTGAAAATCAGAGAGTTTTGGACAACTTCAGTGGTCGGCGTCATTTGGCTTGGCGACAGCGTCGCGCCGGTGGCATTTTTTCGTGATTCTTAACCCGTCGTCCAGTTTTCATCCGGGCTTCGTCTGATCTTTTCTATACTTCTCGGGACTTCTTAGACTTCATTTATTGGCCCCTTTAAGTGTGCAATTCCATCTCAATTAAGCTCATTTCATCTTCTTTTCGCCATTTCTCCATTTCTGACCGTTGTGACACAAAAGAAAGGAAAACGACCCTAATACTATACTAAACATAAATGAAATGAGTAAAATACTAACTAAAAATGACTCAAAAAGTGTGTATAAAATACAACGATCAACCTCCATTATGACTGTTGTGTAGTGTCAGTAAGTTGTCCCTATTTTTAGTCTTCACACATTGGGGACAATGTGTCGATTAAGTTTGGGGTGTCTTATTTTATTATTTTGTTTTTGAATCTTTTTTATTTGTCTTTGTGTTGTTCTATGTGTTTTTGAGTCATATATTTATTTTATGGATCAAGCATGTTGTAGTTGCTCAAGACATCTAATGGATTAAGTGGATAATGTAATGGAATTGAAAGCAAAATCTGTGTGCTAAGTTAGATATGTCAAAAATTCATGACATCTAATTATTTAGGATATTTGTGCTTAGCCTATGTGTGTCAGTTATGGAAAGAAATGTTGAAAAATGTCTAGAAATTTGTTTGCTTGTTATTTGAGGTGAAATAATTAAGATGTACATGTTTAGGGAAATGATTCAGACATGCTTTGTTAGCCCTTCTGACCATTCATTACCTATCCTGACATAAATTGTATCACTAGTCAGCCCCTTTGAGCCTAAAATAAGATCTTTCTTTGACACCATCTGATTATTTTGTTGTGCCATAAGTGATATTTGAAAACTCTTGAGATGAAAAGTGTTGAAAAAGAAATATAAGAGAGTATAAATTTGATGCACCCCAATGAAAAATATGTAAAAATCTAAGTTTGGGAGTGCTTGTTATTTGTAATGTACCTCACTCTCTCAAAGGAAAAGAGGGGGAAAATAAGTATGAGATTAAAAAGAAAGTCAAAAAGAAGAAAAAGGGAGTTGAATGAAAAATGTTTATGGTACGTAATTTGAGCCTAAATGCCTACTTTTATCTACCCCTGCCTAAGCCTACATTACAACCAGTGAAAGTCCTGATGATCTTTAATATGTATGTCTATGATTAGTGATGAATAGCAAGTAAACAAGTCTATAGCGTTTTGGGAAAGATGGAATGAAATTGACATGCATAGGTTAGGTGTTTGTATTTCCATTGATTGTGATCTAAGTGAATTTGAGAAATATCTAACTTGAAATTCTAGATTGCTAATTATTCATGCTATGTATGTTCTAAAATATTATCCCAACTTTCATCCATGATTTTGAAGAAGCAGTGTTATAGCTACTTGATCCATTTCAGTGAGTCTTTTATTTGATTTTGTTTTGTTTTTGTTTTTGTTTTGTGCTTTACTCGAGGGCGAATAAAGTTTAAGTTTGGGGGTATTTGTTAGGCATATTTTGTATACACTTTTTGAGTTATTTTTAGTTAGTATTTTTCTCATTTTCGTTGAAATTAGTGTCACGTTAGGGTCATTTTTCTTTATTTTGAGTCACAGCGGTCCTAAATGGAGAAATGACAAAAAGAAGAGGAAATGAGCTTTTGAGATGAAATTGCACACTAAAAAGGCCAAAAATGAAGCCTAAAAAGTCTCGGGAAGCATAGAAGAAATCTGACGAATTCAGGACGAAAAATGACACAGAATCATAAATATGAGCAAGTAACGCCGCCGGCGCCTGCCAGCAGCGCCGCGGTGCTAATTATCCTGAAAATCTATTTTCGTCGCAGGAGTTTCGGCGTCGTGGCGCCAGCTTGCAGGGCCACGGCGCCGACGCGGAATTTCTGATTTTTGGGCCGAATTTCAGAGGGTTAAAAGGGTCCGAATAGCAAGTTTTCTCAAGTATAAAACCCTAAATACCTGATCATTAAGGGCATCTTATACATAATTCTACATTCTACTTTGGAGAGGAAAATGAGGCCACAAGCTACAAGATTAGAGACAACTTTGTTCAAGTTCTTTCCTTTTCTCTTTTATTTATTTCAGTTCATGTTGGATATTGAATTAGTTCTTAGCATGTCTATGGCTAGGAGCTAAACTCTTAATTAGGGTTTTCCATTGAGTCGCTTGAAACTCGCTTCCATGAATTGATGCATTAGTTTGGTTTCTTCTTCACTTGATTAAGATTTATTCAATATTTGTTTGAATGTTTGATAGTTAACTGATCACTAATTATCATAATTTATATGGTTTCGAATCAAGAACCGAGAGAAGAGACTTGGATATGCTGTAATTGAATAGACATAGGTTAATATCGCAGATGAAAGTACCCTGATACTTGTGTAGCATTTTAGATTATTGTTCTTAATCCTCCTATGTGGTAAAACCTATCATAGAAATATAGAAGGTTTCTGCACTGGGGTTGAGCGTTTATATATCCTAACCGAAATATAAGACAGACTAGTTAACCTACTATCTTAACATAGAATAAGCCATTATTATTGCATTAAGGATTGAAAATAGTGGATAGTCGAGGATATTGAAAGCCCTAATTCCATCATAACTGATTTACATCACAACATATTTAGTTTAATTCTCGCAATTACTCTAGTAGTTTTAGACAAAAACCCAAATCAAACTATCGTTAGCCAAATAGATAACATAGAGTAGATGTTCGGTAATTGAAAACTAGTCTCTGTGGACGATATTCGGTCATACCAGACTATATTACTTGTACCGATACGTACACTTGCGTGAGCATTTGGAAAATCGTTAACAGCGAGTAAAGTGTAAGTTTGAGTGTGTTTGTTGAGTGTATTTTATACACTCTTTTGAGCCATTTTTAGTTAAGTATTCTCCTCTTTTCTTTTGTATTTAGTATAGTATTAGGGTTGTTTTTCTTTCTTTTGAGTCACAGCAATCATAAAGGAGGAAATACAGAATTAAGGATGGAAGAAGCTTAATTGAGGATGATATTGCACAAGCACAACTGATGCGCGAAAAGATGCACACACTTTAACGCAAGTGCACGTTATCGTGACAAGTAATATAGTCTAGGTAAGACCGAATATCGTCCACAAGGATTAGGGTTCAAGTACCAATTATCTATCTTTTGGTATCTATTTGGTAACCGATATTTGAGTTTGTTGATTATACTAACAATTATAAAGACTAATTAACTATGTGTTTATTTCAGTAGTGATGGAAATAGGGCTTCCACGTCTCCTCAACTATCCGCTTATGTTACTTATTAATGCAATGAATTATGGTTCTTCTTCTTTTGGAGCTAGCAGGTTTACTAAATCGTTTTATACTCCCGTTAAGGCTATATAAACACTCAACCCCAGTATTGCTCCTTTATACCTTTCGGTGATAAGGATGACTTTATAGGAGGATTAAGACCAAAAACCTAGTTAACCGTCACGCGCCATGCGTAAAATTAGGTGTTTAAACCTCTCATTAACGCTACATAAGTAATTGAGGTATTTTCATCCCCAATCCAAAATATGTCTACCCAACTTACAGCATATTCACAACCTCCTCCTTTCGAAGTTTGATTAGAAATCATATAAATAATGATAATTAGTGATCAATTAATTACCAAGCATTCAAAGCAATTATTGGATAAATCTCAACAAGAAGAAGAATAACCATAAACATGCATCAATTCATAACATAAGTTTCTAGTGATTTAACATGGAAAACCCTATAAAGGAATTAGTTCCTAGCCATTGACATGACAAGAATTAATTCAATGTTCATCATAAAAACTGAAATAAAGAAAAGAAAAGAAAAGAAAGTTACTAAATTATGGTCTCGATCTTCATCGAAGCCTTGTGTTGTGCAAGAAAGGAACCCTTTAAAAGCGCCGGGGTTCTCCTTTTATAGGCTCAAAGCGCCTCAAACTTTTCCTTCAGTGTCGGCCCGAAATCGTCATTAAACTCGATTTTCCAGCGTCGGCGCCAGCGGCCACGCTATCGGCGCGCTACGGAACCTGCGATACCGGATGATTTGGCGCGCGCGTATCTCTGCTATCTGGAGCGCGCGGCTACAACTTCGCGACCTCGATATTGGGCGCCGCGCCACTCTGTTGGCATGGCGCGGCCGGCGGTGTCTGCCTCTCGTTCGCTTCGCCACTTTCTCGTCTTTTAAGCTCTGGAACCTCTACTTTTGCCCTCTTTTAGCTCCTTTTCCGCCATTGGTCCATTTTAACCACTTTGACTCAAAAGAAAGAAAATCTATCCTAATACGACACGTATTTGTACAAAAGGGGACAAAAGACTAACTAAAAACGACTCAAAAAGTGTATATAAAATACACCGATCAAATACCCCCAAACTTAACCTTTGCTCGCCCTCGAGCAAAGATAAAAAGAAAGAAATAAAAGACTCAAGAAAGAGAAAAATAACAGACTCACTGACATTGATCACTTTGCTGCATTGATGTTACTTTAGAAAAACATGAAGATTAGCAGAATAATATGCAGGAACATATAACATGAAATTTTAGCACACTAAACACATTAAGCTAGATATTTCGCAAACTCATTTTTATCATGCTTAATGGCAATCACAATACTGAATCATGCATGTTAATTTCAAAAATCTTATGGCATGTTTACTTGCTATTCTCCACTAATCATGGATATGCATAAAAGAGATCTTCAGGACTTTTAAGGGTTGTAATGTAGGCTTAGGTATAGGTAGGTAAAACTAGGCATTTAGGCTCATTTCGTGTACCATAAGCTCTTTAACTTTTCAGTTTTTCCTTTTTCTTTTGATTATTTCCTTCACTTCAATTCTATCTTTCCCCTCTTTTGTTTTGGGAGAGTGAAGTGTATTATAATAACAAGCGCCCCCAAACTTAGGTTTTTGCCTATTTCTTATTACTCTTTTATTGGGGTGCATCAAAGTTGTTCACTCTTTTTGTCTCTTTTTTTAACACAATTTATTCCACTATTACACATTTTTGCTTATGGCACAATTTGTGGGAATATAGGGTGTCAAATAAAAAGTTCAATTTTTAGGCTCAATGAGACTGATTAGGGATACTTTTAATGTCAGGGATAGAAAAGAGTGGTAAGAATTGGCTAACAAAGAAACGCCTGAGTCATCTCCCTAACATGTGTTGACACCCAATTTTGACCCATCTTTTAGTCATTTCTTGCAATTTTAAGCATTTTAGGACACCGCATTTTATCTTAATTTTTGACATTTTTGTATATTTTTACCTAACATTCTATGTTGTTTTATTTTTTGTAAATTGACATCATGTTTTACTTTAATTAGATATTAAACATTTTTAAAATATTATGTTATTATTGTTGCGCGATCATTTTGTTTTTACTAATTTTGCATCTCTTTAAATAATTAACTGACATCCCGTCTTTACTTTTAATCAGGCATTAAATATTTGCTAAATATTGTATTTTATTATTATTGCATCAGCATTTGCATTTTTATAATTTTGTATCTTTAAATAATTTTCTTTTAAATAATTAATCCATTTTGCATTTTTTGTCAAAACCAGTCCAGTCCAAGGCACAATCTGAATCAGTCCAATCCTCCAATACCCTATACCCAAAACCCAATACCCAAAACCCTAAACCTAAATACCCCCTATAAATAAAACCTTACCCTCCCCCCCCAAAAAAAACCTCTCCTAATTCACGCAGCCCACCATCCGTCTACCCCTCCTTTTAAAAACCTAAAGCAGACCAGCTACCCTATTTCTACCCTAGCCATCCACCCCTCCCTCTTTAAAACCTACCCCTTTCTCATTTTCAACGCTGGAAGTCTACCCTATTATTAACCCTAGCAGCAACACTCTCCTCCCCCTCACAACCGACCCTCACCCTCTCTCCCTTCACCTGTTCCCTCTCCCCTCTCCCGTCGCCGCCAGTCTCACTGGCGAACCATCACACCACCACCGCACGTCTCACCCCCCTGTGACCCTAAAATCACAACCTCACCTCTTCAGCCACCCAACTAAGACTCTCCTCTCTCTCACACTGTCGCCGCTGCCCTCGCCGGAGTTATATCTCCGGCAAACACCAACAACACCCACTGCCCCACACCGCCGCTACTCACCGGCGAAACACCATCCCTTTGCTCTCCCGTCACACCCACTAGTGGCGAACACACCATTGTTCCATCATCCCTACCTCATTGACCCCACTGCTCACCGTCGAACCTCACTACTATGGTGGCGTCGCTCCGGTGACCTATCCGTAGAAGTGACGCTACCGCCGCTGCCCACTGCCCTTTTGTGGTTGAAATCACTGTTTGTTTATCTTTCATTGCTATTATATATATTGTGGTTTGTTGGACGAATTTGGCATGATTTTTTCGACTTTTGAATCTGGCCGGAGTTTCTGGAACTCCGGCGAACTCTACTATTTCCGTGAATTTTCCAGTTCAGACTGCTGTTCATTTAACTCACTATTTCATTTTTGTGTTGGTATTATTATGGTTATTTGGGAGTTTATGGCGAATCAGATCTGTGATGTTTAATCTATGGACTTTGTGTTTCCAGTGATATTGTATCGACCGTGGCTATGTTTATCACTGCTCTTGATGGGTGTTGATTTTGGGCGGACTGATTCTGCAATGTTGCTACTGTTTTGGCCATTTTACTAATTGGTTTTTGAACCATTTTTGGACTGTCTCCGGAGATGTTTTGGAATATCTAGCGATGTTGTTGGCCACTGTTTTGCTACTTTCTGGTGTTTGTTGGATTGATTTTCGCTGGTTTCGGACTGATTTTCGGCGATTTTGCCGGTCATTATTTTATTAAACTGAAGGAACAGATTTCTGCATTTGAATATTTGGTATTTTACTGATTTTTTGAACATGATACTACATTTGGTATTTTACTGATTTTTGAACATGATACTACACTTTGGCCAATGAAAAAGTTATCCATTGATTTTTTAGGCCTCCACAGTTGCAAAGACGGAAAAATAAAATAAATGAAGTTTTTTGGGCAATGACGATTTCTTCCACTTACACCGGATAACCAGCATGCGCTGGCAAGGCGAATTCTCGCAGCCGCACTTGTTTAGGTTGTCCTACTTTATATTTTTACATATCTGAGCCCTCCGTGTTTAAAACTATTACTGTTTTGGCGCGGATCCGAAAGTTTTATTTATTTTATTATTTTTAGCAATATTGGCCGATGAAGGAATCTCCGTCTGATTTCTAAGGCCTTCCCTGTACAAAAGACGGATTTATTTTTGCTTTATTTATTAATTCTTGCTATTACTTTAAAATTATTTATTCTATTACTAACACTTTTACTAAGTATTTATGCAGGTATCCGGAGATGCATTTCAAAAGAGCGTCTCGGAGTTTTATTTTGTGTCGCACTTAATTTTATTTTTATTATTTTTGTATTGCATTTTATTTTAATTGTAAATTATGAGAAATGCTTAGAATAGGTAGAATAAAAGCCAATACATAATTAACCTAGGTTTGAACGGATAACCGCAAGTTAGCAGATCTTAAAGGATGCCTAACCCCTTCCCTTTAGGATAATAAAGAACCCTGATCCAGAATCTCACATAGCTTTCGCAAACCTTTAAATGGAGATCATTTATAGCATTTTTATGCTATTTAATAAGTGTCCTAATTCACTATAATAATTAGGTGGCGACTCCTTAAATACATCTAGGAATCAACCATACGTAGTACTCCCGTTTTCGATTCCGGTTAAAATGGGGTGTTACAACATGCATATCCTAACTATTTCGCCTCAAATAGCAAGCAATCATAACACATAGGTTTTCATCATTTAGCATGCACAATTCAAGCAAGAAACTCCAAATAGACAGGTTTTGTGAGTTTTTGGCATATCTAACCTAAGTGTTTAGATAGTTGCTTCTAATTCCATTACATTATTCCACCTTACTTCACTAGGTGTTTCTAGTAACTACAGCATGCATGATCTTTGACAGACAATTATGACCCAAAAGAAAAAAAAATCTGACTCAAAAATACACAAAAACAACAAAAAGACTTAAACATATTACAACAATAAGACACAAATAAGACACCCCCCCAAACTTAAATCACGCATTGTCCCCAATGTGTGTAGACTCAAAGACAATAAAAGAAATAAGACACTTACAGACTTGGCTAAAATGGTGGTGGTGGCGGTGGCATTGGATAGTGCATGGACCACTGGTTGAACAAGGAACTCATCTCGTTAATTTGCTGCCTCGTTTCTTGTTGTCCTTGTATCACCGTGTCCAAACTCTGCATCATCCTCATCTGATTCGAGATCGCTCCATCATGGGCCTTGAAGGTTACGATTACGTGGGTGGTGGTGGTTCTCGCTTGCGCATATTGAGCCTCTATTTCAGGCTCATCTTCGTTCATGGCGGCCTCTGCTGCTGCTGCTGGTGGTGGTGCTCTTCTTCTTGCTGCTGGGGGGCTTGGGTCTGGGAAAGAGTGCACTATCCCATATGTCACAGGCAGTTGGTTTCTCTCATTAGTATCAGTGGGTAGGACTGGGACCCCATTCATGTGGCATAAATTAGTGATAAGTGAGCCATGTCCCAATCCACCTGTTGTTACCAACCTACTGATTTCTTCAATACTTTGCACTATCTCTTTCCCCACATCAATCGTTTTCCCCTTCATTTAATAAGTGTCCTAATTCACTATAATAATTAGGTGGCGACTCCTTAAATACATCTAGGAATCAACCATACGTAGTACTCCCGTTTTCGATTCCGGTTAAAATGGGGTGTTACAGATGGCGACTCCACTGGTGATAATCAGGTTCTTGACCATAGCAAACTTAGGTTTATTATTGCTTGAATTTATTTTCTTTTATTTGTTTTAAATGTCTTAAAATTGCTTGCTTTAATTTTGTATGCTTAACTGTTTTGCTATTTGCTTTTACTGCTTTCCTTAAATTGGCATTCCGCTCATACTTCTTCCACTCTGAAAAATTCACATTGTCACACACAACACGCGGGTGTGCTTTGCGCACCTGCAAATTTCTTTCAAACACCCAAATTTAAGAGAGTTGGCGTTTTGCGCGGAGAATCCGGTCCAACCGGTGGTCGCGTAGCCTTCTCACTCGAGTAGTCCGCTCGGAAACCTTGCGTCTAATAAGCCAAATCTTAGAAACTTAGGACAGAGCTATACCATCTTTTTATTAATTCATGAATGTATAAACCTTAGGTGGGTTAATCCTTGGTATTAACGCCACAATTAGAAATCCACCAAAACCTCTCGACGGGTTTCGCAACCCAACGACCCATTAGCATACTATGTGTAGCGTGATGATGATAGACGGATCCAAGCCTGGTCATGACACACTGAAATTGGAAAAAGTGCACCGTCATTTGGTCGCCATTTCCAACAAAACATTGCAGTTTAACGGCTTGGACCTATTTATCATAATCTCGCATATTTGGCGTTTAGGCCGACCTCTGGCATAAGAGAGGTTCAATACATATTAGGCGCGCACTTGATTTGCATGCTTTTATTTACTATTGTTGTCGCTAGCAATTCTGTACATATTATTTAAATTACCCTTTTAACCCCTGTACATATCATGCTTATAATTTCGGCCACGAGCATTTGCATTTTTTTGCACCTTTTGTTGTCACACTGCAATCAGGACTTCGACTGCGTAAATCGCTCTTGAACAACACGATTTGGACTTTGTGAAGCTCAACCACCAGTCCGGTCGAACCAAGCAGGGGAGTCTTTGACTATATTGTTACACCCTTACATTTTATTATTTTTGTGGCTTGCCTACTCTCACCCATTTATCATATTTTTGCAGGAAAACCGTCCTCGCAAATAGTCGAGGGAGGACAACAAAAAAGGAAGAAAAGAAAAAATCATCCCAAGAATGAGCTGGGGTTTGTTGACGGAAAGAAGTCAGCTTATACCAGATTCAACAAAGTCTCGCTCTGGGTCTTATATTTTGCATTTTTATACATATTTGCAAATCCAATTGATATGTCTAGTATTGATTACATAATTCTTTATCATGCATTTTACAACATAATCATTCTGAACTACGCGTGTCTGATTCTCACCACACGGTGTGATACGTAGGCAACCCATATAGGGTTCGACACCACCACGTAAAAAAAAAAAAAGGGCAACATATTTGGTTCACCCATTCGTTGCACTTATCCAATCACGGACATTCATTATTGTATTTCAATCATTCTAGCACATACATTCATTCATGCATTTCATTCCTTCTATCACAATCATTCATTTTTTCATTACATTCTTTTTTCTTTGCATTAGTCTTATAGTGAACAATCATTTGTTTTGCACATCTTTTATTTCTTTCATGAATAAATTTTTGTAAATCATACGTTTTATAACATATCTGAACGAACTACGCACACTTGATTCTCGTCAAAGATGAGATACGTAGGCAGCCCTACTCGGGTTCGGTAGCATTTATTCAAAAATACAAAAATATTTTATTCAAAAAGCATAAAAAAAATAAAAAAAAATAAAAAAATAAAAAATAAAAAAAATAAAAAAATACAAAAGAAGGCTCTTTTAAGTATCATTGTTTGATTTGGTTGATACCAACACAGTTAGGAGTGTGCATAGGAAAGAACGAGTAATAATCAGTATGGGTGGACTTCGTGGTAAACCATAGATTCTTTTGGTATCTCTCACGCACACCTGTAATGACATTTTTGCATGCTTCTAAGATAAGAACGAAACCAACCTCATCGTTTCATGTGCATTGTGTGGTGAGTTTTAGAATAAGTTCAATTGCATTGCATTGTGATCTAGAACTTGACCCGAATGTTTGTT
The DNA here is from genome assembly GCA_029844215.1 of Przewalskia tangutica. Classification (NCBI taxonomy): domain Eukaryota; kingdom Viridiplantae; phylum Streptophyta; class Magnoliopsida; order Solanales; family Solanaceae; genus Przewalskia; species Przewalskia tangutica. Next base: position 21,552,881 of record CM056736.1, read on the forward strand.
GAGGCGAAATCCTGAGTAACGTTTGGTGTAGGAAATGATCGTAGGCTTTCTTTGACCCGTTTGAGCTTTTTTTCAGCCTACCAAATAACATTATCCGTAGTACACCCCTTTTGAGCCTAAAGTCTATTCTTTTGACAACCGCATATTACACCTATACCCTTTCTGAGTGCGTACGCACTATCCCTCTCTTGGCCCGACCTCCTTGACCGCTTTGGAAATGTGTAAGTGGCTGACGAAATTCTGCGTCGAAGTTTGCAAAGACAAAAAGTGTCAAGGTCCCAAAAGGGAAAAGAAAACACAAATGACGACCTCACAAAAGAAGAAATCAAAAGCCCCGCCATTATAAACAAAAAATGAATGAAATGAGAGATAACTTTGGAAAAGCGGGCTCCAAACGAAAGATTCAAAAGAAGTCAGTACAGAAAACTGGGACAAAAAGAAAGCAGGTCAGCATTAAAGCACACAAATGTCAAGCACGGACGTAGTCCAACGCTCGAGGAAGGATTGATCACTTTTTACCCAAATGATGTCCATCCCTTTCCCCAAACCTACATTACAAGCCCGTGACAAGCCCTACATGATCTTATGCTAAGGGTTCTCACATTAGTGGATACTTACATGACGGTCAAGCCTATGGTATCACAATTGCATACATTGAACAGCTTTTTGAGTTTGAGCGTACTTCTCTAAACGTCCCAAAATTCAAAATACTGGAATATATGTGAGAAATGGGACTTTCTTTCAGTGAGGGCATTTGAAACGTGAGATTACGTGTAGTTCGAAACCTTGGATGCCAGCAAGTGTGTCAGTACTTAGGTGTCTAAGGTACCATTTGAAACTATAGGAATTACGGTAAGTCACCTTGGTTAGGCGGAAGTGAATAACGAATTCTAAGCACAATACTAATTGTTGGTATCAATCAAGTCGAACGTGATCTTTGTCTTTCCACTTTCCAAAAAAAAAAATGCATACATAAAAATCATTTTTTGCATCACGAACTACGTCTTGACCTGATTCCCTCGACGGGATACGTAGGCGGCCACATTGGCTTCGGTCCGCATTGTTTGGAAAACCCATAAGAAATCCTTATTCTTTGCATCACGAACTACGTCTTGACCTGATTCCCTCGACGGGATACGTAGGCGGCCACATTGGCTTCGGTCCGCATTGTTTGGAAAACCCATAAAAATCCTTAATTTTTGCATCATGAACTACGTCTTGACCTGATTCACTCAGCGGGATACGTAGGCGGCCACATTGGCTTCGGTCTCATTTTTTTGAAAATTTTACAATCATTTTTTACATCACAAACTACGTCTTGACCTGATTCCCTCAGCAGGATACGTAGGCGGCCTAAATCGGCTTCGGTCACACCATTAGAAATCTTCCCATTGGCTCGTGTGCGACGGAATGCGTTTGATTATTCTGAAAAGAGATATGAGCAATTTCCGCCAGAGTTAAGTCTTGTCCATGCGCCCCGCATAACGAAAACTGGGACAATTTTGGGAAATGCACCATGAAGAGATCATAATAAGGATTCCAAAAGCAATCAGCAAGTCCGCACAGATCGTGATCGACTCGCAGATTCAAAGCACACAACATTCAAAGACGTCGTCATAAGGCGAAATCTCAGCATTTGCAGCATCACATCAATACAATCGCCGTCACATTTTACAGGATCTTCATATCAGCATAGGCGGAAGCACAACAATAAGCCCATGCGGGTTACAAACGCACAACGTCTATGCAATGACGTTATCTCAACCCAAAGTAGTCACAAGCGGTGCGCCCATAAATGACACAATTTCATTGTAAGCCTATGCAACGGCTTCATTCATGTTTCGTCTATACAACGACGAACATTTGCATCTCGTCCATACAAGACGACAACGCCCATACAAGGCGTCATTTGCATCTCGTCCATACAAGACGACAACGCCCATACAAGGCGTCATTTGCATTTCGTCCATACAAGACGATAACGCCCATACAAGACGTCATTTGCATCTCGTCCATACAAGGCATTTACAACGCCATACAATGCGTCATTTGCATCTCGTCCATACAAGCGACAACGCCCATACTGGCGTCATTTGCATCTCGTCCATACAAGACGACAACGCCATACAAGACGTCATTTACATCTCGTCCATACAAGCGACAACGCCATACTGGCGTCGTATGCGATCTCGTCCATACAAGATGACAACGCCCATACAAGGTGTTATCTGCATCTCGTCCATACAAGACGACAACTCCCATACAAGGCGTCATTCGCATCTCGTCCATACAAGACGAGAACGCCCATACAAGGCGTCATCTGCATCTCGTCCATACAAGACGATAACGCCCATACAAGGCGTCATTTGCATTTCGTCCATATAAAATGACAACGCTCATACAAGGCGTCATTTGCATATCGTCCATATAAGACGACAACGCCCATACAAGGCGTCATCTGCATTTCGTCCATACAAGACGACAACGCCCATACAAGGCGTCATTTGCATCTCGTCCATACAAGACGACAACGCCCATACAAGGCGTCATTTACATCTCGTCCATACAAGACGACAACGCCCATACAAGGCGTCATCTGCATCGCCCATACAAAGCGACAACGCCATACTGGCGTCATTTGCATTCGTCCATACAAGGCGACAACGCCCATACAAGGTGTCATTTGCATATCGTCCATACAAGCGACAACGCCCATCTGGCGTCATCTGCATTTCGTCCATACAAGCGACAACGCCATACAAGGCGTCATTTGCATCTCATCCATACAAGACGACAACGCCCATACAAGGCGTCATTTGCATCTCTTTCATACAAGCGACAACGCCATACAAGGCATCATCTCGCCCATACAAGACGCACAACGCCCATCTGGCGTCATTTGCATCTCGTCCATACAAGGCGACAACGCCATCTGGCGTCATCTGCGTCGTCCATACAAGACGCACAACGCCATACTGGCGTCATCGCATCTCGTCCATACAAGCGACAACGCCATAAGGCGTCATCTGCATTCGTCCATACAAGGCGACAACGCCCATACAAGGCGTCATCTGCATTTCGTCCATACAAGACGACAACGCCCATACTGGCGCCATCGCATTTTGTCCATACAAGCGACAACGCCCATCTGGCGTCATCTGCATCTCGTCCATACAAGCGACAACGCCCATCTGGCGTCATTTGCATCTCGTCCATACAAGCGACAACGCCCATCTGGCGTCATTTGCATCTCGATCCATGAGCGACAACGCCATACAAGGCGTCATTTGCATTCGTCCATACAAGACGACGCCCATACAAGGCGTCATTTGCATTTCGTTCATACAAGACGACAACGCCATACAAGGCGTCATCGCATTTCGTCCATACAAGGCGACAACGCCCATACAAGGCGTCATCTGCATTTCGTCCATACAAGCGACAACGTCCATACTGGCGTCATCTGCATTTCATCCATACAAGCGACAACGCCATACAAGGCGTCATCTGATCTCGTCCATACAAGACAACAACGCCATACTGGCGTCATTTGCATATCGTCCATACAGACGACAACGCCATACTGGCGTCATTTGCATTTTGTCCATGAGGCGACAACGCCATACTGGCGTCATTTACATATCGTCCATACAAGCGACAACGCCCATACAAGGCGTCATTTGCATTTCGTCCATCTGAGCGACAACGCCCATCTGGCGTCATTTGCATTTCGTCCATACAAGGCGACCGCGCCACACAAGGCGTCATTGCATTTCATCTGAGCGATAACGCCCACATGGCGTCATTTATATTTCGTCCATACAAGACGACAACGCCACACAAGGCGTCATCTGCGTCGCCATATCTGAGCGGCGTATCATCACATCACCTCATTACATCTACAAACACCATGTCTTTTCCACCACCACATCACCTGCAACCCAGTGTCAATCACACTTCGACACTGGGACAAATTTTGAATTTGCGTCTGCCTGCTTTTATTTTCTAGCATTGCATCAACCCAGTGTTCTCATAAATTCGACACTGGGACAAATTTTAAATCTGCATCAGCTTTGTCTTTTATCTTGGCATCACAACGACCTAGTGTCGGCGTTTGCCCATTCTTTGCTTGATCCTTGTTTTAATTCTGACGATGGGAACAAAATTGGCTACAAGTCAACGTCTTTGTCCGAACACTCTTTCATCGTCTTCGGTCAAAGAGGGACAACGTATTTTTACATATCTGAGCCCTCTGTGTTTAAAACTATTATTGTTTTGGCGCGGATCCGAAAGTTTTATTTATTTTATTATTTTTAGCAATATTGGCCGATGAATGAATCTCCGTCTGATTTCTAAGGTCTTCCCTGTACAAAAGACGGATTTATTTTTGCTTTATTTATTAATTCTTGCTATTACTTTAAAATTATTTATTCTATTACTAACATTTTTACTAAGTGTTTATGCAGGTATCCGGAGATGCATTTCAAAGGAGCGTCTCGGAGTTTTATTTTGTGTCGCACTTAATTTTAGTTTTTATTATTTTTGTATTGCATTTTATTTTAATTGTAAATTATGAGAAATGCTTAGAATAGGTAGAATAAAAGCCAATACATAATTAACCTAGGTTTGAACGGATAACCGCAAGTTAGCGGATCTTAAAGGATGCATAACCCCTTCCCTTTAGGATAATAAAGAACCTTGATCCAGAATCTCACATAGCTTTCGCAAACCTTTAAATGGAGATCATTTATAGCATTTTTATGCTATTTAATAAGTGTCCTAATTCACTATAATAATTAGGTGGCGACTCCTTAAATACATCTAGGAATCAACCATACGTAGTACTCCCGTTTTCGATTCCGATTAAAATGGGGTGTTACAGATGGCCAAAATAGTAATAGTTTTAAACACGGAGGGCACAGATATGTAAAAATATAAAGTAGGACAGCCTAAACAAGTGCGGCTGCGAGAATTCGCCTTGCCAGCGCATGTTGGTTATCCGGTGTAAGTGGAAGAAATCATCATTGCCCAGAAAACTTCATTTATTTTATTATTTTTAGCAATATTGGCCGATGAAGGAATCTCCGTCTGATTTCTAAGGTCTTCCCTGTACAAAAGACGGATTTATTTTTGCTTTATTTATTAATTCTTGCTATTACTTTAAAATTATTTATTCTATTACTAACACTTTTACTAAGTGTTTATGCAGGTATCCGGAGATGCATTTCAAAAGAGCGTCTCGGAGTTTTATTTTGTGTCGCACTTAATTTTAGTTTTTATTATTTTTGTATTGCATTTTATTTTAATTGTAAATTATGAGAAATGCTTAGAATAGGTAGAATAAAAGCCAATACATAATTAACCTAGGTTTGAACGGATAACCGCAAGTTAGTGGATCTTAAAGGATGCCTAACCCCTTCCCTTTAGGATAATAAAGAACCCTGATCCAGAATCTCACATAGCTTTCGCAAACCTTTAAATGGAGATCATTTATAGCATTTTTATGCTATTTAATAAGTGTCCTAATTCACTATAATAATTAGGTGGTGACTCCTTAAATACATCTAGGAATCAACCATACGTAGTACTCCCGTTTTCGATTCCGGTTAAAATGGAGTGTTACAACATGCATATCCTAACTATTTCGCCTCAAATAGCAAGCAATCATAACACATAGGTTTTCATTATTTAGCATGCACAATTCAAGCAAGAAACTCCAAATAGACAGATTTTGTGAGTTTTTGGCATATCTAACCTAAGTGTTTAGATAGTTGCTTCTAATTCCATTACATTATTCCACCTTACTTCACTAGGTGTTTCTAGTAACTACAACATGCATGATCTTTGACAGACAATTATGACCCAAAAGAAAAAAAATTCTGACTCAAAAATACACAAAAACAACAAAAAGACTTAAACATATTACAACAATAAGACACCCCCCAAACTTAAATCACACATTGTCTCCAATGTGTGTAGACTCAAAGACAATAAAAGAAATAAGACACTTACAGACTTGGCTAAAATGGTGGTGGCGGCGGTGGCATTGGATAGTGCATGGACCACTGGTTGAACAAGGAACTCATCTCGTTAATTTGCTGCCTCGTTTCTTGTTGTCTTGTATCACCGTGTCCAAACTCTGCATCATCCTCATCTGCTTTCGAGTAATCGCTCCATCACGGGCCGAAGGTTACGATTACGTGGGTGGTGGTCGCGCTGCCGCATATTGAGCCTCTATTTCGTGCTCATCTTCGCTCATGGCGGCCTCTGCTTCTGCGGTGGTGGTGTTGCTCTTCACTTTTGGCTTGGGTCTGGGAAAGAGTGCACTATCCCATATGTCACAGGCAGTTGGTTTCTCTCATTAGTATCAGTGGGTAGGACTGGGACCCCATTCATGTGGCATAAATTAGTGATAAGTGAGCCATGTCCCAATCCACCTGTTGTTACCAACCTGCTGATTTCTTCAATACTTTGCACTATCTCTTTCCCCACATCAATCGTCTTCCCCTTCATAATTCCATATATCAGTTTGATCCTATCTTCTGGCACTCTGGTGAAGTGCGTGGATGGAATCATGCGGGCGCTGACGAAATACAACCAACCCTTGGCTGTTTTGTTGAACTGACACCTGCTCAGTCCTCTTGACCCATTTCTGGCAATATCAAATGCAGCCCCATGGTAGCTCACTGTGTCTGCGACGGCATTCCAGTTGATGTTGTTGGTGCTCCTAGACCATGTTCTAAAATAGTTCCAATCACCATCTCCTCCTTCAACATCAACTATTTTTAGAGCCATATTTATCGCTGCTGCCGTCACATGCATATAACTTCCCCTCACAAAGCATTTGTTGTCCACCCTCTCCGGAAAGTTAGCATAGAATTCACGCACCATCGCTGTGTTCATTGGTGCTATCTTCTCCGGGTTTACAAATCTCTTCCACCCCATCATCTCAATCATTGCCCGAATGGGCTCATAGACATCCTCCTCCCCAAACGAATCCCTTTGATAGTCCATTCCCCTTTCAGGGATTAAGGGCCTAGTACTAAGCTTTTTGTATCTTTGGTAGGCTTGTTGGCTAACGAACCTAGTATCATCGTATTGCGGGGCTGAGGTGGATGTGGAGGCTCTTCTCTTTCTGGCGGACATGGTTAAATCACTTTTTGCAGCTTACAACTTGGTATCACAAATGTTCCCCAACACAATCACACAACAACTGGCAGCTACAACATTATCACCCCCAAACTTCAACTCTTGTACTACACAATACCCACACCCTTTTTGTATATTCCTCCTCTAAATTTCACAACCAATTTTTCAACACCCCAACGACTTCAACAATACAACACTCCTCCAAACTACTACCTCATTTGACTACTGTAAAGCTTTCAAGAACAGAAAAGATTACCTTTTTATGGTGTTCTTCAAGGTGTTCTTGCTTCTAATGCTGATTTGAGGCAATGAGATGGAGTTTTGTTGGTTGATATGGCTAAGGGTTTTAGGGATTTAAGAGTTTTAGTTGTGGTTGGGTTTGATTTGTGGAAGATTTGTGGGTAATTTGTGGATTTTCGTGGGTTTTGTGGAGAAGAAAGGTTAGGTTTTGGTTTTGAAATTGGGGAAAATCGGATTTCTGGGAGTTTTATCACTTTCTGGATTTCCGCTTCGGCACCGCGGCCCTGCATTTGGCACCGCGGCGGCCAACTTATCGTGCCGCCGAATTTCTGCTGCATGCCCCTACGGGCGCCTAGACGGCAATTTTTCCGGTTTTAGCCGCGCTACTTAATCTTCGCCATACGCTTTTTCGGCGCCATGCCGCTCCTGCGCAAGGCCACCCGCTTTTTCGAAATCCTAGTGCTTTTTCGCCCTTCAATTTATTGGCCTACACCTGTCAATCACAACACAAACACTACCTCCGTGAGACCGTTCTTAATAATGTAAACTACTATATTAAAGTAAACTAAATCAAAATACCTTGGGTTGCCTCCCAAGTAGCGATGTCTTTAACGTCTTTTAGCCGGACGCAAGTTCCTTAACTCAATAAATGTGGGGTGGATTAACCCCACAACTAATCCATTTTCTCCACATTTTTCGTTTTCTTCTTCTTCTTCTCCTCTTAGCATTATCGTCAAGGGAAGGTTCAGGAACACATACCTTCTTTTGTGGAGGTTCGGCATCACATACCTGCTTTTGTGGGCTCATCTCCCTTGGTTTGACTTATACTGGCTCACAGGGGGGTTTGATGGTGCTGATTGCAAAGCACCTGCTCATGGTTGGTGGCTCAATGATGTGTTTAAATACTTTAAACACCATTTCTTCCTTCTCCACCCTCAATGTCAGCTCTCCTCTTTCTACATCGATCAAGGCTCTCGCATGCCAGAATGGTCTCCCAATATGATAGGGATTTCTGCATCCTCTTCCATGTCAAGAATGAGGAAGTCCGCAGGAAAAAATACTTTTCCTACTTTAACAATCACGTCCTCAATCTTCCCTCTTGGGTGAACCAGCCCCATCTGTCGGCTAGTTGCAGGCTCACAGTGGTTGGTTTTGCCTCACCCAACTCCAACCGTTTAAACACCGATAAAGGCATCAAATTTATGCTTGCCCCTAAATCGCAAAGAGCCCTGTTGCATGTCACCCTTCCAACTGTGCAAGGTAGTGTAAAGCTCCCTGGGTCTTTTAGTTTAGGGGGCAACTTCTTCTGCAGAATAGCACTGCACTCCTCCGTTAGTGCTACCATCTCATACTCTGCCAGTTTCTTCTTCTTCCCCAAGATCTCCTTCATGAATTTGAAATAGGAGGGCATCTGCTCCAACGCTTCTATAAAGGGTATGTTGATATGCAGCTTTCTGAATGTCTCCAAAAATTTGGAGAATTGTTTATCAACTGCCTTCCGCTACAATCTCTGTGGGAATGGGATCTTCTCTGTATACTCCTTCTCTGGAGTTTTCTCTACTACTGGGTGAGATTCAACCACATTATTTTTCTCTAGCTCTGCCGGTTGTTCAACTACTGGCTGAGGTGACTGCTGCTCCAACTGTTTACCACTTCTCAATTGTACTGCCTGGCATTGTTCTTTCGGATTCATCTCTGTGTTGCTTGGCAGTGTACCATGTTGCCTGCTGTTCGATTGCTTTGCTAGCTGACCCACTTGTGTTTCCAAGTTCCTGAACGAGGATCTAGCTTCATCACGGCTGGTGCAGGCGTTGGTGAGTGCCAACAAAGCTCTCGGCTCGTCTGAATTTTACGGTGAGCAGGTCGTTGAGAATGTGGGGCCTGAGTAAAGGGCTGTTGATTCTGGTGCTGTTGGGTTTGGTAATGGCCCCTATATTGATTCTGCTGCCCCTGGTCTCCTCTCCATGAGAAATTTGGGTGATTCCTCCACCCTGGATTATATGTGTTGGAGTATGGATTGTTTTGTGGCCTCTGATAGTTACCCACGGCCTGACATTTTGCCTGCTCGATTGGCACATTATTAGGATCAGCTGAAGGACACCTATCGAATGTATGTGGGCCTCCACAGATTTCACAGCTCTTTGGCATATGCACTGCATTCACTGATACTGTATGTTGCTGCAACTGTTTCGTCAAAAGGGCCACTTGGGCATTCAAGGCAGCAATGGCATCTATCTCGTGAACTCCCAATGTTCTCCTACCACTCATTGATCTCTCTTCTGTGACATGGTTGTTGGTGGTCATATCCTCTAATAATTCGTGAGCTTCGTGGGCTGTTTTCCTCATGAATGTCCCACCTGCTGCTGCATCTATAATTATTCTGGTTGTACCGCTCAACCCGTTATAGAAGATGTGGACCAAGTTCCACAACTCAATACAATGGTGTGGGCACTTTCTCTGTAAATCTTTGAACCTCTCCCAAGCTTCGTATAATGATTCTCCATCTGCTTGGTAGAAGTTATTCAACTCCCCTCTCAATTTTGTTGCTTTGCATGGGGGAAAGAATTTGGCTAGAAATTTTTGTGTCAGCTCTTGCCATGTAAAAATCGAATCAGCTGGCAGGGAATTTAACCATACTTTTGCTCTATCCCTGAGTGAGAAGGGAAAGAGCCTCAATCTGACAGCGTCATCAGTAACGCCGTTATATCTGAAAGTTGCACATAGCTCCAAGAAATTAGCTATGTGCATATGTAGATCCTCTGATAGCAGTCCTCCAAATTGCACTGTATTTTGCACTATGCTCAGAATCGCCGGTTTTATCTCAAAGTTGTTTGCTCCTATTGCAGGGAGCCTAATACATGTTTGTGCTCCGTTCACCCTCGGTAGCACGTAGTCTCCCAAGCTTCTTTCTGCCTGGACTTGCATTCTCTCCTCGACGTCCATTGGCACTCTCTGAGGCATTCCTGGGTTAGGTTGATTTTCACCTAACCCTTCTCTCATCACATTGTTGTTTTGAACACCGTTCATCTCAACTAAGGTTGTAATCCGCTGGTTCTTTCTGTTCTGTTTACAGGTTTTCTCAATCTCTGGATTGAAGGGAACAAGAGTGTCTGCCCCTCTTCTCCTTCGCATAAACTGATTTCCTGAAACAGATCAAAAAAACAGACAACAGATCACGGCACCCTGATTTTTATCGAAATAGTAAAAAAATTAAAACGTAAAAATAAAATAAAAAAAATAAAAAACCAAATTAGAAATTAAAAAATAGATAAAATTGATATTGAACTATGCCTAATCCCCGGCAACGACGCCAAAAACTTGATGCACGAAAAGATGCACACACTTTAACGCAAGTGCACGTTATCGTGACAAGTAATATAGTCTAGGTAAGACCGAATATCGTCCACAAGAATTAGGGTTCAAGTACCAATTATCTATCTTTTGGTATCTATTTGGTAACCGATATTTGAGTTTGTTGATTATACTAACAATTATAAAGACTAATTAACTATGTGTTTATTTCAGTAGTGATGGAAATAGGGCTTCCACGTCTCCTCAACTATCCGCTTATGTTACTTATTAATGCAATGAATTATGGTTCTTCTTCTTTTGGAGCTAGCAGGTTTACTAAATCGTTTTATACTCCCGTTAAGGCTATATAAACACTCAACCCCAGTATTGCTCCTTTCTACCTTTCGGTGATAAGGATGACTCTATAGGAGGATTAAGACCAAAAACCTAGTTAACCGTCACGCGCCATGCGTAAAATTAGGTGTTTAAACCTCTCATTAACGCTACATAAGTAATTGAGGTATTTTCATCCCCAATCCAAAATATGTCTACCCAACTTACAGCATATTCACAACCTCCTCCTTTCGAAGTTTGATTAGAAATCATATAAATAATGATAATTAGTGATCAATTAATTACCAAGCATTCAAAGCAATTATTGGATAAATCTCAACAAGAAGAAGAATAACCATAAACATGCATCAATTCATAACATAAGTTTCTATTGATTTAACATGGAAAGCCCTATAAAGGAATTAGTTCCTAGCCATTGACATGACAAGAATTAATTCAATGTTCATCATAAAAACTGAAATAAATAAAAGAAAAGAAAAGAAAGTTACTAAATTATGGTCTCCAATCTTCAATCCAAGAAGCCTTGTGTTGTGCAAGAAAGGGAACCCTTTAAAACTGCCTAGGGTTCTCCTTTTATAGGCTCAAAACCGCCTCAAACTTTTCCTTCGTGTCCGCCCAAATTCGCCATTAAACTCGATTTTCCGCGTCGGCGCGGCCACGCTATCGGCGCCGCGGAACCTGCGATAATTCGGATGATTTGGCGCCGCGGCCCTGCTCTGGCATGCGAGGCGCGGCTACAACTGCGGCATACGTATATTGGGCACCGCGCTGCCTGGCGTGGCATGGCGCGCCGCGGCCGGCGTCTGTCTCTGCTCGCCACTTTCTCGTCTTTTAAGCTCTGGAACCTCTACTTTTTCCCTCTTTTAGCTCCTTTTTCCGCCATTGGTCCATTTTAACCACTTTGACTCAAAAGAAAGAAATTCTATCCTAATACGACACGTATTTGTACAAAAAGGGACAAAAGACTAACTAAAAACGTTTCAAAAAGTGTATATAAAATACACCGATCAACAACCCAAGAAATGAAGACTATGAGGTCCCGAGAAGAATAGAAAAATCAAAGCACTGCGGGCAAAGCGAGAAAGGCACCGCGATGCAAGGCGAAGGGCGCGATCTTGATGACCGCGCCCAAAAGGGTTGAGCCGAGGCATAAAAATTCCAGTAGCTGGGGATAAAAAAATCACCATCGAAGGCACCGCGGCGCAGGTCACAAGCACCGCGACGCAATATTTCCAGTAGCCTCCAGTGCTTTCGGCTGAATTAGAGCCGCGGTGCTGCATGGAAGGCACTGCGGTGCCGGCGCGAATATTTTAGGTTTCTGGGCCGAATTTCAGTAAGGGTAAAAGGGTCTGAAGCAAGGTTTTTCTCAGATATAAATACCCTAAACCCTGTCTTACTTTACATCATACTTTATGGAGGCAAGAAAGGAGGCAACACACAATTGAAGACATCGGATTGTTCAACTTCTTTTCTTCTCTTTTATTTAATTCAGTTTATGTTGGATATTGATTTTGTCATGACCCAACCCAACGGGCCGCGACCCGATTCCCTAATTGGACACCCTTATACTACCCTGTCACATATAATCAGACTCATACTGAGGGAAATATGAATTTCGACAGCATAACACCGCAATCATAACACATGTCAGAATAGGCAAGCCAACAAGGCTACATTTACACACGATTGTACCTGCCTCCTGGTGAGTCACAACTAGCCAACATAATATAATAGGCAAGCCGACAAGGCCGCCACTATACATAGGGATAACAAAACACGTCATAACCGTACAGCCGGCTAAAACACATATACAAAGCACATCTACCACCCACAAGTGTCTACAGACCTCTAAGAATACTATAATGAAATATGACGGGACATGGCCCCGTCGTACCCCTAAATATGCATAAGTCTATAATAGCGAATCTGTAGCAAAATGACTAACTCTAGAACAAAGGAGCTCCCAAGAAAACAGCTGAGCAGGAATCCTAAGCCGGAGGATCGCCGAACTGAATATATGTACTTGCGGGCATGAACGCAGCCCCCCGAGGAAAGGGGGGTCAGTACGAAATAGTCTACTGAGTATGTTAAACATGAAGTACTGTAAGAAAGATTATAACTTGCCAAAGGATATCATGAGACAAATATAATAATCAAATTACCATTTCAATTGTGTCATATACGAATGAGAGTCAACTGTGCCTTATAAAGTGAGAGTCATGTATGTCCATATAAAATCATCACATATACATAAAATGTTCGGCCCTCTGGTGAGGGACGCGCTGAAATGTACTATCCTGGGTATCTGTACCCGCATCATATGTACATAAACTGTCCGGCCTTCCAGGGAAGGACGGGGTGAACATATAATGTATACTGCCCGGCCCATTCTGGGATGCGGTAAAGTCGTGTAAGGTATACTTCCCGGCTCATTCTGGGACGCAGTAAAATCATATAAGGTATCTGCGCGCGTATCTGCCCGTCCGGGACGCGGTAAAATGATATAATCACATTAGCACAAATAGAATATCATGAGTAGCTTTATACATATCAAATCATCACTTGTCTCTCAATGGAATAGATAAATGGTACTATCATATCATGTATCATTTTAAAATATCATTTGGAAACTCAATAAAATCATTAAATGAACTTTTTACTAGAAAGTCAAAAGCATTTCTCATGACACATATCTTTAGGAATTAAACTGTGTAGAAATCATGTACGTCTGTCGTACATTCATTAAATCATGTCAAAAGGAAAGAAGGAAGAGTTTCACATACCTTATCGTCTATACCAACTCGATGAATAGGATTCGTCTCAACTAGTACGTCAACCTATAATAAAGGGTAATACGTCCATCAATTCTATGATTTCTAGCGTAAGTTATATCGAAAGACGACTCTCTTTTCTATAGAAATTCGGGCAGCACTTCCCCTATTTATGTGCATATCCACAACTTACGGATCAAGCCAGCAATACCAAATAACAATCACAACGTAAAGATATAACCAAAACAATCCTAGATATTCCATTTACGCCATCAATACATATTCCTTCTTTTTTACATCTATGCAATACAATAACCAAGGTTATTACTACACTTATTTCTCATATTAATCCATATTAGAACAACCTTAAAACAGTCCATCAACTCTAGCGACAACAACAAGAGTTCGAGTCCTATAATTTGTAACATAACACCCTTTTTACATTTTAATTCTTTTGGGACATGCGTTAGCAATTATCACATCGTGTATACATGTTTATAACGTATATTTTAAGCATTAAAACTCCACAAAACAGCCCCTAACTCGACATGACAATATCCAACAACTTTAAGCAAGTTTTCGGCCAACATCTACATTATCCAAGCTCTTTCCGTAACTCCTTAACATCCAATTCATGTTCCAATAATTTCTTATGAACAACTACAACTTAAATATCACGATTTCCTCTATTTTTAACATGCAATTAGTGTCAAAAAGATATCAACAACAACGAATCCAATGTATATAAAATCAGCACCCAAAATCGGTAATAACAACATCACAACAATCACATGCAATCTCATTTTCAATTATTCTATAAAACGAAGAGTTTTTACCTTAAATCCGAGCCAAAGCAGTCCATGAAAATCGGCATTGTTCCATTGATTTTTGCTCGAATTTTATCGCTCATTCAACTCCAAATTGATATGCATACATTCTACAATGTTAACTCATCATTCTTTCACATTTTTCTTCCAAAAAACTGAGATTTTTTGCCCTACATTTTGGCCAGCAGTGGCACATTTTCCCCACTGGTTTTGTGAAATTTTGGCTTCTAATTTAGATGAAAAACTAACCTAGGAAGGAAGAATAAAAATCTACAATTGTTGCTAGGTAATGGAGGGTGGTTCTCGGCTGGGGGATGGAGAAGAGAGGGGAGGAGAGGAGTAATTTTTGTTTGAAAAATAGAGTGAAAGAGATGAAAGATATAGGTTATATAAATCTGAATTTTTTTATTACACTTTGGTCCAATTTCTTAATTGTCAATTTAAATTGACCTCTCTACTAAAATGAATCTCACATAACCCCTCATATTCTCAATGCCAAGATTTTATAATACAATACTATTTCATAACTTAATTGGAACAAATTCAACTACTAGTATTAATTCTCGTCGTCACATTTGTAGTATTAAAAAAATTATATCGGAATCACCTCCGTTTGTATACTAATTTCCGTATTAACATATGTAAGTATACTTTATATCTAATATCCGAATTTTACTTTCTTAATGACGTTCTTAATTATCATCTTAAACTTACGAGGTGTAACAGATTTAGTTCTTAGCATGACAATGTCTAGGAGCTAATATCTTTATTAGGGTTTTTCGTCAAATCGCTTGAAACTCTTTCATACAATTAATGCATAGTTATTGATTTCTTCTTCAGCTATATTAAGATCTATTCAATATTGTATTGATTGTTTGATAATTAACTGGTCATTAATTATCATAACTTATATGATTTCGAATCGAGATCTGAGATGGGAGATTTGAATATGATGTAGTTGTTTAGACATTGGTTAAAATCGTGGACGAAAGTACCCCGATATTTGTATAGTATTTAAGGTTATTATTCTTAATCCTCCTGTGTGGTAAAATCTATCATAGAAATATAGAAGGTTTCTGCATAAGGTTGAGTTTTTATATGTCCTAACCGGAATATAGAACAAATTAGTTGACCTGCTATCTTAATAAGAAGAAGAATCATTAGCATTGTATTAACACGTGAAAGAGTGGATAGTTGAGGAGATTGGAAGCCCTATTTCCTTCATAACTGTTTTAAACCAAAGTATTATCATCTTTAGTTTATTTTCTGCACTTTGTTTAATCTTAATTATTAGTTCATAAACCAAACCAAAGAACGTTAGCCAAATAGATATCATAGATTAGATATTCGGTACTTGATAAACCAGTCTCTGTGGACGATAACTCGGTCTTACAGATCTTTAATACTTGAACGCGTAACAGTTCTTCTTTCCACGCCTTTCCAACTTCCACTCCTCTGTACCCAAAACAGATGCGCTGACCAGACTGCATACGTACACTTGCGTAAGCATAGATAAATATCTCAATAAGTTTTTGGGGTCGTTGTCGGGGACTGGCGTACTATCAATATCGAATTAGCTAATCTTATTTCTAATTTGATTTTTATTTTCTGTTTTTTTTATTATTATATTTATTTTAGAACGTTTTTCCATGATCTGTTTGTTATTTTTGATCAATTTCAGGAAATTCGTTTATGCAAAGTAGGAGAGGAGCAGGCACTCCTATCCCTTTGAACCCTGAAATTGAAAGATTGTGCAGACAGAACAAGAAAGACACGATAATTGCTGATTCTTTAGCAATGGAAAATCAGCAAAACAACAACGTGGGGAATGATGAGTTACCGGCTGTGATGAGACAGGTCCCGTATCCTACAGAGATGAGCTTAGGGGACTATGTGATACCGACAATTACAGGGGTGCAGACTTGCATCAGTCTTCCAGCTGTGGAAGCTAATAATTTTGAAATCAAACCAGCAATCTTGCACATGGTTCAAGGCTCAGTTCAGTTTGGAGGATTACCGTCTGAAGATCCCCATATGCATCTAGCAAATTCCTGGAGCTATGTGCAATTTTTAAATACAATGGTGTTACTGATTATGTCATTTGGTTGAGACTCTCCCCATTCTCACTCAGGGATAGAGCAAATAGTTGGTTGAACTCATTACAGGCGAACCCCATTACCACATGGCAAGATTTGGCTCAGAAGTTTCTTACAAAATTCTTCCCTCCATCCAAAGCAGCAAGGCTCAGAGGAGAGTTGAATAACTTTTACCAGCTGGAGGGAGAATCACTATATGATGCATAGGAGCGGTTTAAAGAATTACAGAGGAAGTGCCTGTATCATGGGATTGAGAAGTGGATGTTAGTCCACATATTCTGCAATGGTTGTGTGGTACAACTCGTACCATTATTGATGCTGCAGCAGGGGAACGTTCATGAGGAAGAGTGTCAATGAGGCACATGATTTGCTAGAAGACATGGCCACAAACAACCACCAAGGGGCCGATGAAAGATCAGCAAGCAGCAGGAAAGTGGTTGGGGTTCATTAGTTAGATGCTATCACTGCATTGACTGCGCAGGTTGCCACTTTGACAAAGCAGTCACGTGAGTACTATGTCCGTGAATCTTTGTTGACACCAATGGTGTGAGATTTGTGGGGGTCCCCACACTTTGACAAGTGCACAACAGTGGATCCAAACAATGTGCCTCGAGGCGAGTTCAGCGATTGGAAATTTTCAGAGGCCCTACAACAATGCATTCTCCAACACATATAATCAGGGGTGGAGAAATCATCCAAATTTTTCATAGAGGAATGACCAAGGGCAGCAATCTCAATTTCAGGGCCCAAATCAGAACCAACAGTCACAGAATCAGGCCTCTTTCTCTCAACAGTTCAGCACACCAGATCCATAAGAGAAGCCAGATGAAGTGAGATCAGCACTGCTGACCTTGGCCAACACCCAGACTCAATTTATGGCAAAAACCAGGTCCTCACTTTCAACCTTAGCTAACTCCCAGACATAATTTATGGCAGAGACCAAACAATTCATGACCGAGACTAGGTCATCTATTAGGAATTTGGAAACACAAATGGGCCAGTTGGCAGGGAATGAATGATAGACCTCATGGGACTCTCCCTAGTAACACAGTAATGAACCCAAATGAGAAGTGTCAAGTAATCAGCTTGAGGAGTGGGAAGTAGTTAGAGCAGGTTGCACCCCAACCAGTGGTTGAAAATGAGAAGAAGTTGGAGAAGACAGCTGAGGCAGAGAAAGAGGGCGTTACTGATGACCACCCTATTTTAGAGAAAGCTCCACCAGGAGTCATGAGGGAATATACAGACATAATTTCATACCCTCAAAGACTTCAGAAGAAGTCTCTAGATAAACTGTTTGCAAAATTTTTTAGAGGTATTCAAAAAGCTGTATATCAAGCTTCCATTGATTGAAGCCTTGGAGCAAATGCCAGCATATGTGATATTCACGAAGGATATCCTCTTTAAAAATAGGAAATTGGCAGACTATGAGACAGTGGTGCTGACAGAGGAATGCAATGCTATTTTGCAAAAGAGACTTCCTCCAAAGTTGAAAGATCCAGGGAGTTTCACCTTACCTTGCACTATAGGGAAGGTGACATGCAAGCAGGTTTTGTGTGACTTGGGGGAAAGTATCACCTGATGCCCCTCTCTGTGTTTAAAATACTTGGTTTGGATGAAGCAAAACCAACCACAGTCAACTTGCAGTTAGCTGATCGTTCTATAGTGCATCCCCGAGGAATAATTGAAGATGTATTGGTGAAAGTGGGCAAATTTATCTTACCTGTTGATTTCCTCATCCTTGATATAGAGGAAGATGAGAATATGTCAATGATCCTTGTGAGATCATTCCTAGATACAGGGGGGACGCTTATTGATGTCGAGAATGGAGAGCTAAAGCTAAGAGTTCAAGATGAGGAGATGACCTTCAAAGTTCTCAGACCACCCACAGAACCACAAGTTTATGATAGATGCTTTGATATTGGGGTAGTTGACAAGGTTGTGTTTGAGAAAAGCCTCACAAGTGCTGATGCTCGTGAGGTAACATTAAAGCAGCATGCAGAACTTGATGGTAAGATTTCTTAACCAGCAAACGATTAAAAAGGAATGAACTCTTTTGACCTTAGCCCTGTGAAGAAGAAAAGGAGAAGGAGGAAGAGAATGGTGCTAAAATGGATATGCGTAGGGGATACTCTACCCCCCTTGATTGAGTAAGAAAATTGCGTCCGGCTAAAAGACGTTAAAGACAACGCTACTTGGGAGGCAACCCAATGTTTTTAATTATGTTATTCTATTTTTGTTTTAATTTGTTTTATTTTGTCTTGAACAGTCTCACGGTCTTGGTTTTTGTCTTATGTTTTTTATGGCAGGTGGACTAGGGACTGACCCTGAGTGGAAAAATGATCAAAAACGCTGAAAAAGGAAAAAATTGGCAGCAGTGCCGCGATGCCAAAAGTTCATAAAACCTTAGTGCTGTGCAATTTCAAGAATTTCCTCCCAGATCTCTGTTATGACCGTTGTTTTGTGTCTGTAAGTTATCCCTTTATTTTTAGTCTTCACACATTGGGGACAATGTGTCGATTAAGTTTTTTTTGGGGGGGGGGGGGGGGGGGTTACTTTGTTTTTTTATTTTATTTTGAGTTTTTTTTGTTGTGTTTTGTTTGTTTTATATAGTTTTGTGAGTCATAATTATTATTTTTTGGATTAAGCATTTTGTAGCTGAAGATATTGAGTGGATAATGTAATGGAATTTAAAGCAAAAATATGTGTGCTTAAATTGGATATGCCAAAAATTTATGATATCTAATTATTTGAGATATGTGTGCTTAGTCTATGTCTTGTCAATTATGAAAAGAAAGGTTGAAAATGTCTAGAACACCTGTTTTCTTGTTATTTGAGGCGAAATAGTTAAGATATACATGTTTAGAGAGATAATTCAGGCATTCTTTGATAGCCCTTCTTACCGTTCATTACCTATCCTGACATAAATTTTATCACTAGTCGGTCCCTTTGAGCCTAAAATAATATATTTGTTTGACATCCTATGATTGTTTTACTGTGCCATAAGTAATAATGGAAAATTATTAGAATGAAAAGAATTGAGAAAGAAATAAAAAGAGAGTGAAAATTTGATGCACCCCAATGAAAAATATGTAAAAGTGTAAGTTTGGGGGTGTTTGTTATTGATAATGTGTCTCATTCTCTCAAAAAGAAAAGAGGGGAGAAAATAGGTATGGGACTAAAATGAAAATCAGAAAGAAGGAAAAAGGAGTTGAATGAAAAATTCTTATGGTACGTAATTTGAGCCTAAATGTCTACTTTTACCTATCCCTGCCTAAGTCTACATTACAACCCTTGAAAGTTCTGATGATCTCTAAGGTGTATGTCTATGATTAGTGGAGAATAGCAAGTAAACAGGTCTATAGAATTTTGGGAAAGATGGAATGGAATTGACATGCATAGGTTAGATGTTTTTATTTTCAGTGATTATGATCTAATTGAATTTACGAAATATCTAACTTGAAATTCTAGATTGCTATTTATTCATGCTATGTATGTTATAACATATTATCTCAGTTTGCATCCATGATTTTGAGGAGACAATGCTATAGCTACTTGATCAATTTCATTGAGTCTTTTATTTGATTTTGTTTTTGTTTAGTGTTTTACTCGAGGGCGAGTAAAGTGTAAGTTTGAGGGTGTTTGTTGAGTGTATTTTATACACTCTTTTGAGTCCTTTTTAGTTAAGTATTCTCCTCTTTTCTTTTGTGTTTGTATAGTATTAGAGTTATTTTTCTGTCTTTTGAGTCACAACAATCTTAAAGGAGGAAATACAGAATTAAGAATGGAAGGAGCTTAATTG
Organism: Przewalskia tangutica; assembly: GCA_029844215.1. Lineage (NCBI taxonomy): Eukaryota > Viridiplantae > Streptophyta > Magnoliopsida > Solanales > Solanaceae > Przewalskia > Przewalskia tangutica. Next base: position 21,573,408 of record CM056736.1, read on the forward strand.
AGGATGATATTGCACAAGCACAACCCAAGAAATAAAGATGAGGAGGTCCCGAGAAGAATAGAAGAAATCAGGTGAATTTTGGGCAAAAAGTATAAAGGCACCGCGGTGCAAGGCCAAGAAGGTCTGCGGTGCTGATGAACCGCGGACAAAAAAGGTTGAGCCGAGGCGTAAAAATTCCAGTAGCTGAGGATAAAAAATCACCATCGAAGTCACTGCAGCGTAGGTCACAAGCACCGCGGCGCATTATTTCCAGTAGCCTCTAGTGCTTTCGGCTGAATTAGAGCCGTGGTGCTGCATCGAAGGCACCGCGGTGCCGACGCAAATATTTTAGGTTTATGTGCCGAATTTCAGTAAGGGTAAAAGGGTCCGAAGCAAGATTTTTCTCAGATATAAATACCCTAAACCCTGTCTTACTTTACATCATACTTAGTGGAGGCAAGAAAGGATGCAAGACACAATTGGAGACATCAAATTGTTCATGTTCTTTTTTTCTCTTTTATTTAATTCAGTTTATGTTGGATATTGATTTAGGTCTTAGCATGACAATGTTTAGGAGCTAATCTCTTTATTAGGGTTTTCCGTCAAATCGCTTGAAACTCTTAATGCATAGTTATTGATTTCTTCTTCAGCTATATTAAGATCTATTCAATATTGTATTGATTGCTTGATAATTAACTGACCATTAATTGTCATAACTTATATGATTTCGAATCGATATCTGAGAGGGGAGATTTGAATATGTTGTAGTTGTTTAGATATTGGTTAAAATCGTGGACGAAAGTACCCCGATACTTGTGTAGTATTTAATGTTATTGTTATTAATCCTCCAGTGTGGTAAAATCTATCATAGAAATATAGAAGGTTTCTGCATAAGATTGAGTTTTTATATGTCCTAACCGGAATATAGAACAGATTAGTTGACATGTTATCTTAATAAGAAGAAGAATCATTAGCATTGCATTAACACGTGAAAGAGTGGATAGTTGAAGAGCTTGGAAGCCCTATTTCCTTCATAACTGTTTTAAACCAAAGTATTATCATCTTTAGTTTATTTTCTGCACTTTGTTTAATCTTAATTCTTAGTTCATAAACCAAACCAAAGAACGTTAGCCAAATAGATATCATAGATTAGATATTCGGTACTTACACTTGCGTAAGCATAGATAAATATCATAAGCATAGATAAATATCGGTCTTACAGATCTTTATTACTTGAACGATACGTACACTTGCGTAATCATAGATAAATATCGCAACAATCCGCCAGCGTGCCCACTGCCCGCTGGTCCTAATGTCACAGTGTCACCTCGTGCAGGTCCAAAGCTGGGCCATCTCGGCCAGTTACGGCTGGTCCAATCGCCCAATCCTGCTCCCGCCTCGAACCTAGTTATCGATTTGGGCAAAGAGCCCACCGCTCATTGGCGATCGATATCAATCCCGATAATTCATAAAATCCGTCCAATTCTCCCTCGAGTCATAGACCAGTCACTCGTAGTCAACGGGGCATTTTTAAACCAAAAAGACATTTTAATTTGAATTATAATGTTCTTAAATCTCATATACCCCGTAACTCAGTGTTTGCTTTAAATGACCCGAATTGAAATATTGATATGATCGACGAATATAATATTCTTATTGATAATAAGACGTGGGAGTTGGTGCTCCGTCCTTATGGTGTTAATATTATTAGGGCTATGTGAATTTTTGCTCATAAGGACAATTCAGACGGATATTTTGCGAGGCATAAGACTCGTCTTGTAGGTGATGGTAAGACTCAGCAAGTTTGCGTGGATTTCACCCAAAATGATTTCACAAGGGAATTTATGGAGAAAAGAGTGTATGAAGACCTTATTACTACTTTGTGTGAGATAAAGAAGTTGTTTTCAACACTGTTGACTCGAGAAAAAATATTTTTGATTGTTAAAGGTAATATATTGAGAATCCATCACAAGAAAATACATTGTTGATATAAAAGTTGTCCCTTATTTCTTCGTAGGCTCCATTCATCCTTAACCATATCGTTTATATTTTCTCTTCAGGAATATTTAAACATTAAAATGACTCTCCTGTAGAGACGTGATAAACACTTGCACTGTATTGATTCTTTTTTGATGTCCAGATGACTTTCTCGTCTAAATTATTTTTCACAAATAGATAAATATGTAATCAGTGCTTTTTCTTAACTTTTTTTTCAAGTAGAATCGTATCTAGATATTAGCCTATTAACAAATTTATGACTATCAGGAAAATAAAAGAGAACACTTGATGTAATACACGACATCTGCATACAACTAGTAGGCTGACCAAGAAATTCATGTAATTAGAAAGCTATTGATTAATGACTATTCTTCTTTTTTGGAATAGAATACTTTATTTCATGGTTCGCAAACCAGTATATCCCCCCCTTCCTAACTTCTCAACCGAAGAAACAAGATAACTTTCCCCGCATCATCCCTCCCCTCCGCCCGGGTCATTAATATAAAAAAAATAGATCTTAGACCTAACTCAAACGCAAAAGCTAGTTCAAGAAGGAAAGATTGTCCAAAATCATATAAGGCGACCGCCCGATGTGGGACTCTTCAAAGCCCCGCCTCTCGCTCAGAGCTGAACATCTATAGTGTGGGCAATTTATAGGGGGTCCAACATAGAAAAACAAGAATCAAGATGGTCCTTCTCTTATACCATATTAAAGAATGACCTTGGTTTTTACAGTCTGATTACCCAACCTGAGATTGACATAAGGATCACTACTCTAAAGTCCCCAATCATCAAAAGTCTGCCTTGTACAACATTCACTTTTAGCTAACTTAATCAAAAAAAAATCTATGTTTTTTTCCTTTTTGGAGTTAGAAGCTAAATTCATTAGTGGATTATAGGTCTACCTCTACCTCTCCTGAACCCGTCCATATAGCCAACCTCTCACACTTCCGCACTGGGGTATCTGTGTCTCTTCTCTGCACATGCCCGAACTATCTCAACCTCGCTTTCCGCATCTTATCGTCTACCGAGGTCACTCCCACTTTCTCCCAAATATCATTATTTCTAATCCTATCTCTCCTTATATGCCCAGAATTCTATCTCAACATCTTCACCTCATCAACTTTCATCTTTTATATGTGTGAAGTCTTGACAGGCCAACACTCTGTCACGTACAACATAGCAGGTCTAACCACCACCCTATAGAACTTGCCTTAAAGTTTTTGTGGCACCTTTTTGTCATACAAGACTCCATATACAAGCCTTCATTTCATCCACCCTGCCCCAATACGATGCGTGACATCGTCATCAATCTCTCCATTCTCTTGGATAATAGACTCTAGGTACTTGAAACTTCCTTTATTTAGAATGACCTGAGTACCAAGTCTCACCTTTATGTCTATCTCAGGGTCACTATCATTGCTGAACTTGCACTCCAAATATTATGTCTTGGTCCTACTCAACCTGAACCCTTTAGACTCCAGAGTCTGTCTCCAAACCTCCAGCTTGGCGTTCACTCCACTGCGAGTCTCATCAATCAGGACTATGTCGTCAGCGAATAACATACACTATGGTACCTCCCTTTGGATTTTTCACGTCAGACCGTCCATCACCAAGGCAAATAAGAATGGGCTAAGAGTTGATCCCTAGTGTAGCCCCAATGATTCTCCTCCTACTGTCCGTACTCTAGTCTTGACTCCATCATACATATCCTTGATCGCCCTAGTGTATGCCACAAATACACCTCTAACCTCCAAACATCTCCATAGAACCTCCCTAAGGACTTTATCGTATGTCTTCTTGAGGTCGATGAAAACCATATGTAAGTCTTTCTTCCTCTCTCTATACTGCTCCACTAACCTCCTAATAAGATGAATGACTTCGGTAGTCGAACGTCTCAGCATGAATCCAAATTGATTCTTAGAAATAGATACACTCTCCTCACCTTCATCTCTACGACTCTTTCCCAAACTTTCATAGAGTGGCTCAGCAGCTTGATACCCCTATAGTTGTTGCAACTCTGGATATCACCTTTGTTTTTGTACAAGGGAATCATTGTACTCCACCTCCATTCTTCGGGCATTCTTGCCGTCTTAAAAATGACGTTAAATAACTCAGTCATCCACTCCAAACTAGTCATGCCTACGCTCTTCCAAAATTAAATTGGGATCTCATCAGGCCCGGTCGCTCGTACCCTGCGCATCTTCTGAATAACACATGTAACCTCCTCAACCTTAATGTTTCTATAATACCCAAAATCCCTGTGCCTACCAGAATTCTCCAGATCTCCTAGCACAATGTCTCTATCTCCTTTTTCGTTCAAGAGTTTGTGGAAGTAAGACTGTCACCTCTACCTAATATGTGTTTCCTCCACCAATACTTTGTCTTCCTCGTCCTTGATGCACATCACTTGATCCAAGTAACGGGCCTTCCTCTCCCTTGTCTTGGCTAGTCTGTACAACTTCTTATTCCTATCTTTCTCCTCTAATTCCACATACAGACGTTCAAAAGCCGCTGTTTTCGCTGCCGTAACCGCTATTTTTGCCTCATTCCTCGCCATATTATATAGTTCCCTATTCGTCCACTTCTCCACCTCATCTTTGCTTTCTACCAATTTCACACACGTCGCTTTCTTCGCTTCTACATTTTCTTAAACTTCACCAGTCCCCTCGATATCCACCACGATAACACCGCGAGACTCCTAACACTTCTCTGGCTACCTCACGAATGCAACTGGTTGTCCTGTCTCATATATCGGTCGCATCCCCACTACTCCCCCAAGACCCATTGGCCATCAGTATCTCCCCCATCTTCTTTGCACTAGCCATGGTCAAACTCCTCCATTTGATTCTTAACTTATCATCCATAACCCTCTTCTTCTTCTCCAACTTAATCTCCAAATCCATCACCAAAAGCTTATGTCGGGTTGTAAGATCCTCATTCGGAATAACCTTATAGTATTTACAAAGACATTTGTCATCCTTCGTAAGGAGCAAAAAGTCTATATGAGTCTTAGCCACCGAACTACGACTTGAATCAAGATACTAAGGCTTCAGGAAAAGATTAGGCTACAAAATCATCAACATTGGAGATGACACATATAATTTTGAAGACTTGGTGAACATTGATGCTTCAGAGCCTAATACAAATCCTGAACCCTTATTATCTTAACCCATTTATGTTTTAAAATATTCTTTCTTGATAAAGATACAAGTTGACTCGCATGCACATGGTACAACTATTTATAAATAATGACATAAAGAAAGAAAATAACTTTAAGGTTGAATCAAGGTACTAAGATTCCAAGAGAAGATTAGGCTCCAAAATTATCAATCTTGGAGATGTCATAGATAATTTTGAAGACTTGGTAAAAATTGAAGCTTCAGAGCCTAATACTAATCCTGAACCTTGTTATCCTGATCCATTTATGCGTGCACTTTCCTTATAAATATACAGGTTGATTCACATATTACAGCTATTAAAAGATAGTGACATAAAGAAAGAAAAATAACTTTAAGATTGAATTAAGGTACTAAAACTTATGGAGAGGATTAGGCTCTAAAATTGTCAACCTTGGAGATGCCATATGTAATTTTGAAGACTTAGTGAAAGGTGAAGCTTTAGAGCATAATACCAATCTTGTAACCTTGTTATCTCGACCCATTTGTGCCTTAAAATGTCTTTTCTTGTTAAACATACAAGTTGATTCATATGGCACATCTATTCAAAGATAATGACATAAAGGAAGAAAAATAACTTTAAGGTTGAATCGAGATACTATGATTTCAGGAGAGGATTAGGCTCCAAAATTATCAATCTTGGAGATGTCATATATATTTTGGAGTCTTAGTAAAAGTTGAAGTTTAAGAGCTTAATACCAATCCTGAAATTTTGTTATCTTCATCCATTTATGCCTTAAAATGATCTTTCTTAATAAACATACAAGTTAACTCACATGTCACACCTATTTAAAATAATGAAATAAAGGAAGAAAAATAACTTTAAGGTTAAATCAAGGTACTAAAATTTCAAAAGAGGATTAGGCTCCAAAGTTATCAACCTTGGAGATGCCATATATAATTTTGAAGACTTGGTGAAAGTTGAGCGTGAGCCCAATACCAATCATAAAATCTTGTTATCTTGGCCCATTTGTGCCTTAAAATGTCTTTTCCCAATAAAAGTACAAGTTGACTCACATGTCACATCTATTTAAAGATAACAGCATAAAGAAAGAAAAAATAAGATAAAACTATGTTTCACGAAGGTAAAATAGCTAATCAATTATAACCAACAATAAAAATTCAAAAGCTTTTACCTTCTTAATATGAGAGGTGTATTCAATTAAAATTTTAAAATAGTATTTTGGGATAAATAAGTCTAATGAATTTTAAAATACTATTTAGGAATGTAATGACTTAAAAGATTTAAAAAAAAATTACAATTAAGATTTTTTACGTTTGAATTTAAAAAAATTTATCATAAGATTTATAAAGATTTAAAAGGACCACATAATTTTTTTTTACTTTTCTATTCGGTTCCAACTTCACCTGGGTTGTGCTAGATCAGTTCCATTGGATCTTTTTCCGTCGCCGCCGCCGCCGCTACCGATGCCGGCGGTGATGTTAAAGAATGAGAAACCACGGAAACCATGTTCGAAACTATCAAGATCTTGCCAGTTTTTCTACCAACTTTTCACTTGGTGAAATGTTAGAATTTGACAACTTTTCACCTGTTCGGGAATCCATAACAACAAATAAGATTAAAAAATCTACAACCCAAAACCCAAATTCTCCTGTTGTTTGGCTTCATATGCACGTTTTGCAGGGAGTTGATGGAATCAAAGCATATGGGATTGAGAAGCTGATCCAACTTGCTGCATCTCAGCTCAGTTGCTCTATTGTTAGAACTGTGAAATGTCTATGAGAAAACACTTGATGTGACGCCAACACAAGCGAGTGAAGACTGAAACAATTTAACTGGGAGCATTTCTGTCAACAGAAGCGAGTGAAGACTCTGAAGCTCTCACCTTTAAGTGCACAAGCTGTTCTTCGTGTGACAAATGTCGCCCGGTAAGCAATGGAGAAAAAAATCTGATGAGTTTGGGTGGAATTTTTTATAGGGTTTGATATTTATACATTCAATTAAAAAGTCACACAAAATTCTGATTGTTTAAAATCCAGATTGTTTAGCAAGTTTTTTAATACCAAAAGACTTTTGTTACTTGTTTAAAATGTTTATTGAATACCACTAGATTTGGACACCCTCTTTAAAAAATTCTAATAGTCTTGATTAAATACTACAAGACTTATTTAGATTATTTAAAAGTGTTAATTGACGATTTATTTATTTCAAAATAGTCTTTTAAAATCCTAATTGAATACACCCCTAAGTGTTTATGCAACTTTTTATATCTATTGAGTCAACGTATCAATAATCTAGGATGTAAACTTTAATCAAAGTGTAGCCACTCATGCATCTACTTGATTCATTTTAATTTATTCAAACTTATTCTTGCGCCTAAATCCAACTATTAATGTGTTCAAATATAAAAAAATTATAATTTATTTACAATTATAAAAAAATCATTTCATGTGTTCAAATAAATCTTAGATTTTAATAAAGGTATAAATAAACTTCAATACCCAAATAACATATATTTTTATCATGATGCCAATATCATATATCCATTCAAATATTATGATTCTTGACTCGAAAGAAATGCAATTCACGTTCGCCTTCGACAAAAAAAAACCCATAAAGTAATAACATAGTTCTTTATATAGGTTTCAGAAATAGAGAAAATGCGTGGATTGTTCTCTATATATATTCCAAACATCCACCATCCAATAATTGAAACATCGTTTGATATCAATGTCATTTAATTTATTTATTAAATATGTTGCTATTTTTACGATTTGATTGAACAAAGAGAGTACCACGAGCATACCACAAACAATTATCTACCATTATAAATAAAAAAAATCCTAAATAAAAAAGATACAGGTGAACCCACACACAACGCACATCACACATAGAAAAAGAGAAGAAGAAATAGATATAGAACTTAACTTAGATATGTTTCGTAAGGAGACGTAGTTGAATAAATTTCCAAATGGTTCATGAGTAATGATGGTATGATTAAAAATAGGAGTATATAAATCAGAAAGGAGGCTCAACACATCAAAATAGTTTCATTTCGACTATATCACTCCCACTTTATATAAAGAGTTTCGAGTACGAGGGTGAAACCCTAATTTTCTATGTGAATTTACATAAAGATTCTTCAACTTTTTTGAAATGCCAAATATATAGATAGCCCCTCAACTTTACAAAAACTATGATTAGACATCTTAATTTTAATTGTGATATATTGAACACATTTAATTGATAAAAATGTGTCTTGTGAATCCTTCTATCAACATTATCAGAAAAAATAAAAAATTTAGCTTTTACACACTAATAATTTGTCAAATGATAACAACAACAACATACTTAGTGTAATTCCATAATTAGGCTCTTGGGAGGGTATAGTACACTAGGGTTGGGCGATGGGTCGCCGCCGATCTCGACATGGTCAGGCAGGTCGCCCCGTCCGTCCGATCCGTCGCCCGCCTATTAAATTAAAAAAATTAGCGGGTCCGGTTCTCGAACCGGGACGGGACATGGTATGATCCCGCCCGGCCCGGTCTCATTTGGACCCGACCCGGCCCGGTCCCGCCCCAGTCCCGCCCAAAAATAGTCATTGCCAAAAATAGTCGTTGCAATAACGATCATTTTACATTTTGGCCGTTAGACAACTGTCATTTTTGGCCTCCCCCAACCCCCCATATCCCCTTTATATTTATTTTTAACCCCTAAATTATTATATTTACACTTTAACTCAATTTTTCAACTATAAATATCTCATTTTCTCTTTTTGTCTTTGTTTAATTATTTAGTTTATAAATATATATGAGTATAATACTATAATATGAGTATATATGACTATCACTATATGACTATATGTTACTTTGTTAGTATTTTAAATTTAGTGGAAAATTAAAAAAAACAAAAATGTCCCGCCCGTCCCGTCCCGTCCCCTCCCGTCCGGCCGTCAGGCAGTCCCGACCAATCGCCACGGACGGATACGAATTGTCACTTGGGCAGGTCCGCTGGACCGCCTCACTCTACCCCACCCTCCTCTCCGTCAGGCCGTCGAGCCACTTTATCCCGATTCCGGTGGGTCGGTCCAGGCCCATCTGTCACCCTAATGTACGCAGACCTTATATCTACCTTATGCAGACAGAAAGGTATTTGCAAATGACCCTCAGATAAAAAAAAAAGCATAAGTACAATATTTATGAAAACATAAACAGTAATAACAACAAGATAGTAAGAAAATCTAAGCATAAAAGACAACAAATAGTGTTTTCTTTAAATGTGTGATTTTTTTTTTAAAAAATACATCATACATAAAAATCAGGAAAAGACAAAATGTTTCCCTCCATCCCCTCCTTCCAAAAATAAACTAGACAACTATTGACACCCAAATTTTTCCCTTCATAATATTTACTTAATTAGTCTGATTCGTTCAATCACTAACGGAGTAGAATATATAATTTTCAAAGTAAAAAGGATTTTATAAAATTACTTTCGTGATATTTTATCATTTCATTTGACAAAATATCATAAAGTATATCATTATGTATATTCACTATATAAATAATGATTTCAAACATATTTATCAAATTTTAAAGTAAAAGGGTGAAAATAATTACTTAATTAATTATTTAAACTGATCAGTATTAGTTGATAAATATTTTACTTCGTGGAGTAAAAAAAATAGATAATCAATTATATCTCAATATTTATGTGAATTTGGTCATAATTGCAAATATTTTTTAAATTGCCTACATTTAACATGTTATAATTAATTTTAGTATTAGATCTGGTTATAATTTTAGTTATTTGTTAAATTAATTTGTAGCCGTATTTTAAAAAAATTAACCTTTCATTTTAAATCTTGTATTATTTTAAAATTTGGGTGGAAGATTTAAGTCGGTCGAGTCCAGTCCAAAAGGACCTTGAAGGGCCCAAAGGGGAAAACGTCATTTCACAAAATCAGACGTAAATCTCTCTCTCTCTCTCTCTCTCATTACGTAGAAAGTTTCACCTTTGCATGCTCCTGAATAGCTTCAGCTCTTCCACCATGTGAAGGTAAGCCGATTCTTTTCTCACTCTTTTACTCATTTTTCATTGGATGGAGTCTTAATGATCTCCATCTTATTATGATTTCAAGAAACATTCAAACGGATTTCACATTGATTTCAAGAAGAAATCTGAGGGTTTTGTATTTCTATATAAAGAATCCCCATCTCAACATCCATTCAAGTCTTTCACGAAAGCAAAAAACCCAAATTTTAAGTTTAAAAAGAGACCCGGCTATCTGTTGGAACCCTTGTTGCTTTTTTTAAAAACTTTGGGATTTATGTAACGACCTGTTAGGTTGTTTTGGATATTTTATCTATTTTTCTTAAATGACCATTTCCCTAGCTTTATGGCATATCTTACTTGCGGGGATGGATGACACAATTCTCGAGGAGCTCGGGTGGAATTAACAGAACATAATCTAAGTTTTAAAATTTAGAAGTTCTACGTTTGGATAGTTTGACTAAGAGTTGACTTTTGTGTAAATGCGCCCGTAATCAAATTATGATGGTTATGTTAGATCCAGAACATGAATTTTGACTTATATGGATGGTTGAAACGAGTTCCGAGCGATTTGATGAGTTTCAGATAAGAAAATAGATTTTTGGAGATTCTTAAATTAAGAAAAGAACTTGGGTTGAATATAGGCAACATTAAGGTTAAGCAAGTCTTTTTCGAAGTTTCGTCAATTTCATTAAGTTCGGGATGTCATTTTGATTTAGTCAAGTCATTGGTTCGATTTTCGATGGATCGGAGATATTTTAGACTTTTGGTTGAAAATCTAGCTTTTAAGAGAATTGGAGTTGACTTCAGTCAACATTAGATCAAGACAACCTCGTATGACTGTTTCAATTGCACGAGTAGGTTCTTTGCATATTCTACGACTTTTTTGCATATTTGATTTGTGCTCGGGGGTCTCAGATGAGTTTCGGGTGTCAACTCTAAGTTCGGAGGACATGTGTCGTAATCGCGGTCCATGAATGATAAATTATAGATCGAACCGCCGAATCGAAAAAAAAATGGGTGCTATCATAAAGCTGTGTCTCGCTGTCAAGTCCCGCAATCGCGTGGACCTGGCCGTTATCGTGAAGCCCATCCTTGGACCGAGTTGGGGAAAAGCTCCGCGATTGCGAGGTAGGGGCCCGCAATCGCGATGAAGGTTTCGTTTATCGATTATAAATGTCCAAAAAAATGATCCCATTCATTTCATTATTATATTTGAAGCTTGGGACCTCGTCTTTGAGAGATTTTGAAACGGTTTTAAGATTCTTCAAGTGGGTAAGCTTCTAATCACTCTCTTATGATTATATTATTAATTATTAAGGAATTTCATGTTAGAGATCATGATTTAAGTTGGTAAAATTGAGCGTATGAATCCTAGGGTGAAAATGATGGACTCTTCAATTAGTCATGAAATTGGTGTTGAATTTGGTTGATATTTTATAGTTAGACTCCATAGATTATGTGTAGACTAAATTTTGGATTGATTTCCCGTTTTGCTCTTCAAGGCTCGAAATTATATTTTTGGGTATTGTTTTGAGTCTGAAATTACATATAGTGATATGAGTGTCTACGGAATTGTGTGTTAACTTATTATCCGTATTTGAATAGATTTGGACCGTTTGAAGGCTCTACAAAAAGTCAAGGCTTCGCTGTGACCATAAATCAGGTAAGTTAAGACTTTCTGACTTTAATTAAAGCATTATGGTTAGTTTAATGAACTAATTAAGAGGGTGTAATGGGGACACTAAGGGGTCCCAATAGTTGTGAGGTGACGAGCACTTGTATCGGGTACTGGTGTCCTGTTATGGGTATTTGCATAATTTCAATTCTATAGTCCGATCTGAATGACGTGCTTTGGGGACTAGCTGATATCATAAATTTATATTGTGATATGTGATTGGACATGAGACCCCTTTATATACTGAGTCTATGCTTATTGTCTGTCTACTCCATGATCAAATATTGTCATCATCCCTAAAAACTCATTTAAAGGTGAAAAATAAGCTAAAGGTCGAATCTTTATGGTTTACTTTGATTAAATATTGAATCATTATTGCATATTTTGACTTTTTGTTATTGTGCATATCATATTCCTGCTTCATATGGTATCGCGTGCATATTATATTTCCGGATACATATGTGGGTTCGATGGGAAATGATTCCGGAAGGAGTGATCATACATCATAAACCATTGAAGTAGGGATGAGCACGGGTACAGGGTACCTAGATAACCGACCGGAACCGACACTAACGGGTAGGTTCCGGGTAGAATATTATAATAACGGGTAGGGTCCGGGTAGTAAAATTAAGAACCGATCAATGTCGGGTCCAGTTCCAATTCCAGCAAATAGAGACAGGGTACCCGGACCCGGAATCGATACCCGGAACCTATGAAATATTGAATATTTATACTTTTTTAATTCCATTATTTTTTAATTAATATTAAAAATTTACTAATTTACAACAAAAAAAAAATATATACACAAAAATAGAATCAAAGTAACATCCCAAAAATCTGTGCAAAATGCAAGTTTCTTAAAGAGGACAAAAATGAGGCCTACTCGTCTTGATCAAGAAACATGTTCCAAGAGCAGCAGCCGGACATCCGTTCCTAAATCCCAGAAATTCTCAAGGCCAATAAATGCCGTGAAGATCCATCGGGCGATGGTATTTACAAGAGGTACGTACTGTTTCATAGTTTGTAAGTAATATTCCTATATGAAGTTATTCGATTTTTTGTCTCCCACATTAAAAGGTTGATGAGTTTGAAGGCTATATATTAAACGATATTTTTATTTAAAATTTGGATGTAAAATAAATATAAATATTAAAAATTTATAGGGTATCTGTAAAACCTACCTGGAATCGCAGGGTCCGGGTAGGTTCCGAGTAATGATTGCTACGGGTAGATTCCGGATAGTAAATTTAGAAATTGATCTTTTACTGAATAGGGTCCGGATAGTTCAAAAAAGTTAAGGTGCCCGAACCCGTTCACCCCTACATTGAAGTATGTTAAATGATCATACATCATAAACCATTGAAGTATGTTAAATGGTGATTTTATGGCACAATATTCCTAACTTACTCATTAATGGATTAGATTCCATACAATGTAGCATTTTCTAGCAAATTCACAGTCTTTTGGCATACTTTTGTTCTTAAACAAAAATGGAGAAAAGATTATAAAGTGAAAAATTGAACCCACCAATAAGTTAAAAATTTATGTAACCATCATTAAAGTAAAATTTTATCTCACAATACTCCTAATTGACTCATTGATGTAAACTGAATATGAAATGTTAGTCAAAAACTAATGATTGAACTGAAGTTGAAAATTAAGTCTGAAAATGAAGCAGAAAATTAAGTCTAAAACTAAAAACTGAAACTAAAGCTGAAAATCTAAATTATTTTTAAAAGAAATAATTTTTGAAAAAATTTAAGCATCGTGGCCCTGCGTAAGTGAGCATTTAGCAACACGCACGAGAATTGCTAAAGTTGTTGTAGGCCTCTGATTTTGCTCACTCAAGTTCAACCCATATGTGGGGCCATCGAGTAGTTCAATCAAGCTCAACTTATTTTGAGTGCGTTAGTGAGACTCTGATTATACTATAACGATCTGTTAGGTGATTTTGAATTTTATGTCTCTTTTTTTCAACATAATCCTTTCTGTAGCTTTGAAATTGTGTTTTTGACTCGCGGGAATGGGTAGTGTGATTCCCGACGCAATTGGATGAGTATCGGAGAGGAGAAAATTCTAAGTTAAGAAATGGAAATAGTTGATCAAAGTCAGCATCCAGGGTCAATGCACCCGTATGTAAGTTTGAACAATATCGTTAGATCCGGAATGTCATTTATGATTTAGTTGGATGATTGAGACGGATCTCGGGAGGCTCGGGTGTGTTTTGGACTCTTGATTTAGAATCTAGTTAAAGTGATGAATTGGAATTGATCAAGGTCAACATCGGATCAAGACAACCTTGAATGGGTCTTTGGAGTGTCGCAAATAGGTTCGTCGCGTGTTTTATGACTTAAATGCATATTTAGTTTGTGTCCGGAGAATTTCGGATGAGTTTCAGGTATTGATTCGAAGTTTTGGAGACACCAAAAAAACTAGTGTTTGTCATATGGTTTTTTTTCTATGTGTTTGTGTGGGTCTCATCGCGCTCGCGGAGAGGTGGACGGGGTGGTCATCGTGATCGCAAGACCTCGATCGCATTTGTGTAGATTAAGTGGAGTGAGTTGGGCCGGGTTCAGATCGTTTATCGCGATCGCAGGTCATGCCTCATGTTCGCGATGATCCTGGGCAGTGTCTTTATTCTCCAAAAATGGAATTTGACATTTCATAACTTGAGCTCTAGACTCCGAATTTGTGAGATTTTCAAGATTTGTCACGAATGTAAGAATATAACCTCCCTTTGCTAATCAATCATTTTATCTTGCAAATTTTAGTTAATTAAATCATGAATTGGATTGAGAAATTGAGATTTTAAGCTCCAAGTGAAATTTATATAAATCTTCAAATTGAAAGTCGAATTAAAGTCGAATTAAAGTCGAATTTGAGTCATTTTTAGGATTTAGACTCTATGGGTTATGGGTAAACTGATTTTCGAGCAAAATTATTGTTTTACCCTCCGAGACTCGGGATCGACTTTTTGGGTGAGTTTTTGGATCTGGATTAGTTATATGACGGTATGGGTATCTACGGACTCGTATGCTTATGTATATTTCATATTTGAATAGATTGGGATCATTAAGAAGTTTTAAGAAAGCGCAAGGCTTTATTGTGAGCTTTAGGCTTCGAAATTAGGCAAGTTGAGACTTACTTGACTCCATTTAAAGCGTTTTGGTTGGTAATTAACTAATATTGAGACCTTATTTATTTTAATTGTTAGAATGTCAAAACATGTGGGCATTAGCGAGTAGTTGATAGTGATTAAATTGATTGGTATTTGTAATATGATTCCCTTACTTGATTGCATATGTAATACACCGATCTTTTATTTGATGATTATGTGCTTTCATCACCCCATGATTCTCGTTTAAGGTTGAAAAGAGCTAATGTGAGCCTTTACATTCTATAGCTTAAATGCTTATTTTGTGCATGTCATATTCATGCTTTCATATGGTATCTCATGCATATTACATTGAAAATACATATTTTGATTCCTGGTGAGTAATAGTTCCGGATGGAGTGATACGAATGATAGCTGAGGGCTAAGTATTGACATCGAGAGCCGAATTGACTAAGAACCCGAGTCAGTCACTTTCAGGCGTGTGCAACTTTTGACCACCACATACATCATAGGGTCTTACATCACCTTTGTATGCAAGGGGTGTTGGGTTTTGATATTGGTGAATGGGAAATGATGAGATGAAAATTAAAGGGAGTAAAAGACTCTTTTGTCCCACATCGAAAAAAGAGAAGGAAAGAGGGGTGTATATATTACATTACACATTTTCTAGTTGCTAAAAGGGTTGAGAGGGCAAGGACCCCTCGCGCCGTCGTCCTCGCTCGCTCGGCTCGGCTTCGGATTTGGATTGATTGATAATCTTTTTGGACAAACTTTTATTTAATTAATTAATTAGTTATTTAATTAAAATAAATCCAAACGGATCGACCCAAGACCCGCGACCGACCCGTCCGGTTTAAGTCCTTTTCTTTTCGAATTTCCCTCCAAATTTTGGTGACTATTCTGAATGGTTGCAAACATTCAGAAATGGTACCTCCAAAACGTATAAATTCTTGATTTGTTCCAAGAATTTATTCACTCATTCTAATACGAATTTCTCTACAATTCGAAAATTCATTCTTATTCATTTTGTGTGATATACTGCCGTTGAGTGATTCGCTGCTATCGGAATTTGGAGTACTACTATTCTGGTAAGATAATCGTTCTATCCTAGGAGGCGATATTCCATTAACCTCGAGTACTGTGAGGGGAATAATTTCCTTAAGGACACACTTTGAACTAAGTGGACTCGATTATATTCTGAAATTATTTTCCAAAACAGATTATGTTTCGTCTACTGTTTTTCTTAATTAAATTACTGCTAAGTAATTTCTATATTGTGTAATCTGCTTTTTACTAAGTGTTTAAACAGATTGTGTTGAAACATTATTTTGGTCATATACAGATTATTATACCAACAAGGGGTGCTACCTGACTCTGAATTGAGGATCACAATTTAATATTGTTACACGTTGTATAACTTTTTGTGATAATATCCCACCGAACAAAGATCAACTAGTATTATTTTGAGCTCGTGTAAAAATATTGTTTTCCAATTTTAAGTGCATAATTCAACATAGAAAATGTGTAAATATCTCATAACACACACATGTATATATATTGTTAATGTCAGGATTGGTGTAATGATATTTTTTCTAGCATATCATTTTTTTAGAAAATGTCAGAGCAAATGTCTTGACATTTTGGCAACAGTTTTGCCTATCTTCATGGACAGTTTTCAGGTAACTGTGATTTATTTATCACATGGTAAATTGACTTAGCAAGGAGTAATTGGAGTTGATTATGATCGATGAAGACTAAGTCCAAAGTCGAGCATAACTTGAGGAGCAAGACGTGGAAGAAACAGTTCACGCTGTTGGAGAGTTTTCAGTCGTAAGCCACTGTCACGTGCTCCACATTCTGCTCAACCTACACAACTGATCGAGGAGTCTTTTAAGGGAACTCTCTACTATAAATAGAGAGGTCACTTCAAGGATTCGATATCCAGAAAATTAGAATAGAAAAGATCGAGAGAGCTCTCCAGATTTTAAGATCGAAAACTGGATCAACAAGTGTTGCCTGTATTTGTGACGACATTCTGTACGACATTACAAGTGCTGCCTAGATTCTAGATTTGTTCTTTCATTTGAAGCAATTGTAATGAGGTGTTGATCACTTCTATTTTAGATAGATTTTTCAGGCATAAGTCATCTGCGACTTAACCTTTTTATTCCTTTTGTATCTTCTTGTAACATTGTAAAGAAGGAATATTTCAATTGTATATAAATATATACAATACCTTTGGTCATTGACCATTGTTGACACCCAATTTTGACCCTCCCGTCCAGTCATTAGCTATAAAATTACACTAATTTTGCAAAATAATTTCTCATAATTTTTTATAATAAAATGCAGCAAATAAGACATTAATACAGGCATAAATAAGCAATTTAATAATGGCACCGCGTCTTACGTAAAAAATTAAACACTTAGAGTCTCGCGCCCGCATTTATTAATTTTAAGTCCTGTCATAGTTCTTAAATAATAATAAAATAAATAAATAAATGAAATAAATAATTTAATAATATAACATCGCAATGCTCATAATAAATAAGTTTTAAATAACGGCATCGCGGTACAAAATTAAGCGCTAATAGCACGCTCGTTTTTAGTCTTGTAATAATTTTAAACTCAAGCTTAGACTAATAAAACACCTAAAATAATTTAACCACAATTTAAATAACTTACCACTAATTAAATACCTAATACTTAAAACTAACTCCTAAAACTAATACCCTAATTAATTAAAACACAGCCCAACCCGCAGCCCAATAAATCCACTGGCCCAAACCCGCGACCCGCCAGCCCAGCTCCTCTGCCCTTATCAGCCCAGAAGCACGCGTATCCCTCATTTCCCTCAGCCCTTTACCCATCGTCTTCCCCACTCCCCTTAACCTAGAAAACCCTAAAGGAACCCGCCGCATACTCCTCTCCCCCTTTACCCGCGAATCTCGCCGGATTTTTAGGGTGGAAAATCCGGCGACTTTCCTTAACCCTACCAGTACCATTCAAAATCGAATAAACAACGAACTTGCCATAAACAGACTAGCAAAATCCCTCCAGAATCAAAACTTGCCATAACCGAAATCGTCCTCAAAATAGATCTAGTACCTACCATAACTGATGGCATACTAAAATCAGCACCAAATCTAGTACGAATCGTACGAAATCAGAATAAGAATTAGCCAGAATCGCACCTTGATTGCTTACCAACATTAGAACCCAAACCATGGCTATATAAATCACATGCAAAGGCAATCGAAAAGACAGAAGGGAGGGGAGAGAGAACAGCAGTCCAATCGAGTTATTCAGAAAGGAACCTAACCCCCCTAATAGTCAACAATTCTCACAAACACCCCTTTTTCTTTCCACTGCATTAGCAAGCCTTCCGAGCGGACCGACGACTTGATACGCTGCCTCGGTTCGCTGCCCGGAGAAGGTAAAACTCGTATCCCTTTGTATTTCTCATACGATCTGTGTTTCACGACCTGTGTAATGATTATATGTTGGTTAAATATGCTGGTTTAATTTAGCTTACACGTGTTAAGCCATTCAAATTTGTTGATGGCTATTATCTGAATCCTTCTGCCTAAATACGCCTAATCATGAAGTTTGCATTTTATATTTCTGTGTTTGACATGAATTAAGTGGGTTATTTTGCGAATGAATCATATCGCGGCGTAATTAGTTAGTCTGGTGTGGAGCCACTGAATGTCCTTCCTTAAACCGATATCTGAAATTTGTAAGTTTGGATAGTCAATATGTTATTGTGGACCGGATCGCAGATTGTTCAAACCAGGGCAAATATCCTAAGTATGTCTATCAAAGTTCCATCTAGCATTAGGTGATATAAAATCAGTATGACCCTTGTCCCTGTTTGTCTCCAGCATGATTGAGGTACTACTGTGAGATTACCTGAGTTTATATTGCCAATATACGTGCTTGATTCAAACCTTGTGGCCACTGCCTTAAGGAAGTCTGTGTTAGCCTAGTTAGGTCTTGCTATATGTTAAGCCTGCTTAAATACTATTTGGAAAGATCTATTTGATTGTTAAGGGGTCTAGCATGCTTGGTAAATCAGTCCATTAGTTTCTAAGTGAACACTTCTCTGCGCTGAAAATCTGAAAAGGGGCATATGTGTCTCTATTCCATCATAAATTTGCTTATCTACTGTTTTCCAGTAACATATAGGTTTGGCATTTGATTTCTTATCCATCTCCGTTCATATTTCTTGAGCCATGGTCTTGTTTGCATGAGTATGTAGCAGTGTATGAGCATGATCTGTCCTATAATCTCTGCATATCTGCAATTCTCTTGCTCGAATAAATGTTTGCCCTGTCTGCCTAAACTATCCACTGTATGCTGTCTCGATTACCTGCACTTCTTGTTACTACTATAATACATGCTGAAAAGGAATTGTGATCTACTCCTACTGTGTGCATCTGATTGTAATATTCAGCTCACTGTATTTCGTTGTTTGTTGGCTCTGTTTGCTGACTATTGCAGCAGTTGGCTTCGGTTTGTTCACTGATTTATATATCCTTATGTATTGGTTGTGTATAAGTATGGATCATGTGTGTGTAGATCTTTTCTATGATTCAAATAGTTGAGACATATACTAATCTTTATTTTTCTTTCTTTCTTTTACATGGCACGCCTCGGAGCTAAACGAAGAGTCTCATTGTGAGACTCATCATGAGCTATAACAAAACAAGGACCTACATCTGTGTGCATCTTCATCTCCGCCCTGAAAATCCCAAATCACCGACGAAAATACATCGCCTTTCCTTCGAGTCATCTTTACTTATTCTTTATTCTGCTTCATTTATTTGTTGTAAATTAATTGTCTAACGCTATACTAATTAATTAGCACTTAGAATAGTTAAACCCTGAATCAATAGCTAGAAATTAATTTGATCTGTTTACCTTAAGTTAATTACTTTAGGCTCGCCTCGCCTTGTTTAATAAGTTATAATAAACCGCTTAATACTCTATACTAGCATAATAAATATTGTTAGTCGAGATATTTTAAAACTGTGATATAAATCCCCATTAATACAAAAAATAATAAATACTTCTGTTGCACAATAGATACGTTTTGTCACAATAGTCTCACATTATCATGCTAAGCAATATATACCTCTTAGGTAAAGGAATACTTGCATACATTTTTTACTCCAGGAATACATTTGCCTCTTTTGAAACTAGCCCTTATATTTTAAACAAGTCTCATAGTTTTTTTATGCCCTGTTTAAATAACTCTCAAATATGTATTTCATTAGCATAATAATTAACCCTAGGTTTGGCAGGACAACCGCAAGTTAGCGGATCTTAGAGGGTGCCTAACCCCTTCCCTCTAGATTAATAAAGAGCCCTTACCCAGAATCTCATTAAGTTTAGCAGATCATTAAAAATGGAGTTAGTGTTGACTTTAACCTAAGTTGACATTTAGGTGTCCTAATTCACTCAATTAATTAGGTGGCGACTCCGCGAACCCTTAGCACTTTTAAGCACCCCTTGGCATTTAGCACCCTTTTAAGCACTAACTAACATTTTAGCATTCTTTTGCACTTTAGCATTTTTTTTCATTATTTATCTTCTAACATTTTTATTTAAGCAGGATCATCATTTTATTTTAGAAAATGTCGCGGCCGAAAAAAGGGCGTGACAGAAATGGCGACTCCACTGGGGATTTTAGGTTCTTAACCACAACAGGCCTAGGGTTATTATTTGGCATTATTTTGCATTTAATTTTTTATGTATTGTTTTGTTTAATTGTTATTTGCTTTACTGCTTTCCTTAAACTGGCATTCCGCTCATATTTCTTCCACTCTGGAAAATTCACACAAGTCACACACTACATGCGAGGTGCGCTTGGTGCATCAGCAAAATTCTTTCTTCAAAACCCAAATTTAGGAGAGTTGGTAATATACGTGGAGTGTCCGGTCTAACCGGTGGCCGCGTAGCCTTCTCACTCGAGTTGTCCGCTAGGGAACCTTGCGTCTAGAAAAGCCAAATCTTAGAAACTTAAGATAGAGCTATCTCACCCTTTATTTTAAGGCATGCATGCATTTACCTTTAGGTGGATCGGTCCTTGGTATCGACGCCACAATTAGGAAGACACCAAATTTGTCGAAGGGTTTTTCACAACCCAACGACCAACAACATATTATGTGTTACGTGATATCGATGGATGAATCCGAGCCTAACGTGACATGCTAGCATTGGGAAAATTTTGCATTTACTTTTGTTTATGTATAGGATGAGCAGTATTCCAACAATCCCTGAAATCAGAATGGTGAGTGGTGTTCCGACAAAGCTAAAGATTTGGTGGGAGAATTTCGACGCAGCAAAGAAATGATCATCGAAGCAAATTAGGTTGTCTCGGCTTTGTTTGACATCGCCCGCATCAACATATAGTTAGGTCCTTAATTCAGGGCCTGATCCGGATAGGGCAGTGTTCAGATTTCAAGACTTCGAACTCACCCCCACGTTGGAGGAAATCAACTACTTCACGAGCTTAGCTTACCAAGACAGAGGACAAATCATCCCTTATAGTCAATCTGGAAGGAGATTTTTGCATTACATGGGCCTAAAGAACACAAAGGAGCTTGCTTTCAAAATAATTGGGTTTCCTAGATTATCTCAGACGAGAGATATGGTCGCCAAGATAGCTATCGCTTAGAAAGGAGTTCTCTTGCGATGGGGACAATGGAAAACTAGACGACATACCGCGTTCGCCGTTGCTCTGTTAGGCACTCTAGTGTTTCCCCTTGAGCATGGACGGATCAGTACTTGCATATGTTCTGTGACCCGAATGGTTTTTGAAGGCATTAATGGCGCGCAACTTACTTTGGTCCCCATGATTCTAGCTGAGATATTTCGAGCTCTGGGAAAATGTAAGCGAAGGGAAACCAATTTCTTCGAGGGATGCAATCTCATCTTGCAGATGTGGGCCATGGAACACTTTTATCAGCGATCGAATATGACAGACATTTGTTTTAGCAATGATTATAGGATTGTGAGTTTTTACGACAGGATGAAGCGGTTTGTGTCACCAGTCGGTACTAGGGATTGGTATGAATTTCTTGCATCCCGCACTAGCGACCAAGTGCAATGGAGGTACCCACTGCTATCTCGTATCAACAAAGCCTATTTAAGGAGCGAGGACCGTTATTACATCGAGCTCATCGGATTAAGGGGACTTCAGCCATATGCTCCGTTGCGTGTACTCCGCCAGTTTGGTCAAGAACAGGTAATCCCGCTCCGATCAGACATGAAGGATTCAGAGGTCGCGTTTGGGGCAAATTGCACTTTCCCCAGAAAGAAGCAAATCCTTGAAGAATGGAACAACATTGAGAAAATAGAGGTCAAATATGAGCAAGCAGGAGGTACGCCTGAATACTGTGCATGGTTCAAGGAAGATTGTGGCAGTCCAAGTCCCAAAGGCAAGCAAGGTTTCGAGGATATCGACATGACCAATTGGGTAAAAGTGTGCAGATTAGAGAACAACGCCATCTCCCCTGAGATGTGGGACCAACTACAAAACATTATGCAATATTTGGAAAATGCAGGAGCAGGGCCTAGCAACACCACCGCCACATTCGCCGGCAGTATAATGTAGCATTAGGAATAAATCTTTAGTTTGACATTTCATTGTTGCAATTTAACTATTTTTAGTCCCAATAAAAGCATTTCGATCCGATGGCTCGGACCAATCCATCATTATCGCATATGTGACATTTAGGCCTACCTCTGGCACAAAGAGGTCCCCCCTGCATGTTAGGAAAACGTTTGAATGTGCTATGTGCAATATATCTGCTACATACCTGCAAATTTTATGCTAACGCCGTTTGTTGCATTTTTTAGAAAGATTTATCATCTTCCCCAAAGGTCGATTTGTATTTGACTAAGCAATGGCAGAGCATCGATATCTCACGAGATCAAAGGCACGGTCCAGCAACATGACTGATTCAAGGGAATTTGAGCAGAACGAGTCGGAACCTGTCTTGGTTCCCATAGGCAAAGCAGGGGCATCAGAAAAGAAAAACAGCGTAGATCCGATCGAACACCTCGCCCAATTACCGCAACAAATGGCAACCCTGCAGGCCGAAATCAAAAGGCTCAGAAATATCACTGAAGTACTCGTCACTGCAAATAACCAAAACAGTCAAAACTCTCCAAATTGTTACCAGTACCCTCTTACTACATATCTCATTCAGCCAATACACAATGCACCCATATATCCCACACAAATGCCTACCACACTCCAGCCAAACACAAACCAAAGGCCACCACAAACCCACTTTTGCAATGCATACGACAACCCCTTGCGATACTCATCCGTGCATACGCCACAGCCAAAGGCCCGTTCACTAAACACCTTAAAACCCCGCATAGGTGCTAAGAGAAAACCAACCAGAACCTATACACCTTTAGCCAAACCCATAACCCAAGTGTATGAGGAGCTGAAAGCCGCAGGAATATTCCAGCCAATTCCCCAAAATATCCCAGGCCTACTTCCCGAGGGCATGATAAAACCAAACATTGTGCATACCACTCCGGTGTCGAGGGGCACGACATCGAAAATTGCTATAAACTCAAGGACAAAATAGAGGAGCTAATCAAAGAGAGAGTCATTCAGATGGAGGAGGCCTCCTACAATGAGTACAATGAACCCCAAAGGAAGAGAGGTGTTCCCTGGCCAGAACCCGCCCCGCCTGAATCAACCATTTATCCTGCCCCTCGTAGATCCACCCAGCGAGCCCGCCAACAAAGTAGAGCACCCAATGCACCCAGACCACACACGAATTTTGAAGGAAAACCACCCAAAGTTCGCACCCCACTAGCTGAACCCATACCCCGAATATATGAAAGGTCGAGCCGCAGTTCGATCCAACCAATTCCAGGAAGGATTCCTGACCCTATCCCAAGATGGTATGATGAGAACAAGCGCTGCGCATATCACTCCGATAGCCCAGGACATGACACCGGCGTTGCCACTCCTCGGGACGTAATCGAGGCGTTGATCGCAGAAGGGTAATCACCGAAGAGTCTGCCCCAAATGTGCATGATAATCTCTTGCCAAACCACGGCCACGTCAATGTGCACCTGATAACCTTAGATGAGGAATACGACTTGGAGGGAACTATCCGAACAGTTCAAGTTGAAAGAAGAGCTGAACCTTCTGCTTTCATCGCCTCTGTCACCAATATTCGAAAGAAAGCAGTTTTTGAGCTAGAAAGGGTGCCGCCAAAGCACAAGGGTTCAATCACAGTTGCCCATACGCCCGGCTGGGAGCCGCCAATCAGAGTAGATCGCAGAGGAATTGGGAAGGTGTCATGAAGTCACCGCAGTATAACCAGATTCGTGAGGTACTACACGCCTGTGAAGGCAGCCAGGGAGGTACCACAAAAGAAACCCGTGACAGAGGCTGAAGTCGAGGAGTTTTGGAGGAAGATGCCCACTAAGGAGTATTCTGTCGTGGAGCAGTTGAAGAAAACATCAGCACATATCTCTATTTGCATTGGCACGCATTCTCGCCACACAGGGTTGCGCTAATGGAGGTATTGAAGGATGCATACGTTCCAGAGGGTACAACAGACGAGAACTTGGCAGCTTTAGTCGGACAAGTGCTAGAGGCCCGCAGAATCGCCTTTCATGATGAGGAGTTACCCGTTGGCGGCGTCAGACATAATCTTGCATTGAATATCACCATCCAGGTCGCAGACAAGATTGTCTCAACAGTGCTGATTGATGGAGGCTCAGCCGTCAACATTTGTCCCATGACGACACTGTTGAAATTGGGGGCAGATTGTAAGAAAATTCGTGAAAGCCACATCAGGGTCAAAGGTTTTGACGGAGTCCATAGGGGTGTCGAAGGCAAAATTGACCTCACGCTACTGATCGAACCTGCAGAATTCGTCGTGGAATTTCAAGTATTGGATATTGCTACATGTTACAACCTGTTGATAGGAAGGCCATGGATCCACGAGGCTGGTGCAGTCCCGTCCACCTTGCATCAGTGCCTAAAGTTTATATGGAATCACCGTGAAGTGGTGGTATTTGGAGATAAAAAGGGAAGCATCAACACCGATTATGCGATCCGCCATGAGGACGTAAAACAGTTGGATGGTTCGGTTTTTCATGTTAATGAGATCAAGAGAGCAAGCAGGGTCAGGCCGTTGCAGCTGCCACGTTCTCTCACAATGGTGGCCAAGGAAATGTTAAGAAATGGATACGAGCCCGGCAGAGGTCTTGGGGCCAGTATGAAGGGAATCACAGAGCCTATCCAGTTGTTTGGAAAGAAGGACACTTTTGGTTTGGGATACCAGCCCACCTCGAAGGATTTGGTGACTGCGAGCCGCCGAAAAAAGGAATACACTCCCTTGCCTATGCCCATTCCGCCCTTGAGTCAGTCATTCGTCAGAGCCTGCACCATCCAAATGCCAAGAGAAGATGACCCAGAGGATCTCGCAGCAGGGTTCCAGAATCTGTTCGTAGGTGAAGATGAGGCAGATTGTTGTATGATCGCAGGAGATCACGAGGAAGAGCTCACCATTTGGGACGCAGAGCATGGATACAGCCTGAATAATTGGACTTGCACCCATGTCCTGACCCTCCGAGGAGCTTGGTAGAATTTATGATAGTTCTAGCAGTGTGACTTTTTATCTAGAAAGAAAACAGACATGCATTTACGTTGCTTTGATATGTTTTTAATCTCGCATTTTTTCATCATAAATTCCAGGATATTTTTGCAGCTTTAATTTTTTTTTGCTTGTGTTAAAATTAAATTCTTTACGCATTCTTCTTTCAGTGATCATATTAATAAATCTGTTGATAATGCGAATATGACATGTAATGAGACCAACGAACAAAGTTCAAATGACGAGTGTAGCCCCGAAGAACAAGAGGAATGTCCGCAATCAGAGCTCAGCCAAGAGTTAGAAAACTTTGAGAATAGGCCCAAACCGAATTTGGAAGAAACGGAGTTGATAAACTTAGGCAATGAGAGAGTTGTGAAAGAAACTAGAGTCAGCGTCCACCTAAATGGCACACAGAAGGAAGAGTTGATTGAGCTCTTGAAACAATACACCGACGTGTTTGCTTGGTCGTATGATGACATGCCGGGATTGAGTACGGACATCGTAGCACACAGGTTGCCTATTGAGCCATCCTATCTCCCCGTAAAACAAAGGCCAAGAAAGATCAAACCAGACATGAGTTTGAAAGTCAAAGAGAAGGTGTCTAAACAGTTCGACGCAAAGGTAATTCGGGTTGCAAAGTATCCTACTTGGTTAGCAAATATCGTGCCGGTAAAGAAGAAAGATGGAAAGGTCCGAGTCTGCGTGGATTACAGGGATCTCAACAGAGCTAGCCCGAAGGATGACTTTCCGCTTCCAAACATTCATATACTTATCGACAATTGTGCGAAGCATGAACTACAGTCGTTCGTCGACTGCTTTGCTGGTTATCATCAGATCCTTATGGCAGAGGAGGACGCAGAAAAGACAGCATTCACTACCCCGTGGGGAGTGTACTATTATCGAGTAATGCCATTCGGTCTCAAGAATGCGGGCGCTACCTACATGAGGGCCATGACTACCATCTTCCATGACATGATTCATAAGGAAATTGAGGTCTATGTGGACGATGTCATCATCAAATCGCGAAAAGCGGAGGGCCATTTGGCAAACTTGAAGAAGTTCTTTGAGCGGCTAAGACAGTATAATCTGAAACTGAATCCTGCAAAGTGTGCATTTGGCGTTCCTGCTGGGAAGCTGTTGGGTTTTATAGTGAGTAGGAGAGGGATTGAGCTAGACCCCTCGAAAATAAAAGTCATCCAAGAGTTACCTCCTCCGAGAAGCAAAAAGGACGTGATGAGCTTCCTTGGTCGTCTCAACTACATCAGCAGGTTCATAGCTCAGTCTACCGTGATATGCGAGCCGATATTCAAATTGTTGAAAAAGGATGCAGCTACCGAATGGACAACAAATTGTCAACAGACTTTCGACAGAATCAAAGAATATCTTTCTAATCCGCCAGTTCTAGTACCGCCAGAACCGGGGAGACCTTTGCTACTCTATTTGTCTGTATTGGAAAATGATTTCGGATGCGTGTTGGGGCAACACGATGAAACAGGGAAAAAGGAGCAGGCCATATATTATTTGAGTAAGAAGTTCACAAAGATACGGCTCGTTACACTCACCGAACGCATTTGTCGCGACAACTCGGGTCGCCTAAGTTCGCACATTATCTATCAAAGATACACTACTTATCTTATTTCGAGGATGGATCCGCTTAAGTATATCCTTCAGAAGCCCATGCCTACCGGAAAACTAGCAAAATGGCAAATTATGTTGAGCGAGTTTGACATCGCTTCACGCCACACGTAAAGCCGTAAAAGGACGTGCATTAGCCGATCATCTTGCCGAAACCTGGCCGACGATGAGTACGAGCCCCTCCGAACCTATTTTCCTGATGAAGAGGTATTGTTTGTCGGAGAAGATATCTCAGAGGATTACCCAGGTTGGAGGATGTTTTTCGATGGAGCGGCAAACTTCAAGGGAGTCGGCATTGGAGCAGTTTTGGTTTCAGAAACAGGCCAGCATTATCCGATCTCCGCGAAGCTCAGATTTCCATGCACCAACAACATGGCAGAATATGAAGCTTGCATATTGGGGCTCAGAATGGCCGTAGATATGAACATACAAGAGTTACTGGTCATAGGTGATTCAGACTTGCTGATCCATCAGGTACAGGGTGAATGGGCAACCAAGAATATGAAGATACTCCCCTACCTACTTTGCGTGAAGGAATTACAGAAGAGGTTCAGCAATATAGAATTTAGGCATGTTCCGAGGATCCAGAATGAATTCGCTGATGCATTGGCAACCTTATCCTCCATGATTCAACATCCGGACAAGAATTACATCGATCCGATCACAGTGAGTGTGCTGGAACAGCCGGCTTATTGCTCCCATATAGATGAGGAAACAGACGGGAATCCATGGTACCATGACATCAAAAGGTACCTCAAAGCAGGAGAGTATCCAGAAGGCATAACCAACATTCAGAAGAAAACACTTCGAAGAATGGCAAACCACTTCTTTTTGAATGGGGAGATTGTATACCGAAGGACTCCAGATCTGGGCTTACTAAGATGCGTTGACGCTCAGGAGGCGAGCAATCTAGTAGAAGAAATACACGGAGGGACGTGTGGACCTCATATGAATGGCTTCGCTTTGGCGAAAAATATTCTGCGAGCAGGTTATTTTTGGATGACGATGGAAACGGATTGTATCCGCTTTGTGCAGAAATGTCGGCAGTGTCAGATCCATGGAGATTTGATTCGAGTACCTCCGAATGAACTTAATGTGACAAGTTCTCCTCGCCATTCGCACTGGGGCATGGATGTCATCGCCCTATCGAACCCGCCTCAAATGGGCACGCATTCATCCTCGTAGCAATTGACTATTTCACTAAATGGGTAAGCATCATCACACGATCGGTGACGAAGGTGGTAGTCGACTTCGCTCGCAACAACATCATTTGCCGATTTGAAATTCCCGAGTCGATCAGAATCCGATAACGGAACCAATCTCAACAGTAAATTGATGCGTGAGATATGTGGAAATTTTAAGATCACTCACCGTAATTCCACTCCATATCGGCCTCAGATGAATGGAGAAGTAGAAGCAGCTAACAAAAACATCAAGAGGATATTGTGCAAGATGATCAGCAACTACAAACATTGGCATGAGAATTTGCCTTTTGCGCTTTTGGGTTATCGCACCACAATCCGGACTTCTACCGGGGCAACGCCGTACCTTTTGGTCTATGGAACAGAAGCTGTGCTACCAGCAGAGGTGGAAATACCATCGTTGAGAATTATCCAAGAAGCCGAGTTGAGTGAAGCCGAATGGATACAAGATCGTTGTGAGCAACTGATGTTGATTGACGAAAAGAGGTTGAATGCAGTCTGTCATGGGCAGCTTTATCAGAACAGAATGGCTAGAGCTTTTAACAAGAGAGTAAGACCAAGGTTATTCAAGCCTGGACAATTAGTTTTGAAACGCATATTTCCGAATCAGAGTGAAGCTAAAGGAAAGTTTGCACCTAATTGGCAAGGGCCCTACATGGTTCATCGGGTACTAAGTGGAGGGGCTCTGATCTTAGCTGAGATGGATGGTGAAATATGGCCTAAAGCTATCAACGCAGATGCAGTAAAGCGATATTACATCTAGGAGTATTTGTTTCCATGTAACCCCCTTTTTCATTGTAAAAAAAAAGAGGCTGCATTCCCTCTGTGGGATATGCATAGAGCCCATATAGGGTCTCGCCACTGCAAATTAGAAAGCCCCTTTACTTGTAATCGGAACTACGTTCGACCTGATTCCCCTGGCGGATACGTAGGCGGCCACATCGGCCTCGGTCCCACATTTAGGAGTTTTAGCTTTATCAGTTTTGCTTGTAATGAACTACGTCATGACCTGATTCCCTCATGGGTATACGTAGGCGGCCTAAATCGGCTTCGGTCACACCATCAGGAATCTTCCCATTAGCCCGCGTGCTGCAGAATGTCTTGGTTATTTCAAAAGAGATATGAGCAATCCTCGTCAAAGTTAAGTCTCGCCCGTCTGCCCGCATAACGAAACTGGGACAATTTTACGCGTCACGAAGAGATCATAATGAGGGCTCCAAAGATGTTCGTTTGGTCAGAATATATGTCATATTCAGCAAAATCGACTAGATTTTTACACTTTATACGCATGTCATATAAATGTTTATTTTAAAAAAAAAATGTTTTGTGCATACCTCATGAAAATGTTTCGTTTTGAAAATACTTTTGGGACACTACCAAACACCTCAAGGAAGCCAGACAGGGATTGCAAGTCTAAACAGGCCAGGCGCGCAGATGTCAAGAAGCAGAGCGACGAAGTCAAATACGAATCGACCGTTCCCCAAAACTCACAAATTTTCTTTGAGCGCAGGTTTTTTCATATTAACAGGAGCAGAAAGAACGCGACAGCAACACGTCCAGACAACAACGTAATCAGCAATGCGTCCACGCAACGACGCCAGCAGCAATACGTCCAGACAACGACGCCAAAGAAGAATACGCCCGCATAACGACGCCAAGAATAATACGCCCATACAACGACGCCAAGAATAATGCGCCCACACAACGACGCCGCAAAGAATACGCCTACGCAACGACGCCAAGAAAGACTACGCCCCGACAACGATGTCAAGAATAATGCGCCCACACAACGACGCCAAAGAAGAATACGCTTCACGCAACGACGCCAAGAAGAATACGCCCGCATAACGACGCCATCGCGAATACGCTCACGCAACGACGCCAAAGATCACTACGTCCCGACAACGACGTCAGCAACAATGCATCCACACAACGACGCCAGCAGCAATACGTCTACGCAACGACGCCAGCAGAACTACGCCCGCATAACGACGCCAAGAATAATGCGCCCACACAACGACGCCAAGAAGAATACGCCTACGCAACGACGCCAAAGAACAATACGCCCGCATAACGACGCCATCGCGATTGCGTCCGCACAACGACGCCCGCAGCAATACGTCCAGACAACGACGTCAGCAACAATACGTCCAGGCAACGACGCCATCAGCATTACGCAACAACGCCAGCAGCAACACGTCCAAGCAGCGACGTTATCAGCACAACAAGCCGAAAACAACGCCATCATCAGCATATCACATCCTCGCAGGGACGATTTCTCTACTCGCAAAATTGCGTTTCTCATTCGTGCTCCATTATTCTATCTTAACAGTTATGCACTAACTCTTTCTCAAGCTTTAGTCTACAGGGACAGTTGCAGCAAAGACAACATATCCGCGTTCACTATCGCAACACGTCTGTGGAAGGACGAAAGTCACAATATTTGCAGCATCGCATCAACACAACAGGCATCGCATTTTTGCAGGATAACATTGTCTACTCACAGTTGCACGGTTTTTAAAATTATGCATCATCATTTTGCCTTAACAGTTATGCACTAACCGTTTGTTTAAGTCTTAGCATGCAGGAGCAGGAGCACAACGTGAATTTTCTTACAAATAACCGGCAATTTGTTGGGGCCAACCTTCCCAATGAACGGCGTAGCGCCAAGCCGCCGTCCACTCACTCCGCACCACCATACACCCAGCCACATAAGTCGATACCGGTACACCCCAGGTTCTAGCCCGTTCATCTTATTTTTATTTTTTAGCACCATGGTAGCCCAGTGTCGTCATAACTCGACACTGAGACAAATTTTGAGTCCGCATGAGCCCACCTTGGTGTTTGACCTTGGTAGCCCAGTGTCGTCATAACTCGACACTGGGATAATTTTAAGTCCGCGTCAACCTTGTCTTAATTGCCCAACATTTTTTGCAATTCTGAAGATCGAGACAAAATTGGCTATGAGTCAACGTCTTTGTCCGAAGATTCTTCCATCATCTCCATACAAAGAGGGACAAGTTGTTGACACCCAATTTTGACCCTCCCGTCCAGTCATTAGCTATAAAATTACACTAATTTTGCAAAATAATTTCTCATAATTTTTTATAATAAAATGCAGCAAATAAGACATTAATACAGGCATAAATAAGCAATTTAATAATGGCACCGCGTCTTACGTAAAAAATTAAACACTTAGAGTCTCGCGCCCGCATTTATTAATTTTAATCCCTGTCATAGTTCTTAAATATTAATAAAATAAATAAATAAATGAAATAAATAATTTAATAATATAACATCGCAATGCTCATAATAAATAAGTTTTAAATAACGGCATCGCGGTACAAAATTAAGCGCTAATAGCACGCTCGTTTTTAGTCTTGTAATAATTTTAAACTCAAGCTTAGACTAATAAAACACCTAAAATAATTTAACCACAATTTAAATAACTTACCACTAATTAAATACCTAATACTTAAAACTAACTCCTAAAACTAATACCCTAATTAATTAAAACACATTGACGCAACCCAATAAATCCATCGCCCAAACGCGACCCACCCGGCTCACCATCTGCCCTTATCAGCCCAGAAGCACGCGTATCCCTCATTTCCTCAGCCCTTTACCCATCGTCGTCCCCACTCCCCTTAACCTAGAAAACCCTAAAGGAACCCGCCGCATACTCCTCTCCCCCTTTACCCGCGAATCTCGCCGGATTTTTAGGGTGGAAAATCCGGCGACTTTCCTTAACCCTACCAGTACCATTCAAAATCGAATAAACAACGAACTTGCCATAAACAGACTAGCAAAATCCCTCCAGAATCAAAACTTGCCATAACCGAAATCGTCCTCAAAATAGATCTAGTACCT
This sequence comes from Przewalskia tangutica, assembly GCA_029844215.1. Lineage (NCBI taxonomy): Eukaryota > Viridiplantae > Streptophyta > Magnoliopsida > Solanales > Solanaceae > Przewalskia > Przewalskia tangutica. The sequence goes on from CM056736.1 coordinate 21,605,718, forward strand.
ACCATAACTGAAGGCATACTAAAATCAGCACCAAATCTAGTACGAATCGTACGAAATCAGAATAAGAATTAGCCAGAATCGCACCTTGATTGCTTACCAACATTAGAACCCAAACCATGGCTATATAAAGCACATGCAAAGGCAATCGAAAAGGCAGAAGGGAGGGGAGAGAGAACATCAATCCAATCGAGTTATTCAGAAAGGAACCTAACCCCCCTAATAGTCAACAATTCTCGCAAACACCCCTTTTTCTTTCCACTGCATTAGCAAGCCTTCCGAGCGGACCGACGACTTGATACGCTGTCTCGGTTCGCTGCCCGGAGAAGGTAAAACTCGTCTCCCTTTGTATTTCTCATACGATCTGTGTTTCACGACCTGTGTAATGATTATATGTTGGTTAAATATGCTGGTTTAATTTAGCTTACACGTGTTAAGCCATTCAAATTTGTTGATGGCTATTATCTGAATCCTTCTGCCTAAATACGCCTAATCATGAAGTTTGCATTTTATGTTTCTGTGTTTGACATGAGTTAAGTGGGTTAGTTTGCGAATGAATCATATCGCGGCGTAATTAGTTAGTCTGGTGTGGAGCCACTGAATGTCCTTCCTTAAACCGATATCTGAAATTTGTAAGTTTGGATAGTCAATATGTTATTGTGGACCGGATCGCAGATTGTTCAAACCAGGGCAAATATCCTAAGTATGTCTATCAAAGTTCCATCTAGCATTAGGTGATATAAAATCAGTATGACCCTTGTCCCTGTTTGTATCCAGCATGATTGAGGTACTACTGTGAGATTACCTGAGTTTATATTGCCAATATACGTGCTTGATTCAAACTCATGGCGCTGCGCCCAGGAAGTCTGTGTTAGCCTAGTTAGGTCTTGCTATATGTTAAGCCTGCTTAAATACTATTTGGAAAGATCTATTTGATTGTTAAGGGGTCTAGCATGCTTGCTAAATCAGTCCATTAGTTTCTAAGTGAACACTTCTCTGCGCTGAAAATCTGAAAAGGGGCACATGTGTCTCTATTCCATCATAAATTTGCTTATCTACTGTTTTCCAGTAACATATAGGTTTGGCATTTGATTTCTTATCCATCTCCGTTCATATTTCTTGAGCCATGGTCTTGTTTGCATGAGTATGTAGCAGTGTATGAGCATGATCTGTCCTATAATCTCTGCATATCTGCAATTCTCTTGCTCGAATAAATGTTTGCCCTGTCTGCCTAAACTATCCACTGTATGCTGTCTCGATTACCTGCACTTCTTGTTACTACTATAATACATGCTGAAAAGGAATTGTGATCTACTCCTACTGTATGCATCTGATTGTAATATTCATCTCACTGTATTTCGTTGTTTGTTGGCTCTGTTTGCTGACTATTGCAGCAGTTGGCTTCGGTTTGTTCACTGATTTATATATCCTTATGTACTGGTTGTGTATAAGTATGGATCATGTGTGTGTAGATCTTTTCTATGATTCAAATAGTTGAGACATATACTAATCTTTATTTTTCTTTCTTTCTTTTACATGGCACGCCTCGGAGCTAAACGAAGAGTCTCATTGTGAGACTCATCATGAGCTATAACAAAACAAGGACCTACATCTGTGTGCATCTTCATCTCCGCCCTGAAAATCCCAAATCACCGACGAAAAGACATCGCCTTTCCTTCGAGTCATCTTTACTTATTCTTTATTCTGCTTCATTTATTTGTTGTAAATTAATTGTCTAACGCTATACTAATTAATTAGCAATTAGAATAGTTAAACCCTGAATCAATAGCTAGAAATTAATTTGATCTGTTTACCTTAAGTTAATTACTTTAGGCTCGCCTCGCCTTGTTTAATAAGTTATAATAAACCGCTTAATACTCTATACTAGCATAATAAATATTGTTAGTCGAGATATTTTAAAACTGTGTTATAAATCCCCATTAATACAAAAAATAATAAATACTTCTGTTGCACAATAGATACGTTTTGTCACAATAGTCTCACATTATCATGCTAAGCAATATATACCTCTTAGGTAAAGGAATACTTGCATACATTTTTTACTCCAGGAATACATTTGCCTCTTTTGAAACTAGCCCTTATATTTTAAACAAGTCTCATAGTTTTTTTATGCCCTGTTTAAATAACTCTCAAATATGTATTTCATTAGCATAATAATTAACCCTAGGTTTGGCAGGACAACCGCAAATTAGCGGATCTTAGAGGGTGCCTAACCCCTTCCCTCTAGATTAATAAAAAGCCCTTATCCAAAATTTCATTAAGTTTAGCAGATCATTAAAAATGGAGTTAGTGTTGACTTTAACCTAAGTTGATATTTAGGTGTCCTAATTCACTCAATTAATTAGGTGGCGACTCCGCGAACCCTTAGCACTTTTAAGCACCCCTTGGCATTTAGCACCCTTTTAAGCACTATCTAACATTTTAGCATTCTTTTGCACTTTAGCATTTTTTTTTCATTATTTATCTTCTAACATTTTTATTTAAGCAGAAGCATCATTTTATTTTAGAAAATGTCGCGGCCGAAAAAAGGGCGTGACAACCATCATGGCTATATTAATATATAACCTATGAAAATTAAACCTTTGTGTTCTTTATTTTATTCTGTTGCATTTTAAACTCTTACAAAGGTTTTTCTTAAGTTTTATCTTAGTGTCGCCACGTGTGTCAGATGACGACACTGTTTCAGCATACTGTTTGTGACTGTTTGATTTTAATTAGTCCATAGTATAATCCACGGGACCCAACAAGTGGTATCAGAGCTGACACTTAACATAATAGGTGCTAAGGTCCTTTTACTTTAACTATGGATCCGGCTAATCCAAATATTGGTAGACTTCCTATTTTAGATGGATCAAACTATCCATATTGGAAAATTCGCCTAGGTTCTCATATCAAATCCATTGATGTGAGAGCATGAAGATCTATTATAAATGGATATACTGTTCTTATGCTCCCACCGGACGAGGAAGGCGACATATTACCTAAGTCTGAGGCCAAATGGAGTGTGGAAGAAACCAATAGTGCAGGCTTCAACGAAAAGGCTCTTAATGTTATTTTTAGATGGGTAGATCTTTATATATTCAAACTCATCCAAAATTGCTCAACTGCCAATGATGCTTGGGATACCTTACAAACCATTGTGAAGGTAGCTCAAGTGTTCGTAGAACGAAGCTCCGCATGCTCATGAGTAAATACGAACGATTAAGGATGGAAGAGACGGGGGATATCAAAACTTATTTTGAAAAGTTGATCGACATTTCTAACGAATGTCAAGTGTTTGGGTCTCCACTGACCAATAATCAACTTGTGGAAAAGGCACTCCGCTCTCTTCCTGAAAAGTTCAATATTAAGATATGTGCGATTGAAGAAGCCCGCAACCTTGCTACAATGGACCTCCATACGCTAATGAGCATTCTCACAACATATGAGATGAATATGGAAAACCAAAGGACATTGTATAGAGGCAAAGATGTTGCACTTCAAGCAAAATCCTTAGAGATGCAAGTCAATGAAGAGGACGAATATCTTGAAGAGATTGGGGATGGTGCTAACGTTTCCCTTCTCACTCGAAAATTCAATACGATGTTAAGAAGGATCAACGGTGACAATAATAAATATAAAACCAAAGAGCTCCAAAATTAAGGCTTCAATCCACGATTCACTAAAACCCTTCCTACAACACAGAAAGGAAAACAACTTAGGAGAACCAACTCAGACCGACCCAGGTTTGATCCCAAGCAGCTCAAAAGTGTACAATGTCATGCGTGTTCAGGATGGGGCCATTATGCCAACGAGCGCGCAAACACCTTAAGAAAAGCTGGGAAAAGTCTGTGGATTTCTCTAAGTGACGATGAAGGTGAAGAGGAAGAGAATCCAGAAATGGAGTCACGGTATCTTGACCATTTGTTTTGACGATCACCATCGGATGATGAAAATATCACGATCGTGTTGTCCTGAATGTCACAACATTTTCGGCAACATCAACGATGACATCTGCAGACCCAGTAACATCCGATAAGTATGAATTTTTTAACTATACCGATGTCAATTGTTTTAGTGGTTTTATTTCTAATTGTGAATCTGACCTTGAGACTCAAGTCTACTCGAAGGACGACATGATTAAAAAATTGCAAGAACTTTGCAAGGACTTAATTGTTGAATCCAATCAACTTGACTCAAAGGTAAAAAGTTTAACTCTTGAGAATGCAGGTTTAAAAGGCACAATAACCCGATAGAGGTTACCTTTACCAAGAATGATCTTGAACTTGGTAAGGTCAGTGCGAAGTTGGATCTGGCCGAAGCTACCTTCCGAAAGCTGAACACAGGTACTTCCAAACTAGATGAAATCATAAGTGTTAGTCAACCACAACATGTAGGTTTGGGCTACAAGAACTCCCTCAATGCGATATGCTCCAACTTGTTTGACAAAAACGAGACAATGGGCTTCATAAAAGAAAGGAATTACGTGTGTTATCACTGTAAGAAGGCTGACCATTTAAAACCTTACTGCTTTAAATTGCACAAGTCCAAGAGCAGAATGTCATAAAAAATGTTGTCTGACATTTCAGACAGCACTCGAAGCGACATTCCAGAAACCAGAAATCGCAAAAAGGTAAAGAAAGCTTGGAGACCCAGAATGAATGTGCGATGTAATGTTACTTTAACTGCTTTGAGGACTAACATTTCAAGTTCGTGGTACTTCGATAGTGGATGTTCTCGACATATGACGGGGACAAAAGAGTGTCTAAAAGACTACGAGACTCTAAATAGAGGTAATGTTACTTATGGAGGAGGTGGCAAAAGCAAAATCATAGGCAGAGGAACCTTGAATGTTCCAGGAATTTTGGCCTTGCAGAATTTCTTTCATGTCGATGGGTTAATGGCTAATCTCGTGAGCATAAGTCAATTGTCTGATGACAATCTAGAGGTGAAATTCAATAAGTATGCTTGTACAGTTACAAATGAATCTAACCAATGTGTAATGTCAGGTACAAGAACAGGCGATAATTGTTATCTTGTTGAAGAACAAGAGATTTGCAAAAATGTTAGGACGGATGACACGACCTTATGGCATCAAAAATTAGGGCATGTTAACTACCGTAACCTTGAAAGATTAATTTCTTATGAGGCTATACGAGGCATCCCTAAAATCAGTCCTAAAGATAAAACAATGATTTACGAAGACTGTCTCAAATGTAAGCAGACCCGTGTCTCCCATAATGTTGTCCAAAATGACGGACAGCATTCAGGTACGTCTCACTGTTTTCAACTTTAACATATGGATCTAATGGGTCCAATTGAGGTAGACAGCCTAGGAGGTATGCAACATTCTTATGTGATTGTGGATGACTTTTCCACGTATTCTTGGATATTATTTTTAAAGGAAAAGTCACAAACGTTTGGCATGTTCAAAATATTATACTCTAGAATAAGAAATCTATATCATTCCTCTATTTTTCGAATTAGATCCGACTATGGAAAAGAGTTTGAGAATAGTCAATTTTCTACATTTTGTGAGAAAAGGGGTATTTTCCATGAGTTTTCTGCTCCCATAACCCCATAACAAAACGGTGTAGCAGAGAGGGAGAATAGGACTTTACACGAGATGGCAAGAGTAATGCTTAGTTCTAAGAAGTTGTCTAAACGTTTTTGGGCAGAAGCTCTAAATACTGGAAGTCATATTTCCAATAGAGTCTATCTTAGGTCGGGAACTAAAATGACACCCTATGAGATACTTAATGGAAAAAAGTCCACTGTGCGCTATTTTCACATTTTTGGATGTTTGTGCTACATCTTGAATGATCGAGATCACCTAGCTAAGTTTGATTCTAAAAGTGATAAGGGGATTTTTGTAGGCTATTCTCAAAATAGTCACGCTTACCGAGTGTATAACCTTAGAACCAAAACCATACAAGAATTTGTTAACATTGTTTTCGATGACTATGCTGATCTTATAGGAAACAATTCAGAAAACAATATTATAATTACCGTGGAAGAGCCGCAGGATGCAGGAAATTCAGATGTTGCCCCAAATGTCACGACATCTGCAGGAACACCTGAAGCAGAATCGGAGGACACTGCAGTCTCGGATGAGGAAACAGAAGCTGAAATTCACGACCCAGTGCGTCGGGATCCCTCATCCAGAATCATTCAACTGGCTAAGTAATAGGAGAAGTACGTGAAGGAATGAGAACAAGAAGGAAAGAACCACTGAATTACCGAGACATGGTGAGATATGTGTGTATGTCTACCATATATCCTAAGGTAAGTCTTTCTTGTTATATATCTACCTTGGAACCTAAGAATGTCAATGAAGTACTAAAAGATAGTTGGTGGATACAAGCTATGCAAGAAAAATTAGAACAGTTCACTAGAAATGAAGTTTAGGATTTAGTTCCTCGCCCCAACAACACTAATGTTATTGGAACTAAATGGATCTTCAAAAACAAATCAGATAAATCTGGAACTATTGTGAGAAATAAGGCTAGACTAGTTGCTCAAGGATACTCTCAAGTGGAATGGATTGACTATGAGGAAACCTTTGCCCCAGTTGCTAGAATTGAGTCAATTACATTGTTGCTTGCCATAACTTGCTGTTTAAAGATCACTCTCAATCAAATGGATGTAAAAGGTGCTTTCTTGAATGGATATATTGATAAGGAAGTGTACGTTGAACAACCTAAAGGATTCAAAGATCCCCACCATCCACAATTTGTATACAAGCTGAAAAAGGTCTTGTATGGATTAAAACAAGCTCCACGTGCATGGTATGGTCGTTTAACTCAATTTCTTCTTGAATTTGGTTTCAAACATGGTGTAGCTGATTGTACACTGTTTATTAAACACCATGGAGTAGATATGATAATTGCTCAAATCTATGTAGATGACATAGTTTTTGGTTCGACCTCACAGTCCCACCTTAAGACTTTTGTCGAAGCTATGTCCTCAACATTTGAGATGAGCATGATAGGGGAATTAACTGTTTTTAGGCTTGCAGATAAAGCAAAATGAGGAGGGAATCTTCATCTCCCAAAGCAAGTATGCCAATAATTTGGTCAAGAAGTTTGGATTGGAGAATGCTAAACATATGAAGACTCCAATGGGATCAACTCAGACTATATGCAAAGATGATGTTGGGGAAAATGTCGACCCAACTTTGTATCGTTCTATGATAGGTAGTCTCTTGTATCTCACCGCGAGTTATCCTGATCTAATGTTTAGTGTGTGCTCTATTCCAAGCCTGTCCCAAAATCTCCCACTTAAATGTCGTTAAACGTGTCATCAGATATGTCGCCGACACATGTGAGTTGAGAATTTGGTATTCCAAAGACACTAATCCTAATCTAATAGGATATAGTAACTCAGATTAGACTGGTGATGTGGAGGACAGAAAGAGAACTAGTGAAGGATGTTTTTACCTTGGCAATAATTTGGTTTCTTGGTATAGTTGCAAACAAAACTGTGTTTCACTCTCAAATGCTGAATCTGAATATGTAGCAGCTGAGAGTTGTTATTCTCAATTGATATGGTTAAGACACATGTTAGACGACTATGGTTTTTCAAATAATGTCTTAGTTTTGTATTGTGATAATATGAGTGTCATTAACATATCAAAAAATCCAGTTCAGCACTCTCATACAAAACATATAGATATTTGGCATCACTTTCTAAGAGATTTGGTTGAAAAACAGCTAATGCGAATTGATTATGTTGACACACTTCATCAACTAGCTGATATCTTTACAAAAGGTTTGGATCATGAGAGATTTTCCAATTTGAAAAGCTCTCTTGGTCTCTGTTCTGTCTAAATTCGTGTTACACCCCGTAATTCAGGTCATGCATATGAGAACGTACGAAAGGAACCAAGATTTAAATTTTGGAAAGATAGGGTGACAGAATGTTTCGGACGGGGTTTAAGTCAACTTTGAGGCGGTTTATGCCCAGTTACCTTAGGAGTTCCTAGGTGTTTCAAAGGCCTAGCATGTAGTTCGTTGAGTCTAGTTCCCAACGCAACAAATCGTTCGTAGATAGGACATCGGAGTAGAAAGTTATGGAGGTTACAAGTTCAGTGCGCAATCGAGCCGAAAAGTATTTTCGATCAGGGGCCACAGCGCCGCGGCGCCGGATGCAGGGCCGCGGCGCCGGATATGCTGAAAACTCTTTGAAGTTGCAGCGCCGCGTTGCCGGAATGCAGGGCCGCGACGCCAGAAGTGCTGAAGTTCTCGGAAGTTTCAGCGCCGCAGCGCCGAGGCGGGTTTCTGCGAAATCTGGGAGAAAATCAGAAGATATTTTTTTTAAAAGGCCATGAGAGGGTGACAAGTGTCCCTCCCATCTGATTTTAGTGGGAATGCTATTTATTTGACCAAGTCTTGAAGACTTGGTCATTCCTCACAACCCACTTCTCTCTAAAAATCATCCCTCTCCATTCTCTCTAGAAATTTAAGAAGAAACCAAGGCCTAGATAAAAATTCAAAAAGGTGGAAAGAAGGAAACATGTTGACAAGCTTGTAGGAGGTTTGTGGAGGTGATTGTGGAAATAAGGCAAGTGAAATTTGTTGGACTAATTTGGGTAAACTCTAAGGTAACAATCCTTTCTCTTTTTGTTAGTAAATTGTGTTGCATGTGAGGAAGAAAGGACTTGTAGTTGTCAATGTTGCTTTTAGGTATATTTGATCGGTGTATTTTATATACACCTTTTGAGTTAGTTTTAGTCAGTCTTTTGTCCCATTTTGCACATATAAGTGTCGTATTAGGATAATTTTTCTTTCTTTTGAGTCAAAGTGGTTAAAATGGTCAAATGGCGGAAAAAGAGCAAAAAGAGGGCAAAAGAGGAGACACCAGAGCTGGAAACAGAGAAAGTGGCGAACGAGGGAAAAATCAAGACCGGCGCCGCGGCGCTTCCTGCAGTCAAAAGCAGGGCCGCGGCGCCCATCATTCAGAGAAGGTGCAGAAGATCCAGCGCCGCGGCGCCAAAAGTAGGGTCGCGGCGCCCACTATCGAAGGGCGAAGATATAAGCGCGCTCGAACCAAAGCGAGGGCGCGGCGCTACACATCCGAAGCCACGAGATGCAGCGCGCGGCGCTCGACAGCGAATATCGGGCGGCGCCGAAACAACTGACGGATTGCAGAACTTGTGCCCGGCTATGCGCAGGCCGGCGCGGAAAAATAGGTTTTCAGACGGATTTTGGGCCAGGCCTGCAGGGAAAAGTTGAGGCGGTTTTCAGCCTATAAAAGGAGAACCCTAGGCAGTTTTTGAGGGTTCCCCTTCTTGCACAACACAAGACTTTTGGCTTGGAGATTGGATACCATTAATTTAGTACTTTCTTTTCCTTTTCTTTACTTTATTTCAGTTTTTGCATGATGAACTTTGAATTAGTTCTTGTCATCTTTATGGCTAGGAACTAATTCTCTTATAGGGCTTTCCATGTTGAATTACTAGAAACTTATGTTATAAATTAATGCATGCTTATGGTTATTCTTCTTATTGAGAGATCTATCCAATAATTGAGTTGAATTCTTGGTAATTAATTGACAACTAATTATCACTATATGATTTCTAATCAGATTCTGAAAAGGGGGGATTGTGAATATGCTGTAAGTTGGGTAGACATTCTTGGATTGGGGATGAAAATACCTCAATTATTTATGTAGCGTTGATGAGAGGCTTAACAACCCTAATTTTGCGCATTGTGCGTGACGGTGAACTAGGTTTTTGTTCTTAATCCTCCTATAAAGTTATCCTTATCACCGAAAGTTAGGTAAGGTGCGATACTGGGGTTGAGTGTTTATATAACCCTAACGGGAGTATAAAACGATTTCGTAAACCTGCTTTCTCCTAAAGAAGAATACCATGAGTTAATGCATTAGTAAGTAGCATAAGCGGATAGTAAGGATACATGGAAGCCCTATTCTCATCACAACTGAAGTAAACCTTTATAGTTAAATAGCTTTTATAATTCGTAGTTATAAACAACCAATCAATCATAAATTCACCAAATAGATACTAGAAAATATATAGTTGGTAATTGGACCCTAATCCTTGTGGACGATATTCGGTCTTATCAAAGACTATACTACTTGTCACGATAACGTGCACTTGCGTTTAAAAGTGTGTGCATCTTAACGCGCATCAAGTTTTTGGCGCCGTTGCCGGGGATTAGGCATTAGTTCAATATCAATTTTATCTATTTTTAATTTCTAATTTGGTTTTTATTTTAATTTTTTTTATTTTTACGTTTTTATTTATATTTTTGAAAAGTTCGAGGTGCCGTGATTCTTTGTTGGTTTTGATTTATCTCAGGAATTTGTTAGATATGGATTTTTTCTGTCAATATGACAGAGAGCCAACCATAGAGGAAGAGAGGGAGGAGTTAAGAGAAACTATACTCAGTCTCACGAGGTACCAAAATCAGTTCATAGATGAAACAAGAATGGCCATGCAAAAGTTGGAAGCGCAAATAGCAGAGCTCGCGATCATATTCAACAGCGAAACATATGAAGAGCAATCTGAACCTGGGGTAGGCAATGAGGAAACACAATGTCAGGCAATTGACCGAGGATGCCGAATCGGGAGATAGAGAGTTCGCGTGCAGCCGCGCGCCGATGAGCGGCCGCGGCTGAGGCAATCACGAGGAGCAGTCACGAAGGTTCCGCATCCGAGCAAGCAGGAAAAAGTGGCGCCGCGCCGAGAACCGTAAACCGAAATCGGCACGGTATGGCAACCGCACTGTGTGGTGATGATACCATATCCTCAGAAATTAAAAACATGCACCCTTGACAAGCAATTCTCCAGATTCGTGGAGGTCCTCAAACAATTGCAGCTCAATATCCCGTTTGCTGAAGCATTAGAACAAATGTCGAGCTACATCAAGTTCATGAAGGATGTGCTTAGCAAAAAGAGGAGGATAGAGGATTACGAAACAGTGATGTTGACTGAGGAGTGTAGTGCCATCTTACAGAGACAGCTGCCTCAAAAGTTACAAGACCCTGGGAGCTTTACCATCACATGTACTATTGGGAAGTTTGAATGTCAGAAGGCAGCATGCGACTGGGAAGCGAGCATAAATCTGATGCCCTATCTAGTTTTCTGCAAGCTAGAAATGGGAGAAATCAGACCTACAAACATCACCTTACAGTTAGCTGACCGCTCAATTGTTCATCCGAGAGGAGTCATCGAAGATGTTTTAGTGAAGGTGGACAAGTTCATCTTCCCCGCCGACTTCGTTATCTTAGACATACAAGATAACGATGGAATCCCCATCATACTTGGCAGACCCTTCTTAGCCACAGGACAGGCGCTCATTGATGTTCACAAAGGGGAGTTGAAGCTTCGAGTAGACGAAGAAGAGGTGATTTTCAATGTTTTTCGAGCAAAGAACTTTTCCAGAGGCCAAGGATAACCGCCACCATTGATCTTAGCGAAGAAGCGATGTCACCAAAGAGTTCGGATATGATGATACGCTTGAAGAAGTACTGACCACATGGGATGATGATAGTAGAAACGATCCAGATCTGATGGAATATGCAAATTGGATGAACGCTTATGAAAAATGGGATACAAGGAAGTATGAGGAGCTTGGACAGGTACCAGAAAGATCATTACCATCCACAGAGAAGGCTCCAGAGTTAGAGTTAAAAACCCTACCAAATCATCTACAATACCAATACCTAGGTGAAGAAAAAACCTTACCAGTGATCATTTCATGCCACCTATCCACCGAAGAGATTGACAAACTGCTAAGAGTACTAAAGAATCACAAGCGGGCCATTGGATGGACATTAGCGGACATAAAAGGGATAAGTCCATCGACAGTAATGCATAAGATTCGTCTAGATGAGGAAAGCAGACCATCCATCGAAGCCCAAAGGCGACTAAACCCACACATGAAAGAGGTAGTGAGAAAGGAAATCCTAAAATGGCTCGATGCAGGAGTAATCTACCCCATATCCGACAGCACATGGGTAAGCCCAGTACAAGTGGTGCCGAAAAATGGTGGAATAACAGTGGTGACCAACGAAAGAAATGAACTCATTCCCTCGAGAACGGTCACCGGATGGAGAATTTGCATTGACTATCGCAAATTGAATAAAGCAACTAGAAAAGACCACTTCCCGTTGCCATTCCTAGATCAAATGTTGGACAAACTTGTAGGGCATAACTACTACTGTTTTTTGGATGGATACTCAGGGTATCACCAGATTGCAATAGTCCCAGAATATCAGGAAAAGACAACATTCACCTGTCCTTTTGGTACATTTGCATTCAGAAGGATGCCATTCGGACTCTGCAATGCACCTGCAACTTTTCAGAGGTGTATGATGGCAATTTTTTCAGATATGGTAGAGAGAACTATAGAAATCTTTATGGATGATTTTTCGGTCTTTGGAGCATCATTCGATGAGTGTTTAAGGCATTTAGAAGCAGTGTTAAGCCGGTGCGAAGAATCTAACCTTGTGCTAAATTGGGAAAAGTGTCACTTCATAGTATGAAGGAATCGCCTTGGGACACAAAATATCAAACCAAGGTATTGAGGTGGACAAAGCAAAAATTTCGTGATCGAAAATCTCCCACCTCCATGATCAACAAAAGAGTGAAGTTTCTGGACATGCAGTTTTATAGAAGATTTATCAAGGATTTTCAAAGGTCTCAAAGCCCCTTTCCACATTGCTAATGACGGGGTTGCCTTCGACTTCAATAAAGAATGCTTATCCGCATTTCAAACGCCAAGAAAAGCTCATTTCAAAGACCCATAGTCATTGCACCAAACTGGGAGCTCCCATTCGAACTAATGTGCGATGCAAGCGACTATGCAGTTGGAGCGGTGCTTGGACAGAGAATCGACAAGGTATTTAGATCCATTTACTATGCTAGTAAGACTCTAAACGACGCACAATTAAATTATGCAACTACTGAAAAAGAACTACTAGCTATAGTATATGCGTTTGAGAAATTCAGGTCATACTTGATTGGGAATAAAGTGATAGTATACACTGACCACTCTGCTATAAAGTACTTGATGACAAAGAAGGATGCGAAGCCTCGCCTCATCCGATGGGTCCTACTCCTACAAGAATTTGACGTAGAGATTCGTGATAAGAAAGGAACAGAGAATTCAGTTGCAGACCACTTGTCAAGACTGGAAAACACAGAGAGCCAGAACACCAAGGATGTGCAAATAAATGATCACTTTCCAGACGAACAACTGTTCCGAGTAAGTATGAATTCTAATTTACCTTGGTACGCTGACTTTGTCAACTTTCGTGCAGCTAAGGTATTACCCTGTGCTTGTCAAGACAGCAAGTGAGGAGGTTTTATTCAGAAGTAAAGCATTACTATTGGGAGGAACCGTTGTTATACAAACACTGTGCCGACCAAGTCATCAGGCGATGTATACCAGAGGAAGAGATGCACCAGGTTCTCAACCATTGCCACACCTTATCATGTGGTGGACACTTTGGGGCATCAAGAACAGCGGCAAAGGTATTGCAATGCGGATTCTATTGGCCAACACTCTTTAAGGATGCCCATACCTTTGTGCAGAGATGTGATAATTGTCAGAGAACAGGGAACATCTCAAGACGAAACGAAATGCCTTCGCAAGGGATATTGGAAGTAGAACTATTCGATGTGTGGGGAATCGATTTCATGGGGCCATTCCCGCCATCCTTTGGAAATCAATACATCCTTCTGGCAGTTGACTATGTGTCCAAATGGGTAGAAGCAGTGGCCACCAAAGAAAACGATAGTAAGACTGTTCAAAAATTCCTCCAAAAGAATATTTTCACAAGGTTCGGCACCCCAAGAGCTCTCATCAGTGACGAAGGGAGCCATTTTTGCAATAGACAGCTGAATTCATTGCTTTCCCGATATGGAGTTTACCACCGCACTACAACTGCTTACCACCCTCAAGCTAATGGGCAAGCAGAAGTATCAAATAGAGAAGTAAAAAGCATATTAGAAAAGACGGTGAACGGCTCAAGGAAAGACTGGTCTATCAAATTGGATGACGCATTGTGGGCATCTGGACAAAGATTCAAAACACCAATTGGTATGTCACCTTATAAATTAGTCTTTGGTTAAGCATGTCATTTGCCAGTAGAGTTGGAACACAGAGCATACTGGGCAATGAAGAAGTTAAACATGGATACCACGGCAGCAAGACAGAGGAGGCTACTACAGCTAAGCGAATTAGATGAATTCCGACACAATGCCTATGAGAATGCAAAGATCTACAAGGAACGAACGAAAGCATGGCACGATAAGAATTTGATACCAAAAGACTTTCAAGAAGGACAACAAGTGCTGTTATTCAACTCAAGGTTGAGATTGTTTCCAGGCAAGTTAAAATCACGTTGGACAGGACCATACACGGTGGTGAGAGTATTCCCATATGGAGCGATTGAAATAAAAGGGAGAGAGGGAGTTGCTTTCAAGGTAAACGGACAAAGGTTAAAACCTTACCTGATCAATGAAATGGAATACATGAACTTGGTAACTTCTCATACCTTAAAATAATAAGGAACTTGCGTCCGGCTAAAAGACGTTAAAAACAGCGCTCATTGGGAGGCAACCCAATGTTTTTAATTATGTTATTTCAATTTCTGTTTTTATTTTACTTTATTTTGTTCAGTCTCACGGTCTTGGGTTCTTGTGTCCATGTTATGTTGACAGGTGAAAGCCGAGGATGTGGAAGGCGAAAAACAAAGAAGCGAGAAGCGAAAAATCGCCATAAGCCATGGCGCCATTACTGTGGCCATGGCTGATAAACCGTAAGATGTTCAGAACTTTGTGTATGCGCCATTTCGTGTCAGCGGTGCCACAACTGAAAATGTGAAAATCTGGAAAACACCATGATCCGAAGGCCCACTCGCCAAACCAAAACACCAAGAATGCTCCTCCCCTCACGGAATTCAAAGTATTATCCACCACCACCATTTTAACCAAAGTTTGTAAGTGTCTATTTCTTTTACAGTCTTTGAGTCTACACACATTGGGGACAATGTGTGTTTTAAGTTTGGGGGTGTTTATTTGGGTTTTGTTTTCTTTATGTGTCATGTTAAGTTTTACTTAAGTCTTTTTGATTGTTTTTATGTTTATTTTGAGTCACCAAATTTTTTTCTTTTTGAGTCATAATTGCTGTAGTTGCTAGAAACACCTAGTGAAGTAAGGTGAAATAATGTAACGGAATTGAAGCAACTATCTAAATACTTAGGTTAGATATGCCAAAAACTCATAGAATCTGTCTATTTGGAGTTCTTGCTTGAATTACGCATACTAAATGATAAATGCTTATGTGTTATGATTGCTTGCTATTTGAGGCGAAATAGTTAGGATATGCATGTTAGGGAGATGACTCAGACATTTCTTTGATAGCCAATTCTTACCATTCTTTTCTATCCCGTACTTTAAAAATATCTCTAGTCAGCCCCATTGAGCCTAAAAATTGAAACTTCTTCTTTGACACCCTATATTCCCACAAATTGTACCATAAGTGAAAATATGAAATAGTGGAATACATTGTGTTAAAAAAGAGACAAAAAGAGTGAATAAGTCTGTGCACCCCAATACAAAAGTAATAAGAAATAGGCAAAAGCCTAAGTTTGGGGGTGCTTGTCATTATTACATACTTCACTCTCCCAAAACAAAAGAGGGAAAAGATAGAATCGAAGTGAAGGAAAGAACAAAAAGAAAAGGGAAATACTGAAAAGCTAAAGAGCTTATGGTACACAAAAATGAGCCTAAATGACTATTTTTATCAACCCCTACCTAAGCCTACATTACAACCCTTAAAAGTCCTGAAGATCTCTTTTATGCATATCCAGGATTAGTGGAGAATAGCAAGTAAGCATGTCATAGGAATTTTTGAATTTATATGCATGATTTAGTATATTGACTTCCATTAAAGCATGATAAATATGAGTTTGCGAAATATCTAGCTTCATGTGCTTAGTGTGCTGAAATTTCATGCTATATGTTCCTGCATATTATTTTGCTAACCTTCATGTTTTTCTAGTTAACACTAATGCAGCAAAAGTGATCAATGGCAGTGAGTCTTTTTATTTTTTGTTCTTTGAGTCTTTTGTTTTATTTCTTTCTTTTGATCTTTGCTCGAGGGCGAGCAAAGGTTAAGTTTGGGGGTATTTGATCGGTGTATTTTATATACACCTTTTGAGTTAGTTTTAATCAGACTTTTGTCCCATTTTGCACATATAAGTGTCGTATTAGGATAATTTTTCTTTCTTTTGAGTCAAAGTGGTTAAAATGGCCAAATGGCGGAAAAAGAGCAAAAAGAGGGCAAAAGAGGAGACGCCAGAGCTGGAAACAGAGAAAGTGACGAACGAGAGAAAAATCAAGACCGGCCATGCGCCATCATTCGAAGAAGGTGCGAAGATCCAGCGCGCGGCTGCGAACGCGGCGCCCACTATCGAAGGGCGAAGATATAAGCGCGCTTCTCGAACGACAAAGCGGGGCGCGGCGCCTACACATCCGGAAGCCGGGAGATGCAGTGCGCGGCGCCCTCGCACAGCGAATATCAGTCATTGGCGCGAAACAACGGCGGATTGCAGAACTTCCAGCGCGCTGCTCGCAGGCCGCAGCGGAAAAAATAGGTTTTGACGGATTTTGGGCCAGCTGCGAGGAAAAGTTGAGGCGGTTTCGGCTATAAAAGGAGAACCTAGGCGGTTTTGAGGTTCCCCTTGCACAACACAAGACTTTTGGCTTGGAGATTGGATACCATTAATTTAGTACTTTCTTTTCCTTTTCTTTACTTTATTTCTTTTGCATGATGAACTTTGAATTAGTTCTTGTCATCTTTATGGCTAGAACTAATTCTCTTATAGGCTTTCCATGTTGAATTACTAGAAACTTATGTTATAAATTAATGCATGCTTATGGTTATTCTTCTTATTGAGAGATCTATCCAATAATTGAGTTGAATTCTTGGTAATTAATTGACAACTAATTATCACTATATGATTTCTAATCAGTTACGAAAAGGGGATTGTGAATATGCTGTAAGTTGGATAGACATTCTTGGATTGGGGATGAAAATACCTCAATTATTTATGTAGCGTTGATGAGAGGCTTAACAACCCTAATTTTGCGCATTGTGCGTGACGGTGAACTAGGTTTTTGTTCTTAATCCTCCTATAAAGTTATCCTTATCACCGAAAGTTAGGTAAGGTGCGATACTGGGGTTGAGTGTTTATATAACCCTAACGGGAGTATAAAACGATTTCGTAAACCTGCTTTCTCCTAAAGAAGAATACCATGAGTTAATGCATTAGTAAGTAGCATAAGCGGATAGTAAGGATACATGGAAGCCCTATTCTCATCACAACTGAAGTAAACCTTTATAGTTAAATAGCTATTATAATTCGTAGTTATAAACAACCAATCAATCATAAATTCACCAAATAGATACTAGAAAATATATAGTTGGTAATTGGACACTAATCCTTGTGGACGATATTCGGTCTTATCAAAGACTATACTACTTGTCACGATAACGTGCACTTGCGTTTAAAAGCGTGTGCATCTTAACGCGCATCAATATTGCATGTAGGAAATATGATTTTGGATTTGAAAGGATGGATAAGAATGATATGTGAACATGTTATAGCCAAGATACTATCTTAAAACTTATTGGGTTATTTAATTTGTATTGTGGGGCAGAATTTTACACGTCCAAGTTAGGCGTGTAATCCCCTTGTAATTGCTGAATTGTTGGGCCTTAAATGTGGCGTTTAGTAGTTGAATTCGAGCCTTGAAAAGGTGGAAAAGTATGTAGAAACAAAGGAGGTGCTGTCCAATTTCCCGTAGAATAAGGGACTTTTCAATTAGAATGTTCTACGTTGAAGCTAGAAGCTAATGGACGTATTATGGTCATTATAGGTTGACATAATACGAGCGGTATATTGGACTTGCGAGTGGATTGACCCGAAGAGGTATGTGGAACTTTCCTATCTCTTGAGCATGAATAGTTTTACTTATATAGTACGGTAGACGTACAATACTTTGATATCCTTTACTTATTTAAGAATAGCCAAGTTGGGCGAGTTAGGAGATTTACCCACTTCTTTAAAAGTATTAAGGATGTCTTAAGTTTTCTAAGTTAAGGGACTTGAAGTGTTTTAAGTATATGATACTTGTTTCGTTTAAAAACATAAGTCCCTTGGATATAGGAAAATGTAATTGACTAAGGTATAAGGTTAATATAACGACTTTATGGGAAGTTGGTTATATTAGCTTTATGGAAAGTTAAAAGGAGAGATTTACGTTAAGTAAGATAAGCAAGGACAAGTGACTTGATGCTATGGTTGTTAGTATCTTGGAAGTGTTATATGAAAAGGAGTCTTTTTTTTAAAAGAGTAGAAGTATGTAGTACTTTGGGTTAAATTCCCGGATTCTTTTATTAAGAAATGTTAGTGCCTTAAGTAAACTAAAATGAGAGGGTTTATGAACAAGACTAATAAGAAGTTAGGGGATTTCTTTGTTACACCTCGTAAGTTAAGACAAAGATTTAGAACGTCATTAAGGATTGAGATTTCCAATTTTCGAAATTACATATATTTTACGTGCTAATACGGATTAATTTTTGGCAATGACGAATGTGACGCCGGAAATCTCTTTAGAAATGGTGGTATAAATAAATAAATATTTTTCCGTTATGAGTTAGTAAGGTATTTAAGGTACGATGATAAGAAATTAAGGCAATGATAAATTAGATTAAAAGAAGTGGGGTTGATTTAGTTAAATAAATACTTAGAGGGGGCAAAGTGTGGCATTTAAGGGGGCTATGTGTATTATAAAAAATCTGAAAATTCCCTAAATAACTATCCTAACTAGTTCTTCTTCTTCCACACAAGAACACACTTATTCTCCTCCTTCTCTCCCCCCTACTTGATCGAAAATTCCCCCATTTCTTTGCAAGAAAATTTAGCTTGTTACTCCATCTTCTTGGGTTAAATTGTCCCACCATTTTGAGGCGAAATTATCACCCCAAAACAGTGGGTTCTCGGCATTCTGGCCGAATTTTAGGGCTGTGGATTCTCAAATTTTGGACAAGTTTTTTTGGAAGAAAAATATGTTAGAATGATGGGTTAATATTGTAGAATGGTTGCATGTTAATTTGGAGTGGAAAGAAGTGAGAAATTAGAGAGAAATCGACGAAGCAGTGGGCTGATTTCGGGACTGTTGGGCAGATTTTTTATTCTACTTTGGAGAGGGATATCTCCTAGCATATTAGGATTTTTTGGGTGTTTCAAAAGCCTAAAGTGAAGTTCGTCGAGTCTAGTTTCCAACGCAACAAACCTCTCGTCGATAAGACACTGGAGTAGAGAGTTATCGACGTTACAAGTTCAGCTGACGAAGCAGTGGCTAAAAATCTGGACAGTCACGTTTTTGGGAGTGTTTTGGACGAATTCGAGGTATAAAATTCTTCTTTTATAGTTTAATGACATTGCATGTTGTTGTAGTTGAAGATATGAATTGGTGTTAAGATGGAATTGGAAATATGAAATGCATGTGATTGTATTAAGGATATATACACCGATTTAGAACCTATTCTTGACGTACGTTGGAATTGAGTAATTGTGTTGGTATGTTATTACTAATTGCATGTGAAAATTTAGATGAAACCTTGATGTTTAAAGTTAAAGTTGTTAATTGAAGTTGTTGGGAGATTAATTGGAAAGTAAGGAATTTTGGAAAAAGCTTTGGAATTGTAAAATGTTGATATGACCGGAAAGTTGATAGAAATTGTTGAAAATTTCGATAATGTATTACGGACTGAATTAGTGTGTGAATATAAGTTACTACATGCATATTTATTGAGGCAATTATCTATACATGCCTCGAAAGGATTAAAGTATAGAAAAGTGTTAAATTCACATTCTTGAATTGACGATGTCGTTAAGAGATTGGATTGCCCCATGATAATTCTAACGTGACTAAATGTGTCACGACACCTGGGCACCCCGTTCAGGTAAACATCAGAGAATAGCAGCGGAACATACACAACATAAACACATGTGTAACAATAAAACATCTCAGGCTAGCCGATAAGGCCGCCTTCCAATATATATAACAAAAACAAAAGTACAACATCAGTTCTTACAGCCCAACACCTATGTGAATACAGACCTCTAGGAATAATAACTGTGGCGGGACAGGGCCCCGCCATACCCCTGAATGTACATACAATCTACAACACCAGGGAAAAGACTGTACCAAAAGAGACAAGCCTCCGGATAAATGGAGCCTCTGACGTCTGATAAGTGATCCTAAGAATGAGGATCCACCGCTTACCACTTTCTGCGCAAAGATGACGCAGGCCAGGAAGGGTCGATTACACAATATGTACCAAGTATGTAAAATCGGAAAATCGAATTACATCATAAGTCTAAATCAAAGCCGGAGACATGTATGATAATCAAAATACAGTACACTGTGCCTTACTAACAATGAGAGTAAAAAATAGGTGTATACTTACAACGAAAAATAGGATTGGAATCCTACTCCTGGGACTATTTCACCCGCATAGGTCCAGTGGACCTGCGTGAGGTATTCCTCACATGGGACTATTCCACCCGCATAAGCCCTTACGGACTCGCGCAGGTATTCCTCGCATAGGCTGGACCCGCCCGCATGGGACTATTTCACCCGCATAAGCCCTTACGGACTCGCATGAGGTATTCCTCGCATCGTGGGTAGCAAATCCACGGAAATATACAATGCCACAATCCCGGGGAATGACCCCGCAACGAATAACATATCACTAGCCCAAATCCGGCTATCACACATAACATAAGCACCACCGGCTTATCATACAATATGTAAGCAAGTTAAGAAATCCCCTAACTTCTTACTATCCTTGTTTATAAACACTCTCATTTTAGTTTACCTAAGGCACTAACATGTCTTTTATAAAAATCCGGGAATTTAACCCAAGTACTACGTACTTCTACACATTAAAACAATGACTCTTTTTAGTAGAAAACTTCCAAGATACTATTAATCCTTAGTATCAAGTCCAAATTACATTTCAAGGTAAGTCACAACACCCTTAGAAATAAAGTTAGGTTTCTAAATCAAGTGACTCATTTTCTTATAAAACCTTAGGCAATTGATACCTTAAAATCGAATTGCCTTCCGTTAAATCAAGCCATTTATCTTTCCATAAAGTCAATATAACCAACTCCCCATAAAGTCGTCATATTCACTTTATACCTTAGTTAAGTACAATTTCCTATCCAATGGACTTATATGTTTAAAACGAAACAAGTATCACATACTTTAAAACTCTTCAAGTCCCTTAACTTTAATAAAACTTTAAGACATCCTTAATATTTTCAGAGAAGTGAGTTAATCTCCTAACTCACCCGACTTGGCATTTCATAAAGCTAGTAAAGAATGTCAAAGTCTTGTAAGTCTACCGTACTATATACGTGAAACTAGTCATGCTCAAAGATAGGAAAAGTTCTACATACCTCGCCGGGTCAAACCACTTGCCAAGTACAAAGTCCCGCCCGTAGTATGTCAACCTATAATATTCACAAAAAATCTATTAACGCCTCACTTCAAACGTAGAATATTATAAGTGTTAGTCTCCAATTTCTACGGAAAATCGGACAACACCTCCTTTGTTTTTACTAACTTTGCCACCTTTTTCAAGGCCGAATACAATAACCAAACACGCCACATTTAAGGCACAATCAATAGCAATTAATCAAAAGGAGATTACACGCCTACTAGACGTGTAAAATTCCGCCCCACAAACGATAACAATCTAATACAACTACAAGTCCAAATTCGGCCACAATGAGTTCAACAATACCAATTCTTATTCAATTTCCATTTCAATCCAAATTGGTAGCATAATATGATATCAAGTCACATTTGGTTATAACTACCATAATCTTCAAGTCAATAACATGCGACGATTCTAACAACGATTAAATTGTAATCCAACGTAGTCATGGCTTACATTACATTTCAGATTTCCAAGGCTAAAATCAATCCATAGTCCTTATAACTTCAATATAACAACTTCATGCTAGCAACATACAAAGATAACAACAACAACATAAATAATCTTGTAATACTTTCAAAGAACAAGATTATACCTCAATGATTCTTAATCCAACTCCAATCCGAAGTCGCTCCTTAGTAGTTTATAGCCTCACCAAGACACTTCAATCCGCTTGTTGAGACCCTTAGAACAACACCAACAAATATCCTTCAAATCTCCAAACAAAGCCTAGAAAGACAACTAGGTTTTCGTTTTGCGACTAACCCGTAAACAATCTTTTTCCAAGATTTTTCTATTGAGATATGTTTACAATACACCTAAGAACCTTGGTTTAAAGTGGGGAGCTAAAAGAACAAGGAGCAAAGATTTTTCCTTTTTCTTTGAAGAGAACCCGAGAGAAATGTGCCTATGTTCTTCAATTATTTTCAAGAATTTGCTAAGTGTTGGCACTAGTAGTGCTACTAGTAGTAATATAAAGGGTCATGGAGGGACAAGATGCAACCATTTGGGTGGTTAGGATGAAGTCTTACAAAAAAATCAAGACTAATTGACCTTTGACTTAGTCAACATTCTCATGCTACACAAGTTGCAAGACTTGTCTTGCAACAAAGGTCCAATGACCCTCTTGCCCTTGCACATTTCGACCAAGGCATCACATAAGGGGGGTGACACGTGTCGCCCTCCCATTGGTCATAGTAATACGTTTTCCGACAATTTCATAATTCCGATAAATTTTTATAAGTCTCAGATCTTAACACTTGTGAGTTCTTACGTACGATCTTAAGACATGTCCTGTAAATACGGGGTGTAACATTCTTCCCCCCTTAGAAACATTCGTCCCCGAATGTTCTTTCGGAGTCAAACTTAATTAGCGACATAGTTTCCTTTCACAACCCCGACATACCCAAAAATGCCACACATGGCCACATAAAAGCATTTAAGCAAAAGAGATACATCAATTAAAACTTGACAAGTAAGAGAAGATGAATTACCTGAAGGTATAGGAAATAAGTGAGGATACTTCCTCAACATGTCCTCCTCCGCTTCCCAAGTCATCTCCTCCCGGTTGTCATTTCTCCACAGGACTTTGACGGAAGCTACATCTTTGGTCCGCAGTCGCCTGACCTGGCGATCGAGTATCGCTATGGGACTCTCCTCATACGATAACCCCTCACACTGGACCTCACCGTAGGGAAAACTCATTGGATCTCTCGATACACTTCCTCAACATAGAAACATGGAAGACCGGATGTACCGCCTCTAACTCACGATGGTAGATCCAACTCATAGGCAACCTTGCCCACTCTACAGACGATCCGGTAGGGCCCAATGTACCTTGGTGAGTTTCCCTTCTTAGAATCTCATCACACCGCCATGGGTGACACCTTCAAGAAGACCCAATCGCTCACGAAACTCCAAATGCCGACGCCGATTATCCGCGTATGACTTTTGCCGACTACGAAGCCGCTATCATCTCTGGATAAGCTTCACCTTATCCACTGCTGTACCAAGTTCGCCAACTAACTGCACCTCGCCCACGTCGAACCAACCGATCGGTGACCTGTATTTCCGCCCATATAAAGCCTCGTATGGCGCCATCTGTATACTGGAATGGTAGTTGTTGTTATAAGCAAACTCCACCAGAGGCAATTGATCCTTCCAGCTACCACTGAAATCAATCACGCAGGCTCGCAGCATATCCTCAGTGTATGCGGATAAGACGCTCGCTGCCGTCGATCCCGAGGATGAAATGTTGTACTGAGACTCACCTGTGTCCCTAAACCCTTCTGGAAAGACCTCCAGAAGTTAGTCGTAAATTGGGCTCCCCTATCAGATATAATCGACACCGGGACACCATGCAGCCTCACAATCTCTCTGATGTACAATCTGGCATAGTCCTCACCAAAACGTCGCCATTTGGAAGGAAATGGGCTGATTTCGTCAGCCTGTCAACAATAACCCAAATGGAGTCGTACTTCCTCTGAGTACGAGGTAACCCTGTAACAAAGTCCATGTTGATCATCTCCCACTTCCAAGTCGGAATCTCAATAGACTGCAATAATCCACTGGGCCTCTGGTGCTCGACCTTAACCTGTTGGCAATTAGGACACTGTGCAACAAAACCTGCCACGTCCCTCTTCAGGCCATCCCACCAATACAACCATCTGAGGTACTGGTACATCTTGGTCGACCCCGGATGAATAGAATATCGAGCGCTGTGTGCCTCCCCCAGAATCTGCTGACGAAGTCCTGACACATCGGGAACACACAACCGGCCCTCAAATCTCAGCACCCCATCAGGCGCTACCTCGAATAGACTCTTCTCCTCCCGAAGAGCTGCATCTCGATACCGTACCAACACTGGGTCCTCAAACTGTCGCCTCTTCACCTCATCAACGATGGAAGACTCGGCAACCTCACGAACCCGTACCCCACTATCGTCGGTATCGATCAAACGAACCCCAAGGCTCGCTAACTGGTGGATCTGACGGACCATGTCCTGTCTCTCTGGTTGTACCTCTGACAGGCTCCCCATCGATCTACGACTCAAGGCATCAGCAACTACGTTGGCCTTCCCCGGATGGTATAGAATATCAACATCATAATCTTTCAAAGAACTCTAACCACCGCCTCTGTCTCGAGTTCACTCCTCTGCCTGAAGATATACTGGAGGCTCTTGTGGTCTGTATAAATATCCACATGAACCCCGTACAAATAATGCCTCCAAATCTTCAAGGCATGAATAACCGCGGCCAACTCTAAGTCATGGGTAGGGTAATTCCTCTCATGCTTCCGTAACTGCCGGGAAGCATAGGTTATAACCTTGTCGTGCTGCATCAAAACACACCCTAACCCGATACCCGAGGCATCACAATAGATCATGTACCCGTCTAACCCCTCAGGAAGAGTAAGAACTGGAGCTGTAGTCAACCTTTCCTTCAGCAACTCGAAACCCTTCTCTCAAGCCTCTGTCCACTGGAACTTGGCTGCCTTCTGAGTTAGCCTAGTCAACGGTCTTTGAAATCAAGCAACCGCTCCACAAACCTACGATAATAACTCGCCGATCCTAAGAAATCTGCGCACCTCGGTCGGAGTAGTAGGTCTCGGCCCAAGACTTGATCGCCTCAATCTTCGCCGTATCTACCGAACACCATCACCCAATAATATGCCCGGGAATGCCGAGGCAACAAAACTCACACTTGGAGAACTTGGCGAATAACTGCCGGCTCCGGAGAATCCCAAGTACAATCCTCAAGTGATCTGCATGCTCCTGCTCTGTCCGTGAATACACCAGGATGTCATCAAATCCATAAATACCGCTGGAGCGTTGGTCAAACCGAAAGACATAACCCTAAACTCATAGTGCCCATATCGGGTCCTGAATGCAGTCTTTGGGATATCTGCCTTTCGAACTCGAACCTGATGATAACCAGACCGCAGGTCTATCTTGGAGAAACACCTCGCACCCTGCAACTGGTCAAACAAATCATCAATCCTGGGGAGGGGGTACCTATTCTTAATGGTTACCTTATTCAGCTGTCTGTAATCAACACACATACGCAGCGTCCCATCCTTCTTCTTTACGAACACAACCGGCGCTCCCCAGGGAGATACACTAGGCCTGATAAAGCCCTTCTCTAGCAAGTCTTTGGTGGTCCTTCACTCCTCAACTCGGCGGTGCCGTCACATGGCGGAATGGAAATAGGTCGAGTGTGCATCGGCGTGTCAATACAAAACTCAATCTCCTCTCGGGAGGATGCGGAAAGATCATGCAGGAACACATCCGAAACTCCCTAACCACCGTGCGATCAAGAATCGGTACCTCGGCCTCTGTATCAAATACGAACGGATGATAGATGTACCCTTACGCACCATCTTCCTAGCCTTGAGGTAAGAAATAAACCTACCCGCCGGCGTCTTTGTGTTGCCCTCCACTCGATAATCGGCTCGCCAGAAACTGAACCGAACCAACTCGCCTACGATCAACGTTGGCATAACAAGAAGCCAACGATCCATACCCATAATGACATCAAAATCGTATCTCCGTTATATCAAAGTCCGACGATCGTAAATATAAACGGAAAACCTCAGACACCCGCGGCTAACACCAATCTCCCATGGCGTAGCTACCTCAAAAGGCTCTATCGACTCCGGCTCTATCCCGATTCTACCCGCAATAAGAGGGGACACATAGGACAAGGTAGAACCTGGATCTATCAAAGCATAAACATCACAGTCTGAAATCAATAATGTACCTGTGACGACGTCAGGGGAAGCCTCCTGATCCTGGCGGCTGGCTAGAGAATATATGCGGTTCTGTGGACCGCTAGAACTAGAACCACCACCTCGACCTCTACCGCGGCCTGCCTGTCCGTGAGTACCCTGCCCTCCGGGGCGCATAACCACAGAAGGAGAAGAAGACCCAGCAACTGATCCCGTTGGGTCTTTGCACCACTCATCGCCTGACGGACAATCTCTCTTCAAATGGCCCAGCTGGCCACAAGAGTAACAACCTCCTGCAGGAACACGACACTCGCCTGGGTGAGATCTACCGCATCGAGCACACCGAGATGTGGGTGGTCTCGATCGGCGAGGATCTCTGCCTCCCTGAAACCCCGAAGCCACGAGCCCGCTCGCTCCTCGAATGACCTTGATCGGACCTCCCGCCGAAAAACCGTGACGAGCACTCTGTCGACCGGAAAGTGGACACTGTCTGCCGAGGCCGCCCGCCTCAATCGCCGAGACCACGATGTCACGGCCTCTTGGGCCGCTCGTCAATCTGGTCCTCCCTCTCTCTATCCTCTATCCCCCGTGCAAAGGCATGCATCCTAGCAATGTCCATACCGGGCTGAAGAGCCACCCCCAAGCATGCTGTAATCATATGACGGTCTAGCCCCATCACATATTGATGAACTATATCCGCCATGTCAGCTACAATAGTGTAAGCATGCCTGGCCAAGGAGTCAAACTCCAGGCTGTACTCTCTAACAGTCCTCCCATTCTTCCTCAAGGTCAAGAATCTGTCTACCCGGGCTCTCCTCATCTCGGGAGGCAAAAAGTGATCCATGAAGGCCTCTGTAAACTCCTCCCAAACAGCTGGAAGAGCATCATTACCTCTCGAAAGCAACCACGACTCAAACCAGTTCAACGCAATATCGCGCAACCGGTACGAGGCTAGCGTAACAGACTCTGTCTCTGAAGCCCTAAGAACCTGCATGGTCCGCTGTAGCTGCCGAATGAACTCCTGTGGATCTTCATCAGACCTCGAACCATAAAACTCAGGTGGATGACATCCCAGAAAATCCCTAATCCGAAATCGGCTCACAGGGTCGCCGCTCTGCCGCTCGACTACTATATCTTGGTCAATAATCGGACTGCTACCCGTAGTCTCTATACTCGGACCGGCCGGGCGAATCGAGGCTCGCACGGAACCTCTGAGCTACCGCCGCCTCGCCTCTAACACCGCCGGGCGTGGTGAACTCGCCGACCGCTTACTACCTCGTGCATAGTCTATGCTCGAGCCCGTAACCTCTCGAGTACCGCTAGCGCCTCCTCACGCGCCTTTGCCCTTCGGGGCCCTTCCCGCGAGGCATAATCATTTCATAAAAGTAGGTTAGAGAGGATTCAACCTAATAGGACGACTCTCGCACGATCTCGGAGAGAGAAGAATGAAACCAATCCTAAATGTCCTGACTTCACGATTATAGATGTGGTGCACAACACACCGATAATCAAGACTTACTAGACACGGTTTGTAGACACTTTCCGAGGACTAACCGCTGATACCACTTTTGTCACGACCCGACCGGGCCGCCATCGTGCCCTACCAGGCACCTGCCTGTAAACATCAGAGAATAGCGGAACATACACAACATAAACACATGTGTAACAATAAAACATTTCAGGCTAACCGATAAGGCCGCCTTCCAATATATATAACAAAAACAAAAGTACAACATCAGTTCTTACAATGACCAACCATGTGAATACTGACCTGCAGGAATAATAACTGTGGCGGGACAGGGCCCCGCCATACCCCTGAATGTACATACAATCTACAACACCAGGGAAAAGACTGTACCAAAAGAGACAAGCCTCCGGATAAATGGAGCCTCTGACGTCTGATAAGTGATCCTAAGAATGATGATCCACCACCGCTACCCTTTCTGCGGCATGACGCAGCTCGAGGAAGGGGTCGATTACCTGATATGTACCAAGTATGTAAAGCGGAAAATCGTAATTACATCATAAGTCTAAATCAAAGCCATGCGGCGTATGATAATCAAAATACGAACTAATCGTGCCTTACTAACAATGAGAGTAAAAAATAGGTGTATACTTACAACGAAAAATAGGATTGGAATCCTACTCCTGGGACTATTTCACCCGCATAGGTCCAGTGGACCTGCGTGAGGTATTCCTCGCATGAGACTATTCCACCCGCATAAGCCCTTACGGACTCGCATGAGGTATTCCTCGCATAGGCTGGACCCGCCCGAATGGGACTATTTCACCCGCATAAGCCCTTACGGACTCGCATGAGGTATTCCTCGCATCGTGGGTAGCAAATCCACGGAAATATACAATGCCACAATCCCGGGGAATGACCCCGCAACGAATAACATATCACTAGCCCAAATCCGGCTATCACACATAACATAAGCACCACCGGCTTATCATACAATATGTAAGCAAGTTAAGAAATCCCCTAACTTCTTACTATCCTTGTTTATAAACACTCTCATTTTAGTTTACCTAAGGCACTAACATGTCTTTTATAAAAATCCGGGAATTTAACCCAAGTACTACGTACTTCTACTCTTTAAAACAATGACTCTTTTTAGTAGAAAACTTCCAAGATACTATTAATCCTTAGTATCAAGTCCAAATTACATTTCAAGGTAAGTCACAACACCCTTAGAAATAAAGTTAGGTTTCTAAATCAAGTGACTCATTTTCTTATAAAACCTTAGGCAATTGATACCTTAAAATCGAATTGCCTTCCGTTAAATCAAGCCATTTATCTTTCCATAAAGTCAATATAACCAACTCCCCATAAAGTCGTCATATTCACTTTATACCTTAGTTAAGTACAATTTCCTATCCAATGGACTTATATGTTTAAAACGAAACAAGTATCACATACTTTAAAACTCTTCAAGTCCCTTAACTTTAATAAAACTTTAAGACATCCTTAATATTTTCAGAGAAGTGAGTTAATCTCCTAACTCACCCGACTTGGCATTTCATAAAGCTAGTAAAGAATGTCAAAGTCTTGTAAGTCTACCGTACTATATACGTGAAACTAGTCATGCTCAAAGATAGGAAAAGTTCTACATACCTCGCCGGGTCAAACCACTTGCCAAGTACAAAGTCCCGCCCGTAGTATGTCAACCTATAATATTCACAAAACGTCTATTAACGCCTCACTTCAAACGTAGAATATTATAAGTGTTAGTCTCCAATTTCTACGGAAAATCGGACAGCACCTCCTTTGTTTTTACTAACTTTGCCACCTTTTTCAAGGCCGAATACAATAACCAAACACGCCACATTTAAGGCACAATCAATAGCAATTAATCAAAAGGAGATTACACGCCTACTAGACGTGTAAAATTCCGCCCCACAAACGATAACAATCTAATACAACTACAAGTCCAAATTCGGCCACAATGAGTTCAACAATATCAATTCTTATTCAATTTCCATTTCAATCCAAATTGGTAGCATAATATGATATCAAGTCGCATTTGGTTATAACTACCATAATCTTCAAGTCAATAACATGCGACGATTCTAACAACGATTAAATTGTAATCCAACGTAGTCATGGCTTACATTACATTTCGGATTTCCAAGGCTAAAATCAATCCATAGTCCTTATAACTTCAATATAACAACTTCAAGCTAGCAACATACAAAGCTAACAACAACAACATAAATAATCTTGTAATACTTTCAAAGAACAAGATTATACCTCAATGATTCTTAATCCAACTCCAATCCGAAGTCGCTCCTTAGTAGTTTATAGCCTCACCAAGACACTTCAATCCGCTTGTTGAGACCCTTAGAACAACACCAACAAATATCCTTCAAATCTCCAAACAAAACCTAGAAAGACAACTAGGTTTTCGTTTTGCGACTAACCCGTAAACAATCTTTTTCCAAGATTTTTCTATTGAGATATGTTTACAATACACCTAAGAACCTTGGTTTAAAGTGGGGAGCTAAAAGAACAAGGAGCAAAGATTTTTCCTTTTTCTTTGAAGAGAACCCGAGAGCAATGTGCCTATGTTCTTCAATTATTTTCAAGAATTTGCTAAGTGTTGGCACTAGTAGTGCTACTAGTAGTAATATAAAGGGTCATGGAGGGACAAGATGCAACCATTTGGGTGGCTAGGATGAAGTCTTACAAAAAAATCAAGACTAATTGACCTTTGACTTAGTCAACATTCTCATGCTACACAAGTTGCAAGACTTGTCTTGCAACAAAGGTCCAATGACCCTCTTGCCCTTGCACATTTCGACCAAGGCATCACATAAGGGGGGTGACACGTGTCGCCCTCCCATTGGTCATAATGTCGTTTTCCGACAATTCCATAATTCCGATAAATTTTTATAAGTCTCAGATCTTAACACTTGTGAGTTCTTACGTACGATCTTAAAACATGTCCTGTAAATACGGGGTGTAACAAAATGATTGACTAACATGAGAGGTAAGTGTATAAATTCCCTTGGTTATTGAAGTTGATAAATTGAATGTTTAGATAATTTTGACTACATATGGAAATGGTAGTGGTTATTAGTTTAATTTGGATCATTGGTTTGAATTGGATTGTTGGTTGATTGGATTGTAGCTGGAGTTGAATTGTTGGTTGATTTGGATTATTGGAAAATTGTGGATACGCACATAAACAAAGGAAATGCTGCCCAATTTTTTTTGTAGAAATAAGGGAGCCTTTAACATATAACTTACATTAGGAACCATAGAATTGACGAGCATGTTGTTCCTTATCATAGGTTGAAGTACTAGACGAGGAATACTTTAATACCAAGTTGATTAGTTTGCCTAAGAGGTATGTAAGACCTTTCTATCTTTCTTTTGGCATGATTTTTAGTAAAGTACGACGGACGTACTTAACTCCTACCAGTTCAGTTTTAAAAATGATTATTTACTAGTTATGGTTTCAGTAACAGAGTTTATGGTAGTAATGTTGTTGAGAGTCACAAAATGATTTTAGCTGCATACAGTTGCTCATGATATCTACTCGTGCTAAGTGTTACTATTTCATTCCACTGAGTCCCGGGCCAGATCATGATCGTGCACAGCCAGATACAGATTTCACCGAGTCTCTCACTAGAGGGCCGAGACACGTATATATATACAGATTACATCGTGTCCCTCATTAGAGGGCCGAGACATGTTACGCGCCGTCTGATTCCATCGAGTCCTCCATAGAGGCGAGACATGTTTCTGATTTTATATACGCATGAGCACGATGTTTTATGATTCAAGATACATGATATGCTTTGACATGATTCTCGCTTTATAGCGGTTTGATGACTCTCTGTTTTACTTGGTACAGTTGTTAATCAGTTTTACAGTATTTTATGTTTTACATACTCAGTACATTATCTCATCGACCCCTTCCTGAGTGCGTTCATGCCCACAGGTTCAGGAGTTCAGATAGGTGACCCTCCAGTCTAGGATTCTGTACAGCAGTTGGAGAGCTCCTTTGTTCCGGAGCCAGCTATTTTTGGTACAGACCTTTATTTTTCAAACTTATGCATATTTTGGGCACGACGGGGTCATGTCCCGTCATATGTCAGTATTACTCTCTTAGAGGTCTGTAGACAGTTGTGGGTTGAATGTTTGTACTTCGTTTTTGGGTTTTGATGTCGTTATTTAGTAGCAGCCTTGCCGGCTTGCGTATTTGACTTATGCCTTTGTGCGCATGATGTGGTTGGTGGCAGCCTAGTCGGCTAGCCTATTATGACTGTTGTTTTGTTGTTGTTTTGGCAGCCTTGTCGGCTCGCCCGTTTTTAGGGATATGTGGTAAAAGCAGCGTTGTGCTGCCGAAATTTATGTAGACATCTGCAGTAATTGGATTAAGAGTGACAAGTCAGCAATGACGTCCAATTAGGACGTTAATCACGGCCCGTCGGGTCGGGTCGTGACATTCTTAACTTACTTATGGTATGTATGATAAGCTGGTAGTGCTTATGTTATGTATGGTAAGCTGGTAGTGCTTATGTTATGTATGGTAAACTGGTAGTGCTTATGTTATGTATGACGGCCGGTTGAGCTAGGGTAAGAGTATAAATGCGGGGCAAACCCCCAAGACGTTATACCACCTTTTCTAGGGTAAGAGTATAAATGCGGGGTAAACCCCCAAGACGTTATACCACCTTCTGAGTATGATTGCGGGGTAAACCCCCAAGACATTATACCACTCCATGGATTTGCTACCCATGAAGCGAGGAATACCTCATGCGGGCGGATACAGTCTATGCGAGGAATATCTCATGCGGGTCCACACGACCTATGCGGGTGAAATAGTCCCAGGAGTAGGATTGCTTAATGATACTACGGGCGGGTGGCCCTACTTTGATCATGAGCCTCCTATTTATATGCAGTAAAGTATACTCTTATTTACTCTCATTGTTAGTAAGGCACAGTGAACCGTAATTTGATTATCATACATGTCTCCGGCTTTATTTTTAGACTCATGACGTGATTACAGTATTTTCCAGTTTTACATACTTAGTACATATGTGATCGACCCCTTCTCTGGCTGCGTTCATGCCGCAGGTAGGGGTAAGCAGGTGGTGGATCCTCATTCTTAGGATCACTGATCAGGTGTCAGAAGCTCCATTCCTCCGGAGGCTTGTCTTTTTGGTACGGTTTTCCCTGATGTTGTAGATATTATGTACATTCAGGGGTATGGCGGGGCCCTGTCCCGCCACTGTTGTTATTCCTAGAGGTTTGTAGTCACAGTTGTGGTTTGGGCTGTAAGAACAAAGTTGTACTGTCTTACTTTGTTTATGTATATTTTATTGAAGGCGGCCTTATCGGATAGCCTGTGATGTTTATTGTCTAAACCTGTTTATGTGTTGTGTATGTTCCGCTGCTATTCCCTGACGTATACCTACCCGGGGTGCCCAGGTAGGGCACCAGTCGCGGCCCGGGGTCGGGTCGTGACAAAAGTGGTATCAGAGCAGTTAGTCCTCGGAAAGTGTCTACAGACCGTGTATAGTAGAGTCTTGATTATCGGTGTGTTGTGCACCACATCTATAATCAGGAGGCTACAGGATATTTAGGATTGATTTCCATTCTTTCACTCTAAGATCGTGCA
The DNA here is from genome assembly GCA_029844215.1 of Przewalskia tangutica. Taxonomy (NCBI): domain Eukaryota; kingdom Viridiplantae; phylum Streptophyta; class Magnoliopsida; order Solanales; family Solanaceae; genus Przewalskia; species Przewalskia tangutica. The sequence goes on from CM056736.1 coordinate 21,639,124, forward strand.
ATAGAGCTGTGTTATAGGTTGAACTCCCTCTGACATATTTTTATGTATCAATTATACCTCCACGCAAGGCAACCGCGGCCCAGAAGGGCAAGCGGTGAGAGCCGCAAGTAGGGCGCAGAGGTTACGAGGCACATGCCCGATCTTTACTCGAGTGATGCTTGACGGCGAGTTCCACGACGTCTCCGGCCAGAGTCCGGAGCGGCGGCGGCCATCGAGACCGCGGTACCTGAGCCTCTAGTTCCACAGCCAGGGGCTGAGTATAAAGATTACGAGGCGATCCGGTTATTGACCAAAGATAGTAGCGAGGCGTGGCCGACAGCGGTAGCCAACCCTCGAGTCGGCGGTTCTGGATTCGGATTTTACGGGTTGTCATCCACGAGTTCTATGGTTCGAGATCCGGAGGAGCCTCGTGGATTTTGTTCGCATTCTGACGGACTATACAAGTGCTTAGGGCTTGGAGGTGAGTCGGTCATGCTAGCCTCTACCGTTCTGTGATATTGTGTTGAAGGTTTGAGTCATGGGGAGTCTAGCGGTGAGGTGATCTTCCGGTGTTTGGGAGTTCCTGAGGCCTTCGGATCACTTTTGCCTCCCGAGATGAGGAGAGCCGCGTGGATAGGTTCTTGACCTTGAGGCGAGAATGGGAGGACTATCGAGAGTACACCGAGTTTGACTCATTGTCCGTATGCGACACCATTGTAGGCGACATGGCATGCAGTTCATCGCTATGTGATGGGGCTAGACCGTCATATGATTCTGCGTGCTTGGGAGCCGCCCTACGGCCCGGTATGGATATTGCCGGAGATGCAGCATATGCGAGGATAGATGATAGAGAGAGGAGGATCGGCTGACTCGAGCGGCCCAAGAGGCGGGGCGAACAGGTCTCGAGGCGCTTTAGAGGCGGACAGCCTCAGCAGCAGACTAGATCCACATTTCAGCCGGCACAGAGTGCCCCTTCCCGGTTTTCTGGCAGGAGGGTTGATCAGTCGGGGCTTCAGGGAGGCAGAGACCGTCATCGATCGAGACCACCCACATCTCGGTGTGTTCGATGCGGTAGGTCTCACCCGGGCGAGTGTCGTATGGCTTCGGGAGCTTGTTACTCTTGTGGCCAGCAGGGCCATTTGAGGAGAGATTGTCCGACCAGAGGCGGCGGGAGTGTTATGGTTCAGCCGAAGTCGATTCTTTGGATCTTCGTCTTGGTGGTTATGTGCCCGGAGGCGGGGTGTTCACGGACCAGCGAGGCAGGGTCGTGGTGGGGTCCCAGCCAATGGGTCCTCAAAACCACATTTATGCTATGTCCAGCCGTCAGGACCAGGAGGCGTCACCATATGTCGTCACATGTACATTATTGGTTTCATGTTGTGATGTATATGCTTTGATAGATCCAGGTTCTACCTTGTCCTATATATCTCCTCATATTGCTGGTAGAATAGGGATAGGGCCCGAGTCCATAAAACCTTTTAAGGTGGCTACGCCAGTGGGTGATTCGGTGGTAGCTGAGCGGGTATATAAGGCTTGCCCAGTGACTATATACGGTCGTCAGACCCTAGCCGGCTTGATAGCGTCTTGCTATGCCAATGTGGACTGTAGAGAGAGATTGATACGGTTCCAGTTTCCTGGGGAGCCGGTTATCGAGTGGAAGGAATCTTTGCGCCGTAGGGGTAGGTTTATTTCTTACCTCAAGGCTAGGAAGATGGTGCGGAAGGGGTATATCTACCATATGGTTCGGGTATTCGATACGGAGTCGAGATACGGACCTTGATCGATTAGGTTGTTAGAGAGTTTCCAGACGTATTCCCAGACGATCTCCCGGGTATCCCTCCTGAAAGGGAGATTGAGTTTTGCATTGATATGTCGCCAGACACTCGACCTATATTTATTCCACCATACGTGATGGCCGCATTTCTTTGAGTTGAGGGAGTTGAAAGACCAGCTGAAGGATTTGCTGGAAAAAGGCTTTATCAGGCCTAGTGTTTCTCCCTGGGGAGCGCCGGTTTTATTTGTAAAGAAGAAGGATGGGACACTGCGTATGTGTGTTGATTACAGGCAGCTGAATAAGGTAACTATCAAGAACAGATACCCCCTCCCCAGGATTGATGATTTGTTTGACCAGTTGCAGGGTGCGAGGTGTTTCTCCAAGATAGACGTGCGGTTTGGTTATCATCAGGTGCGATTTAGAGAGACAGATATCCCAAAGACTGCATTCAGGACCCGGTATGGGCACTATGAGTTCAGGGTAATGTCTTTCGGGTTGACCAACGCCCCCGCAGTATTCATGGATTTGATGAACCGGGTATTCAAGCCATTCTTGGATATGTTCGTTATAGTATTCATCGATGATATCCTGGTTTATTCGCGCACAGAGCAGGACCATGCAGATCATTTGAGGACGGTACTGGAGTCCTCCGGGATCGGGAGTTGTATGCCAAGTTATCGAAATGCGAGTTTTGGTTGGCTTCAGTGACTTTCTTAGGGCATGTTATCGGGGCTAATGGTATTCAGGTTGATACAACAAAGATTAAGGCGGTCAAGACTTGGCCTAGACCCACTACACCGACGGAGGTGCGTAACTTTTTAGGTCTTGCGGGTTATTATCGGAGATTTGTGGAGAAGTTTGCTTCCATTTCAGCGCCTTTGACTAGGCTGACCCAGAAAGCAGCTATGTTCCGGTGGACGGATGCTTGTGAGGAGAGCTTCCAGTTACTGAAGGAGAAATTGACGACCGCCCCAGTTCTTACTCTTCCAGAGGGTTTAGACAGATATGTGGTGTATTGTGATGCGTCGGGTGTCGAGCTTGGATGCGTGCTGATGCAGCACGGTAAAGTTATAGCTTACGCATCTCGACAGCTCAGGAAGCATGAGAAGAACTACCCCACACATGACTTAGAGTTGGCAGCAGTGATTCATGCCTTGAAGATCTGGAGACATTATTTGTATGGAGTTCATGTGGATATTTACACAGACCACAAGAGCCTCCAGTATATCTTCAGCCAGAGGGAGCTGAACTTGCGACAGAGACGGTGGTTAGAGCTACTTAAGGATTATGATGTCGATATCCTATACCACCCAGGGAAGGCCAATGTAGTTGCAGATGCCCTTAGTCGCAGATCGATGGGTAGTCTGTCAGATGTGCAGCCAGAGAAAAGGGGCATGGTCCGCGAGTTACATCAGCTAGCGAGCCTTGGGGTTCGTTTGGTTGGTTCTGATAGTAATGGAGTTCGGGTTCGAGAGGTTTCCGAGTCATCCATCGTCGAGGAGGTGAAGAGGCGACAATATGAGGATTCGATTATGGTACGGTATCAGGATACGACTCTTCGAGAGGAGAAGAGTCTATTTGAAGTAGCACCGGATGGGGTGCTAAGATTTGAGGGCAGGTTATGTGTTCCCGATGTAGCAGGACTTCGTCAGCAGATTCTGGGGGAGGCACACAGTGCTCGTTACTCTATTCATCCGGGGTCGACTAAGATGTACCACGACCTCAGAGGCATGTATTGGTGGGATGGCCTGAAAAGTGACGTTGCGGGGTTTGTGGCGCAGTGTCCGAATTGTCAGCAGGTCAAGGTGGAGCACCAGAAGCCTGGTGGGTTGTTGCAGATGATAGAGATTCCGACATGGAAGTGGGAGGTGATCAATATGGACTTTATTACAGGGTTACCTCACACTCAGAGGAAGCATGATTCCATCTGGGTTATTGTCGACAGGCTGACGAAATCAGCCCACTTTCTTCCAGTCAGGACGACTTTTTCGGCCGAGGATTATGCTAGATTGTATATCAGGGAGATTGTGAGACTGAACGGAGTTCCTATATCGATTATTTTAGACAGAGGAGCCCAGTTCACGACTAACTTCTGGAAATCTTTTCAGAAGGAATTAGGGACACAAGTGAGTCTCAGTACTGCGTTTCATCCTCAGATCGACGGACAGGCCGAGCGTACTATCCAGACACTTGAGGATATGCCGCGGGCCTGTGTTATTGATTTCAGGAGTAGCTGGGAGGATCACCTACCTCTTGTGGAGTTTGTATATAACAATAGCTACCATTCTAGTATCCAGATGGCGCCTTATGAGGCCTTATACAGGAGGAAGTGTAGGTCACCGATAGGCTGGTTTGATGTGAGAGAAGTTCAGTTAGTCCGGCCGGACTTGGTTCAGCAGGCGGTGGATAAGGTGAAGCTTATCCAGGAGCGGTTATTGTCAGCTCAGAGTCGATAGAAGTCGTATGCAGATCATCGACGTCGACACTTGGAATTTGAGGTGGATGATTGGGTCTTCCTGAAGGTATCACCCATGAAGGGTGTGATGAGATTTGGGAAAAAGGGGAAGCTTAGCCCAAGGTACATTGGGCCTTACCAGACTGTCCGTAGGGTAGGCAATGTGGCCTATGAGTTGGATCTGCCGTCCGATCTGGAGGTAGTACATCCAATTTTTCATGTGTCTATGTTGCGAAAGTGTATCGGAGATCCATCTAGAGTAGAGATGACAATGGATCCTGGACCCGATCCGGATCTGGTGAATCCAGATCCGTTTTATAGGATATGGATATTCAAAGTTTGGACCCGACGGATCCGGATCGGACCCGGATCCGTTTACGATGGATCGGATCTGGATCTGGATCTTGTCTTTGAGATCCGTATCCGGTCGCATCCGACCGTGAATCCGTTTTATTAAATTAATTATACATTTATTATTTATACATCATGACACCAATCCTTTGTAATCTTAATTTTATTTTATATTCAAAGTAGTCAAGGCCATTATTTTTTTAATTGAGACACGTTTTGCCTGTTATTCTTTAATCATTATATTAATCATTTATGTGGTACTTATGTAGTAGCTTAGGTATTGAGAGGATTGTTTCTCACTACAGCAATAGTCAATAGGCATAACAACTGTCAACAATGTCATTTAGTCCTAATTTACGGATGCATTCCCCATGATTCCGTTAAATTAAATTGACTATTTTTCTAGAAAATTTGGACTGATTAGAAGGTATAACTTAATAATCAGTCACTTTGATTTGGATCGAGATCCGATCCGTGGATCCGATGGATCTGGATTTGGATATGATTTTATGGACCCTATGGATCTGGATATGGATATGGATACATGTATGTAAAACGGATCTGGATCTAGTAGGATCCGGTCCAGATCCTACCCGTTGCCATTCCTAATCTAGAGTGCACCTGATTTGTGATGTCCAGGTGACAGAGGGGTTATCGTATGAGGAGAGTCCCATAGCGATACTCGATCGTCAGGTTAGGCGACTGCGGACAAAGAATGTGGCTTCCGTCAAGGTCTTATGGCGGAATGAGAACATAGAGGAAATGGCATGGGAAGCAGAAGAGGACATGATGAAGAAGTATCCTCACTTGTTCCCTACACCTCCAGGTAACCCCTTTCCTGCTTTTTGGTTTTAATTTGGCATTTATGCTTAAGTATTGTTGTGGCCATGTAGCGCGCTCTTTTTGCAAGAAGAATAGTTAAGAGGGTCTATGTCGATATTGTGATTGGTTAAGCATAGAAGGAACATTCGGGACGAATGTTTCTAAAGGGGGGAGAATGTTACACCCCGTAATTCAGGTCATGCATATGAGAACGTACGAAAGGAACCAAGATTTAAATTTTGGAAAGATAGGGTGACAGAATGTTTCGGACGGGTTTTTAGTCAACTTTGAGGCGGTTTATGCCCAGTTACCTTAGGAGTTCCTAGGTGTTTCAAAGGCCTAGCATGTAGTTCGTTGAGTCTAGTTCCCAACGCAACAAACCGTTCGTCAATAGGACATCGGAGTAGAAAGTTATGGAGGTTACAAGTTCAGTGCGCAGTCGAGCCGAAAAGTATTTTCCGTCAGGGGTCACAGCGCCGCGGCGCGGATTTAATCCCATAGAGATGATAAATCTTTGGCCTGTAAATTCACTGAATGAATATTACCTCTCGATGATCTTGAATCGGATCAATCCGCAGGGCCACGGCGTCGGATATGCTGAAAATTCTCACGAGTTGCGTGCGCGGGAAGTCTTGAAGTTCTCGGAAGTTTCAGGGCCGCGGCGCCGAGGCGGGTTTCTGCGAAATCTGGGAGAAAAATCAGAAGATATTTTCTTTTAAAAGGCCATGGGAGGGTGACAAGTGTCCCTCCCATCTGATTTTAGTGGGAATGCTATTTATTTGACCAAGTCTTCAAGACTTGGTCATTCCTCACAAACCCCCCCCCCCCCCTTCTCTATAAAAATCTTCCCTCTCCCTTCTCTCTAAAAATTTAAGAAGAAACCAAGGCCTAGAGAAAAATTCAAAAATGTGGCAAGAAGGAAACATGTTGACAAGCTTGTAGGAGGTTTGTGGAGGTGATTGTGGAAAGAAGGCAAGTGAAATTTGTTGGACTAATTTGGGTAAACTCTAAGGTAACAATCTTTTCTCTTTTTGTTAGTAAATTGTGTTGCATGTGAGGTAGAAAGGACTTGTAGTTGTCAATGTTTCTTTTAGGTATATTGCATGTAGGAAATATGATTTTGGATTTGAAAGGATGGGATAAGAATGATATGTGAACATGTTATAGCCAAGATACTATCTTAAAACTTATTGGGTTATTTAATTTGTATTATGGGGCAGAATTTTACACGTCCAAGTTAGGCGTGTAATCCCCTTGTAATTGTTGAATTGTTGGGCCTTAAATGTGGCGTTTAGTAGTTGAATTCGAGCCTTGAAAAGGTGGAAAAGTATGTAGAAACAAAGGAGGTGCTGTCCAATTTCCCGTAGAATAAGGGACTTTTCAATTAGAATGTTCTACGTTGAAGCTAGAAGCTAATGGACGTATTATGGTCATTATAGGTTGACATAATACGAGCGGTATATTGGACTTGCGAGTGGATTGACCCGAAGAGGTATGTGGAACTTTCCTATCTCTTGAGCATGAATAGTTTTACTTATATAGTACGGTAGACGTACAATACTTTGATATCCTTTACTTATTTAAGAATGGCCAAGTTGGGCGAGTTAGGAGATTTACCCACTTCTTTAAAAGTATTAAGGATGTCTTAAGTTTTCTAAGTTAAGGGACTTGAAGTGTTTTAAGTATATGATACTTGTTTCGTTTAAAAACATAAGTCCCTTGGATATAGGAAAATGTAATTGACTAAGGTATAAGGTTAATATAACGACTTTATGGGAAGTTGGTTATATTAGCTTTATGGAAAGTTAAAAGGAGAGATTTACGTTAAGTAAGATAAGCAAGGACAAGTGACTTGATGTTATGGTTGTTAGTATCTTGGAAGTGTTATATGAAAAGGAGTCTTTTTTTTAAAAGAGTAGAAGTATGTAGTACTTTGGGTTAAATTCCCGGATTCTTTTATTAAGACATGTTAGTGCCTTAAGTAAACTAAAATGAGAGGGTTTATGAACAAGACTAATAAGAAGTTAGGGGATTTCTTAACTTACTTATGGTATGTATGATAAACTGGTAGTGCTTATGTTATGTATGGTAAGCTGGTAGTGTTTATGTTATGTATGACGACCGGTTGTGCTAGGGTAAGAGTATAAATGCGGGGTAAACCCCCAAGACGTTATACCACCTTCTCTAGGGTAAGAGTATAAATGCGGGGTAAACCCCCAAGACGTTATACCACCTTATGAGTATGATTGCGGGGTAAACCCCCAAGACATTATACCACTCCATGGATTTGCTACCCATGATGCGAGGAATACCTCATGCGGGCGGATACAGTCTATGCGAGGAATACCTCATGCGGGTCCACACGACCTATGCGGGTGAAATAGTTCCAGGAGTAGGATTGCTTAATGATACTACGGGCGGGTGGCCCTACTTTGATCACGAGCCTCCTATTTATATGCAGTAAAGTACACTCTTATTTACTCTCATTGTTAGTAAGGCACAGTGAACCGTAATTTGATTATCATACATGTCTCCGGCTTTATTTTTAGACTCATGACGTGATTACAGTATTTTCCAGTTTTACATACTTAGTACATATTGTGTACTGACCCCCTTCCTCGGGGGCTGCGTTCATGCCGCAGGTAGGGGTAAGCAGGTGGTGGATCCTCATTTTTAGGATCACTGATCAGGTGTCAGAAGCTCCATTCCTCCGGAGACTTGTCTTTTTGGTACGGTTTTCCCTGATGTTGTAGATATTATGTACATTCAGGGGTATGGCGGGGCCCTATCCCGCCACTGTTGTTATTCCTAGAGGTTTGTAGTCACAGTTGTGGTTTGGGCTGTAAGAACAAAGTTGTACTGTCTTACTTTGGTTATGTATATTTTATTGAAGGCGACCTTATTGGCTAGCATGTGATGTTTATTGTCTAAACATGTTTATGTGTTGTGTATGTTCATTGCTATTCTCGACGTATACTACAGGGTGCCTGGGTAGGGCACGATCATGCGGTCGGGTCGTGACAATTTGGCACTGTTGGGTGAATGTCGTCTGAAATGTCACTAACATTTCAGGTGACATTTAACCTTGTAATATCATAATCTGATTTTTTGTATTTTGTAATGGATGATTTGTGTTCACACATACATCTTTTTAAGTAAGAACATGGGTTTAATGTGATACCGTTCTCTGTGATGATATTATCATAAAAATGGAGTATAAAAAACAAGGCAAAGTCTTTGTTCAAGTCTCGGTAACTGAAGGAAATTTTTTTTTGGGCAAAGCCCTTGAGAGTTAATATCGTTCCTATTCTATAGGAGTATCAAAATGCTTAATCAAAAGATATTATGAAAATACTAAATAAGTATTTTTGTATTTTTGGCACGAAAATTATTTTGTATGTATTTTTTGTGATTAGATTTAGGACTCAATGGGAAAATGTTACATTGGTCTGAAGATTAAACTCACAAAATCATGTACAAAAACGTGTCTTGATTAGTTGTCAATAGAAATGTGTTCTTAAGAAATAATGATACCTGTATTGTCCAAAATATTACCAACATTACTGATGACATTCTCATATTATGGTATTTTTGGGATGCAGTGTGTAACTGATTTTTGAAAATTCAGTTATTTTTTTCCTGTAAATGTGCCGCTGTTTTATTTTAAAAAAATGCTTTTGTTGATAAGTGTAAAATCATGATGTCTATCATTTTATTTCTAAAATTTAGGAACAAGTATTGGAATAGAATTCAAACTCCTTAATTCAAGGAACAAAAATATTGTGCCAAGTGTATAAATGTATCTTCATTTGTTATTTTTTTCTAGTTCAAGATTTTTTTCCCGTCCAAAAACAAAAAACAAAAAAAATATTTTTAGGGGGAAACCATCATCTCGGTTTGTATAAGAAAATCGATGGAATCAATTGATAAGTCTCAAAACACCCAATACACTCCACTTTCCCAAAAACCCTAACCTAAATCCTCCTTCATCTTCTTCACCTTTTCACCCATGGATATATCACCTATGTCACCAAAAATATCACCAAACATTCCGGAACCAACCCCCATGAGTACAAGTCCACCGCAATGCAGAGAAATAATAGTGAGTGAGTTTCAAGATCCACTTGCTATAGCTTACCCATGGGAAACAAATAACCCAATAGATATAGATGCAACCCCGATGTTACTGAGTTACCGGAGAGGGAAGGGACTTCAAAATTTCCCACGAGAAGGTCCAATCGACAGTTTGAGAAGGAATTCGACAGGGATGAACCAGCAACAAAATGACCAAAGGTCGATTCCACTACCTCCGTCGATCCCACTGCCCCTGAAGTTTCGAGCAGTGAGTGGAGGAGTTCCGACTTCAGTAGGACCAACAATGATGATGCTGAGAGAACACCATCAGCCGAACAGCCTAAAGAAGCCCTAACTTCACCATCATACTCCAACTTTTTTGTTCACAACACTATGAACTCAAGTGAAGAAAGAAAAATTCCAAATGATACACCACTGAAGAGGTTTCGGCCCAGAAAAGAAGTGAAAAAGTCAGTGATTGAAGAATCTTCTGCAGAAATACCAAATGTTACCGAAAATGTCACAACATATCATGTGACATCACACCCTATATCTTCTCCAACCTCATCGAGCAAATCAGCAGATTCAGAGAATGAGGTAAGTCCTTTTTCGGATAAATTTTTGACCCAAAAGAAATCTGTAAACTGATCATGGTACAAAAATAGGTTAATCAGAACTGAAAAAGTTGTGGACATCGCGTCATGTACAGAATACGGCTTAATGGATTTCTTTACCAAAAGAAATCTACTAGGATTTGTTAATAACAAATGTTTGTATGTTGAAGAGATTGTGAGGTTATTTTATGCAAATCTAGACACAAAAATGGAGAAAACCAAGTCAAAGAAATTTGACAAAATCTATCTCTATAACAGGTTCTATGACTTCACACCTGCCATGATTAACCAGTGTATGAGTCTGAATGAAGGATGGAAGGATAAAGAAGAGAAAGATGTTATAAACAACAGAGATGAAGTGATTGACTATCTAATTGGTGGTATGTTGACTAAATTGGTCTCTAGAGTTCCAGCATCGAAGATTACAACATTGTTTGCAATTGTACACAAGATACTTATATACAATTGGCTCCCCTCGATGAACGAGTCGATTGTTATAATAGAGCAAGCAATCCTATTTTATAAGATAGGAAAAGGGCTAAAAATTGATCTGGGAAAAATAATCTTCCAACAGGTTGTGAACCTAGCCGAAAAGGACTCAAGTCTGATCCTACCTTTCCCCTCTTTGATTTTTAAAGTGCTCACATCTCAAGATTTCAAAACACCAAGAAAAGATATGCCCAGAAAGGAGCATGAGGTGTATGTAGTCAGCAAAACAGTTTTAAGGAGCCTCAACAGAGTAATTGATTTCCCTTGAAAAGAAAATGTTGACAAAAATGTTCCCAACATTTTTGGGAACACTGAATCAGGAACGTCTCCTATGACAGCTGATTGGATTGTAATACAAATGGCTAGGATCAATAACAATTGTTTGAAATTGACAATGCGAGACTAGCTCTACTTCAAGCGAGGGATCACTTTCTGAGTTTGCTTTCTTCCAAAAAATGGGGAGATTATATGGGTAATGATGGGTCTTGAGCAGTGAGCACGAGCGAAGGAAGCAGAGGAGTGGGAACAGATGTGAAGAACCCGAAAGCAACAGAGCAACAACATGAAAAAGAAGTTCTCGTCGAAGACCTGGAGCTGCTGCAGGGGGAGCAAGGAAGTGAAGTTGGAAAAAGTAGAAAGAGGTTGAAATCTACTACTTTTATAAACTTCTGTTGAGACTGTTTGTCGACGACATGCTGATGTTGAGAAGCTGCTACTGTGATGATGATACTAGCTGAAATAGGGTTATTGGAAATGTATTTTGTTATGTACTATGGGATAATATTTTCATGTTCTTAAATTGGAATGTAAATGACACTAATCTGTGTTTTTATTTGTTTTGCTTGGATGATGATTCGTGTTGATTATATAAGTTGGCATTATGCCAATTTCAGGTTGAGGGGGAGCAGTTGTAAAAATTTGTCATTGTTAGATCACTTATATTTAGTTGTTTAAGTTTTGTGAAGAAAGACAAAAAGGGGGAGAATGTTAATGTCATGATTGGTGTTATGACATTTTCCCTAACATATCATTTATTCAGAAAATGTCAGAGCAGATGTCTTTACATTCTGACAACAGTTTTGCGGCCTATCTTCATGGACAATTTTCAGGTAACTGTGATTTATTTATCACATGACAAATTGACTTAGCAAGGAGTAATTGAAGCTGATTAGGATCGATGAAGACTAAGTCCAAAGTCGAGCATAACTTGAGAAGCAAGACGTGGAAGAAATAGTCCACGCTGTTGGAGAGTTTTCAGTCGTAAGCCACTGCCACGTGCCCCACATTCTGCTCAACCTACACAACTGATCGAAGAGTCTTTTAAGGGAATTCTCTACTATAAATAGAGAGGTCACTTCAAGGATTCGATATCCAGAAAATTAGAAGAGAAAAGATCGAGAGAGCTCTCCAGATTTTAAGATCGAAAACTGGATCAACAAGTGTTGCCTGTATTTGTGACGACATTATGTACGACATTACAAGTGCTGCCTAGATTCTAGATTTGTTATTTCATTTGAAGTAATTGTAATGAGTGTTGATCACTTCTATTTTATATAGATTTTTCAGGCATAAGTCATCTGCGACTTAACCTTTTTATTCCTTTTGTATCTTCTTGTAACATTGTAAAGAATGAATATTTCAATTGTATATAAATATATACAATACCTTTGGTCATTGACCATCATGGGTTATATTAATATATAACCTATGAAAATTAAACATTTGTGTTCTTTATTTTATTCCGCTGCATTTTAAACTCTTACAAATGTTTTCTTAAGTTTTATCTTAGTGTCGCCACGTGTGTTAGACGACATTTTTGCTGACGTTCGACACTGTTTCAGCATACTGTTTGTGACTGTTTTGCTGTTTGATTTTAATTAGTCCATAGTATAATCCACGGGACCCAACATATATAACATTATATAATAACTAAATCATGATTACTTAAAATAATATCACATTATGCATCATAACGTGCAAATATAGCGAAAAGTGAAAACATGTCAAGGTAGACATGTGTTGGGACCGGAGTCTAAATGACACTTTTTCACGTGGAGCTCTCCCCGTTTTGCAAACCACATTCGTATATATTTGTTTTTGGCGAATCTACAGCTCTCATGATCTGTGAAGCATAACCATGACCATAATGTAAATGCCCTTCACTAGAAGTCTTAAAGGTGTTTCTGCTATAGTTTTTAGATAAAATAGAACAAAACTTGAAAGTATATTTATGTCCTAGAGACAATCTATATTAGGACAAATGTACTTTATACACATTCATATTTATATTAATGAAGATTAATATTATGGCATTTGCAGTTATTGAATTATTGGTTGATTGTTTAATATTCTATAAATGCATCCCTAGAGGTTAAGTGGTTATTAATAATGTGAGAGATTAATATTATAACGTAACTCTTAAACTGCCTCGACTAATGATAATCGAGAATGAGATATCGATGATATGTGATACGTCGACATGTGGTCTGCATCATATCCTTTGGGGATGTAGTATGTCTCACCTGCTACGAGTTATGACAACTCGTGATGGACACATGGATACTTTTGGAAGTATTGGTATACCCTGATGATGTACTGTTTGTTATAGATGTCTACATTATCATCAGCGTGTGAGAGATAGAAGTCCTTAGACTTGAGGTCGATACGCGCCTTGTTTACAGAGTAATGTAATTTGATCCTGTCCTAAGCTCAAATGCCTTATAGGTTGAGACGCAATTTGTATTGGGTATATTGCGACGTAGACTAAAGGTGGTAGTTGAGCCAAGATTAGGATTCATTCCTCGAATGTATATTTGAGAGAACACTCAGATTCTCATATGGTATTAGGTTGACTAAGTCGTTGACCAACGCAGTAGACATATCTATGATATGGTCTTGTTGTCAACTAATATAGATGAGATATAATGATCAAGTCATTTTGATAGACAATTGACAGATCTTAAGTTTGATCGAGTGTGTCGTGAATGAAATGATTTTATCTTCCCACATAGAGGTTCAGTTCACAGGTTTCGTGTAACTATACTTCACATATTGAGTTCGTCTTCCGACGCCTTCTAGGAGTTCCGTGTAGACCCTAATGTTATTAGTGTCGATATGTGAAGGCTTGTAGGGTAACACTAAGTTAATTGTTCTGTCGATTCAAGGATGTAATCAGAGAGAATATAAATGTTCGGTTTATAATCGAGACATTAGAACAAATAATGATTATTTAATTAAATCGAGATGGTATTTCAGATTTAATTAAAATAAAAATGAGGCAAAATTGGACTAGGGCCGCGGCTTAAAGGACCAAGGGCCGCGGCGCCACGTGTCCAGTGGGTCAGAAGTGACCCACTCTACCTCGGTTTCTAGGCCTGACCCACTTGAGAACCCTAGCTGATTTTTGCATCTATAAATAAAGGGTTTAAATCATTATTTTAATACACCTAATTCACTTGAATTATTCTCTGCTGAAACTCTACCGGATTTCCTTAGAGTAATTTCATTGGAGTCTTGACTTGCAAATCGAGGAATAGTTGCGTGCTCACCCTCGGTATACACCTGAAGAAGAAGATTCCAGATTTGTAAGTTGTAAGTGTTCTATCGACGCATTACAGTTTCTATGTGTTTTCATTATATAATCATCCATCAGTTTGACCGTCCGTCGAGTTTGAAAAATAAATTTTCAAATTTCACTGCGTGTACGAACCCGACAAACTTACCTGTCTCACGATGGTCTCTTTGCAGATGAGTGGCGCACGCAAGATGCAGCAGCCTCAATCATTCAGAACATCTCACTGCCAACATAGAACAGATCAAATTCCTCCTTTTGAAGTGCACGACTAAGCAAAGGTCGAGCCTGGACGACCAAAAAAACAATTTATAGTATAAATGTATAATATAATTATTATTTTGTTGTGGGTGATCCAAATACAAAATCAGTTTAGGCTGGTTCAAATTTAACAGTGGAAATTAGTAATACCAGAATTCAATTCTAATCAAAAGAAAATCCTATCAGACACTACTTTCCTTAATCTTTTCAAGACACTAAAGCTTTGTTAACTGACTACTGTCCCTAGACTGACGACAAGAAAACTGAAGAGTTTATAAAAAAACGGAGTAAATGGAAGTCATCACTCAGCATGATCATAAAAGACACTAGTTTAATTTTATGTTGCTACTGTTATTGGTTTTTCAGTTTTCTAACATTAAAACGTTTTGCAACATTATTATTATTTTTTAAAATTAGGTGTGGTTTGCAAAACGTGGAGAGCACCACGATTTGTCAATTTTTTTGGCAAATCGTGGAGCCCTCCACGTTTTGTAACAATAATTTTTTTTTGCAAATCGTATAGGGCTCTACGATTTGCAAAATAATTTTTTGATTGACGTTGAAACGAGTCCGTTAAATGAATATGTAGATCGTGGAGAATTACACGTTAACAATCCCGATTTTTTTACTTTATAATGTCATCTAGGCGCCAGACTCAACATGTATTTATCCACACATGCAAGATTACAATGCATGTAAGTAAATCGAATTATAGAATCTGAAATCACATTATTCTTATCTAAGCATGCATTTTAATAAAGAGTTTGGTAGTTATGGAAAACCCAATTATGGAGAATTAGGGCGTGTTTGGTATGAAAGGATTATGTTTTTCTAAAAGATAATGATTTCTTACTTGTTTTTTGATGGATAAATAAGTAGAATATTATCCAAAAGCATTTATAGGATAAATACGTAAAGAATATTATCCAAAAGCATTTATACATAATTCATGCAAACACTATAAGATGAGACAGGGATATAGGTGAAAAGGAGATAATCAAAGTGAAATCCACTTAAAAAAAATTGTTTTCTTTACTTTCACAAGATAAATCATTTTCCTCGTTTATTTAAGGAAGTATTTTCCTAAAAAAAAAAAAATCTTAAAATTTTTAAGACCAAAAGTGAAAAAAATGGGATCACTTTACTTGCACCATACCAATCAGACCCTTATTACTCGTCTGTTTGGATTGACTTTTGGGTACTCATTTTTGTGAAAATGGCAAAATTGACATGTTTGGTTTGACTCTCCAGAAGCACTTCTATCATTTATTTCAATTTGAATTTTCCCATTTCCTTTATTACCCTCTTTAATTTTCATCAACAATTTTATCCACCTTCATTACCTTCTTTAAATATCTAGAAATAATTACTAAAAAAAAAATCCACATATACAACTTTCATTATCCTCTTTAAATATCTAGAAATAATTACTAAAAAAAATCAAATATACTACTCATGTTCTGTTTTAATTTAAAAAAAATCAAATATATTATTAAAGTTGACATTTGTTCATGTGTAATTGCAGATTAGAACTTTAAACTCCTCAAACATCCTAACGTTGTCCGATTATACGAGGATTATCCTTCTCATTTTTCTATTGTCTTCTTTCAAATACTCCGAATATTACTACTATAATACATTATATTTTGAACAAACAAGAAATAAATATACCCAAGTTGAAGTATCAATTTTTTTTATTATTTTTGAAGAATTGCCTGAAGAGCGTCGCGGCGCCTCCTCCCAAGGGTCGCGACTCTTTCGGCGTGAAAAATCACAATGATGATTATCATACATCATTTAACTTGGATCAATCACAAGTTTTTAATGTAGCTTCTTCATCAGAGATGGATTACGTTCGAGATTTAGTCCGCAATCAAATTATAGAGTACATATTGCAAAATTAGTATTGTAATAATATTTAATTACTATTTGCACTTAGTATTGTAATAATATTCTACTAATATTTAAGTACTATATTGCACTTTAAATTCTATTATCTATTTGTAATTTTTATTTACATACTTCGATTTATTAGTAATTTTTATTTATATGTATTAACTAAATGTTCATTTTGGTAATTCTACATTCAAAAGCAATTTTGATCAAAACTATTCAAACATCGTTTATTGATAACAATCACTTTTACATTGTTGCATCCAAACATAAATCACTTCTGCCAGAATCACTTCTGACAAAATTACTTCTGTCAGAAGCACTTCTACCTACCGTCAATCCAAACAGACCCAAGTCTTTAATGTCATTACATCTCAGGTCTCCTTTAAACCACTTATGGGAATTACTAAGTTATTACTTACCATAGGTGACAAATCATCAAGCTCATGAATCATGATCGAGAATACACAAAACACCTTCTAAGAAAATTAATTGAGAATTATAAGTTGATACTTTAACAATTAACTAACTTAGCAGATTCAAAACCTTTTTGCCAACAGTTATTAAAAGTATTTTGTTTTTGCACAAAGGGAAAAAATTAAAGGAAAAACAAAATAAACCTGTGAAGTCTGCCCATCTGGAAATTTAAATTTCTCTGACATTTCCAACAGTCATAATATATTAATATGAGCATGGAGTTATGGATTTCTTGCATGTATCTTGATATGAAATACATTATGTCCTTCTCGGTATAAATTGAGCAATACTTTTTGAGTTTTTTATTTTTTGAAACTGAACTTTTGTCCCTCTCGACATAAGTTATCTAGTGTAGATATGTATGTTGTTATGAAATATATTATGTCTTTACCGACACAAGTTGCAATTAGGGGTGTACAAAATAGGACCGGACCGGAAAACCGGACCGGAACCGGACCGGAATGGACCGGACCGGTCCGGACCGGTTGATTCCGGTCCGGTCCTCGGTCCGTCAAAATCAAGGATTCCGGTTTTCCGGTCCGGTCCGGGTAAAAACCGGAATTTTCCGGTCCGGACCGGAATGGACCGGAATTTTTTTTTAAAAAAAAAAAAATTGAATTTCCAATACTGAAATTGACATTCTCGGACGCGGTGCCACGAAATTTTTACGTTGAAATCTATTGTACATCGCGAGATATTTAGATTTGAAAATGGGAAAAACGTAACGATTTGGGAAAAAGAAATTGAGGGGCAATATGGACGTTTTGGAGAAATCGGACGAATCAAACCGCTTAAGCGGTTTGTCCACCCGTATCGAAAAAATCGAAATCAAATTTTTTTAGGTAAAGCGGACGTCCGAGCATAAGTTATAAGTATAAAGTTTGATCAATTTACAACCTATATTTCATATGTCAATACGTCCGGAAAGTGGGGAGAAATTTGTGAGGTAGCGGAGGCGGGGCTGGGGGGTTGGTTGAAATTGGGGGTGGGGATGGTGGTGGGGGTGAGGGCAAATCATTCGGTCCGAGTGTCTGTAATTTCGGTCTTGGTCAGGTCAGTTTAACCTTTTGTGCACCACTAGTTTGAGGAATGTCCAAATTTCAAATAGAAAATAAAAATATAAATGTGGTGTGTAACTTTAATTAATGAGTAGTTCAGTAGTTCGTATATGAACCAAGTACATTTGGTGATTTTCTTTAAGTTAGTCATATTAATGAAATAAAGTTTATTGAAGGATAAGGAAAAAAACAAACATATTTAATGAGATTGATAAACGAACACATTCTTAAAAATTTATAATTTATAAATTGCATGTAACCAAAAAAAAACGGTCCACGGTCCAAAGCGGATCGGACCAGGAATTTTCGAATTTTCGGTCAGGTCCTCGGTCGAAAAATTACGATTAGGTTCGGTCCATTCGGTTCGGTCGGTCGATCTGGACCGGTGAACACCCCTAGTTGCAATAGTGTTAGCAACTTATGATGGAAAAGACATAATGTAAAAGACATAAGTAAATTATGTATTTTATAGTATAATTTGTGGGTTATTTATATGATATAAAAATATAAATTTATGTCGCGAAAAAGTTACGTAACCTTCGATGTCAATGATATGACTTAAAATATTGAAAGATAAAAATTAAAGACCTCATACAAAAATTAAAAACCACTCCTACATAGCCGCATTTGTGCGAATGACCCTAATAAGGATCCAACTTGACGAGATTAAGTCCATCATCTAAATAGGATTATGAGAGATCTTTAATAAGTTAATGGATTTTGAAATTGTGATCTCTAAAATATAGATCTTGAGAGACTGAAGTAGCATCCCTAAATCACGTATTATGTGACTTGATTTGTTAAAAGTATTAAGACAATCAACTTCCAAAGTAATAATATTCCATTCATCTTTTCTCAAAAGAAAAATATTTCATTAATTTTATACTTAAAGTTATGAAATACTCCATCTGTTTCAATTTACGTGATACAATTTTCTTTTTGATCAGTCACAAAAAGAATATCACATTTTCATATTTATGAACAATTTAAATTATGATGATTTTTAATAACATATTTATATAAGACTTGTTTTAAATTACATATTTCAAAAATATATTTTTTATTTTTAAATTTTGTGTTAAGTATGTGACTAATTTAAAGTACTACTAGTGTTCCAAACACACCGAAGGTAAAATAGTCAAAGCAGAATTGGTAAGTTTCGTTCCTTCCTTGTGGTGGGATGACTTTTTGTGGGCACTAGATATTGTGTATTTCACCTAGTGAGCCGCTGAGTTACTATGATTTATTTTTTCCATTAATTTCTGTCAGGTCGGGGGTGAGGCTCCACCAATAGACCGGAAGTAGGCCATTTCGCCTTTTTTACCCCCCCCCCCCCAAGAATTGGTAAGAAAACCCAAAGACCAAGATTCCGACTAGTGTCTGTCTGGATTAATCCGCGCACACTTTATTTATACTACACCTTTGTCTCCTCCATTGGCCTTTTCCACATTCTAATCCTCATTTTGCCTCCTTTCTTTCAAATAAAACTATACTTTCCTTTCTCCCTTACCAAAAAAAATACCCCCACTCTCCCTACCCCTCATCACTGTCACTCTGTACCCCTATTCAAGAAAACCCTTTACTCTCTCAAACCCCAAATCCCCCATTCTTCTTGTTGTTTCTGCAACTTCTTGCTGTGGAGCCAAGAAAAGTAGTGTAGGGAGGTAAAAATGCTACATTTCTTGTTCCTCCTGTTGAGCTTGAGCTTCATCCACCCCACAACTTCAAAATCCACCATTGAGCCATGTTCAAATTCTGACACTTGTTCTTCCCTTCTTGGCTACTCTCTTTACACTGACCTTAAGGTCTCCGAAGTTGCCTCACTCTTTCAGACCGACCCAATCTCTCTTCTCACTACAAATGCTATAGACATCTCATATCCAGATGTTGAAAACCACATACTTCCAGCTAAACTGTTCCTTAAAGTCCCTGTTACATGTTCTTGTGTTGATGGGATCTTTAAGTCTGCTTTTGTTCATTACAAGACTAGGCCTTCTGATACTTTGTCTTTGATTGCTGACACTATCTATGGTGGTCTTGTTTCTGCTGACCAGATCAAGGAAGGAAATCCTAATGCTGTTGGTCCTGACCCTTCAGTGCTTAATGTTGGGACTAACCTTTGGATTCCACTTCCTTGTACTTGCTTTAATGGGACTGATAATAATCTTCCTGCTATTTATATGTCATATGTTGTTAGACCTGTGGATACTCTTGCAGGGATTGCTGCTAGGTACTCTACCACTCTCACTGACCTTATGAATGTTAATGCATTGGGTGGTCCTTCTATTAAGGAGGGTGACATTCTTTCTATTCCCTTGTCTGGTGAGCAACCCTCTCTTTTTCTCTTTTTTTCTGTTTCCTTTGTGTGTGTTTATGCTATGTAGGGGGTCAAAGTGTTTGATTTGCCATCTATAGTATTCAACCTTATGTATACCATATGTGTATATGTGCTTAATTGGATCTTCGGATACTTTTAATAGGCGTTTGGCCATGGATTCCAAATATTTTTCACTTTATTTGGAATTATGAAGATGGAGTTGGAAAACAGGTTTGAGCACCTTTCCAAATTTGGAATCCAACTGTTAATTTGTGAAATCCAAGCATGCATGTATATTCTGGATACAATCCAGCACTGTATTGAAGATAATGAAGGAAACGAAGAGAGAAAAGAGTAAGAAGAGAGAAGAAATGAGAGGGAGAGAGAGAGTATGTTTGTCACGACCCGACCCGACGGGCCGTGATTAACGTCCTAATTGGACGTCATTACTGACCTGTCACTCTTAATCCAATTAATACAGATGTCTACATAAATTTCGGCAGCACAACGCTGCTTTCACAACATATCCCTAAAAACGGCGGCAAAGCCGCGAAACAACAACAAAACAACAGTCATAATAGGCTGCCACCAACCACATCACGCGCATAAAGGCATAAGTCAAAATACGCAAGCCGGCAAGGCTGCTACTAAATAACGACATCAAAACCCCAAAACGAAGTACAAACATCCAACCACAATCGTCATGGACCTCAAGAGAGTATATCGACATATGACGGACAAGACCGTCGTGCCCAAAATATGCATAAGTCCAAAAATAAAGTGCGTACCAAAAATAGCGCTCGGAACAAGGAGCTCTCCAATTTGTCTGAAATCCTAGACCAGGAGGTTACCTATCTCAACACTGAACTGCGGGCATTTAACGCAGCCAGGAAGGGGGTCGATGCAGATAATGTCTTGAGTATGTAAAACATAAAATCTTGTAAGGCGATTAACAACTATACCAAGTAAAATAGAGAGTCAAGCGTCATAAGCGAGAATCGTATGCAAAGCATATCATGTATCTTGAATCATAAAACATCGTGCTCGTATGCGTATATAAAAGCGTAAAACATGTCTCGGCCTCTATGGAGGACTCGATGGAATCTGTATCTGCGCGTAACATGTCTCGGCCTGCGATGAGGACTCGATGTAATCTGTATATATATCGTGTCTCGGCCTCAGTGAGGACTCGATGAAATTTGTATCTGGTGTGCACGATCGTGATCGGCGAGACTCGGTGGAATGAAATAGTAACACTTAGCACGAGTAGATATCATGAGCAATCAGATGCGGCTAAAATCATTTTGTGACTCTCAACAACATTACTACCATAAACTATTCAAACCATAACTAGTAAATAATCATTTTTAAAAGCGAATGGTAGGAGTTAAGTCGTCATGTACTTTACTAAAAATCATGCCAAAGAAAGATAGAAAGGTCTTACATACCTCTTGGCGAACTAATCGACTTGGTATTAAAGTATTCCTCGCCTAGTACTTGACCTATGATAAGAACAACATGCTCGTCGATTACATGGTTCTAATGTAAGTTATATGCTTAAAGGCTCCTTATTTCTACGAATATTTGGGCATTTCCTTTGTTTATGTGCGTATCCACAATTTTCCAATAATCCAAATCAACCAACAATTCAACTCGGCTACAATCGATCAACCAACAATCCAATTCAAACCAATAATTCAATTCAAACCAACAATTTCCCCTTTATTCCAGAATATATAAAATTAACACCTTTCTTACACTTAATTCTTTCGAGGCATGTATAGGTATCTTATTGCAATACATATGTATGTTTGTAGCTTATTTACACACTAATTCAGTCCGTAATACATTATAGAAATTTTCAACAATTTCTATCAACTTTCCAGTCATATCAACATTTTACAATTCCAAAGTTTTTTCCAAAATTTCTTACTTTCCAATTAATCTCCCAACAACTTCAATTAACAACTTTAACTTTAAACATCAAGGTTTCATCTAAATTTTCACATGCAATTAGTAATAACATACCAACACAATTACTCAATTCCAACGTACGCCAAAAATAGGTTCTAAATCGGTGTATATATCCTTAATACAATCACATGCATTTCATATTTCCAATTCCATCTTAACACCAATTCATATCTTCAACTACAACAACATGCAATGTCATTAAACCATAAAAGAAGAATTTTATACCTCGAATTCGTCCAAAACAGTCCCCAAAAACGTGACTGTCCAGATTTTTAGCCACTGCTTCGTCAACTGAACTTGTAACGTCGATAACTCTCTACTCCAATGTCCTATCGACGAGAGGTTTGTTGCGTTGGAAACTAGACTCGACGAACTTCATTTTAGGCTTTTGAAACACCCAAAAACCCCTAATATACGAGGAGATATACCCCTCCAAAGTTGACTAAAATTCTGCCCAAAATGCCGAATTGCTGCCCAGTTTTTTTTCTTTTTCTTGCCCACAATTTGGGTGTTGTTTTGATTCTAAATTTTGGTGGACAATGCAGTGTAAGGAGGGGGAAAATGACTATAATGTTTCTATGGGGAGGGAGCAAGAAATCGTTTGAAAAGAAGGAGATGAGTGGAGTTAGAGGGATTTGTGTTGAAGACAAGTGTGCAATGCTTAGGGTAATATAAAAAAAATTCAGATTTACAATAATGCACTTTAGTCCCCCTAAATGTTACACTTTGCCCCTCTAATTGTTTATTTAACTAAATCAACCCCCACTTCTTTTAATCTAATTTCCCATAGCCTTAATTTCTTATCATCGTACCTTTAATTACCTTACTATCTCATAACGGAAAAATACCTATTTATTTATTCCACCATTTCTAAAGAGATTTAAGTCACATTCGTCATTGCCAAAAATTAAATCGTATTAGTACGTAAAATATATGTAATTTCGAAAATTGGAAATCCCAATCCTTAATGACGTTCTAAATCTTTGTCTTAACTCACGAGGTGTAACAGTGTTTATGGAAGCTTTTCACATTTTCTCATTAACTACAATGCACACAAAAAGTGTTTATTTATACAGTGAGCACTTCAGTTAGTTAATCACTAGTTGCATTCTAACAAAGCTAATAACCACTAACAACCCACAATAAATCATACACATGTGTATGTATACTGACTGTGTATATGTGTATATCTGTGTATTTCTTATACCTCAACACCCATCGCAAGCTAGGTGCTAAACAAATTCTTCACACCTAGCTTGGACAATAGATGATAATGTTGATGCTGCACCAAGCTCTTGGTCAATAAATCTGGAGGCTGCTCTGCATATACAAAGTAGAAACCAAACCAAGCTGAATCTTTTCTCGTATGAAATGGCAATCAATGTCGATGTGTTTTGTACGCTCATGGAACACTGGATTGACAGCAATTTGAATAGCTGACTTCATCACGATGGCGGAATATGCAACTTGATACATTTAGTTACGAGACACGATATTCAAACCATCTCGGCCGCGGATGCCAAACTCGCATACTCGAACCGAGCTCCTGGATACTGTGTGATGTTTCTTCGACTTCCACGAGATAAGAGAAGATCCAAAAAACACAAAATAATCTGTGGCTGATCTTCTGGTGTTAGGGAAGGAAGCCCAATCAGCATCACAGTAAGCAGATAGTTTACCAGTGCTTCCAGCAGCCATGAAAATACCCATGCCTGGTGCCTATTTGACATATCGAACTACTTTTTCTGCTAACATATGTGACCTCTTTGGAGCTTGCATAAACTGGCTCAGACATTGCACTGCAAATGCTATATCTGGTATATTGTTAGTTAGATATAATAATCTGTCAATAAGTCTCTGATAACTAGCAACATCTGTCAATAAGAGATCATCTTCAGTAACTGTTCCTCCAGCCTCTCTCAGATGTTGATCATACCCATGAGAAGTGAGTTTCATATTCAACTCCATTGGGAACGGTGGTTTGGCACGATCGGTCCATATCTGACCGGCTCGGTCATACTTCCTTTGGTGCATCACTATCCCATCCTTGCTTCTAGCAAATTCAAAACCCAAGAAGTATCTCAGTTATCCCATGTCATTGATCTTGAAATGTTGTTGTAATATCCCTTTAGTTTCCTCAATCATTCTTGCATCATTTCCAGTAACAAGCAAGTCATCTACATATATCACAATCTTGTCCTTGTCCTTCTTGGTAAGCAGAGAGTAATCCAAGTGGCTTTGTGTGAACCCAGAGGTCATCAAAGCAGTGGTTAATTTGATGTTCCATTGTATTGAGGCTTGCTTCAGCCCATATAGTAACTTTAGCAATCTACAAACCTTCCCTTCTTTGTGTGTGAACCCCTGTAGATAGGGGTGCACAAAAGGTTAAACCGGCCGACAAGCCCCGAGATCACTAGGGCCAGAAGGCCGTCTCGATTGATTTGCTGCCACCCACCCCCGTCGGCCACTTGGCCGGACGTATTGACATATCAAATATAGGTTGTAAATTGATCAAACTTTATATGGTCATAATTTTGCGCTCGGATGTCCGTTTTACCTATTTTTTTTTATTTCGCGTATTTTTTCGATACGGGGGTGGACAAACTGCTAAAGAGGTTTGATTCAGCCGATTTCTCCAAAAACGTTCATCTTGCCCCTCAATTTCACTTTTTCCCCAAATCGTTACGTTTTTCCTCTTTTCAAATCTAAATATCTCGCGATGTACAATAGATTTCAACGTAAATATTTTGTGGTAATGTGTCCGAGAATGTCAATTTTAGTATTGGAAATTCAATTTAAAAAAAAAAAATTGTGCCCCGGAACCCGACCCGAAATTATATATATTATATATTAGAAATTTAGAAAATTAGGAATTATATATATTAGGAATTATATAATTCAATATATATTATATATATTATAAAAAAAAATCAGTCGGACCAAAGCGAAAACTTCAGTTATGAGGACTTGGTCGGTCGGCTCAATTTTTCGGTCGGGCCACTTTTGTGCAACCCTACCTGTAGAAGGCTCATGTACACCTCCTCATTAAGATCCCCTTGTAGGAAGACATTAAATACATCCATTTGGTGCACAATCCACCCTTGAGTAGCAGCTATTGAAATAACTGACCTCACTGTCACCATTTTCACCACAGGTGAAAATGTATCTTGATAATCTATCCCTTCCTTTTGATTTTATCCTTTTGCTACCAATTTTACTTTGTACCTTTCCACTTCACCTGTAGCTTTATATTTAATTTTATAGGCTCATTTACAGCCTATGGATGATTTATTCTTTGACAAATCAACCACTTCTCATGTCTTGTTGTCTTCCTGAGCTGTGATTTCTGCCTTCATGGCTTCAATCCACTTTACATTCTTCACTGCTTATGTGTATGACTGTGGCTCACTCTCCTCTGATAGCTTGGCTATAAAACATTGGTATGATGTAGACAAACCAACATAGCTGACAGTGTCTGATAATGGATACTTGACACCTTTTGTACATTGTAGGTGAATGAAATGCATCCGGGGAAGGAGGTCTTACCGCTTATTAGACCTTCCGATCTCGGTGATGGCGTGAATCGGCGTGTTACGTGTGATGGTCTTGATCGTGCGAGATGGAGACACATTCCCTATCTCAATTGACTGTGCAACACCATCAGGAACTGGTCTCACAAGATCATCAACTTCTGCATCAGGAACTACAATTCCAGCATCACCACTTTCCATCCTAAGTACTCCAGGGTCATCAGCTCCTCCAGAGACAACATGATCATGAAAATTAGAATCATCAGAAATAAAAGAATGATGGTCATGTGATGTAGATACTGGAGAATCATAATGTGATCCACCAGTATGAACCTCAGTTGTACCTCCCTGGATTTGCGAGAAAGGAAAATGATCTTCATGAAAAACCACATCTCTACTTACAAAAACTGTCTTGCTAGTTAAGTCAAGCAACTTATACCCTTTTTTTCTGCTTGCATATCCCATCATCACTACTTTAATGGCTCTAACATCAAATTTGTCTCTCTTGACTAGATTAGTGGCATAGCATTGCGTCCTACAACTCTCATGTGAGATAGAGTCATAGAGATGACACTCTTTTGAATAGTTTCTCATATGGTGAAACATTACCCAATACAACAGAAAGGAATTCTGTTTATTACATAGACTGCAGCCTCGACACAATCTCCCCAGAATTCAGAGGGTAGATGTCCTTGAAATCTAATACCCCTAACAATCTCCAAAATATGTCTGTCTCTCCTTTCCACTGCTCCATTTTGTTGTGGAGTATAAGGACATGAGCTTTGGTGTATGATCCCATGCTGACTAAATAAATCATGACACACATTATTAAAAAATTATGTGCATTGTCTGTTCTAATACTCTTGACAGTCATATCTAGGGCTGTTATCGGTCCGGATACTCCCGATAATTACCCGAGAACCGGACCGATACTCGGACCGAAACCTTAACGGTCCGGATATGAGTACCAAAAAATTACC
Source organism: Przewalskia tangutica (assembly GCA_029844215.1). Lineage (NCBI taxonomy): Eukaryota > Viridiplantae > Streptophyta > Magnoliopsida > Solanales > Solanaceae > Przewalskia > Przewalskia tangutica. The sequence continues at coordinate 21,665,743 of CM056736.1, forward strand.
CGGACCGATAAGGAGCCGGACCGGTAACCCCCCCCCCCGCCAGCACCCCTAGCAAGCTCTAATTATATTTAATTACAATATTCCCTAATGTTGGACTATTTTACATGTTTTAAATATATGTGATGTAGACTTTAATTTGAAGTATTGACATATAAAATATAGGTTGTAAATTAGTGAAACTTTAAATGGTCATAACTTTGCGCTCGGACGTCCGTTTGACCTAAAAAAAATTTGATTTCGCGTATTTTTTCGAGACGAATCCGAACCAAATTGACGGGAGTCCGTTTGGTTCAGTCGATTTCTCCAAAAACGTCATTCTTGGCATTTCACTTTTCCCCCAAATCGTTACGTTTTTTCCTTTTCAAAGTTAAATATCTCGCGATATACAATACATTTCAACGTTCAAATTTCGTGGTAATGTGTCCGAGAATGTCAATTTCAGTATTGAAAATTCAATTTTTTTAAAAAGAATCCGGGCCACGGAACCCGACCCGGAAAATTCTTATCGGTCCGGACCGATAACACCCCTAGTCATATCAAACTTATTTATGATTTCTACTGAGAAGTTTTTAAGAATAGTGGACACATCAGATTTAAGATGTAGCAGAAACACCCAAGTCCATCTTGTGTGATCATCCACAATAGTGAGAAAATATCTCATCCCATTATAAGTAGGAACATTATAAGGTCCCCAAACATCAATATGCAACAATTGGAAAGCAAACATTGTCCTGCTAGTACTAGTAGGAAATGACTTTCTAGTTTGTCTAGCTATAGGGCATATGCCACAATATTTTATTGTAAACTTGGATTTATCTTTAAAGCTGCTTATTTTCCTCAACATGCTCATTGGAACATGCCCCAGTCTCTTATGCCACAGTTCTCCTTCTTATTGTATGGATTCTGCTGCTAAAGCTGCTTGTGTCCTCATCTGAATGGCACAATTCCCTTTTGTTTTTGTTTTCAGCATGTAGAGCCCATCAATCATCTTACCAATCTCCTTCACTTTCCCAGTGAGGAGATCCTGCAGAACAAAGAAGTCAGGGAAGAATGAAGCACTACAGTTTAATTCCTTAGTCAGTTTTGAGACTGAAAGAAGATTGAACTGAAAGTTTGGCACACATAACACATTTTTAATAAGATCACCTCCTCCTAACCTACAACTCCCTGCCTGTGTAATCACTGTTGTGTCACCAGTGGCAATTGCACATGACTTGCATTGTCTATGACATCATGTTCTTCGATAATATTGTTGTCATTTACCATATGGTTAGTTGCTCTTGAATCAACTATCCAGTTGGGATCAGTTTCTTTGCAAAACACAGGATTACCTGCCATATGTGTTTGGGGCAATTGTGTCCCGGTGTTGAATGCATCTGCTTCAGACTGCTGCTTAAACACTGCAAGCATTTTTTCATACTTGTCAGGAGGACATGTTCTCAGCATCTGTTGAAGCTGATCATGCTGCTCCTGAGATGTCTCACTCCTTCTGTCATGGCCATATTCACCTTCTTCTTCCCCTTGAAATCAGCAGGATATCCTATAATTTTGTAACACTTATCTCTCACATGGCCTTGCTTGTTGCAATAGTCGCAGTACATCAACTTGTAGCAATTTTCTCTATTATGTCCTTTCATTTGACAGTGATCACAGAACATATACTGAGAGAATGATTTCTTACATCTATTCAGTTACGGTTATTGCAGTGCGCGAATAATGCTATAGGTTCAGTAGACTCAGCTGCGACATATTTTCCAGTCATCAACTTCTGGCTTTCATCTTGTGCAATCATAGCATAAGCTTGATTCACACTAGGTGTAGGTGACAGCAAGAGAATATGACTCCTAGCGTGATTGTAACCATCATTCAACCCCATTAGGAACTCTAGCAATCGCTGATTTGCTAAATGTTCTATGTATTCCCTAGGACTGGCACAATCACAAGCTGGTGGTGGAATGATTGAGTCGATCTCATCCCACAAGTCCTTTATCCTTGAGTAATAACTAGAAACAGGTGAAGTGCCTTGATGCAGCATAGCCAGTTCCTTCTTCAGTTGATATACCCGCGACAAATTGATATTATCAAATCTCTCTTTTAGATCCTTCCAAACTGCATATGCAGTCGATCTATAGAGTATACCACTAAGCAAATTCTTATTTACATTCTTCATGATCCATGAAATTACCATCGCGTTACAACGATCCCACTGTCTAGAGTAATTATCACCATAAGTGTCTCGTTTTACTGTTCCATCAATAAATTCAATCTTATTTTTTTGTTAGCAAGTTCAATTTCATAACTTGACACCACTGTGTGTAGTTTTCCATCCCTACCAATTGTATCTCCACTTGTACAACATTGGAAGTATCTGAGCTACTTAGAAACAATGGGTGATTATGATCTACAATGTTCGAATTAGAGTTCGAACCTACATCCGTAACAGTCTGCTCAATCGATGAAGTATCTGCCATGATCTCAACAGTTTTATAACGAAATTGAAATCGAATTAGACTAAATCAACACATTTTGGTGTTGAATCACAAGCTCAAATCAACACAGTTTGGTGTTGAATCACAGAATCAAAATAACATTAGACGTGGATCAAGTTAACATGAATTAGACTAGATCAACACAGTTCGGTGTTGAATCATAGAATTAGAACAGCAGCGCATATGCAACAAACAGAGAGAATTTCAGACCTTCCGCAATTGATTTCTCGATCTCCAAATTGTCACGGATATCTTCGATTCATTCTCCTAATGCTTTGATACCATGTTAATTTGTGAAATCCAAGCTTGCATGTATATTCTGGATACAATCCAGCGCTGTATTGAAGATAATGAAGGAAACGAAGAGAGAAAAGAGTAAGAAGTGAGAATAAATGAGAGGGAGAGAGTGAGTGTTTATGGAAGCTTTTCACATTTTCTCATTAACTACAATGCACACAAAAAGTGCTTATTTATACAGTGAGCACTTCAGCAATTAGTTAATCACTAATTGCATTCTAACAAAGCTAATAACCACTAAAGCTAATAACCACTAACAACCCACAATAAACCATACACATGTGTATGTATACTGAGTTTGTATATATGTGTATATCTGTGTATTTCTATACTTCAACAAACTCCAAGTTTGATTCGAAAATTTTATAAGCAAATACTATTGTAATAAAGTGAAAAATTATTCCAAAAAAAGTAAAGAATTATCATGGCCAAACGGCTTAAGATTGAATGGAACTTGGATAATTCAAGCTATATAAGTAATTTTGAATGGGTAAGAAACATATCATTTGCTGATACATTTAATTTACCTTCGTGGTACTCATCTTTTGAAGGGCCTATTTGGCCGAGGAGGCATGCATGTCATGCTATTGTTGAAAATATGTTCAACGTGGGCTTGTGGATGTTATACATATGAAAGAAGGTTCCCTATGTCCTTCTAATGTATGTAAATATATATATATAATGTAATTTGAACCAATATTTGTTAAAGGTGAAAAAGCGTAAAACAATTCTAAGGTTCATTGGGGCTTTAGGCGAAAAGCGCAAGTAAAGCATGAGCTTTAATGATGAAAGTGCAAATGGAGGAAAAAATACACATGTATGTGTAGTCCAAGACTAATAATTATAAGCATGAATGACAAATATATAGGCAAAGAAATTGAAGAAAAATTATGATAAAGTGAAATATCAATTGCTTAGTGTCGTTTCTTCGGGATTACACTCATTGGCAAGGAAAAAGTATGCCTTAGAGCCTTAATGACAACTGAAGCGCCCGCTAAGCGACGTGAAGCGCTCAACACGATTTGCGCCTTGTTTCAGGGCTTAACGCCTTTGATAGCATCGATTTGAACTAATAAAGATTTCATGTCCAACATAAGACCCTCCTTTGTGTCTACCTTTTTTCCCTTCTGTAATCTAATAAAACAATCTGTTGTGTGCAAGCTAGGACTTTATTTAGACAATGGTTATAACTGAAGTTACTTTTAATAGTTGATGTTATGCCAAGGCCTATAAAGTATATGTGAATACAAGTTTGATATGTTTTGGGTGATTTCGTTTTTTACCTCTAACGGAAATGTTCTTTCTCTGATATTCTTGGTGAGAACTGCTTAGGATGACCGGTGTGGTTAGACTTCATAATTTTATGTGTGAGATTATGGAGTCAACAGTTGAGTGTCACCTGTAACAATCTTTTCTCTTCTTCTTGTCACAAGATGTAAGTGGAATACTTAAAGTTCTTGAAAAGACATGTTACAGTAGCATAAGCTTAGAGTAGCATCTCGAGAGTTTTTCTTATCCATTTTAGGTGTGAACATGAATCCTTATTCGTAGATTGGATATAACCTTTCTCAGTTGGGTAATATATTGTTTCTGGTTAAATCAGAAAAGATAACTTAAATTATGTTAACTTAGCAGCAGCATTGCAGTAAAGCTACTTGATTTCTTTGATGATAGATATTTGATAATTGATAGATGCTGTTTCTTCTCTCTGCAGCTTGTGCATCTAGCTTCCCAAGAGCTGCCTCAGATTATGCCTTATCTGTTGCGAACGGGAGCTATGCTATTACAGCTGGGGACTGTGTGCAATGCAGTTGTGGACCAGGGAATCGGAAGTAAGTCACGATTTCATTTGCAGTTATCCAGATCTTTTGGAAGTTGTGATCATGACATTGCTGGTTGTTTTGCAGTTTGTACTGCACGCCAGCTTCCTTAGCAGTTTCTTGCTCAAGCATGCAGTGCAAGAACAGCAATCTCATGCTCGGAAATGTTACTGTACAACAGACTGGCGGTGGTTGCAATGTGACTTCTTGCAATTACGGTGGCCTTGTTAATGGAACCATCATCTCTACGTGAGCATCATACTTCAATTTTCTGGTCTTAATTTCTTAGCTATTTCTGTTGCCTATGGCCTTTTGACACTTTGTATGTCCTGCTGGATGCAGATTATCCACATCGCTTCAACCTCGATGTCCTGGTAAATGATATTCAATTGATATTCCTTTTTATTTGTTGTTTTATGAAATATAGAGACCAAAATAAATCTGTACTGTCTTGTGATAAATAATATGGTGTGGTCATCTTCATGCATTATTCTACAATCAAATTTTTTTCAGGACCCCAACAATTTCTTCCACTTGTTGCCCCGCCTACATCAGTAGGCCCGGACTCAATGTTTGCTCCTTCCCCTTCACCATTTGAATCTGGTGGTGCTCCCATGGATGGTCCACATTCTTCTGTGGTGCCTGCATCTGGCTCAGTCATAGCGTTTCCACCTTCAGGTGGACCAAGTGGAAGTGCATCTTCTGCTTGCTCGTTAAATCCTTTTGTTAGTTTTCCGATTGCAGTTTTCTTGTATTTGTCTATGAAATATGCGATCTCACTTCCATTATAATCCTCGTGATGACCAGGTGAGGGAGTTTTCCCTTTTTAGATTAAAGAGGAAGGATGTGGAATTTTGTGTTGCTTTGTTCGTTTCTTCCGACAGGTGTAATTTTCACTTAGAAGATTGTCGGGTGTACTATTTATTTCGCCCAAAATTCTGAACTGATTCTGTGAATTCTTATTCTAACCCTCATGTATGACTATTGATATCTGTGTATCTGGTTTTGCATAGTCTATTCTTACGTTTCGCACAATACCTTGTTATAACTTATAATCAAGATGCAGAAAATAAATTAAGGGATCAACTTAATGACAAAGTTTTCTTCATAAATGTAGGAGTTGGAGGTATCATCTATTAATGAAGTTACATGCCTTTGGATTTTAAGCATCCACTTCAGAATTTTTTGAACAGAGATGTGATAATCCCTTGAAGTGATCTGGCTTGTATGCATCTTTTTTTATCTGCTTGCAATTAGATGTGAACCTATATGCATGGAGCAACCTATAGTTTTTTTTGTAAATCCCTCTTTAAGAAAGCATTACATTCATAATGTTTGGTCAGTCATTTCTCTTAAGCTCTTTTTTGGATATAGAATTACTCTTCCAAAGTTGTGCAGAAGAGGTAGGACCCAGTCTTAGAGATCACAAGTTACCAAAGGTGGATTCAGGATTTAATTTTTTTATGAGTGTGTGTTCAAAATTCTGCTACAGCACATCTGATTTAACTAGGTTTGATCTATATGAGTATTTGAGTTAAATCTTGTTCTCTACATCTGCCCCTGCAAGTTAATGAGAAACAGGGAGGAGAGGGATTCAACCTTTTACTCAAGAAGTTAAACTAGTTTGATGTTTTTATGCACAATTTGACTCTAGTTTAGTAGAAGAGTTGATTGCCAGTGACATCTTCACCCTGTTTACGGCAACAACAACAACATACTCAGTGAAATCTCACAATGTGGGGGTATGGGGAGGGTAGAGTGTACGCAGATCATACCTCTATCTTGGTAGTTAGAGCGACTGTTTCCGAAAGACGTTCGGCTCAAGACAACATCTTCACCCTGCTTAAGACTTAAAATTTAAGCTAACTGTTACTAGGATTCGGCACCTGCTTGATGGCCGCTGTTACTTGCTACTCAACTGGTAAAATATCGATTATCTTTCAACTTCTAATATGTAGAAATACGAACAACATGCTGTAACTAGTAAGATGTGACTAGGCCTTCTCTCTTTTGTAGCTGTGCTATCTTAGTGCATTTTCATATTAATGCTAACCTTGTGTAAAGAGAAACGGGTAAATGTAATTTAGAGCACTGTCCTTGATAGTTAATGTCGTACATGTGTGTCTGCCTGTTACAGACGGTAATTGCAGTTAGCTCTTTTAATAACATTGATTGATAATTTATACTCCCTTAGTTCAAATAAGTGAATTCTTAGGGTGACACACCCCTTAAAAAAGTAAATTAATTTGACTAATCAAAGCCCAAAGGGTCATTTGACAATACAATCAAACCTCTATAACAGTCATACTCAAATATTACACAATATTTATAAGAAGTTTACCATGTATAAAATATCAAAATATGTATGTTAATCATCATTAATGTCATGCACATAGTAAATTCAAGTATGAATATCTAAAAGGAAAAACTATACTTTTCATAGTGATTTGATTTAGACTTGAAGCGTTATATTATCGCTAAGAGGCTGAAATTTACGAAACAACCTATAATTGTAGAATTCTTACGTCAAACTTTGAAATTGTATTTAAATTCTCAATTAATTTTAAATGCATATATTATTTAGATTTTAATTCTTTATCGGTATGGTACAACTAGTCATGGATTTATTTGTAATTTATTAGTCTTTTTAATTTTTAATTAATGTGATATGAAAATCAATTGAGATTTTAAAATTAACAAATATATTATTTTAGTTTATAGTATAAAAAGTACAGAAAAATATTTTTTGCGTACTTTTATTTATAACAGTCAAATGAGATCTAAATATCAAATGACGGTATATATATATATATATATATTTACTATAGCAGCCATGAAATTTTCGGATAAACGATGTCATTATAGAGGCTTGACTGTATTATCTTTTGCTTTCTTCAAAATTTTCTTGAAAATAGAAAGTCAACGTTGGTATTTGAAAGACCAATTAGAGAGAAGATAATTTTGAAAAAAATAATAATTAATACCTATTTTTGGCTTTGGAAACTTCATTTGGTTTGTACCAAATAAAATTCGAGAAATTTACTTATTTTGGACGGGAGTAAAAAATGGTAGGGAAACTTATAGAAATCATTATATTTTATAGGCGTCTAATCAATTATAGCTAATTTTTCATAATTATCGTTCGTAGCTTTTTTTAATTTATTTTCAAATGTATTTAAATATATGTATTTTGTGGATCCTATATTTTTGAGAGACATTTTAGTGGCCGTATTTAACTGTATTTGAATACATATAACATTAGTCAAACAACACATACAATCAAATATATTTGGTCTGCCTCAAAATACAATCAGCTAAATACATGAAATTTATATTTACACTCAAATACACTGATATACAAGAAGGAGAAAAAGTCATGAATCCTGAACAAATCTTCGGTTAAATACAAAATAATACACTAAAAACGATGAATACACTCAAATATAAGATCTTATATACAAGAAGGAGAAGATGCTATGAATTTCGATCCAATCTTCGGTCAAATAAAAGAAATACATTAAAAATGATGAATACACTCAAATACAAGATTTGATATACAAGAAGGAGAAGAAGCCATAGATATTAGTTCAATGATGCATTTTCCATAGCCGTTTGATTAAGTTCGGTGGTTGGTTTGATCGTGGGAGATGGGTCTGTTTAGGGGAGATGGGTGATGGATTTTCGAGGTGGGGGCGGTGGTTCGAAGTGGGGACGGGTCTGCTTGATGATATCGGCGAGGTGAAGGTGGGAGGTTAGTATGGAGATGGCGGAAACATGGGTGGCGTGGATTTAGTGGGTTGGAGGAGGAGGAGGAGCATAGACACAAAGTTGAGAGACTAAGTAGAAAAGGGATCTATTAGAATTACTTATATAAAACGAAGGTTGCATTTTCTAGACATTTTTCTAATACACATTATATTTAAAATTTTAATAGTGTTTTGCAGAAATGCAGGGTAAGGTTATGTACAATAGATCCTTGTAGTCCGTCTTTTTTTCTGACTTCGCGCATAGCGGGAGCTTAGTACGCGACTGCCTTTTTTTATTCAAAATTTTGCTATGACTTATTCGCTTCCGTTATTTCTTTTTTTGTACTGATTTGAATTCTTTGTCATTGTGTCGAGGATTACCGGAAACAACCTCTCTACCTCACAAGGTAGAGATAAGGTCTGCGTACATTTTCCCATCTCCATATCCCACTTTGTGGGATTTTCACTAAAAATGCTATTGTCGTTGTTGTATTTACATTATACTCAAAATTAGCTAATAGGAAAATGTATGATAAACGATGGCTAATATACTCAAAAGGTTGCCTCAACGGATAGAAGTTTATCAAAATTAAAATTGCTAAAATCTTACTTAAGATTAAAATGTCTCAAGGGAGACTAAGCAGATTAGCGATACTATCAATTGAAAAGGCATTATTGATTATAAGAAAATTATTAATAACTTTGCATCTCAAAAAGTTAGAAAGATAAATTATATATATATACGCTTAAGTGAAGTTAAACCTCACATTAGTGTTTCGCTTAAGGCCATCAATGTTGTTGAGACGTCCCTGACTGGGATGGCGTGAGAAGATGGGGGTTTGGCGAGGTGGTGAGCATTGGGGTTGGTGGAGCGAAGGCTGGTTTGGTGGTTCATGTTGGGAGGGAAAACGGCGGAAGAGATTGGTGGTGGAGACCAATCTAGCTGCCTCCTTCTCTGTCTATGTTTTTCTTGGTTTCCATGGAGAGAGGGACCGAAGTGATGGAGGTGAGAGACGAGGGAGAGAGAGGGAATTGAGAGAGAGGTGAGGGAGAAAATAAGCCATAAAACCTAATATATTTGATAGCTATAATAGGTAAATTGAAAATTCATTATAACTATGAAAGATAATTAAATTAAATAATAGTTACTAATCATAAATATCTATAGTTAGTTAGTCATGCCAAGTAAATATATCTAAATGGTCTTCCACTCCTTTTTTCCATCTAGTGTTCACTATTAGCATCCTGGTGTAATTAAATCGGTCTTTGTGTCAGGAAGTTTTACGTTAGTAGGAGATAAAACAGTTCTCCATAAAGGCAATAGTAAAAGTGTGTTCAAAATTTGAAATTTATCAAAATGCTATTAAAGTTTATTTAATTATTGAGTTCAAAATTATTATTTATATTTAGTTAATTTTAAATTCATATATATAAAATTTGAATCAAAATTAGTACTTTTTGTTTCGGGTGAACTCATAACGTGATAATTGGAAAACATGAATACTTGAGAGAAAGTACCAAAAGAATCACATGAATATCACGGGGAAGGTGTTAGCTTGCACCCAAATATCTTTAGATTCTGCTTCAATAATTGACTGCTACAAAGGATGTTACTTCTCCAAAATTCAAGAGATGAAGGTTAGAACAAAAATAATAATACAAGTGTGTTAAAGATACATGATATACACCTGATATACCCTCAATGTATATCACGTGTTGGATCTCGGTTTTGTACATAGATATACCGTGATATACAATTATGGTATATCACGGTTTTGCCCATATTTAGTTATTTTAATTAGTCTTGTACTATTACCATAATTGTATAGTTAGTCTCCAAATAGAATAGGGTTTTAGATATAAAATAGAAAAAGAATTTTCCTATATGTAACTTGTATATATACCCTTTTCATTAATAAGAATAATCAATGAATTGTTTCTTTCATGGTATCAATAGTCTAGGTCTTAATTTTTCCTTCTCCACAAATTTTTCCGGCAGTCTCTTTCTCGGAATCCGAGAGTATCTCATCGGACTTTCCTGTTCCGACGGTATTCTTCCTTGTTCCAAAAGTCTAGGACAAACAAATACTTCCGCTCCTCTCCCAAATTAAATCAGAAAATCCAGTTTCTACTTCTCGGTTTCATCAAACCAGAGCACATCCCTTCCCAAATTCTATTTTTCTTGTCCAAAATTTCGTGTTCTATTCACTATGACTGATAAGAACATGTTTCATCCTGCCCTAACAGTTTCTAACATCAAGAGCGTTCTCCATATTGTTCTTGACTTAGAAAACGTGCTATATGAGACGTGGGCAGAGTTGTTCAAAATTCATGCACTAGCACATCAAGTCCTCCATCACATAATTTCTCCGACTCCTGGTACGGAGGGAGTGCCCACCAAGGAGGAAGATCCTAAATTATGGATTACTATTGATGCTAAGGTTCTCCAGTTGATTTATGTCACTATATCTCTCGACCTCTTACAGACGATAATGAAACCTAACTCGTCAGCTATGGCTGCTTGGAATAGAGTGCGTGATATATTCCAGGATAACAGTCATTCCCGCATTGTCACCCTTGAACAGGAATTTTCCCAAGTCGTTATGGTGGATTTTCCGAACGTTTCATCCTATTGCAAAAGACTCAAGAAATTGGCGGACCAACTTCGCAACATGAGTGCTCCTGTTAGCAATAGTCGTCTTGTTTTACAGATGGTTGCAGGCCTGTCTGAGGCCTATAACGGCGTTGCTTCGATACTTCGTCAAAGTAGCCTCCTACCGGAATTCTATCACGCCCGCTCCATACTTACATTGGAAGAAGTCGGTTTGGCTAAGAAAGCGGTACCGGTACTAGCCCCATCATCATGATGTCATCCTCGACAAATTCTCCGGGGTTCGTTGTTAATTTGGGCCAAAACCACAACCAATGTGGCGACAAAAAGGATCAGAATCACAAAAATAATGGCAAGAATCGAGGCTGTAATCGAGGAGGACATAACGGTAGGGCAATGGGCCTGGCCCGGCTGGACACATCAGGGGCCCAACAGACGATGGGCACAGGCCCAATGGCCCCTATTACTACTATCGAATGAGCCCGGAAATTTCGTGACCCAGGAAATGACCCAATAATTATGGCCCACAGAGACCGATGACTGGGCCGGGGCATCAAATGGCGTGCTTGGGCCTCGGCCCCACTAGGCCCTCCAAGCAGCGGCCCCAACTCACACTAACATTGAATCCATGATGCACACACTTGAATTAAATCAACCAGACCCGAATTGGTACATGGACACCGGCGCCACTACCCACATGACATCCGATCAATGTACTCTCTCGTCTTATTCCAATTTGAGCAGTAATCATGGTATAATGGTTGGTAATGGTAATTCGATTCCAATTCAAGGTTATGGTCATAAAACGTTGTCTCCCCCACATCCACCCCTTGTCTTAAAAAACGATATTTATGCCCTTAAATTGATTAAAAATTTGGTGTCGGTTCGTAGATTCACCACTGATAATTGAGTTTCTGTTAATTTTGATCCTTTTGGGTTTTCTGTGAAGGATTTCAAGACGGGGATTCCTCTCATTATATGTGATAGTAGGGGAGATCTTTATCCTATCACACCCACGTCCATTTTTTCGCGTCAAGTCTTGTTATTTACTTTTGAGCGCTATTGCTTTTTCCGTATGACATGCACATCTCGGTCATCCGGGGACATCTATTTTGTCTTCCTTAGCTAAAAATAATTTTATTTCTTATAAGGGTACGCGTAGTACTCCGAATTGTCAAGCTTGCTCTTTAGGAAAAATTGTTAAGTTGTCATTTGTAGACTCTAATTCTCATACTTCAATGTCATTTGATATTATTCATAGTGATCTATGGACGTCTCATGTTCTTAGTTCTTTGGGTCATTGATATTACGTTCTTTTTTTGGATGATTATTCTAAATTTTTATGGACGTTTTTCCGATAGCGAAAAAAACTCAAATTTTTCAATCTTCTTCAAATTTAGAGCATTCATTAGGACCCAATTATAACAGAATTTTGTGCTAATAATGGGGTGTTTTGGAATTTTTTTGCTAATAATGAGACCAATATTCGGTTTTCTGCCCTTATACCTATTCACAAAATGGAAAAGCCGAACGCAAAATTCATACCATTAATAACATTATTCGAACTTTATTAATCCATGCTTCCGTACCCCCGTATTTTTGGCATCATGTTCTACAAATGGCTACATATTTTAAAATTCTTCCTTCCAAAGGTTTGACATATTCGCCCCCCCCCCCCCTTCAAATTTTGTATAATAAGACTCCTTCGTATTCACATCTTAGGGTCTTTGAGTGCTTATATTATCTGTTGTTTCCGTCAACCATAATTAACAAACTTCAAGTCCGTTCCACTCCTTGTGTGTTTTGGGGTTATCCGTCTAATCATCGTGGTTACAAGTGTTTTGAGTTATCGTCTAATAAAATCATCATTAGTCATCATGTTTTGTTTGATGGTATATCCCCGTATAATTTTTTGGATGATGGTATATCCCGTATATTATTTACCATTTTTCGGACATATCCTGCACCCAAAATCCGCCAGCAGGCCCACTGCCCGCTAGGTCCACTGTACCATCGAATACCATTGTTCCCATTTCGTTGACTGGGCGATTACCCAGATGCCAAATCGATTTAGTCTCGGGAATTTCAGTGCAGTTCTAGGCGGCCAGCCCGATGCTCACGGCTCATTTGTCACGTGTCCTGATATTTCCCAAAATTCACATAATTCTCCCCCGAGTCATCGACGGGTCACTCGTAGTCAACAGGGTATTTTTAAATTAAAAAGACATTTTAATTTACATTCTAATGTTCTTAAATCACTCTTACCTCGTAATCATATGTCTGCTTTAAATGACCCGAATTGGAAAATTGCTATGACCGATGAATATAATGCTCTTATTGATAGTAAGACGTGGGAATTGGTGCCCCGTTCATATGATGTTAATATTATTCGATCTATGTGGATTTTTGCTCATAAGGACAATTCTGACGGTTCATTTGCAAGGCATAAAGTTCGTCTTGTAGGTGATGGTAAGACTCAGTAGGTTGGTGTGGATTGTGGTGAGACATGTTTTTCGATAGTATGGCCCATCCATCAGTTAGATGTGAAGAATGTCTTCTTACATGGTGATCTCAATGAGACATTTTATATGCATCAACCCTTGGGGTTTAGGGATCCCAAATATCTTCATCATGTCTGTTTGTTGAAAATGTATTTGTATGGGCTTAAACAGTCTCCAAAGGCATGGTATAAGAGGTTTGCAGACTTTGTGTCGACTATTGGTTTCTCTCATAGCATGTTTGATAATTCTTTACTCATATATCGTCGTGGTTCGTCATTGACTTATATACTCTTATATGTGGATATTAACTTGACTGCTTCATCTGATGCATTTCGTCAGTCTATCATGACAATGCTCAGTTCTGAGTTTGTTATGAAGGACTTGGGACCCTTGAGTTATTTTTTGGGAATTGCTGTCACTCGTCATACAGGCGGATTGTTCTTATCACAGCGGAAATATGCAACTGAGATCATTGAGAGGGCTGAGATGTCATCTTGTAAGTCCATTTCCACTCCAGTTGATACTAAACCCAAGATAGGGGTTGCAGTTGGCTCACCTTACGAGGATCCGACCCGTTATCACTGTCTGGCAGGGACCCTTCGGTATCTTACATTCACGCGATCGGATATTACATATGGCGTACATCAAGTGTGTTTGTTTATGCATGATCCCAGGATTGAGCACATGAATGCGCTAAAACACATTATCAGGTACATCCATGGGACACTTGAGTATGACTTGCATTTATATCCTTCGTCGATGTCTACACTTATCTTGTATACAGATGCTGATTGGGGTGGCTGTCTGGATACCACACGGTCTACGTCGGACTATGGTATGTTTCTTGGCAATAACTTGGTCTCATGTTCTGCCAAGCGTCAGTCAACGTTATCACATTCTAGTGTAGATGTCGAGTATCGAGGGGTAGCCAATGTGGTCTCTGAGTCATGTTGGTTACATAATCTTCTTCTAGAGCTCTATTGTCCTATTCAGAAAGCTACCTTGGTGTATTGTGATAATGTTAGTGCCATCTACCTTTCTGGTAATCCAGTTCAGCGTCAACGCACTAAACATATAGAGATGGACATTCACTTTGTTCGAGAAAAGGTAGTGCGGAGATAAGTACCAATACACGTCTACCATGTCCTTTCCAGGTATCAAATTGCAGACATCTTTACAAAGGGTCTTCCCTCGGTCCTTTTTGAAGATTTTAGGGACAATCTCAACGTTCGAAAACCGTTCGCTATGACTGCGGGTGTGTGTTAAAGATACATGATATACACGGGATATACCCGGATCTCAGTTTTGTACATTATCAAACCAAAAATAACCTTGAATCTACGATCATCAGAAAGTCCGATGAGGTACTCTAGGATTCCGAGATAGAGGTTGTTGGAAAAATTTATTGAGAAGGGAAAATTAAGACCTAGACTCTTGATACCATGAAAGTTTGTGGAGAAGGGGAAATTTTCTATTTGGGAGCATCTTATGTAGAATATGCTTCAAAACATCAGAAAGTTTGAGAGAATGAACTCACAGACTACAGAATTGACAACAGATGCAATGTCCGAACAAGTCAAAGTTAGATACTGAAGTGTACTGAGCAAACCACAATATATAGGAGACATTAATTAAAGTAGGAGAAGAATCTTCTATAACCCACGATAAAGCCATAGAATTTCCTTAATGATGAGCTAATGTCCAATGTTTTTAATAGTGATTTGCAAAAGAACATATAGACATGACTTGGCCTGATGGCCACTTCCTAATGCCCAAACAATCAACTGCATATTGCTGGAGGTTTAGAGGTAACCAATCTACATATTTTGTGAAGGGGTTTAATCAGGAAGTTGACATTGACTACCATAACACTATTAGTCCTGTTGTGAAACCTACCACAATTGGGGTTGTTTCAACCTTAGCTATGTTCAAAGGATGGTCTCTTCACCAACTTGACATCAAGAATGCGTTTTTTACATGGAGAGTTAGAAGAAGATGTATATGTGGCTCAACCTATTGGATTTATTGATCCACAACTCCCTAATCATATGTGGCATTTACATAAGGCATTGATAGTCTTAAACTAAGCCCTAACAAGCCCTCGGTCTTAGTTTGAGAAGCTCAGTTCGACATAACTTCGACTTGGCTTCCGTAAATCTAAGTCAGATACTTCATTGTTTATTCGTTCATGTGGTTCAAGCATTACTATTGTGTTGGTCTATGTGGATGACCATATAGTCACGAGAAGTTCTAATGAATTCATGAACACTTTCATTCATAAGTTATCCCTTGACTTTTCTCTTAAGGATCTAGGTGATTGCATTATTTTTTAGGTGTGGAGGTGCAACGACTCAAAAAGTTATTTTATTTATCTTGCTTAGAAACCCCTCAATTATCTTTTCTAAGTCCTTATTTGCTTATTTGTGACTTGTAGGGATGGATGACATGGCTCCTGAGGTGATCATGTAGGTTTCAAATACTTTTTGGTAAGTTTGGAAATATCCTAAGTTAAGAGAATAGAGAGGTTTGAATCATAGTAGAATTTTGGGTAAACATACTTCTTTCATAGTTTCGTCGATTCCATTAGTTTTCATTAGTTCCGGAACGACGTTTATGAGTTAGTCAAGCCTTTGGTTCGGTTCTCAAGACAATCAGGTGCGTTTTCGGCGATAGATTGTGAATTTATGAAACTATAACTTAAGAGTTGACTTCGGTCAAATCCGAGCCTTATAGACCTTTTCCAGGAATTACGTGTGCGCGAGCAGGTCTGGAATGCGTTTTAGGATGGGAATGAATGTTTGATTTGTATCCGGAGTGTTTCGGGTGTTTGACGGGGAATTTGATCATATTTGGTTGTTCTGGTTTCTGGTGTTCGCACTAGCGACCCTTGATTCGCTCCTGCGTGTCCGCCTCTATGGAGGTTTGGCTCGCAAATGTGAGATCTTCCCATGAGTCGAGTTTCCTCTTCCGCGGATGATTTCCACACAGAGGCAAGTGCGCCTCTGTGGAGTTCCTTCCGCCCTAGTGGAGATTCGAGATTTTAAGTGACGTCGCCTCGGCGACTTACTTTTCCATCGAAGAGTGTCTGCGCCAGCGGAATCGATTCCGCCGAAGAAGAATTGCTTCTTCTTATTAGAATCTTAAAAGCCCTAAAATGATTTCATTCTCCAAATTACCTATCCTTGGGATTAAAGCTCGACCATTGAAGGATTTCTTGGAGATTGTGATTGAGTTATTCATTAGAGGTAAATTTCATTCCCTTTTATTTAGTGATTAATCATTAAGTTCTTATCT